>JBBDHG010000014.1:10695000-11380000 GCA_037951165.1 Lophius americanus | reverse complement strand
GCTCTCTTCCGAGCATCCTATAGGTTGCTGTGATTCCTGTCCAATCTTGTAACTATATGGAAGCTGAAAAGGAGAGTTGAAAGCAACATTTAAAATCCTTATGCCATTTCATAAGATGAATGGAGAAATGCAGCAGCGAGTCTATTGAGCTCAAGAACATTTTCGTATCAACGGGGTAAAAAATTAACTGCTATTGGAAAACAATTAGAGCACACACTAATATTTACTTTGCTGTATCTGTTGCAGCCATACTATGTGACTATAGTCATAACTGAAGCTGAAAAGATGGAAGTCTGAAAAAAATAGACCCTACGCTGAAACTATACAAGGAAGACGAAGAAAAAGTAAAACTCTTCTCACTTCTGGCTTTTTCCTTATCCTCTCTCGACAAGTTTTGAGGTGGTGACAGACTTGGAAGCGGTTGGGCAGGGGTGTTGTGGGTAATTAAGCGGATGGAAGTACAGATGTTGAGCTGTGGAGGACCTTTACCGGGACACTAAGAAGCACTGGAGCATAAATAATCCTGCATCTGCCTCCTTCTGCCAGCTCTAAGTACCTTTCTTTGTTAGGGTACGGGTCTTCATTTTTTATTGTTGACAGGCAATGTTATTTCAGATATTTGGTGGCATCTGTTTCGGCTGGGTGTGAGAGAAAGGGAATAAGAAAAAACAACAACTGTTAACACACACATACAGGACGGACTTTAATTAATTGCAGGGATATTACATGGCCTTCCAACCGTGAAGTTTGTCATCAGAGCCCATTACACACTTCTATTAGATGTTTCTTCACAGTGTCAAGTGTAATTTGAAGGAGAATCTTAGTGGAGGATCACTAAGTACAGTAAGAGGCCTAATCAGGGGCAACCGAGTTTCATCTCGACTGAGGCAAAAATAACAAAATCGGCACCACCTCAATTAGCAGAAAGAGATGTGTAAACAACTACGTCTTATTGGAGGGCTGCCTATTTCATGGTGTGTCACTCACTCATGATGACACTCTGGTTCTCTCCGATCCTAGCATTGGTCTGCCTCTGTTACCCAAGTGCCATTGCTCTTCATTTCAGTGGGAGAAGCTTTATTTTCATTGCCAAGCAATGAAGTGTCTTTGTATGACTGCGGAGCACACCACTATCAATCTTACACCAGCGGAATTAACAGGACAGAAACCAATGCAGCCGTTACTCGGCACAGAACATTACCAGTGTATGGACTCATTATTCATCAGAGGCTCCATTAGACACCGCTCACTGCACTGCCACACTGGATATTAGGCAGAAAGAAACCAAGTCAATGCTGTGTCACAGAAAAAAAAAAAAAATGCCGACTGAGGGACAATGCAGTAGTAGAATAATGTACAGGATAATATCGTATACACTGCAGCTTCAACAACCGCTATTAGTGCGCAAACCTTTAAACATTTTTAAAATCCGAGACCCAAATGTCAAGGCAAAATTAAAAAGTTGCTATTTTCTTTTAATTAGATGGCAGCCACATAATGTGGTTCCTGGTTTACTCACTTTAATTGACTCACTTAAATCCCCCATAAAACTGTCATGTGTTGCAGGCACATTTCTGTGTCCCATGCCATGTACCCACAAGGAAATATGTATGACAGACTGTGTGCCTTCCTGTCCCACCACAGTTGGTAGAGTAACTAATGACACAGCAGTTAATGGTCAAAATTAGGGAAGAAGGAATAATAGACTATAATCCGTATATCAGGCCCGTAACCCTAGCTCTAATTGGCCACACATACTGTGTAAACTGAGAGTAATGCACATGACTTCAGTTGCAGCATCGCACACAAGATTTTACAAGATCAGACAGCAGTTAATTTAGCTGGATAGACAGTGAGAACAGGCTGCTGAGCAGAACCGCTGCAAAACACAAGAGGAGTCCCTTGTAAGGCTTTCTTCTCCTTGCTGTCACCACTCTAACCGTAACCTTCGCCTTGCATTGCTGCCAATGGGGCCTGGGACAGCTGCTCACCAGAACAACCCCAACACATACCAAGTCTTGTACTATACCTCTACAGCCAGGCACTGGGACCCATGATAATTGGGCTTTCTCACTCCAGCAGCCAACGGCATGTAATGGCACATTCTGGTCTTGCCACCATGGCAGTTAAAAAAAAAATGGCATAATTAAAGACACAACAAACGTCCCAGAGGACCCTAGCTGCAATATTAAGATGGTTGCGAACCAGGCAATGAACACCAGTTAAGGAACAGACAAACTAGAACATCGTGAGGAAAAACAGGAAGCACTCCTGAAAACAGGAAGAGATATGTAACCCTTTCATGTAGATCCTCTTGCTCAATAACATGCAGGGAAAATAAAAAAAGTCTTTCTAATGAGTATAGTAAAGGCATAGGTATGGTTGTTTACAATTGGCTGCCTTTGCTTTGAGAGGGAACTGAAATGGAAATTGAGGACAAACAATCAATGTCTCATTATAATCTCACATCATGTATACAGGCTTGTTATTATACCCCTGTCAGTTTATTGTGAGAGACTAATTTTGGCTTGTGTTTGTTATTCTACCGCTATTACAGGCTGACATGTCCTCATTCTTAATTTCTGTCCCACTTTTTTCCTTGTTTATACTCTGCTCAAATGTTTACCCTCATACTTTGAAACTTCTTTGCATCTTCAGCAACATTCACGTGAGTCCCCAAACACTGAGGCAGTAAAAGGGATGACATACCCCTTTTCATACTTTATCTGCAATATTATCTTTTTCTACTCCTTTCTTCCCAAGGCAGGGGGAGTGTTGATGTCTACTAGCTCAACTCCTACTCTCAGTCAAACCTGTAATTACCGCCGTGTCGATCTCTACCTTAAACATTGCTTAACAAGAAAAATATGCCAATAAGCCGCAAAAGCTTTCATTTGGACTCTAAAATTAAACAATCTGCTCAAAGCCATGTTGTAAATTACCCTGAGGAATGTGCAACTGGGCTCAGACACAAAGAGCACATCACATAGGCTGCCTCTGTTGCAGCACACTTATAATTTGTAACATTTTAAACATATCTTTTTTTTCTTTTCAACCTGCTCCTTTGTTCCCGAAGCCCTCTCTGGCCTCAGGCTTGACTTCTTATCTGATTAGTATGTCATGTCAGAGATTTGTCACAAAGCCATAGCTAACACTTTAGCTTTCCAAAGAAGCAGAGACTCTCCCTCGACATGTGAAGACTTGGCCAAGAACTGTAGCTCCAGTGTTTAATGTCTGTCTGTCTCACATTAGCATTGTCCACTCATATCATTACAAACATGCTTCTAACGTGTGCAATTAGTTTTGAAAAGAAACTTAGAGAATTATCACAGATTTTTGTTTAATGGTAGCCCATTATCGGCCTTATCTCTGGTTGTAACCCCTATTAAATGAAAAATAAACTGGGTAAATAGCAGAAATAATTTTTAACTATTAGATCATAGATCACTAAAAGTAATAGATGAATATCAGTTTTTTTTAGCCTATACAGTGCAGTTTTTAGTACTAATGCAAATAAGTTTACAAGATTAATGGTTAAATCATGTCTTGCTTGAAACTTAATCAAATTAATACATTAGTGGCATAAATGGTTGGGGCTGATAAAGGGGTGCTTGAGCCAATTAGCCTGGGCTTTGGGGGTACATCTTAGAAATAAGGTTGGAAATCACTGATATAGAGTGAATAGATGAGATGAATGGATGAAGAGAGTCGTTGGTTTTTAAAAACATTAGTGTTTCATTTTGAAAATTTAGTGCAGAAACAGTTAACATTTAAAAAAAGGATACATAACTCTTTTCCTTGGCTTCAATTTCTCTTTCCCACAACCCAGATGTGAATACTGTTCTGCAAGTATACAGTATAAAAATAATGGGTATTGGGTATTTCACTTAAATTCAGTACAATACATTTGGTGGTTTGATGGCTGTTAATATGATGTCCTGTGCACTTATCACCACCAGCACCTGAGGGTAGGACTGGGCACTAAACAGGCCTTTATACCTGGCTCAGTGTCCCGCCCGAGGCGGCTGTCAGTGTATGACGGATCAAACACACCTGATGGCTTAATCTCTAACAAGCATCTCTGAATCCTCATCAGAGCACTTACTGAATTGTGATTAATTCCCTCCAACAGCGCGGACAGACAAGGTGCTTCATCTGTCGCTGTTCACTTACCTGGCTGGGCCCCAAGCAAAAACAGACAGCCAGAGATGGAGCGATATAGACAAAGAGAAAAAGAAGGTGTAATGCAGTTCAGCTGCTAGTAAAACAAACAATATTGAGAGCAGCGCACTGTAAAGGAGGAAGAACAAAGGGTGTGAGCGTTCTATTGGAAACCCTTTCATTTAACAAAGGCAGTACTGTGGGTCCAGGAGATAGAGGCAGATGTTGCACGAGTGAGAAAGAAAGACGGAGCAGTAAAAGAATGACAAGAACAGAGCAGGAGGCAAAATAAAGAAAATGGCAGGCAGACAACAAACAGAGACATGATCAGACAGTGAGATGCTCGTTATACGGTAAGCTGTGGATACAAAGACAATCAGCTTCTGACACCTTTACACTTTAATTGCCAAAATAAGAAATTAGCGAAGGCTGTGTGTTGTGTCTTTTCTCTGAAGAAGGTGAGTCAGAGAACAGGATGGCAAAAAAAAACATTTCCACAATTCTTATATGTCACACGCAACTGCACCCCCACACTGCATAAAACCTTGGCAAAATGTCAGAAGCCATAAATGCCATTCATTATCACACAAGCTTATTAAGTTTTTGAAACCATCTTAATAAACGTATCTGTCTATCTGTCTGTCTGTTTTGAACAGGACAAGAAAAGAATCTACCACAATGACCAAAGCTTTAAATACTACACTTCCAATTAGTTTGCATATTAGCGGACAGAACAGGTTAACGCTTATAAATTGTCCTCAGGCAGTGGAGTGCATGTTGTGCTCAACTAACAGGAGGGAGGTAGGGCGTATCCAGTGCTTTGGTGGTTTGGTCTCCAAGGCTGAAATGGAGCAAAGCTGAATCAATGCTAGCTGCTTCACCCTTGTCATCACTGATATCATAGGAAAGTGCTAATTAACTTACTGCAACCTCTGGACCAGCGCTGACCAGAGGGCTAATGTAGCCTAATCGCATGTGGGGGCTCTGTGCTTACTTCCCCAGGACCTTCTGCCTACCCTGTTAGAGTTAATCGATTGTAAACTGCAGCTGGGGTCACGGCAACCCAGAACTTCCCTTGCTGACCCTTCCACACCCCCGGGCAGGACCTTAATGGAGCAATGCTGCCCAGAAATCAATACTCAAACTGTGCAAGGATCTCTATACGAGCCCCCTCCTGGTAGGATCCGACAATTGGGTTTAGTTTTAAATGTCTACATACAAGAAGCCATTACAAGAATTTATAGGCTGCTGTCTGACATTCTTCCCACCCCCTCCAAATGACTTTGTTAAGCCATGCAGAAAAAAAAAGATTGAAAATGGAAACATATTATATTATCAAAAAATTGGATTGGGCATATTTTCATCTGGGATTTTTTTCCAAACCTGGAGCTTCCTCCGACTTAATGTCTAATATGGCCGAATAGAAGAACACATGTCAGCTAGGTACGGACCTGAAAGACAACAGCAGCAATAACCAATAAGGCAAACACGTAAATTCCTCCTCACCTTGGGAGGACCTGTTTGAGTGACTGTGTACCGCTAAGATTAATTCCTGCCTAATACTAATTGGTCCTTCTGCTGGGAGAGCCCTGAAGGACCAGTTCCCTTTGGTCCACTCTCGCTAAGGCTTGCCACCACTGAAGGGGTGCTGATGAGCTGGCATTTTTATCAGCCGCAACATTCCACCAGAGCTCCCCCAGGGCTCTGCATAAGCTATAATTAAGTCTCACACAATCCATAATTGCTATGTTTACAATTACTGTAGAAGATGAACACAGAGACAAAGCAAGAAGAAGAAGAAGAAGCTAGGAGCGCACATGGAAGTGGAAGAAGTGAAAAGAGAGCAAGGATAAAAACAACAAAATTAGTAGCTAGGTCCACTATTAAAAGGTGCAAAATTGATATTAATGAATATTTTTATGTTGCCGTATCTTCTTACACTTTACCTTAATAAGCTCTAAGGGCTGTTTGGCAGTGGTAAGGTACATTACTTATTTATTTTTTCCAGATAGCCCTATTAATTTCCCAGGCCTTGAGTGCTCCCGCAGACATAGAAGCGGACTGGATCTGCACTCCCTCGGGTGCGCCTTGAGGAAGAGCCATAAATGACCCAAATAAAGGGTACTTTTGAAGGCTGTGGAGAGATGCCGACACCATTAAAACTAAATGAAGTGTTTATTAGCCATGCCGACAGCCCACTAAACACTGCCAGATCGAGGTCAGTTACAGTTAATGTGTCTCTCCAATGCATTTGTTGTTTGTTTAGCCTAGCCAATGTGGCTGAAAGAACCAAAGGACAGACTTTTTCATGCTATGTTTCATGGATTTTTCGCAGCCAGTCCCTCCAATTCTCACACCTCTCATTTTCTTTTCCTATCTAATGCTTTTGTACCCACACCCACTGCCCACACTCCTCACCACTAAATTCTCCTTTCTGTTGTTCCAGTCAGAGAAAGCCATATATTTTGGTATCCTCTTGGATCTGGAAGACACACAGCGAGGTTAATGTAAAGGAGGTGTGACAGCAGCAATACACACCCACAGAAGTTAGAATAAAACAGTGAGACACTGTGTTTCTCTGTGGAAAGGGGGCCCGCTACATTCTGTGTACTGTCTGTGGCTGGCCAGGAGACTCTCTGATGGGGCACCAAAGGCTGCTTTTAAGATTCTGATTACTCTGTATTTTGAAATTTGACTTAAAAGATTCCCTTCCCTCTAATTACATTCTTTCATTTCATTTTGGCTTTTAGACAAACTGCCAGTGAAGCTTTTGGGGAAGATAAAAAAAAAAAAAAAAAAAAAAGTGGAGAGGCTGGCCTCAATTTTAATTTGTCATTTTTCAGAGGGTTTTAGTTTGTAACGCAAAAAATATGCTGAAAATGGATAAAACGGAGAATAAACTTTCCATTTATCTCGTTTATATGTCCCTCGAACAGGCGCCTGTATCGGGCACATTACATAAAACAGATATATACATTAACATGGCAAATACTACCTGGAATAGCTCAGAACCAACTTTATGATTCCTAAAAATCACTTGTTGACTGTTACTTTCTCATTTACTCGTATTTAACATTTTAATGTGACATTTTTCCCAAGCTCTACCATCCCTCACAATGATGCCAGGTGAGTGAGAGTAATGACACTCATTTAGAGATGAATTAAAAGTTCAAACAATGAAGGCTGCGAAAACTTTCATATGCCACGTCAAAACGCTTTTTTCCTTCAGCAAAGATTTCTAATTATTTTTCATATCCTCAAGCAGCGTTCAGTAATATCCCAGCTTCCTGTTCAAACTTGCCTGTCTAAGGTTGCAAATGTTTAAAGCAACCCTCCACCCTTTCTGCCCCTACTTCTACTGAACACTTCACTACTCTTAAAAATGAGCTAAGTTGGAGACTCAACAACACCACAAATGAAGTTCTTCTGCAAATTATGGGGGTTTATATGAGAACTGATGGGGGATAGAGCACACTTCTGAAGTTTTGGGTTGAAATTACAATCCAGAATGATTATCCTTAACCAGTAGGAGCAGCAGATAGCATGTTACAATCAGGGATGTGCATAATTAATCAGTGGTTACTCCTTGCACCCCCCCTATATCTCCTCATACCCCTTTTCCTCTGGGCTATTTTCATTGTAAAACCCGGTTACGGACAATTCCCAGCAGTGTAACTAAATGCAAAGCCCAAAGCTAACAAGACGATGTGAGTCCTGCCATTGATAAAACATCAATTATCTGCTAATGAACACAGTTACTGCTCTCACTAATGCACTATTCCTTAATTCATCATCCTGACACATTATCATAATAAACAACCACCTTCACATAAGATCAGTTAGAGATATACACAGCTGAGAAGAAATGTGTTCCCCCTCTTAGTGAATTTGTAATTCCGCATCATTTTCTCATCTTCTTTTTGATTTAAAAAATAAAGCCCTTCAGGCGAGCAAAAGACAGGGGAGAAATTCACACAAATTCAACTGTCTTTTATTTTTTTCGTATCATCACCTGTCCTGGTCTAACACACTGTTTGTAGATAACTATCAAAGCTTGCCTCTCTCTTTATTTGACCTTCCTGCCCAGAGGAAAACCTCAGGCTGATTCCCAGGGCAACAGAGAAACACTGTCAAACCTAGCTGACTTTCAAACTTTCCCTCGGCATGCATAACACTTTCTGCTCACCAGTCCACTGGAGTACCAGGCCTTCCATCAATGCCAAGCCCAAACAGTGCAGCTCCAGCTCACTCAGTGTGATTTATATAAGTTATTATAGCCCATTACAGAACAAAAAAGAGGACAAAAACCCACTTCACAACAGAAGCCGGGCGTAACAATGGGACCACAGTGGTGAGTGCTGGCATATGGGTGGGTGAAGTCCAGCAAATGCCTGAGCCGTCACTCACTGCACATTGTCTTTAATCTAATTCTACACATGGTTTCGTTTCAATCCGAATCAAAAGCTCTTTTGTTAACAAACCATAACAGATCTCCCTTAATCCGCCTGGCAACAAAAGATGGTTGCAAAAGACACTCGGCTTTTCCGTCCCAGAAACCTCACCTTATTTGCATACAAAACACTTGCTGGAGGTAAGGGCATATATTAAAGCCCTTATTTTGCGTTGTTCTCTTTGAAAAAAAGTTTGCATAATTGTGTTAAGCATTATATAGGATGGAGGCTCAGCTATCCAAGAGCAACTTAGCAAATCCTTCCTGTTGCTGCTGGCCATCCATATTTCTGCGTTCGCTTGATAATACAGGGGTACACAAATTGGAACATTTCTCTTGCAAGGAGCAAATTGGAGATGCTACTGCTTCAAAGGCTTGCATACTGCAAACTTACTATGCATGAAGTCTGTAAAAGTCTGCCCTCCATAGACGCATCTGATCACACTCTTATGAAAAATGATGATTTGGAGCATACACAGATTGACATAGAAAATGCACGATACGTTCCATATTGCTGTATAAACATCTTATAGAACGGAACAGATCTAATTTAGAAAAAATTATATCAAATATGAGTCCTCAATTGCATTTTTAAGATTAATAGATATAGCCCCAGATCAGCTGCAAATCTGTGCCTAATTATCAATAAATAGCTCAACTATTTGTGAACTGTTCTAGGTTGTGATCTATGAGCTCGCCTAGAGCCTCGCAGATATCAGAAAAATACAAAGTATTCTAAATATTTGGCAGCGTTGGGAATCCATGTAACGAGCAACAACCAATGAGAGCACATTCCAACTGCAGGAGGGGAGGAGTTGAGAAGATGGAAGAAACTTTGCTTTCAACAAACAAAAACATACTGTTTGACATGTGGTATAGCGTCATTGAGAATCCTGCATGTGTGTTTGGAGACTAGACAGACTCACAAATAATTTCTCCTGATGAATGATATGATAATCTGTAACGCCCCTGTCACTGATCCCTCATGATGTACACAATTTTCCTGTTCAAGATTCCTGATCACAAGAAAGAAAAGTTATGCAGTATGAGCAAAACTGACAAAATCATGTCAGGAGGGGATGGAGGACTCAACTCATTCAATCCCAGCATGACGGGGGCCTCAAGAAAGAGACCTGCGTTCAAACACACAGCCAAGGGAATTAGTCAGCCCTAATGTGGCCATTTGGCTTGATCAAACAGTGGAGAAGTTAGACTGCGTCATAAGCATCCACACTGCATGTTGGTGCAGGAGGTCTGATTTGCACAATGTTCATACACCAACGCTTATAGTGATGATGAGAATATGACTTGTACATCTGTTCATGACAGCCACCTCAGGCAAAATGTGCAAGGACACACACACAGCTTCTTTTTTCAGGTAATGAAGTGTGTGTTGATGGTTATCTCTGGGATATGTAGTAACTCACCCAGCCTGACTTGCTGGGCCCTGTTCTATACCGGGTGCCTTCAGGTCTTTTACTGCACACCTGTGTATTGAACAGGATGTGTTACGTCCTGAGAGGCGATTTTCAGTGTTGTTACCGCCTACTGGTGGCTTGGAGCATCAGCTATAAGCGTGAAGAAACATAAGTCTTATGTCTCATCAAACGTATATATGAAGGCCTTGGTCGCAGGCTTTTATCTTGTTGCACATTACCCCTGCCCCGTTCACACATGTGAGTGCATTCCCTCAAAGGTGGGCTCATATCATATGTGTGCAGCCCTGTCATCTGCATAGAATTGTGTGCAGGCACACACAAAATCACATACATATTAGCATGTTGTCATGGGTATGTGAGCGGCAGCTGGGTGTAAACTGCACACGAGTCTAACGTAATGAGGACTGATGGCTTATGCCTGCTGAATATTCCAGGAGGGTGTCTTCTGACAGCTTTGGGAGCCGATAAAGTAATAAGTAATAATGTGCAGATAACGGCGCCACAGTGTGACAACTTTGCAACGCTGAGAGAGTGTGAGGTTGTGCGTATGAGATAGAGAAAGAAGGAGAAAGAGAAAGAAAGGGGATGAGGTAGAGTGAGAAGGGGGTTCTTGCTATGATGGCTTCCTTTCAAGTTTCAAACACAACCTCCGGTGGTGGCAGCAAACCTAATACGCTACCTCCAATAGACACACAGGCAGAAAGAGAATACATAAACTGTTTAACAATCAGTTACTTTGAAAAAAAAAAGAAGGAAGGATCCAAACAGCTTTTTTTTTCTATAATCTGTCAAATCTCTAAACAGAAAGTGAAATAAGAAGAGCTAAGATAGGTGTGTAGGAGAAGCACTGGGGACAGAGGAGGCTGCTCTCTCCCCCTCTTTTCCTGCAGAAGTGTGTGATCCTACTCAGGTTCTTACAACATGGAGATTCCTCCATAAATCACAGTCCCCACTGAAAGAAGACTGAAGAGTGTCGTCTTTTCCAACCTTCCCCGTTTCTTCTCTCCAACAACGGCTCTAAAAAGAAAGCAACCATCTTACTGGCGGGGTTTAGAAACCCAGTTATCTAGAACAGAGAAAGTCTACACAGAAAGTTCTGTGAAAACTGGTGGAAGCGCAATGAG
Organism: Lophius americanus; assembly: GCA_037951165.1. NCBI lineage: Eukaryota > Metazoa > Chordata > Actinopteri > Lophiiformes > Lophiidae > Lophius > Lophius americanus. The sequence goes on along the minus strand of JBBDHG010000014.1, from coordinate 11,368,826 downwards.
GTTAGCAAAAACTGGGATCCCAGCTGCCATGTTTGTACCGTTGTATTATCCAAAATACACTTTCACATTTCTCATGGTATTGAATGAGCTGTTATTCACAAAATGTTGGAATGAAGATGTAATCAAACCAAAGATAAAACAGATGACAGTGCAGTTACATACAAAGAAGATGGAAAGATTTGAACAGGTGTGAGTTTCGAATGGTTACTTAAGGGCAGAAATCTTTCAATCATCCGAAAACAGTGTGACTCTGCTTCATAACAGAAACAAGAAAACTGATAATCTCCAAGAAAATTTGGGTGGTAAGTTTTACGTCCTGTTTATATGACAACAGCTCTGCTAAAAATGAAAATGAAATCTTTTGAGTTATTTTAAGAAGTTCTGCATTCTTCACTTTGACAATGTATCGCTTTGATGATGAATTTTGTTTGCATGGATCAACAAAAATGAGTAAAGGCTCTGTAGTATGCGAGGCCAGACCATTCTCAAAAGGACCATAGATTAACAACCAACAAGATAACCTGCCATTTGGCCACAAGTAGTTATTAAGCTGAAAATGTTGCAATCATGCGTTGTGAGCATGAATATTTTCACAGAAATTGTATTTTACCAGTTTATATGGTGATATTAACATTGGCAATGTCAAAAGATAATACTTTAGATTGTTTTTCAAATATATTTTTACATTTTCAGGCCACCAGAAAAGGCCATTTTTAGTAAAAACAAAAGGCCAAATAGCAAGAAAACAGTGTAAATAAATAAATAAGAATTATCTGAATACTGGCTATAGCAGAAGTTCAAGAAACACTAAGGCTGAAAAGCTGCACAAAGATTCTGTTCAATTTGAAAGCTAACTAATATACAAATAATACATGTATTGTCAGCCACCTCAGAGCAAAACTCCTGTGATCCATGCGAGCTGTCGGTCCAGATATTGACCACGGTGTTAATCTGTTTATTTATACAGCTGCATCAAACGGAGCAGCTGCACAATCAACTTTGATAAAGTTTGGTTGTAAAAAAGAAGAGTCCTGACAGGAGGTGGAGGGAGCGAGAGAATGGAAGAAAAGGAGAAGGGAAAAACAGAGAAAGAATGAGTGTGGTTACGTTTCAAGAGGTAGACCACAGGTTGGGTCTGGTGTTGCAAGACTGATCCATCTTTTCCCTCTGTGTGATTGGGTCGCTCATTAGGAGCCAGGCCCCGAAACTGGAGCCCGGCCTAATGCCTTGCCGTGTTTAGGGAAGCGCAGAAACCATTTGGCTATAATAGCTACCTTTTCAAAAACAAACCATTGAAATGAAAGGCGGCCAGACTTGCAAAAACCAAGAGCCGAATATTTTGAAAAAAAGAGGCAGGGTAGACATGACCATGAAAAATTGTAAACTGCAGTTGAATAAAAAGCAAGGCGCACTGCATGCACCACCTATTCCCTATCTGTAATCTCTCCCGTTTAACTCTCCGCCTCTCTTCTCTCCCTAGGTATTCAGTTGTGTGTCTTTGTTTCTCTCAACTTCACCTCAACTTGAGATATGTGAAAGAGTTAACTCATACACACCGGGCTTCCATTCCAAACTGATGCTGTCACAAGATTAGCTGCTCTCTCTGTCACTTATCAGTAATTTACTGCTACTTATTTTTCCCCTTCTGTCTATCTGTCTTTCACACAAAATGAGCTTGTTGCCTTCAGCCATTCCACTGCCATGGAAGACAAACATGTATCCCAAACTCTCTAACTCCGACACAAGGTTTACCGACATCAACAAGTGTTACTGAGGAATTTCCCATATGAGGACAGTGAGGATGAGTATTCCATGGCATGAAAACGTCTTGCCTCAACTTGTACCAAGCATTGCAATGAGCATGAAGCTGTAGCCGTGTGTGTGTTCATGTTAATCGCCAAGGATGCTTATGGTGGACATGTCTTTTCCCATTACTAGAAGATAGAAAAGTCAAGGGGTAACTGGGTTTAGAGTAAGAGGTCAGGAGTGCTGGGTGCAGATCCATCCTAAGTTCAGAACTCCATGCTCCAGGGGACAGGCCATCAAGGGGAAAAGGCCACCCGGTTTAAAGCAGCAGCATGGGCCTCAGGGGCCCCACAGGTGACACCCTCCATGTCATAGCCAGCCCTGTGGAACACATGTAATGTACCCTGGGGGCCTACTGAGAGATAAAAACGCACTAAGACACCTGCGTCTGAAGCTGTAATTTGTCTTCTCTCATGTTCAAGGTGTTTTATGAGAGCAAAGGGACAAGGTGAAACAGCGAACAAAGCGAGCAAGCCCACATACGCGTCTGGAAATCCTCCCAGTCTGTCATCGCAAACTGTTCAGAATGATTAAAATAAAACTCAAATATGCTTTAGGACAATTGAGAGAAATATGTTTGCTATGCTGTTCATCAAACCAACCAATGACTTATCCAATATGGGTGAATCCACTCTAAAGCATTATTGCGCCACTGAGTGCTTTACAGATCATCAACCGCATGCAACATAAAAGTCAAAAAGTTTTCTGGAAGTTCTTTTATGTTGTTGGTTTAAGTAAGTGTTTGTGTATGTCTATTTGCTTGTGTGTGTGTGGATTTGTATGGCTGGAGGTGAATAGTGATCCTTGCCTCTTCCTGTATATCTAATACTGGAGTATTAGTGAGGGTCCCTCCCAGAGGCAGTGACTACACAGGCTCTTCTGAGAAGGCGCGCATCAACGCTTCTGCTCTCAAAGGCAGCTTTAGCCAGTGCCATTCAAGGCAATCAGCCCAGTCAGGGTCTGCCCATCCAGCCCAAATCCCTTCATGGCTATCAGAAGAACTCTGAGCTGGGCCTGCTGGGGGCTAGACAGGGATGGGGTTGAGACTTGCTCGTAAGAGATTGTGAAAAGTCCGTGACACATGCTTATTCATGCCCCAATAAACCCCTACTAAAAATATATATACTTTTCATTAATAAATATTTTAAAAGATGGGAGTTGAGGGAAACCTTGCTGAAGAAGTCATGGAGCCCATCTCGAGTATTGCATGAATCTATTTACACATGCATATAGCCAAACGAGCAATCCCAAACATGCTTCCAGTCAAGGCACTATCACATCGGGGATGACTTAACCCAGCGTCTCTCAACCTTTTTTCACCCTTAATGGTATGCAAAGTCTAAATTATATGTAAAAACGTATAGACTGCACAACTGCGATGGCCAAAACAATCACACATGCACATGCTCAGTCTGCAGTCCCCCTCTCTGTTGCTCGCCATACACAATTTTGATAGAAACTCAGCTCAAAAAGAAATTAATTTTGATGATTGTATGAACTGTGTGATGATCTAATTATTCTGCCTATTTTAGTTTCTGAACTATTGTTTTAATCACTGTCATGATGATATATGGCTGTGAAAAGCTGACCATAAAAAACTAACCTTCTACATTTACTTCTATATTTTGCTGATACCCGCCGTCAGTTGTTTGGTTTTGGAGAGGATGAGGGCCAACTAAGAAGCAAATGAAGCCTAAGTATTAACGTTGGCTATTAACCTGGTTAAGAAGTTAGTGATTACAACCAGGTGTGTAGAAGAGGGCTGTATTGTGGACTCTGCAACCAAAGCTATTGATGAGCAGAGATTAAGTAGTAATGCACTTCATCTATTATTAACCTGGTTCATCATTTGCATTCCTGTTACTTGACTTTTTTTTTTTTTTACTATTATTGACATTGGTTCAATCCTTTGTATGCGTCGATAAGGAGACAGGTTATGACTTGTGAATATGCGACCTGCGTCACATGCACATTGGGTTCTGTAGTTGAGACAAAGAGAGAAGAACTAAAGCAATGCATTTGTTCTTTTACTTTACTATAGTTAAGTATAACAAGGAATTATTAGGAAACTTCCATACAAATGACAAGCACTGAGAGACAATTCGTCATACCGAGGTTCTTTGATGGATGCACCCCACAATTAGTTGCATCTTTTAATGGATGTTTGATCAAAGTTCATCCTGCAACTGGCAATCCACAACTCTCAGCATAATAACACCTGAAATTTGGTGCTTCTCCTCTGAGGCTTGATTATCTGTTGAGGCAGTGGTACTGCTATCAGTTCCTGGAAGAGGCAAAATACTGTATCATGTAGACCAAGGGTCCTCAACACGCACATGTAGTTTGTCACCGGGTTGTGATGATGCCCGTGTGTGTGTTTGTGTAGGAACAACAGGGGCTGGGTAAACCTGTAGCACAGACAAACAGTGACTAGGGTAATGTGAAAGTAGTCTAAAATTGTTTATTATCCATTCAAATTTTATCCATGAATAATATTGTGGATAGTAGTACATACTGGTGGTTGTGGACAGCTTCTACTCAAATTCGGGACTCAACGGTACAAACTACTAGCACATCTACATTTCATTTGCACTCTTTGGTGTACTAAAACGTTTTGCTGCACACTGGTCCTCCTCAGAAGCTGCTGGTGTTTTTCCATTCATTCTTTTTCTGTAATGACCCATCCTGTACAAGGAACTTGGAAGAGCATAAGCCTCTTCAAGCTGACAGTAGGGGAGAGGTGGAGTGCATCCTGGACAATTTGCCAATTCAGCCCTTTATGTGACTGGGTTGAGACATGGAAACAAGAAATATTAATGCTCACTTTCACACAGATTTCAGAGAAGAAGATGGTACTTTTTTTACCTCCCATGTTTCTCATATCAGGTTCATAATAGGCCTTAATAAACGCCAGTACTAAGAGTTCAATGACGCTCATTTTCACATTTTGTCAGTTAGTTTTTCTCTGGCCACCAAGAGATCATAAATACATGTAACCCACAATGCTTTAAGAGTAAAGTCCTATCAAACCAGTATGAAGTGGGAGCCCACAACATCAAGCTGATGTGCATGCAACAACAAACCTGGCACTTTTTTCCACTTTGAGCACTAACCACGTACACCATTGCTGGAAATAATCGTAATGCATAAATAGAGCAAAATAACTTAGGGCAACTTGACCTAAATCAGGATGAGGGACAAGGGAATGGGTGCATGCAGGAAGGAGGTTAATGGCCTAAACTTTAAAAACAACTATCTGCAGAGGAGTCTAAGGAGGGCTAAAATTCACCTACTAGAGAGAGTTGAGAGGACTGGTGCTTTTGAGCCCTGGACAGTGAGGATATTCAGAAGGTAAAGGGCCTATTGAGTGCCGAGCTATCTCGCCCTGGCATTTAATCAAAGGGATTAAAGCTTGGGAATCCAAGCTCACAGGTTTCCTCCAGGAAGCATACCAAGTAGTTATCAAAAACACAAAAGTTCAAAGCAGTTCAATTTTCCCATATTAGAAGTGTTTTGGCCAGAGTCCCCCGGGATTGTTTCTAGTTAGAGGAACTGTGTTAGAAATGTTTGTGCTTGTGAAAATTAATGTAAAATCCTCTTTGTCACAGGTATGTAAATTAAAACAAGTAATAATAGAATGTTGTCTAAATTATTTATATGATATATAAATTTACAATAAAAAAAAAAACTTTAACATGAACATACTTTAATTTCCAAAGATACAAGATGTTAGTGATATGGTATATACAGACGTGTATCACATAGTGATTACAATGTTTAAATAAACAGTATATGTACACACATGGCACTTTACTCTCCTATTATATAATGACCTTGGTGGTGGTTTTATCTGACACTTTATGGGTAACCTGCAAAAGAAAAATGAGGCACAACTAAAATAAAAGCACTTATTGAAGAAAGTCAAGTGATTGTAGGTAGTTTGTTTAAAGTGCCATCAGTCTAATGGGTATTTGTTTATATTAATTTACTGTAAACAAACAACAATTCTCAACTGTGAAATGTATTGTTGCCAAAAAAGCATGTCTGCCACTGTATGTCTTGCAAGTATTTAACAGATTATTTTCTCCCCAGTAGGATATTGGTATCTACAAGATTAGTCTTTCTACCGTTCCACATTTTTCGTAGAAAGCTTGGTAACTATTGTGTCTAAAACCAAAGTTTGTTTCCAAAAGCCCTCATGGTTCCTCCCAACTTCTGCAGAGCAGCTGCCCAGAAAAGAAAAGAATCAGACAGGATATAGGAAGACTACTCCATTACAGCATAAATGATTGTGGCCACGCTGTGTGTGCTTTGCACAAGGGATCAGTCTGGTGTGTTTTGTTAGGTTTTCTTTGACATTTATAATTGGGCGGGCATAGGTTGAGTGGTTTGAAGCTTAATATGATGACTGTGAAAGTGAAAGCATATGACAAATCCAATGACTCCTCAAAAGTTGCAGTGGTCGCGGCAAAGTAATGTGGTCTTTATAGTGACCCAGAAAAGCTTAACTGGAATCAAGATTGCAGGTCCCACAAAATACTAACTAACGTTGTCAGGTTCAGTGGTTATGGCTGGGTCTTCATATGCTGAAAAGATATTCCGCTCTAGTACTCTGAGTTGTATCTGAAAAAATGTATTGAAATGAATGGGGAAATATATTTTGTTCAGAAGATGAAACAGTACTAGGACAAGCAAGTTATTGTAAATACTCACATTTAAAGGCTTGATAACTTTGTGTCTCCACATTCTGATTGCCTTTTTGGATTACTGGACAGTTTTCCACTCGTCAACAATGAAACTTTCAAGAGATAGAAGCATGGTACAAGTGAGAATCCCAAGTTCAACAGAATCTTGAACCACGAGGGGCAGCTAACTAAACTTTAAGCCCATCTGTCTCTCGGACAATTGCCAAGGCTAAAGTGCAACTGCTTAACTTCATGAAAAAAAATTCTGGCTCATACTGTCCTTGTTATGATGAAATCTGCCTGCCATATTTAGCATGTTCATTACTGAAGGCTTTAACCTGCCAGGATCATGGTATGGATTCAATAGTTAGGCCCCATCTGTCTGACATCAGGACCATTGGAAACAGATGAGCCTTTAATTATATTTTGGTCCAAATTGCAAAATAGCTACTTGGGGCAGAAGCTAAAGCAACATACAAACAACAGCAACTATGATAAAAACTGTGCCCAAAATCAAGTGAGCACAGTAATAGATCAAAAACATAAGGCTCACAAATTCAGCTCAGTTCTTTGAAAAGGAATCCCCCCCCCAACATTACTGGCCCTGCCTTGATTCACTATCCAATTATGTATTTCTCCCCTCCAAACTAGATCCATAATGTCTGTTGAGCAGGCAGACCTGCAAATAGCACACATCCGAGATTTCCAAAACATAAAAGATTGATAACTCACTTCTTTTCAGACAACAGAATATTTAAGGAAGAGATGAAATGGGAATTTGTAGAAAGAAGCCTAGAAGAAATTTGACACCGTGGCCCTAGAGTTACTATAATAAAATATTTCAATAAAATGTTGGGAAAAAAAATCTATACCATGTATAAAGGTATAATCTTACCTATTAGATCATTCCAATAGAATCTCTGCTTGTGAGGACAGCAATGGTACTTGTGAATGAACATTTTTATTATATTAATTGTTGAATAAATTTTAGATTCTATCGTACACAAAATATGAAATTTGCTTTTTCCAGCCATTAGAAGGAATGTTGCAAATCTGAACAGCCTCTCTCTCCTAATCCTTACAATTTCCAGCAATGGAAGACAGGAAAGAACAGATAAATATATTTCAGTCCAAATCAGATCAAGGTATAAACAGTGAGCCCAGAGCACATCTCCTATTCTTTTTCAAAGTAAGTCCTGCTGTTCCATTTCAAATACCTCAGGGTTATGGGTCATAATGCTGCTTCCCAGCTTCTGAACACGTTTATTCAGGCTTCCTACCGTAGATAGAGGGAGATTCAACATCAAATATCGCTACTCCGCATCCTGGACCTTTCTTCTGTTCTGAGTAGATGTGTGCTTTTGACTAACAAAGTAATGGTTCCTCCACTTCTCTTACGAGACTCTGAATACCAAGTGGCAAAATAATTGAGGCAGGTGTTGAATATAGTTCTCTTTGATCTTTTGTCACAACGTATTAGGCAATACCCAAAAAGAAGAGGAGTTTTGAAATCAATGAAGATAGCAAAATACCCAAAACCTTAAGATAACATAAAGTCAATATACATCCGGAAATTACATTAGTGTCCGCTTATGTTATGGCTCCCAACTTCTTGGCCATTAATGGAGTAATAAATGTGTTATAAAGCTCTTACAAGCCCCTAAGGCCATTTAGGGCAGAGCTGCAGAGCTGTTTACAAGATTATTTATCACAAGCTTGGCTTATCATCATTTACCACAGGAGAGGTAGCAAAAAAAACTTCATAAAAAGCTTATTTACTGGTACTAAAACAAGTTAAACAAGGCTGCTACAGGGATATATAAATTACCACAACGGCATCCAGTAATAAGGTAAGCAAAAGGAGTAGGGCCAGAGTTATTATCAGTTGGCTTGATAGTGTCTCTATCCGACACACATATGCCCTCGTCCACTGCTGAACTGACAGGAATGTGACCCAATGTTTTGACCTAAGGGCTCAACAGAGACCTGCGAGTGGGTAAATATAGGCCAAGAGGAGGGCATCAGTGTCTTAAATGACAAATGTAATAATGCTCATCCTCTCCAGTCGGTTCCCAGACAACTGCAGTGAGCAGGAAAAACCACAGCTCTAACTATTCAATTTTTAGGGTAAACATTGATAGCAATACCTATGTGTCTGCTTTTGTATCTTTCGTGTCCTTCTACTTCATCACTTTCTTCTTCTTGCAAGTCTCATGCACAATACCAACATAAAAAGAAGTGTGCTTCATCTGGATATGCATGGATGAGGAGTTTTATATTAAGTCTTTGCAGCCGTATATGTGTGTGTGTGTGTGTGTGTGTGTGTGTGTGTGTGTGTGTGTGTGTGTGTGTGTGTGTGTGTGTGTGTGTGTGTGTGTGTGTGTGTGTGTGTGTGTGTGTGTGAGTGCGGGTTTCATTTGCACATGAGAAAACAGTTTGGATAGGCTTGTCTATAATGCATAAGAGCCTTTTAGGCTGTCTTTAGAGTAACACTCTATTCCCCCTACTGACAATCCATGCATGGGTTTGCATCATTTTGTGAGATATGTCAGTTTTGAATTATTCAGTTACACAGCACCTCATTTAACAAACACACTTCCACATTCACAAATAAAACGACAGAGTGGTCAACAGGGATACTACAACAGCACCTCAGTAGTCCCTATGGAGCGGTGAGAATCCTATTACCTAGTTGTCATAACCTGTTGGATGCCTTTCTCTACGCCAGGCCCCCTTTATTAGAGGAGAATACATGTATCACTATCCCATTTAGCAGCCTCCTGCCCCGTGTGCCTAAAAGGGCCTTGAGCGTCATGAGCAGAAGAAAACAAGTTTAATTTCCCTTCAGAACTGCATAAAACAAGCACCTCCACTGTACGAGTCAGCTGCATAATTTACTGCTGGTGATGTGTGTCTTAAATGCTGCTGAAATATTAATAGACACATATACTTATTTGGAAGTGCTCACACATGGGGTTCTTGCTAAAAAGAGAAGAAGAGAAGAGCATGCCATGCAGAGGTTCCCCTTCTGGACACAGGTAGCATGTAGTGCTGTATGAAACTGTTTGTGTGCATACTGAGAAAGTATCAGCTGTTCACTTATTAAACATATAGAGAGATGTGATAATGCTTACCGTACCCTTAAATGTCCCCAAAAAACTCATGAGACATTGAAATTGTGCGCAGATGTCAGTAGTAGTATCAATGGCAGTACACGCACTGTAAGTTTATGTCCTTGTTAAAGTGTTGCTCTGTGGTCGGTTGTCATTAGCGTAAGTGCAGGTTAAGACTCAACACGACAGCTTGCATATTCACTGTACGTGCACCAGCTCTTGTATGTGTGTGTGTGAGCTTTATGAAAGATGTTGATGAGGGAGGAGGAGAGAGCAGACTGGTGTTGTCAGATTTTATAAATGAGGGAGAAAATGTCTTCATTCCAGGTTTGGAACCCCCTCCCCACAATCCCTTACCAATCCCCCCAATTCCGTGTTAATGTGTGCGTGTGTGCATGTGGTTTGGACCACGCACCGGCTAAGTCCGATTCTCAGCAGTGTATCTTTAACGGGGCCTGTCTGCTGTGCTGCCAGGCTGTTCCCCCCTGACGGGACAACAGCCCAGCTGACGCCCCCACAGTGTTGCCAACAGAACCTTTGCCTTTGACCCACAATCTGCTGCCTTGGTCCTGATGAAAGGCGGGTGAGGTAATTACATAAAGAGGAGAGTTTTATACAGTAAGGAATATATAAGAGCATAAGAAGAGGTGTTCTGCCTTCCTTCAGAAAGTAGCCTAAGTACAGGCCCATATTTCAGTAATCTTATTGTCTAATGTACACAGACGGCCTGAGATACATGCTTGTACTCCATAGAAACCCCAACTGCATTCACAGGTTTAAAGATTTAATTTTTTTCAGGAGATCCATGAAAACAGGGGGATAAAACAAAGACACAACAGTTTAGTGAACAGCTCTGTCAACCAGGCTCATATACAACCTGGTATAATGTGTTGCATCAGTGTATGCTATCCGGAATTTTCAACAGTATTGGAAGTGTCTTTAGTGTGTCTGACTACGGAAAAAGAGTGAGAGCTCTTCTAAAGGGTTAGTGGGTAGGTGCAGAAAACTATTAAAAAAGTGTAGCCAATTAAAAAATATCAACCTAATAATAAAGATATGCGTTAACCCATATAAAAAAATACTATATCTGACAGCGACTGGAGAGCTGGAGTCATGTGGTCATGAAACTTGAACTTGACATTAACCGAGCAGCTAATTTACCGAGGATATTATTTGATTTTGACCTTCACTTTTTAGTAGAGTAAGAACATTTTCCATAGGAGATATTTGCTCTTGTTTTTTAAGGGAATCAATATGATGATTTTATGATTTAATGACTTTCAACCTCCACATAAAAATCACAGTTTCGAAACAGAGAACACTGTCTTCGGTTTATGTTCTGAAATTTCACAGCTGAATTGAACAACTTCATTACAAAAATTGGGCCAAAAAAGTAGCCCACGTCACCGATTGCATACACAGTGGCTGCTTTCAGATAGAAATCAGACAAAAACAAAATCACATACTCGCATATGTAGAGGAGATTTGGCTTTCAATGCATGTGTATTTTTCCAGATCAGTGGTGTTCCCGGTTTTCACTGGTGTTGAACAGTGTGTTACCAGGATGTATAATGTGGTGTGCTGGTGCCTTTGCTGCAGCAGGGGTTGGGTGGCAGCAACCTTGTAGGTTACAGTAGGGTGGTTATCATGAAGCAGTTAGGTAGCTGCTCTGCTGGGCCAGTCTAATTACAGGAGAACAGCATGCACCAGTCTGGGCCTCCAAATGGCACCATATGTTTTCCCAGACTAACCGGCTGAATAAATGCCATTTACCCATTCAAGATGCACTGTGCTCCGTGTCTGGGAATCAGTCACTCATAAAACCATTCACACCCCAAAACAGCCAACTCCCCCATATAAAACTCAGCTGTCTGGGATTTTTCTGCTCACCTCACCGTGCATCCTCACACAGCTTCCTGTGGAGTTCAACCATTTACATTATCTATTTCATGTCAGTCCTTGTCTCTTGAAAACTCACAGGCACACATAATGATGCTGGTGATTGTGCTGTAACCAGTTTAGCTAAACTGAAAGGGTTTGGTTAATCAGAAACAAAACCTAAGCAGCAGCCTCAGGATGTTGTCATCCGTCTTTTCTTGGGTGACATATGGTGAGCGACCCATGCAGTGAACCTCATCAGTAACTTGAGGTCACCACTGGTAAACTGGTCCTGGAGTCAGCAACCCAAGAGGAACAAGAAGCAGTATAAATCTGTTTCATCTGTGATGTTTAAAGTTTAAACCTATCCGAAAACATGATTTAAAGGAAAAAATGGATGTTAATAAATGTAAGGAGTAAGCTACTTGTGCTATCGTACATTTTTTTATATCAAAAGCAAATATTGGACCTCAGAAACAGTATCCTGCAATTGATTCTTAATTTTTTTGGGTTGTGTCCATATTTAAAATAATAATATTTATAATAAATGTATAAAAACATTGTAACAATAAATCATTAAAATCAGTTGGAACAATTTATAGAGATGATCATATGAACAGAGGGTTAGTGATGAGAATAGTTTATCTAAATTTAGGATTTTGAGACGAGTGTAAACAAATCCTCATATTTACATTCTAAGACATGTTATCTTTTCTTAAAGTTTTACAGAGGAAAAAAAACAAACGAATATAATGCATGTCATGTTTTTCTATCCTTGTTTCTTCCTGTTATTCATATAACATCTTTATCATGAGTTAGGGAACATTGAATTAAGTTATTACGAGGCACTGATAATTTAACACTAAACAGCCATTAGAACATTCTCATACGCTGCAGATCTCCATGAAGGTTATTTTAAATCCCTGGTGTATAACGTAATATATTTTCTAAAGCAGTTAATCGGTTTTTTATCTTTTTTTTTTTTTAAATAATAAGCCTTGCCAAAAATAGAATGGTGCTGAGTAAAGCAGGTACCTTTTGTGATCCGCCCAACAGACCTTTAAAATTAATACCTAATACTAGTTCCAGGTGGCCAAACACGTTTCATTAAAAACCTCTACAGTAGTTCCAATTTAACTGATGAATATTCAAAAACAAAATATCTTTCAATTTAAAAAAAAGGAAAATAAATTCAGGATCTGCTGTTAAATCCAAATCCATCTCAAGATTTATAGTGTTCGTCTATGCCATGAACAAAAATCAAGGTTCTTGTTAATCCAGTAGTTTGTCTCTGTGTGTGATGTTAACGGACAAATGAACAAACGGAAAAAGAAAACAATTCAAAAACACACCAGCGAAAACATGGAATCCACCTTGGCATACATAAATAACTCCAAGAATCCTTTCCCGGTTTTTATTAATTTCAACATAGCTTTCCTTTGCTGACTGAACAGTTCAAATGCATTTTACGTTTCCTAAAAACATTTGGCTGCAATAATTTAAAAGTTTGGCACTACATTACATTAGGTTGTGGAAACATTTTAAGTGTTAAAAGAGAATAATGTGTTTTGCTGAATAAATTGTTGTTTTAGGCCAATCTCTCTACTGGGAATAAAGAGGTGGATTGCTGGCTCACAATCAGCACAGATGCTGCAGACTTTTACAGTGTGCTGTCCACAGAGTGCAAGCTGGCAGATAGGATATGATATGATAAGAGGTCTGTGTTCCCTTTCCTCAGATAAAGATTCTTCATTAGTGGAGAATCACAGGTCATTGATCAGTAACAATATGTCTCCTCCATTAATCCATATTCCGCTCCAATTCATTTTTTCTAAATCTTGTTTTACTGTGGCACATCTAACAGCAACCTTCTTATCAGAAGGCATCCAAAAACTTGCCGTTGCTAAGCAACCAGACATTGGACTAATGTGGAGCCTAGCTTAATACCGCGGTTACTAGGAAGGTTGAAGATGACCCCCTCAGCAATTCTAGGTACAGATTAGGTATAAGTATTATTGTATTTCTTTTTCTCTGTATCTCACACTTCCATAATTTACTAGATGATTAATAAACCTATTTTAGGGGGGGTATTTCAACCGGAGTTACATGAATTTGAAAAAGGGGAGTAAAAACATCCCCTTCGCAGTGTTTGATGTTTAGTATCCTGTCTAGTGCTTCTAACATATAATTTAACATTAACACCTCGTTCAATTTTCTTTGATTATCATTGAGTGTCTCACAAACAACAAGTGGTGGCAAAATTGCAATCCCGCTATCACTGATAACACCAACATAATTCTTTGTAGCTGCAAAAAGCTGACATCATTTGTATCATGACCTCTTTTTTCAAAAAGCTCCCTGTATCACCACCAAACAGACCTATCACACATCATCAGTTTGTTAATGAGAGCAGCCCAGGCAGCGGCGCTCACAGATGCCTATCAAGGGCAGAAAACAAAAAGAGAATGTAAGTAAATATGGATTGTAATTAGGATGACAAGGTTGAAGGAACAGATAACACTTAGCAGCAGCCTGGAGGCCTAGTCTCCCGATCATGCAAATACACATGTATGATGGCGCACGCACAGGACCAACACACACCCTCGTCCTACACACACATACACACGTCGGGAAGTAAATCAAATGTTTTAATCAGCTTCCTACTGCACATAATGAGGATCCACAAAGACCCAGCTATCAGCTGCCATCGGCCTCTTGTACCTTCAAAGAGCTGATTTTTCACTTCTTCTTCAACCAGCTTAACACAGTAGCTATCAAGAGCGAACACAATTTGTGCTTGTGCAATAAACCTGAAAAGTGCAAGTGATGTTCCAGCTAGTGATATATGTGTACAGTTAAGCAAGGAAGCAATTATGTGCAAATGGATTAGACAGTGCAGCATGTGGGGTAACTGTGTAAGAGCGGAATGTAGCTTAATTGTTACCATTATCTTCAGCATGGAAATGCTACGAAAACGGCTGTTTCAGGTGTTAGCTGGAGATGGCATGACAGACACACCACAGACCATAAATCTGACAATGCGTCTAAGGACCTTACATACCTTGCGCTCACTCCTGACAACACTAACAGAAACTGTATCTGATTTACCTTCTGCCTTGAGTGCAGAAAACCTTGTGATGCATTGCAGTGTGCACCTGGCCCAGCCACACCTGCTGCATAGCACAAGGTAATCACATGAATCAGTCAACTTGGTTATCGCCGGACTAGTTTTCACAGAACTGAAGGTATGTCAGAATTCCTACTCAACCATCTGTGTGTGTGTGTGTGTGTGTTACATGTGTGTGTGAGAGGTGTACATGTGGTGATGCACGTGTACAGATGGGCCTCATAGTGCCACTTTTTGGCCTCCTGGCTGAGCTCTGACCTCTGTGAGGGAGATCACTGCTTCAGACCTCCAGCTGGAGAAGTGACGATGGGAGAAATGAATGACCTAAGGGACTCGTCCTCCTGTCCTTGTCTCCTTGCCTGCCTGTTGGCTGCTTTGTCCAGGTCCTGATTTGGGGGACACGCAGAGCTTGATCATCCTGCCTGAGGATATTAGGCTATGGATCCCATTCCTCCTTAAATTAAAATCTAAATAGTGTGTGTTTGTGATTTGATTTAGTAGTAAGATGTGTCTGTGTTGTATGTGTTTCAGGTAATATTCATCCATCTTATTAGAGTGTGTATGTACTATGAAGAGCATGGAAATACTGAAAAATGTTGTATATTGTCTGAATTCATGTAAAGATGTATGTGAGTTTATGTTTTCATGTCAGTTTGTATAGTATTGTATAATTCTGTAAACCTTTCTTATTATTGCCAGTGTAATAAGTCCACGATAGAAACAGTCAAGTGGATGAACTTGTGCTTATCCTTATTTATCTCCTTCGGTATAACATTTTTAATGATATTGTTTAATTCTATATACAATTTTATATTTACAATTTTTTTCCCGGCGTACTGCAGGATCAATGAATAGAATATAGAGAAAGTATTTCCTCATGTAAAACAGAGTGTTTCACGGACAGAGAGACCATCTGTGCCAGAGGTCAAACTTAAAACAAGCCAGCTCTAGCCTCTGTAAAAACATACAGTAAAGCCTGCTGTAAAATAAATGATGTTGTTAGCTGCAGTCTCGCAGGTGAAATGTGCTGCTGATACAATTATTTCAATACCAGCATGCCAGAATGCCAGTGCTACCAAATGCTGCTGTCAACCCAGGGGTTTAATTAGTTTGGCACGTTTACCACTTTTAATCACCTGCCATTACCAGTTCTGGCTGCATCTGCTTACACGTCCGTCAGTCGTGGGCAGAATGTGTATGTATGTATAGCATTGGGTTTGCCGGACAGTGGGGTGCTGAGTCCGTTTTTTTTTGTTTGGTATTTTTTAAACAGAACACACTGTTAAACCCTAACACAAAGGATTCATGGGCAGCAGATCTCAATAATACTCTATATTTAAATATGAATATTTATGAGGTGAGAAATGAATGAATCAAACAGAGCCAGTTACTGCAATGGCACTTTAGTTGTACAGACTTGTCAGCAGTCCGTCTGTACAGATGCATTGCAAAAGCAGAGGGGAGCAAAGCTTCGTAGAGTCAAACTGCATTGAGAATAGAGCTACTCCTCGGGCTCAATACATCACATTGTGATTTCATGATAGCCAGAAGAGGAGGAAGGCGGAAAAAACTTCAGGGCGGTGAGTGAATCTCGAGTCAAAGCAGGAGAAATAGAAGTTAAAAGTAATTCGTTCACTCCCCCTGGTGTAGCAGTGGCTACCTCTAGGGCTGGGTTTGGATGAGGAAGAACAGGAGGAGAAGAGGAGCCCGCTGGCTCTTGCAGTCATGTGACATTAGAGCTCAATATCTGAAGGATGGACCTAAGGGTGTGTATTTAGCTATTAGGTCATGAGCTCAGATGTGTGTGTGTGTGTGTGCATGTGTGTATGTGTTTGCTTGTGTGAGTGTGTGTATGTGCACATGGCTACATAAATTAGTGTGCACTGAGGGTATGCGTGCATCAAAGGACAGAATGTACATGCATACCCACCATCTCCCGATTCACCTGTATTTGCTGCAATACAATTGCTCCAAGTATCTCTATTCTTTGCATAAACTTCCTATTTAGTTCTAAAACAAGGCTTCAATATTATGCCGCCTAAAAACATCTGTTGGGGACTTGTGTGGCTACACTAATTACAAATATCTGCAGTAATCCGGTGCTGATAAGAGAGTCATTACTCCACCAGACATTTATCACTATGGGATTGATGACCCATTTCAGAAGCAGCCTTTGTAGAGGGAAGTGAAATCGTTGATATCCCTTTTATCCTAGATCCCTGCTGAAACCATCCATTCGTCAGGAGGCAAGCTAGTTAGAATTGTAATTAACAGTTATGGACTTTGGCCCTAATAGAATTTTTGCAGGAAATAGCAGATTGATGTAGGAGGGGACTGGGGTAGCTCTACTCTGTTTTTCTTTTCTTACTAATTGCCACTTGGAGTGACTGTCTGCCAAGAGTAGCTGTTCTGTGTTCTGTCAAGAAAAGTGCCACACCAGCACTCCAAGTTCTCCAAAAGCAGAATATTTGTACATTTGTAAATATGTAAGCATTTCCATTAAGAGATGTGCATGCACAAGCACATTCAGTGCAATAATCTGCCATATACACAAACCCATTCACGCGTCAAATATAAAATATGCACTTCCATCCTCCAATACATTAGTTATGGTTTTCTTCCGGCTCTTTTTAATACTCAAACACACTTGCACACTAACCCACCCACACAGATACACACAAGGAAGAGCAGCAGATGATCACAGCGGGTTAGGACTAAAGGTCTGGGCACCTGCCGGCCAAGTCCCATCTCTGTAGCGGTAATGAAGAGAGACAGCTTGGGGACCACCCTGTGAGCTTTCTCCCCCTCCCATTTTCCCTGCATCAGGGCAGTGCTGGGGGCCCTGGGGTGACAGGGACGCCAGAGATGTTCCACACACTGACAGGCACATCTTACCTGGCCAACCCGCTGTACACGTTGGACTGGCGACACACACAGATGCCCCATGAGACAAATGGGGGGACACGCAAACACATGCACAAGTGCTATACATATGTGCACACTGTAACTGTTCACATGTGTTCAGGTACTTTCATGAACATGCACAGAGCGAACAACACACACCCACATGAATACAAGAGCTGACCCGCTGTAATTCTTCCAGCACATGGCTGTTGACAGGAGCAGCTGCGGCCGCTATGGCAGACAGATGAAATTTTCATAACTATCTCCTCCAACTTCCATCATCACCTTCAGGATAATTTATGACCTGAATGCCAGCCTTGAGGAGACAATATGCTTGATAAGAAATGAAGTGTTCCAGCAGCGTAGGTTATAATTAACATAAGAGGTAAGAAAGACCCATTTATAAAGAATGAGAAGGGTATGTATGGGTGGATGGTGACAAGTATAAGGAAGGAGGACGTCTGTTACCATTGTTTTTTAATGTGTATCATGCATTCCACTGAAGAGTTATAACTGTTAAAACTATACACCTAATATTGTGGCGGGTGCCGCTCATGCTTTGAAACATCAACATTCTGGAGTATATTAATGGTAGGTGAGTGGGACATGTCAAAGGAGAAGATCACCTGAATGGCAAAACACAGTTTAGAAATAGAAAGTTGCCCTGTACTGACATTTACTTCAGCTGTCAATGGTTTTCATGGTTTGGTCGATGGTTGATGTTTACAATATCAAATGTTCATATATAAAGAGGCCAAAGCTTCATATATTGAGTCACAATGACATAAATTACCATAAAAGGTTGCATTTGTGCCATTTGTCCCATCCCCATTCAAAAAAATGCAATATAAGTTAACTGGTGACTGTATATTTCCTATAGGTGTAAATAAAAGCATGAATAGTGTTTTGTCAGTACCCCGCCTCACATCCAATGTCAGCTGTGAATGGGTGCAATCTCCCCCCAACCCTTAACGAGATGAGAGTTTATAAAAAACGGATGGGTATAGGGCTGGCTGGCTGGAGGGGCTGACTAGCTCGATGGCTGGATGGATGTGTGGATGGATGGATGGATGGATGGATGGATGGATGGATGGATGGATGGATGGATGGATGGATGGATGGATGGATGGGTGCCTCTAAGATTAAGTACCAATGAGCCAAACTAAGAACTGTAGTGTTAAACTCCAAACTAGTGGCTACTACTAACTATGGTATGTATGAGGACAACTACTGCATAACTGACATAACTTCATCTCATGTTACAGCATCCTGGGGTTCATTAGTTCTCATAACCTCACATAAACAACATTATAAATGAACAACACTTCAGCATAGAAATCATCAATCAGTTTTCAACTTGACGTTTTAAGGCAAAATACCAGCCAACCAAAAATGAGCAGGATCTAGATGGGATCAACTCACGCACACCCCGTCCCATGGCCCATAATGTTTTATCCTTGCAGTTTTTATTCCCAGTTCTGCCATACATTCTCACCCATCCATGCTTTCTCTATTTCCTGGAATGACCAGAAAGAATGTTCTTGTTTTCCTCTCATAAGCCCCATACCACATCGTCTTTTCGAAACAAAATGTTGCCTTTTAAATCATGAAAATATTTAAAAAGGCAGCTTTTACACAACTGTCTTGGCAAAAAGTGTGGTAGACGTCTGTATGATATTTAATGACATTTTTAACTGTCTCCCTTTCTGTGCCAAATTGGATTGCCAAGCTTTTACTGAAAAATATATAATTATGAAATGACTGTTGCCATTAAAAGCTGTGAGCAATTTGATGCGTTTGTGACTCAGTCAAGGATAAGCAGAGCCATTTAACAAAGAGAGTGTGATACTGATACTTCCCAGTTCAAAACTTTCCATTCCCTCACCTAACCACAAAACGAGAAAAAGCATGTACCTCAACAGCTAATTACTGACTTATTTGAGAAGCAGGCAAGATTGAGGTAAGTACATATTTACATGAGTAGGACTTGTTTGTATAGTAAGAAGAATGTAAAGAAATAGCATCATTGGTCATCTTGTTCCGTGTGCATTCCTGCAAGAATGTGAAATACTTTGAAATTCTTTCCAGCCTCAGAGCTAGCAAGTATAGGAGGGTGATTTCTACTCCAACAGGAGCTACAAGGTTCTGCTGAGGTCAGGACATGTCATGCATAACTTAGTGATTGCTAAACAGTGGCGGGCGCATGAAAGAAGAATTCATAATTTACAATCAAGCACACCCAAACACACACCTTACAAACAAACCAAAGCCACAGACAATCTCACTGCATGCATGTAACCAGTCTCAGGGACCACACAGACATGTTTTAGATAAAGACAGACAAATTAGATGACAGCATCCCAGTCTAACCACTGCACTTGCGGTAATTACAGGCTGGCCAGCAATGAAAGAGACAGAGGACATGTGCATATTTGTTTTCTCCTCCATTGCCATGAAGCAAGTAAACACAGCAATGCTGGTGACGGTAAAGGTAGGTAACACAAAGAAAAAGGACAGATAGAAAAAAAAGTTAGGGTGGGGTAAGAGTTCTAAACACAATAAACAGGTGTTTGCTTATCAACGCAGAAAGCAAAGAGAGACAACAGCTCAGCCAGGAAAAATCAGTGCAACAAAAACAGACTGGGCTAACTCATTTGTTCTACAAAAAAGGACTGTTTGTGGATGAACGAGAGGCAATGTGGAAGTGGTGTCTGGGAGATCTGGTCAGCCTGTCACCTCAAGTTAACACTTGGATCACACAGGCTCGGTAGACAACATGCCCAGACCGACCCACCGCCCACCAGAACATTGGTTTGAGATGCCAGCTCCTAACACCTCCACCACTACCCATGCTTATTAAACCTGCTTATCTTGATGCCACCTTCTCACAAACCTTAAGACACTAATTTCCCAAACCTGTTCACACACTAAACATTCATACCCGAACACACTGTTATAAACTGAAGTCATAATAAATGAAAGCCACTGATAGCTTAAATGTAAGCTTTCAGACACTCAACGCCGTCACTTGGACAAGAAAAACTGAACATGTGATGGCTTTTCTATAGGTCTACAGAGGTCTGTAGTGTGTTAACAGAGTGAGATGTCGTACATAATTAATGCGATCTGTTTATGGCTTTAAGGAGGTCATTGGCCTCATTAAAAAAGGTTTTGGTCTGTCCACTTTTATTATGGACACAGTACTCTAGTGCAGGAATTGGGTGGGGTCTATAAGGAATCTGTTGGGGATAGCACAAAGGATATGTCTCCAGGAATTCAGTGCCAACTGACATTGGTCTCTATTCTCCTTTCTCTACGTGTCTTCACGTGGTTACAACTGGTAGGTGACATCATTGCTGGGGTCATCCTCCGATGGGCACCGCCTAGGGTTTCTGGCCCCTGCTTGGCCCCCAGTGACCCTTAGTTTTGATGACAGACTAGGCCTTTTGTCAGGCAGCTCCCTATCCAGGTGAAGACAAGAGAGGATAACAATGGCAGGAAATATAAAGCCAATAGAGGCTGGGAGAAGGCCATATTGGAGTCATGGGTCAAGCTGAACAGCTGAGTGATGGTTGCAGCCGCGGACACGTGGCCCTCCATTTCGATTTGCTTGCATTGACATCCAATGTTGCCTTTGTCTTTGGATTAAAACCTCACCGACACTCAACAAGTTGGAGAAAAGTAATAAGCACAGCAACAGATGTACTTATACCAGGAGCATTTACCGGCTGGTACTGCGCTGCAACACTAAAAAATAAACAATTTAGGATAATTACTTGCAAAGTCATTAATGCAGTTACAAAAATTGATTAAATTGTCAAATGTTGTGTCACTTGCTCTAATTACTCAAAACGAGGACCGTCTTTTGGTAGGGAAATGAGCCCCTTTCAGTCATCCAGTTACTCACTTTAGTGAGTAGCAAGGAATTTATGACATGCATGAAAAGTGATATTCTCTGTGTCAAATATTACCAGAACATTTGGATGGGGTCTGTTTGAATGTGTGTGTGTGTATATACTGACCGGCCATAAGAGTATAACGACTGTTAAATCAGCAGTAATAATGTCAGTAGTGCAAAAATTAGTTGGTGGCCCATGCAATATACAATAAAATGTAGATGTATATTAATTTCATCCTAACCTGTAATGTGTAGGTCAGCTTCTGGACATTTGCCAGTAATTTAAAAATAATAATAATATGGGTTCAGTTAAAAACATTATAAAATTTTGCAAAAATGTCAATAATATGTTAGTAGAAGGGCATAAACATCTGACTATTGATACAAAATAAAGTAAGCCTGCATATTTGCAGGGTAACTATAACATTGTTGTACTAATATTTCTCTGCTTTTGTCAATATACATGACAAAAGCACGTATATTAAGCAACAAATAAACAACGCACGCCTTCAAACTACAGCAATTCACACTTTCAAAGATGTCCAACTGTTTTTGATGCCAAAGGTCAAAAGCTGCCCACTCTCTTCCCACATCCCAGCCCACACTGAGAGACTGGAGAACAGCTTTTGCCAAGTCATTCGAAAACCCTCTTTAGAGTCATAAACACCTCTGTCTCTTTGGCCTCTTCTGTTTTCCCCCTCAGAGGTGAGCTGGGTTGCACTCTGTTAATCTTTCACTACAGGCCTGCTTGCTTTAACACTGGCCTGCTGTAGAACAGAGGAGGGAAATGAAAGAGGGGTAGTAAATGACGAGATTGGATAAAAGAGCAGGAAGAAAAAGCCATAGAAGAGGCCAGATGGGCACCTTCACAGTCCATTTATCAAACCAAATGTGGCCCTCCCCTCCCTTCCCCGATGTTCTCATGTCCTAAACCCCCATGTAATTCTGTAATGATTTTCATTATCATATAATGACCTTACAAAGCCTACAGCAGTTTGCATGGTCAGTACAAAACTCGCAGCTGTTCCCTTCAGTGTTTGCTCGTCGACTGTGACAAAGGTTCTTTTTCCCTCGGTTGGTCAGAGGCAGTGACCTCTAAGCTCTTAAAGGTCATCATTAGGTCATCTGATATTGGGGAAGACATATTTCAATAATACAGGTTGACAATAGTATCAAACCAAATAACTACTCTTATAATAAAGCAATTATGAGAAAAAACCTCCAGAACCCCGTTAAAGTTTGAACTCCCAGTGTTCATCAAAAGATGAATCCTTCTTTACCATTATTTGTGTAAATGTGAAACAAGATCTATAGATTTAAAAACCAAATGATTCGAGTTGTTGGAATCTGTTTAGTTCTGGTGCAGCTGAGATGGGCTATTTTCTATTCTAATAGGCCTGTTCCCTGGAGGTTGTGCCTTGCTCTTCAATCTGCACTTTGTGTGTGGCATACACAACTGCTCTGCTACCCACTCACATAATAATCCATCTATTTTCAGGGCACTCACGGGGTATTTACCAAGGAGACACGGAGGGCAGCATCTATCAAAGAATTCACCATGTGCATCTGGAAAACCCAGTTACGAGAAAAGCTCATAAGAATAAAAAAGCCTTCATAACTTTGTTGGCTCAGAGTGAATGAACGGGCTGCTCCTGCTAGTGCGGAGAGCCTGGGCATCACTCACACAGAGTAGCAATAAGTCAGTTGTGAAGAACCACTGGTCACCAGGTTCAATTTCTCTTTCTTTCCTTCTTGTCGGTTCTAAAAAATTCCCCGAAGACAGAAAATGGCAGCAAGTAGGCCGCATTCCAGCACACCAACTGCTGTTTTATTGGTGTTTAAGAAACAAAAGTCAGCGAAGGAACTTAATCAATCAATGTTGGTTGTTTATGTTTATGTGCCTCTAACTAGAATCATTAATCATATTATTCTCCATCCTGCTGCAAGCAATACATGCTGAATGGACACCTAAGAAACAAAAGGAAGCATTATGAAAAAATATGTTGGATATTGTGTGAAAACCTGAGTGGGTTTCCTGGTATAAAATCAATCAATCAAAGCAAAGCAAATTCATTTTGGAGATTGTTTTTATGAACATAAAGCTTTGAGTAGTAGAATGCATTATGATGTGGAGATTTTTTCATCAACCAGGAAGATCTAATGAGGCAATCCTTGACTATCATCAAGCACTCATCTCCAGACATCACTAGTATGTCCCACTTAACATTGTACATAGCCATGTGTTTAGTTCTGTGTAAATGAGATCTGTTGACAGCCACTTGACAGGATGACCCCTGGCTCCTTTGTAAGTGGTGGTGGCGGGGGTTAGGATAGACATTTAATGTGTGTAAAGGGTAGAGGCGTTATCAGGAGCAGCTGGAGTTCAAACATATAGTGCGGGGCGCTTGCCCTCCTCCAAAACTAATCTAATCAGTCTTTCACTGCCAAGAGAGTAAACGTCTGGCGGCCACGCCGACAGTGACTGAGCATTTCCTGTCCTGGACTGTGATACTGGTTGTGAAGATCTTACAGCGAGCCAAGATAAGTTCAGGCTAAGACGTGGTCATAAAGTGGTAAGATCGCATTGTGGGTGGTATGGGAACTAGGATGGTGGGCGACAGCGCTTATATTAGGCTGGGAAGAAATGGTTTCTAGCTTTCAGCACTTGCTGCTGTGATGCACTGTCAAAGCAGGCCCAACATGGGAGTTGTAGGTGTCAACATGGTGAAGAAAGGTGTGTGAAACAGCTTGATTACAGGATGAATCTGGATAAAGGTCAACTAGAGGCAGCAACGCATTATGCAAAGATGAGGGCAACAATACTGTGAGAAGTTATAATATATCTTTCAAAAGACAAGATTTTGCTTTCAGGAATCTCTAAACTGTGGATTCTGATAGACACGTTTGCTTCTTCTAGGATCTGGATCATGTCTAGTCCAAAGTGTATGTGTGTACTGGTGTGTGTATATGTATTTCTGACCTCAAGGTCAAACCTGTTGAAGGGTTGAGAAAGACCATAGGCAATGAAAAATATGTGAATGTGGATCTATTGTTTAAATGCATACCACTGTTTGTGTATCCTCGGTAATGTTGAGGCGTAGAGCGCCTGAGAGAATGAACCGTTACAATAACAGTGTGTGAATGTGTGTGTATGTATAAATCTTTGTGTGTGTGTATGTGTGGGTATGAGAAAGATAGTGAGAGCCCCTTTTTTATCTGAATGGATGGCCAGTGTTCTAATCCATGCACCTCTCGCCCTTATCAGGAAGGAAGGAAGTGATTGGGCTTATCCGAGACACATGCGTTGTTGCAATAGTTGTGATAACTGCCAGGCCCAAGGACCACAAACAAACACAAACTGTGGAATTCACATCAGTTCTGTGGAGGGAATCCCTTCCAGTGTGGGTTGAATGAAAATAAGTCTAAGGTGATAATTCCTAGTCATTTGATAACAATATTATCTTTTGATGTACTGTTTATTGAGGCTGGCAGATCAAACAATTGTTGTTACTCTATTAATCAACACATAAAATTAGCATTTGTCCTTCAGAGCCAAATCAGGTATCAAACATGTAGCTGAAAACATTTAAGTTGTGCTGATGGTTACTCAGCACAACTGAGTGTGACCACATTTCCACTATGAACACAAGATAGATCCCAAGCTTCATAGTTTCCTCCTTAATATGGCTCACTCATCTGTCCAAGATTTTATTTTTGGGGCCCGATGGCAGGGACAAAGTCAGAGTTACATTGTGTTACCTGTCTCTCCATGTCCGCCTTTGCTGTTGTCTGTCTGTCAAGGCAGACAACAACGTTTCTGCCATCTCTCTCCTTCCTTCTCCTGCTTGACCCTCCTCCTCCACTGTCGCCAGGAAGAGCATCGTCTGAAAAAGAAAAGCAGAAGATGAAAGGGGTTGCATCAAGAACTAGATAAAAAATACAGAAACAACATGACCTGGACCGTGGACCAAATCTGGTACTCTGAAGGATTCCAATCAAATGAGGTGCAGGAGTATATTACGAGTATAAAGAGACACAGATAAGGTGACAACACATGACAACTTCAAATATAGCTTCACATTCCAAAATTCTATGTTGATGACATTCGTTGCAATTTCTTTATCGCGAAATGCAAAGCTGATCAGGTCAGCACAACTACACTTCTTTGGGGATATGGATATGGTGGGAACAATGTTTCCTACGTACCGTTTAAGGTACCAGAGGAACAGCTTTTGGTCCAACTCAGCTTTGCTCTTGTGCTTTCTCACTTGGAGTAGGATTCAGAAAACTTTACTTATCCCATTGAGGACAATTCATTTGCAGCTTAGCCCATCCGCATCACACAAACTAATATCCAATATGTTACGCCTAAAGAGCAAGGATCGACAAACAAGCGGAGGTCGGTGAAGGACAGCAAGATCAGTTATATAAGGTAAAACAATTAGCAATAAAATAGATCAATGAATGGGACAAACTTCGACTCCAGAAAGATACAGAGCTTGCCATTTCATTGCATTTACTTTTAGCTAATGTTTTTGTTGGATAATCTATTGTTGGAGAGAATTTAACTTTTTTCAATTTCTGGGACGTTATTGGTTGAGCACTTTTATTTGGTGTAGCAAAAATTCACCCATACTTAAAAACTGACTTTCCATAATACATTACCAGGGTGCTATTTAGTATACAGAATTCAGGACATGTTCCTGTGTCCCAACCTTAGCATGAACCCAATAGCAGCCAATGAACAACATATAACTTATCAGATCTGTCCCATCCTCTTTGGATAGTAAAGAATTGATGATGCAATATCATATTGCTGCACAACACTTTCCTATAGAATTGTATTTAATCTAGCATTATATTATAGTTTCTCCTGTCAGTCGGAAATCTTTGTCTAACTTCCTCTTGGTGTTACATCAATTTCGTTGTTTATTTTTAACAACTAAGATTGCATTTTTGTCACAATAGAAAGAGCTAAGAAACAAACATGGTAGCAGTGAGTGCCAGTACTGAATTCCACACAATTGTACTGGATTTAAAATCAAACATTAATGCTAAGCAACCCTACCTGGACCACTATGAAAACATGCAATCCAGGAAAAATCAACCTATCTTATATGATCAACTCCGATTCCATTCCTGACAAAAAAAAAAGAAATCTTTCTCAGCGACATTCCTTGGTTTTCCTCCCTTTTACATTTTAATAGGACATATCAAAAGTCATCCTTATTGGATGTATGCCTGGAAAAAAGTGGGAAGACTGCACGAAGTATTTGCCCCCATCCTTGAGCTTCTGTGCTCAGTTTAGAAATTACCCAACTCTAAGCCAAGACTCTATTAAAACATCCCTGGGACGGCAACATACAGTAAGTCTAGTATAAAGTCAGTTTCACATCAGAGGACGGACAAATTACACCCAATATTAGAGTGTGAGTCAATTAATCACGTCCTGCACAGCACAGTATAATGTGTGAGTATCCCACTGTTGAACATGAATTACAGGCTGGCTTAAAATGTGACGTGGCACATCAGTGCTAATCTGAGACATCCTGGCAAACCTTCGCCTCCAAGTCTTCCACAGCCTCTAAGCTGGTTGAGAGAGAGTCAAATGAAAAAGGATCTGGCAGCCCAAATTAAATGCGATGCTGTCAGCCACACTCAAATCCCCTTTTCTCCCTCTTCTTCTCTACACTTCACAGACTCACTCCCTCTCTGAATATCTTTAAGTGTCTCCCTCTCCTTCCAACAGCCACTGAGAACTGATGGATCTGTAAATTTGACTGACTCTTACACCTTGTTAAGAACAGTCTCTCCCTGTCACATCCACCAGTAAAGCACGTTAATTTCAACCCATTAACAGTCACCTGCCTCCCCAGTCATCCAATCCTCTTTTCAAAAAAAATCTTACAATGTCAGGAAATCTTCATCTATTCTCTTCTTCCTTTTATAGCCCATTTTCTGTCAATCCAACTGTCCATTTTACTTGCTGTGAAAATAAGTTTGATAGACTGTGTGTATTTTAAGGACCGGGGTGTGAGTAATATGCTTACTTCCTCCTCACCTCACGAGATGGGTGTCTAAAAATGTGGCAGTGTGTGACTGATTACAATTTACTCGATGAGACACAAAATGCTTCTGTGACCCAAAAGAAGCAGGGCTGGCTTTCCCCCTATATAACTGTACCCTTTGGTTTGAATCAAAGCCCATCTTCCCGGGATGAACATAGGCTAAGAAAGTGGCAGGATGTGCATCCAGACATAAACAACGCAGCTGGTTGACATCATCTCGCCACACTAGCTGTGTAGCACTGTCTTACCAGCACTTTGCTAAATAGGATGTGATTTGTAGTTCATTTAAAACCTGTTGTGATGTGTCTGAGCATCAGCTCTTTCCAAAGCTAGCCTTTGGACAAAATTCATGGCAATAAAGAAACAATATCACAGTTAAATGATTTTATTCTAATTGTGCTAAGACAAAATAAAAATACAGACAACTAGAAGGGCTCTCTGGGAGGGCATACCTTAATATGTGATACATGATGGCATGTATCCAATGCCATCATGTGATACATGATGGTAAAATACAGTTGCAGGTATCATGTGTGTCTGCATCAACCCTGAGTTAATTATTATGACCCACTAGTGGAATCTGCAGTACAAAACAAAGGAATTTTCAAGTGCCATGTTTGGAGAATTAAGACATATTTGTGGTCTAAAAAGGAAAATAATCAACAATGTTGTCAAGCATGATGTGCATAAAGAAAGTAATCTCTGATAAAAGAGTATACATTTAACTTTTTGTTAATTGTGTCAATGTTTTTATTGCATTAATGCTTAATTGTATTAATATTTAGACACTATTATTATTATAATACAATAATTTATAATATAATAATTATTTATTTATTTTGAATGCCCTAAATAGTGTGTGAATCTGTGTTGATAATACTGAATTTCCCTTGGGATGACTTAAGTATCAACCCACCCAACTACCTACCTACCTACCTTCCTTTAGCAGTTAAGCATCTTTGATTTGGCTCAAAATACAAAATAAAATTTTGCACAATAAAACAACTCAAGCATAGTAAGGAAGGGAATAGTTGCACAGAATGTACACTATTGCGCCTTAGGCAGTATTACTATAACAATAAATAATAAAATAAAATAAAAACGGCAGTATTTTCACTATTGCACGAAGAAAAAATATTCTATATGAATAATGATATTATATAATATGAATTATACTTTATACGACCAGCAGAGCCACCAAGAACATCCTTCGTGGAAGTAATAAGCAACATAACCTCTGTCAGTCATGTATGCAAATCAGCACATTTTGTATATTGGAGCACAGAAATTAATGGCAAAAACATGCAAAAACATGAAACATGCATCAACATCTCCAAAATGGCCCCTATCATCTGCCAGCAAATTAAAGTCCACTCATCTCTCCCATTAAACACGTTAATTACACCAGTGACATCTGTTGCTTTGGGAGAGTGTGTTTACATTGGCCATGTGTGAATGCAACAAGCCTCTTTTTTGTGTTTGTGCTGAAAAAAAAGATTGTGTTAGCCCTTTTGGGTGCTTCCAATAACGTGAGTGCATTTTTCCCAGCATCCTACCAATTAAAAAGTGTGCATTTGTGTGTAGATGGCAGAGAGTGTAAGATCTTGTGTTTAGAGGACAGTGCTGAGAGAGGCCTTCATGTTTAGCCAGAGGCTGATCCCCAGGCCATTTATTTATCGAGTCTGGCCTCAGTCAGTCACGGCAAAAGAACACAGTCCTTTATCTCTGGGTGTGTGTTAGCACTAATCAGTCCCTCATTCCCCCGTCTTTTACTCCGTGATGACATGAGCTGTCCTCAGCCTCCACCTCTTACAGGCTGATGCTGACCACAGATGTCCCCCTGACCCACACCACATCCGGAGGTGAAAAAGAGGACAAGTAGGACCTATAGGTACCTCCATGCCTGGTACCTATAGAGATCCAAAATTCAACCGTATCTATTTAACCAGAGATAAGCATAAACATTTAAGGCCCTGTGTAAAAGTAGGGTAAACAAACTTGCAGCTAGGTTGAGGGGATATTTTGGTTGGTGGAGCGCTGGAGTGATGATAGGATTCCAAGGGAAGGCTGGCTGTAGGGTAGCCCGGGGCGGCTCACTAACACCTCAAGCCAGGACTATGTCTTAATACCAACAAGCATCTGTCTGCTCCATCACATAACAACGTGTTAGTCATTCAACGTAGACTAATAGAATGAGAAAATTGTTTGTTGCTGCACACTGTGAAATATGGTTTACAGCCCTTAAAACTTCACAGAATCGCTGCCACAGGCCATGTAATAGCAAAGAAATGCCAAAAGGGGGGATGGTTAAAAAAAGCAGACCTGAAAGTTTAAACTCCATAAAACAGAGCTACTAGGTAACCATCAGACTTTCTGAGAAACTATTAACACCCCATGAAATTCCTTAGCTGCCTTTGGAACAAGACTTTCAGGGGGGCTCCGCTGACAGTTGTTTATGTACTGTTGGAAAATTTGTTTGTCTGTGTTCCAAAAAATACAAATTCACCAACTTTGCCAGCCTTTTTGCAGAGTTTAAGAGACAGGGTTGTTTTCTAGACCAGAACAGACATGAGAATGATGAGTGATAACATAGAAAAGCGGACAGGAGAGAAACTCACCAGTGACCCCAAACGCTCTCTGCGTTTTACAGTTGGATTATATGACCTGACTAAAATGGTGCCTCCACTCCCAATTACGCCTCAGACCTCAGATAGCTACACCTGCCTCCCTGCCACTAGGATGCCTCACAGGCGAGGAGACTCCCCTCTCTCGTTGTGTACCAATGAGTCAGTATGCCTATTTGGAGCCACACATGGCCCGAACTACTAACCCATCCTTCTGTATGAGGCTACTAACTCATAATGATGGCATGCAAGTTCTAAAAGTCATCAGCTCTATATTAAAATCTACATTAACTGAGTTTAGGTACCTATCAAATCAATACTGACTCTTTAATAGGCAAGCCCTGTTTTGTGAAAATCCACCTTGCAACTGCAGAAGCGATGTTCTTTGGATAATTGTCCTCGTCAATAACAATGAGCTGGGCCCAATTTGCTTGAGTGAATGTGTATTCTTGCTGTTGCGTTGAATATTGTATGTTTGATTTCATATTCAGATCATATCTGGGTCTTGTGCAGTGCAGGGATGAGCTAGGGCCTCCACGGATGGGACAATGTGGCTTGTTTGTAATTATATTTATGCCATTTCCTTAGAGAAAGCGTAAAATACTGGCTCCATTTTAATGTCTGCACAATAGACGTAGTCTCTCCTGGACTACAGATTTTTTTTCCATTTCTTATATAGGAGAAGACCTGTTCACTTTTACAGTGATGGGAAACAAAAGGCAAGTGATTTTAGGTCTTGGGAACCTATGCCATGAGATCTCACAGGCATGGACCCTAACCTTGAGCTTTTATGTATCACATCAACATGCTAATGTTTCTTATCTTCTTTTTCAGAACATAATCACCTCAATGATCTGACAAATATTTTCACTTTAACATGCTGTTTTAATATTATCTTCTTCGTCTTCGTCTTCTCCCTCCAGCTGTTCCATGTAGGGTTGCCACAATGGATCATCTGTTAAAATCTTGTCCTAAGAATCTACCTCTGTCACACAAACAAACTGCTGTGTTCTATACTAAACCCAAAACATGCCAGGTCAGGGTTAGGGATAACACTGGCATGACTTCAGATTCTAAAGGGTTTAGCTGACCCACAATACCACAACTGCTTTCACTCACTTGCAGACACACAGTTCCCTCTGACCTATTAAGGGCTTTACAGCATCATACTTAACTGATTTTTCATTTGATGTGCACCTGTCGCTCACATGCTACGAGCTTCCGCTAGGGATCTTAAGAAATTGGTCACTTTTTTCAATCTGTTTAGCAAACATAGCATTTTAGAAGAAATACTCGCAATCTCAAAAGCTGCAGGAATGCCTCCATCTCCCTCTTCCATCAAATACAAGAATCCGATATCACTTTGACCACTGGTGGAAAAAAGCATTAGGCACCTTGCTCGTGGTAATGGATAGCTTCTCATCATTGATATAAACAACTAGAGAGCTGTGACCCTGCCAGGACCAGTTCCAGTCTGGACAAGAGATCTGTGTGATTGCTCCCCAAGTTACTTTGCTCTTGGGGGGAAACTCTGCACTGGTGGAAAAATTATATTAGCTCAGGAAGAAATAAGTCCAGACCAATTTCACTTTCCTGTGAAATCACACAAGACATAAAAAAAATAGTGTGTATGTCTGCGTGTGTGTATATATCTGTCTGTCATAGGTGGCTCAAAATTGAGGTATATCTGAAATAAAATTTGTTCAGTTGTGATTATGTAAGATTGGATGAATAAGCGCGCGTGTCTGTGTATTTGTGTGTGTGTGTGTGTGTGTGTGTGCTGTGTGTGTGTGTGTGTGTGTGTGTGTGTGTGTGTGTGTGTGTGTGTGTGTGCTGTGTGTGTATATATGTTGAGGAAGAATGAGAGATATCAACTTGCTTGGGGAGGTTTTCAACCCCAGTTTGAAGCACCAAAGCATTTGATATTATCAAAGGGGAAACGATAGAAACAATGAGGCAAGTTTTTTTCTTTGTCAACAAGAGGCTTGGGTATTAGGTTTACAACTTTCTGGCAGTTCTTGCATTTGAAACTTGAAGAGCTGTTACTTTAGGGGACCTTTCAATTGTGGTTATCTGCAAAAACATTGCTGAGTTACTCCAAATACATAATTCTAATCATCATTATTTTAAAAGGCATATCATAACATTTCTTACATAAACTTTTAGTATCTACTTTATTAGCTACACATGTACAATCCAATGCAGTCCAACAAAACATTCAGTCGTAAAGTCTATTTTCATGACAATTAAATGTACTAAACTGTATTGCATTTGATAATTACATGTTACTGAGGTTGTAGTTAGTTTAGCAGTGTCCTGATTAATATTCAGACATGTTTCTAAAATATTTCTGAAACCATAGCCATAACATTTCATATTAGACTGCGTTTGAATGTACATCTATACCTTATACATCAGCCATTAATTCTACACTCAGATATATGGGGTTTGTGTGTGTGTGTGTGTGTGTGTGTGTGTCTGTGTGTGTGTGTGTGTGTGTGTGTGTGTGTGTGTGTGTGTGTGTGTGTGTGTGTGTGCGTGTGCCTGTGGCACATATGTGTGTTCTCACAGTCTCCGTGGTGATAGTAACCTTTCTGGCAGCTTGACCCTTGAAGGTCGCAGCTACCATCAATTATGTCAACCAAGAGAATGAGCTTTGCTACACACAGCAGATTATATGGAGTGTAAAACATTAGAAAAATGTGTCTGAAACATCACAGCAACATGTTTGATGTAACAATGGGTCGTAGGGATAGAGACGCTCTCGAAAAGGGAAGACACCTGTCAAGTGATTTTGTTTGAAGGCATTGTGATACACTTAAGTGGGCAGGGACGCTTTCTATGGCCTTAACGGCAGTCCATCTTCCAGGCTGAATGCACGCTGGATGGAAGGACATATGCTTTCCACGGGGTCAAATGAAGTAGAACTCAAAGGCTTTTGTGGCGTTCCCTTTTGGTGGTGAGAAGAAAAGACAAATCTGTTGTTGGGTTGTAGTCCAATGGGCCCACAAATATCACATAAAAACTCTCTGGCCTTTTTCCTTCAAGGCCTTTGTCTCTGTCTGATGATAAGGAGTGTGGGCCCAGTTTGGCTTAATGGCTAAACCACATAGTTCTTTGTCTGAATGATCTTTCCTGCAAGCTGGGACAGGACACACACACACACACACACACACACACACACACACACACACACACATGCGCAAACTCCTCACTGGCTTCGCAAAAATGCATCATCCATCCATCACAAGCGAGTTTGAGAGGTGCTTTGACTAATTCAGGACAATGAAGACAGAGCTGGACAGAGATGTTTGAGATGAGTGTGACACCCAAGCACCTTCTGTTATGTTAAAACCCCCTTACTCTCTTTCACTATATGAAATCTGAGTCTAGATTGTAGCTAGATAGCAGATTGTGATCAGCCCCTCACTCTCTTGCCAGTAAAAAGCTTTTTGCTGACTGGGGCCGAAGCCAGCCTTTCCAAGCCCTGAAGTTACAGTCCAACACACTCTGCATCAGGTCTTAAAAAATACTAAACCAATAAAAAGGGTTTCCATCCTTCTACACATGCTTGCAAAGAGGAATTTTGTTTTTGGGGAGTAATATGCCTGAAGTTGCTGAACTTTGTTGCCACAAAGATTTGATTGACTATAAGAAGTCTAAAATGAAGTGATTCTTCAATTTTTGCATCTATCTGAAAGATGCTGATCCAAAACAGCCACTCATATTTGTCAAGTATGACTTCACATATAGACATAGTGACATATAGAAGTCAAGTGAAAAAGAATGGGAAAAAGTTTGTTTAAACGTTTAAAAATGTTAAATCCTCCACTCTAAAAATACTGTTTATAAAAGGCCATACCTTCTATGCAGTCTCAGCCATACACAAAACTGGCTGTTATGAATAAACCTGTTGGAGAAGAGGGAAATAATTGACTGCAAGATACGTTTACGGTATTATTTCTTTTATGACAAATAATAATTTTGCTTCATTTGTAGCACCATACATGATGTGAAAACCGGTCTGTTTAATCTACTGCTTCCCAATGACGCTGTTGTGATTTGATGAGTTCCTTTGATGCATAAACAATTCCAATCCGATCTGTATGGCTGTACAGTAAGAAAGGACACACTATAAAGGAGTTACATATAGCTGGATTGTGGACTAGGATACACACACACACTATATGCATTAGCGATAATGAAAGGATGCTCAAGTTTTCAGAGCACTGCCACCACTTCACTCTTATGTTAACATTTGAGTCAACAAAGCAATTGGTCTTGGTATTGACTGTCTCCTAGGAAGACCAAGTTGAAGAAACCAATGAATTCTAAAGGGCCAAATACTCAGAAATGAACACAGATAGCAATGACTGAAGAGTCCACTGTGAGCCAGATGAGGTTAGGTGGCCAGGGGCTGCTCATTGGTGCGGATACTTTCTGTGGTCCCAAAAGGACCACAGAAAAACCAACTAAATCCCGCTGCGGGGTTCTGAATAGGCCCCAATGGTGTCTGTGGATCTGTAGGGGTAAACCGTGGAGCAGTGCACCACTTGGACACAAGTCAGGGTCTGATCAGCCCCGGCTGGGTCAACCAGGTGCAGGTGTATAAAGATTCATCAGCCAAAACACCCAATGACCCAAGTTGTATTTCAGAACAATTGGGTATATATCCTATGCTATGTTATGGTACTTCAAACTGACAAAAAGTTCACTTATCCTTAAAAGATTTTACATTTAATAGTGAATATTTGGGGGGGGGGGGAATGTTATGATCTAAAAAATTATCCAATATGGTAGAAGCACTATGCAGGTAATGTAGTTATTATATGTAATTATTTATTATTGCAATAAATATAAATCAATACCAAATTGCATCTTGACAAATCAAACAAATTTTGTTTATGATATTTATGTTTATATTGTGGCTTTTGATCTTTTACAAACTTGTGGGGCCCTTTTGTTGTAGAGATTTAAATACACTAACATGGTGGTACCTTCGGTAAATAGATATTTCTGATGGCTCTCTGTATTGTTATATCATTAACATAAATGAGCGACTCTACTGTATCTAAACAAACCACACTTCCGACACCTTCACACAGCAGCACACACTTTGTCCACCACAATGGTACGTATGTGTGATTGCTCCCCACCATAGGAGGCTGATGAGAGCCACTAAATAGTGTTTATAAGACGGTTAGCTAGGAAAGGATGCCACCCTGCATTTCTCCACCAAATAAAAGAGCCATTTATTACATCAAACATGACCCTCTCATTACATATAAATAGGAATTAATGAGCACTATATCGGGCACTCCCGGCGGAGCGAGCCGGGGCCCGCTAAAGGACTAGCGTTAATTACATTGTCCTATATCTCACCCATTTAACACCACCCATCAGATCACGCCATATGTAGAGAGGATAGGAGCATGAAAGAGATTCAGTACCTGGAGGTCTAGCTTTATAAATGACTTTGTGGGATAGGGGCCGTTGTTTGTTCTGCATTTCTAACAACAAATTCACTTTGTCAAGTGGTCAGGTAACCATTCGAGGTGAAAATGACTCTCCAAATACTGTTCATGTTGTTGTAGACTTGTGCAAAGTTAGTTGACCTGGCAGGGTGGGAACATCACCAAATTTCCTTTATGTCTTTTTTGTTTTCTAGCTTTGCAGTCTCGTTAGCTTTAGCCGCTCCGACAATCTTAGCTTCTTTAAACTTGCTATGCTCAACGGGATCATTAAATTTGAAGGGTCTGATTAAGTTCGTTATGCCGAACATTTTCGGGGTTGTTCCGCCATAGCTTTGTTTGTCCTTACATTGTGTTTGTATTCCCTTTCAATTTAGAGTTTACGTCCTTATCAGTCATTTTATTGTGATAATTTCTTTAAAGTTATGACTGTATTTAAATGATTTCAGTCAAAATTTCCAAAGAGTATGGTCACTTAGAGGCTCTTGTCAAACAGGAGTTCCGAGAACAGAGAGAACTTCATCCCAAGGTGCATTAACAATCTTATGAATTTTAATATTAGGAACACCAATCAACCCGTGGCGTACAAAGCTTCCAAAATCGGGGTTGCAAAAAAGTACAAATTCTAAAAGGCGAACACTTTGTGTTTATTTTAGTGAATTAATCAACATTGAATGATGATTAAATGTATGCATAACATTGTGATGCCGGAGTAAAGTTGACTTTTGACATTTTAGATTTAAATATTCATTATTTTATCCTTGGAGGCATCTGTGTGAAATATTACCGGTGTCTGAGCATTTGATGTGTTTTTGTGATGTCATAGTAGCCTTGACATTTGATAGTTAAAAATAAAAAGTCAAACCAAATCAGTCAAAGTGTATATCTATATCAAATTTGAGGAATTTCCCTGTAAAAGCATTCCTTTTTTGTTAAAATCAGACCACGAATATGAAGGATGTTTATTGAACGAGCGTTTGAGGAAGTTATCTAAGACTTCCAAAAAAAATTCTTGGTTCAACTTTGACATCCTATAATTACACTGGGACATTTTGGATTTATTTTTTTGCATGAAGGTATTCAGATTTTGACTTCAACACCATAAACTGGTTATTCTATCTCTCTTAGAAGCTGTCGCAGAATTTGTCCGTTAACACTCAGGACTCCATGAAAGTAATACATAAAACCGCTGATGATCAAAGAATGATTTCATCGTGATTACAACAAATGTGCACAATGACCAGCCAATCAGTTTCAGGGAAAAAGACAAATTTAGTGTTTCTTATAGTTCCCCAAGCAAATCACTTAATGAATAGCAACTTTTCAAGCAGAGAGAAACCAATTCTACTCTATAGAGGTTATATAAGATACCGCAAAAGTAGCTGGGATACAAGGAATGTCTTTCCCTTTACATATATTGTTTGGTAAGACTCAGTCATTAATTCCTAGGACATGACCACAGGATAAGCAGAGCCCTGGGCCTCATCAACAAGATATAATTAGACACAGTGTGGGAACAACAGGAGGAACAGACTGGAAAAAGTATATACCTATAAATTCAGTTCAGTAAACAAACTTTGACAAGGCACATTATGGTCTGTATTTGACTAGTTACTTACTGATATGTGTGTCAGGGCCAATACTAATTATAAGAGATCATAGAGGCAGATATTTTAATGTGATGAACATAAAATAAATGTTAGTGGCAATGTTTAGAATAACCGGGGAGGAAATGTACATTAATTACATAAGTTTTCAATTTGTGTACGTTTCACTCCACTAGATGATTTGATAACTTAAGGGAAAAGTAAAATGATTGTAGTTTGTTTATTATTGATAAAAAAGAAACATCAGATATTAGAAAGAAAAAAAAAGCCAATTATCAGAAAAGTGGGGAATACTTGATCAACTATGCCAGCCAGGTTGATAAGCAGTGTCTTCCCTTTTCTTTTTTTTTATTGCTTTGATGATTCATAGTTCAGGTGGGCCGATTTCATGTTCATTAATCTGTTTTGAAATTCTGTTTAAAGATGTGTGTTCAACATGATTTTCAAGACTGTGATCAGGGGCTGTACAAATAAAAGTGAATGCAGGTAGGTAAACAACCTTAACCTCAGCGCCCAATGAGGATTTTCATTTTCAGACAAAAATCTTTGAAGAAGTGTAAAGACACATGCAAATTATGCAGCCTGTATTTCTATTCCCACTGGTTTAAAGAGGTAATGAATTACTGGAAATGGATATATATGATTTGGTCATGTATTAAACATGCAATGATAATGAATATTAATAATAATAATAAAAATAACAGTAATAATAACACTAGTATTAATATTAAAGCTACATAAATTGCGGAGGATTTTAAGTTGTTTTGCTTTCGGTGATAATTGGGTGTTTTCTTGTGTCCGTGGAATTCATTTTGACTTTAACATGACTACCTGTGAGAGCTAACTATTATACCTGGATCAAAGCGGTGGAATACTTACAAATCAAGCGGCGGTGAGTTGAGATGTATCTAATAGGCTGTAAGAGGGGCGGGCATTACTATGAGGTGCTCTAAAATCTCTCTTTCATCTATTTATGCTTTCTCCTCAATCTAGGCGCATTTCAACACACACAAACACACACAGCGGCTCTTCACATCTCTCGCTCTCTCTGTGTTGGTATGACACAGGAAAAAGCTGGGCCCTGCAGCCAACCCTGCCGTCCGCACTAAATGCGATTAAACTGAGCAGTGATTAATCTCGGCTGCCCCATAATTCCGCTTTACCACTTTAATGGATGTTATCTCCCCTCCTCTGAAAGCTTATCTTGCTGATCGAGGCCAAGGATGAGGAGAAGGAGAGAAATGGAAGGGGGTGGCTATAGGGTTGTGTGGGGGAGAGAATCAAATCCAGACAGAGGTAGGTAAATGAATAAGTACGTAAATATGTACGTAAATAAGTAAATGTAGGGATTGAGGAAGCTGCTAAGCGGATAATGCAGATCAGTCTCTGTAAAGTGCTAATTTGTTTTCTAAGAAGATTTGACAAGCCGCCTTCAAAGGCTTCTGATTCAGTAAAAACACTGTCAACATCACAATTCACAATTCACAAAAAAGAAAAATGATCCAAACCCTTGTTAATAACACTCCCTTCCTCAGACACACACACACAAAATGTAAAGATGAGATAACAATCATTGGTACAAATTAAAATATGAGGGCCTCTTCAAAGAGCTCAGTTTGTTTTATGAATGACAGTAGCTGTAAACTATGACATTGATTCTCCTGCGATTTTAACCTTCTGACTTTTAACATTGTCAGCATCCAATTTCAAATATATTCCAAATCGGGTCCTCCATTACCCTGAAACAGGTTTGCTTAGGTGTGAGTCTATCGTTAGAATAACAACATAACAGCTCTGAATGCCTTCTCTTTTAGGTATCTCCACGACACCCTGTTATTGAAAAATAATTACATAGTAGAGGAATGACTTTAATCATGTTGGATGAGAACAAGGAATGCTCCTTACATCCTTTTTCTCCACACATAGCTTTTGTATGTTAAAATCTTGAAAGATCTTGAAATGTTGAGGAACTTTATTTGAAAAAGTCCTAGATGCACCCTCTTATCCAGAATCGTGGCAAAAATTCAATGTTGTTTTCCCTGGCAGCATGAAAGTGATCCAACAATAACTGAATATTGTAATAATGTAATTTGGCCCAAACAATCGAAAACAGCAATTCTCTGAATCATTATCTATGGCCTAGTTAAATCTAATATTTTATTTAAAAAAAACACCTATATACACATATTTTCTCCCTCCACGACTGTCTGTGTATTCGAAATGCCTGCTAAGAAGTGACAGGGTTAATTCTGTTCATATCTTCTTCTTTTTTCCTTGCTTGGGCTTACCGTGATGTTGCTGTGAGATTCTGTCATAGAGGAACCTCTGTGGGATTCCATTCACTACTAGTGTACATCTTTAGGTACAAAGCTGCGGGCTGCATTTGCTCCAGGTAACATAAACGCTGCCTTCAAGCCACTGCGTATCTGCCCATGAAAATTCTCTAAAGGGTTTAAGCATTTACGCAGAACACTATCAGGCACTGCTGAAAATTCAGCTTACCCTGTTGAATAGGGACTTCAAAGAGAATGGCAAATACCTTTGCACCACAAAATTTCTTCTCGCTCTCTCGCTCTTTCTCTCCCTCTTATTCTCTCACTTTCCTGATTCTTTTCATTATATATTTCTCAACAGAGCCGCTGCATGATGTAAAATGTATTATCAGCCATATATTTCCACTTTAAATGAATAATAACAGTAATCTTTGAGTAATTTCCTTTCTACTGTTGCATCTGAATAAGGCAAAACATAGAGCCACAGGTAAACAACGCCTTGCATAATGAAGTTGTGGATTAGGCCTCTAGTTTGTTGTGTGATAAGGAAAAAAAGAGCTACTATGCAGGTAACAGCTTTTATTGACTGTCAATAATGGATTAACTACTCTGCAGCGGCACATTTAGTCCTTTGCGGACAAACTCACGCATTAAGACACAGAGACCCAAACATAAACAAACCCACAAACACAAACAAACACACACACACACACACACAAACTGTATTCATTCAAAAGAGCCACAAAGAAATGTAATATAATAAATGTATAAGCCTATTTGCACAGTATAGAGCTTAAAATGCAAAACAATATGATCCATAAACACAGTGTGATTTAATGTATGGCATAATAAATTGCTCTATAATGAGCATTATAAATGGTCTTTAAACAGTTAACTGCTTAGTTCACACTTATAATTAATCTGGCTTCCATGTGTGCATATAAAGTGGGCATAAAACTCTAAACGCAATGCAAGAAAAACGGCTAGTGAAGGAGAAAAATTACTGCCGGTAAACATCGGCAGCATGATTCCGAATGTGCCTCTTTCCCTCCCTCAGCCGGACCGGCGGGACAAGCCCTCTGAACAAGATGTCACAAAGAAATCCTCTCTCAAATTATTTACAGTGAAACACACAACAGGAACCATAACATTTATAATGTTTTACAAAGCCATCAAATAAGTGGAAAGGGGATTAATTGCCCCAGCCCGACCTTAAAATAATTATTGTGAGCGGTGCAACTCTAAACTCCAATGAAATTGATACACTTTGATAATTACATTCTTGGCACTGACCCGCTGAAGTCAATAAAGGTTATTAAGGCCAATTGCTGTCTAAACGCATTATGGGCAGGGTAAACTGTCCGTCGGAGGCCCTTGCTACTCCAGCGCCAATATGATAATCCATTCTCAGTCCTGGGGGTTTCTTCCCTAGCGCCTGTGTCTCCACTCTGCCATACTAAACCAGATTGGATTCGCTTAACCTTTCCAGGACTTTGATCAAATGAGCTCACACAGCAATAACATTTACATTGACCCCCGCCCCTCCTTTCCAACACACACACACAACCAATCTTTATTCTTTTTACCTCCTCCCCCCACTGTATGTCTGTTTCTACAGTCTTTCTCTACAGTTCAATCCCCGCCATCCCTCCCCTCGCTCAGCCCCAAACCTCCACACGCCGGGTCAATAACCTAATCAGCTATCGATGGCGACCGGAGCAGGCTGTGCATGATGGCAAGCTTCTCAGCAACCCAGTGTCTTCAGAGACAGTTATTAAAGTGAGGGAAGAAGATTAAATGGTCACTAAGAGCAATCCACCTCAAGCATGAAGAGAAAAGTCAGCCTCTATTACAGGAGGTAAATTTTGTTCCACAAGAGGAAAAAGAGAGGATGTGGCCAAAACCATCGGGACAACAGGGATTGACAGGCAGGGTGAAAGGGAGTAGAGGAAGACATGACCCCTAGACTTCCTTCTTTGTACATCTTGAAGTATACAAATGTATTCAACTGAGTGGATCCCATTTATTATGAAAGTCGATTAATTTCCTTGATATGTGTTGAAAAGATTTCCATCTACAAGGCTCGTTCAGCTGTCAAATGAGGGAGAAAGTGTGAAGAAGAGACAGAGATATGGCAAGATAGCAGGAGCAAGAGAGGGAGAGAGCAAGAGAATGAAAGAACATAAAGGGAGACAGACAGAGAGAGATAGAGGGAGAGGGAGAGCATTGAAATCTCTTTGCATCCGCCATGGCTTTTGAAGTTGTGAGATGAACAGCCACAGAAGTCAGAAAAGTGACAAATTAGGGAAAAAGCTGTACTTTGCAAGCAGCGCTGCTAAATCAATTAAAGTAATGCCAAGTGCATACATTAACATCAATGGCACAAACGCGCGCACACAAGCTTGCACCTGCGCGCACAAACACGTACCAGCGCAGGACAGGAGAAAAAAAGGAAATGTGTGCTCATGAGCCCAACTCTATCGTGTCTCCCCCACAGCGAAGAGAGTAGAGATTTTTTTTTTAAATGCCACAGCAGTGTTTAAATATTCTGCATGAAGCCAAGCCTCTCTATTGTCAGTCAGATGGGAGCTTTTCATAGTTGATAGTTTAAGGAAATGTCACTAATGTAGTGATAGTCATGATAGCAGAGTCCTTTGGGAGCAGAAAGCTTGGAGCGCGGTAGGTGTAAATGGACTTTAGCCCCGTGGAACACAGGGGAATGTTAAACCTTTAAGTTAATGTCCTCTTTCCCTCTCTCCTGAAGCAACCTTTACCTCACGTTAACGTGCGCACACTCATAAATACATAATGCTTTTGCTGCACAATCACACCCACATGCCTAGAAGTTTATTCTGCAGCATACGTCTTTGTTTTTTTGTTTTTTTTACAAAGAGGCGAGCAGGCAAGAGGACTTGTTTTGTATCATATTTTTTCATTTATTTATGTATTTTATCAGAATTTCATTCAAATGGCAGGATGAGCATTTGCATGACAACAGGCTGAGGAGCAGAGAAGGAGCCCCAGGGAGAGACAGTATCAATGCAGGAGATTGTCCCCCATATTTCAATATTGTTCAAACGTACTAACAAACACATGCACAGCCCGGCGCATCCTCCAACACATTATGCTAAATATTACAATGAAGGGAGGAAGGCTGGCTATTTGTATTGCTATTTTAGCAGGATAAAACAACAGGTTGTTTTATCGCTATAGCATCGTGTCTAAAACGGAGCAGTGTCAATTTATAAGCCTTATTTAAAGTGACATATAGTTATTTTAAAATACCCCTGGTGTTATCGAAATTTGATAAAAAATAATGCTGTATTGAAAAATTCTCCCCAAAGGCAAAACCAGAAAAGTCAGAGAAAAAAAAAATCCAAACTGTGTCGACACACAGTAAGTCACCCGTACCGTCAATTGAGACCTTCAAAATGTAAAATATATGCAATAAAGGAATGTAAGGGGAACCAACAAAGTATAAATAACTCCAAGTAATTTAGAGAAAAATATTTTTTAATCTAACTGCAGAAAAGCCACAGCCATCAAAAGCTCAAAAGGGAAATCTATAAATCAAGTCTATAAAGTGCTTTTCATCAGCAGATCATATTTTGATGCATGTATGTTAATATTGCTTGTGAGCGCAATAATGTTATCTTTAATCTCAATAGTGACTGCTTGTGTTTATACATTCGCTAGTGCATTATTTTTGGAAGGGTTCAGTATGCAGCAGGCAGACTTTCCTTCATGTGATTAAATTGAATTTAGACAAAGGATTTTAAAAGGATCATTGATATAAACGTACAGAGAGTTAAATGCAAAAATGCATTGAAGAATAATTATTCTAAATAATATTATTTTTCATTATGTTATTTTAGTTCTTATTAATTTAATAAAAAAGTCACAGACTTTCTTCAATTCAGTGGATATATAGAGTTAATTCTGATGCATGACAGAAATCCTCTTGTGTGATACACACACACACACACACATACACATCGAACGGGGTGTGTCTGCCTATTAGAGGGACAGCGAAACAGTAGCAAACAGTGAGAGAGAGAGAGAGGGAGGGAGAGAGACAGAGAGAGAGAGAGAGAAAGACCTCACATTTCACCAATCACTGATACCCTTTTCTAAATACAAGTCCAAATCACACACTTCATCTGGGCCCAGAGGTGGAGCTCAAGATGAGTTTAGCCCCTGTCTACTAAACCCCCCACCCACCCACCCACTGCCAGTCTGTTCCACTAAGTAAGAGAAATGGGGAGGGAGAGACTATGAGTGGATCTGAGCGGCATCGGCAGCAGCAATACTGTTCTCCTTCAGCCCGTCTTTATCCCTGCCTGAGCATTAGATGTGATTACTGCTCAGCGCTCAACAGGACAGAGACATGGAGAGAGCTGGAGTGGGCGAGAGATATAAGGAGACAGTGAGCGAGAGGAAGAGAGAGAGGAGGGGAGCAGAGAGGAAAGGAGGAGGACAGCATTACAGTGATACAAGAGTGCCCCCTGCTGCTTCTGGTGTCTGGATGTTAAAAACTCTACATTCACACGCACACACACGAGCAAACACACACACTCTGAGATCTAGCTATGAGAGGAACGGCATTGAACCTGTGGGGACAGACGGTGAGGCCATAAATCTGTCTGT
The DNA here is from genome assembly GCA_037951165.1 of Lophius americanus. Taxonomy (NCBI): domain Eukaryota; kingdom Metazoa; phylum Chordata; class Actinopteri; order Lophiiformes; family Lophiidae; genus Lophius; species Lophius americanus. The sequence goes on along the minus strand of JBBDHG010000014.1, from coordinate 11,324,725 downwards.
GCTTTTTTGTGTGTGTGTGTGCAGCAGCATGTATGAAGCTGTGATTAAGGTGGTTTAATTATGAGTCTGACATTACTAAGTGTGATTCCTTTAAAGTGGTATCTAACTAATAGCTGCGTGCCACGTTCATCTCTTGTAAAACTTCAGTCAGCTAGCATTAAGCGTGTGACGCATCTGTAATAACTTGCCGGGTTGAGAAGTTAGACAAGCCATCGTGTTATTTTAAACAACCTCCCCTGTGAGGAGCGTTACGGGACAGCAGAGGAGTTGACATTAGTAGCTAAAGAAGAGGCATGTTGAGCATTAATGGTAGAACTCATTGTTGTATGACAAAGTGATTGTAAATCTGGAAATATTTATGGGCAGTAACATATTATTTTATTTTTGTTTCATTGTTATTATTAGCAGTACCAGTATTGTTATTTGTATTATCATTTACTTATTGTTATTCCATGATCATTGATTGATTCATTTAAGTATATTATCTGGGTACTATTTTTGATAGCTAATGTTTTCATTATTTTTAGCAATATATTTAACAAAGTACATATTTCAATCAGATATCATTTAAATCTGGGGCAATAATTATGATTTTCTATTTTATCATACTAAGCAGGTTTTGGATATAAAAAAAATAACTCAATCATGTTTCTGGGTCCGGAAAGGCTTCATGGTTTTAGAGCGAAGCTGAAGATTGAAGATAGTTTGTTTGCAAACCACAACTTTTTAAAAATATTGCATTGCCATCTAAATAAGCACATTTTATATTTGTGTTATCTATTGAAATGTAAACAAAATAACGTGAGTGACCTTGAGTTCATTGAACTACAAAACCAATCAGTGGGACTGTAATGTGACCAGCATTGTTTCTGATCTCACCATGGTCTCCATAAGTCTCCAGTCCTTCTCCAGCTGCTCCATGGGTCGGGTCCACCAGCTGCAGAAGCGGGCGTAGCGCTGGCCCTGAAACCAGTACTGTCGCAACCACTCAAACTCCACCTGCAAACACAGATATGCACACATGTCCACAGAGCATAAAACAGCAGGTTCAGACAGTCTTCTACATGTTTATCAAATGTTAAAAGAATGGGGGTTCAAATGAAAAAAAAAAAAGGGGGGGAGGAAAAATATATACATATATTTACATGTAGATTTGGAGACCATTAAAATTAAGAAAAAATGGATGTCTACATGCATACATAAGTTTATCCCGATCTGTAGCTTACCTTTTTTTTTTGCCTAAAATTATCGTATACACATTTTTTAGTATATTTTATTCAAAAATGAACTGTGACATTATGGTAATTGAATAAATTGTACCACATATTTAAAAAATAACATTTAGAAGGAGAACACAATGCTCCCTGTAAAAAATAGAAACATATTTGAATTTGAGGATCGGTCCCGATGTGTTTTATATTACTGTCATACGTAAATGTAGATGATAGGCCATTTTTGTCCGGTGCATTTCATTTTGTTATCAAATTTGTAAAGAATTGTGTCTAAATATACAAATAAATGTTTTTAAATATATAATAACAAATTAAATTGGATAACAATTAAAAGTACTCTTCCATTGCGTTGGATATTTTTTTATGCCATAAAACATACATAAGGTATATTAAATCATTCTTATGAGATTTCTAAAACAACAACACAGTCAATTAAGATTGTTTTAATTGCACACGTGGGAAAAAGGTCCTATGGTAAATAGTAAATATTGATAACTTCTGGAAACATTTACACACCAAAATCAAATATTTGGACAAGCAGACAAATTCTGCATTTACTAACAGTCACACAACCACACACAACACACACACACACACACACACACACACACACACACACACACACACACACACACACACACACACACACACACACACACACACACACACCAGCATGGATTTGCCTGTTAACACACACCTTCCAGTCAGAACACCTGAAAACTCCACCTTCTTCTTCCTCTCCTCATTTTCCTCCCTCATTCCCCTTCTCTCCCACTCCCTTGTTCCGTCTAGAGATGACAGTCTGGGCTGCCGAGCTGCTCCCCTCTCCTCCGCTGGGATTGTTTTTATTTCCTGCTCGTTTGAAGTGTTGATTTAATCCTTGCAAGGATGCTTCATGTAGCCAGGTGTAGCCTATCTTCTTCTGAGTGTGCCTCTCTGTGTGCATGCTACGGTGTCTGCGTGTGCAGTGTGTGTGTATCTGTGTACATAAGTGTGTTAGTGGATTTGTTAAGCTCTGTGCATGCAATTGCCAATGTGAGCGTATATGTCAAAGATTGCCCAAGTTGCCGCCAAGGTAAATGTGATTTGCACTCCCCCAAAACATCCAACAAAGCATCATCCAACCAAAACAATTCAAGCTGTATTTAATTTTGACGTGAAAAACTGTACAACACAGTCTGTTTGCATGCAAAGGAGCAACATATCATAAGAGTGCTATTGTTCCGTTTCTGAAACCTACAATATTTTAGTCACTGTTCTTCTTACATCATTAGCCAAAGAATACAATTGAGCCTCTGTTCAGCTGTGATCTTGCACAAGGTTTAACTTGTTCTACCCAAAAGGTCTTGGTAAATTAAAATGCCTTTATTAAATGATGACCAATATTTGTATGTAAATTTGTTGGGCTGATGTAACATTTTCATTCCTTGCTAGTAGCAGGGATTTTTGAATACCCCAGTCAACCTGTCTCATCCTTACAGACAGTCTTTAGAAATCATATCCGATACAATTAATTTTCACTGGTTAATAAAGTTTGGAGGACTATTAGAAAAATGATTGAACTCTGATGAGAGCCAGATGTTCACCCCCATATGGTCTCAACAACTTTTTGCTGCATTGCACAAATATAACATTGCCACAAATGTATTAGTTACAAAACTATAATATAATAACAATGTAATTCATTCAACTTTATGAAAAGAATTGTGAGAGAAAAGTTTGCCTCTTAATTTTTTAAACCTTCATTTCTACTTTCAACCATCAGTAGTCACAACAAAATTTCAATTTCATTTGGATTTTCATATAACTTTTTAACCCCCGAGCCTAACCCGGCTGGGTTATCAGGGATACCTTTCCAAAAACAAGCAATAAGAAAGAAACGGACTAGTGTTTGAACTTCTGTCTTTATTTTCTCCTTCACTTTGCAAATATGCATTGCTGGAGTGATAGTGGTGGCAAAAAGAAGCTGTAATATACTATATTTTTAAACTCAAATCAAGGGTCCATCATCCTAATATAGAACCTACTGACAGGGGTGTTCACTGACCCAGAAATGTCATGCTTCCAGTGAAGAAATTCCCAAGTAGTAATTGCTAAGTTTTATAAAATAAGTCATCAACCATCCAGAACCCCAAGCAAGTTTAAAGGAAGGGCAATAATTTTTTGTACCAACAACTTTAGTGGGGTCTTCCTCGGGTAGAAGCTGTGCACTGAATCATCTTGCCATTTACTTCCAAAAGGCTCTGATCACAGCGGGGTTGACATGCAAGGACTGGGGAATGTCAGGGAGAATACACAACCAGTGGCACTGCTGAGCAACCTCTCAGTCACTCAAGCCTACCTTCAAAGAAATGTCATCCTTTATGGTCCTATCAACACTCTCGAAAATCCACTCCCTTCGATCACTACAGCTCAAGCATACAACAAATATACCAGATGTCCTTTCCTCTCTTTCAGTCCCTCCTTCCATCTCTCTGATTGTCTGTCTGTCCTTTAGTGAGAAGAAACCAACCTGTGTCTCCACTTTGAGTTGACATGGCTGCCTGTCACCCACTGTGCATGCCAGTTGCAGCCACAAAGCAGACCATCTACAGTGTCGGCTATGTGGCATTTAATGTCTCGCCATCCAGCTGCGAGCCACCAAGAGGGGGACTCTGACTAAATGCCACCTATCCAAGCAGACAGATAAAAAGTGTTTGCAAAGAGGGAGTGGTTGTTAGGGCTAGTTTTTCTCTGAGATGGCATGGGAGAGCTAGTGGCTCCCCTGCGGCATTTGCTGTCATCTGTCCGGGTGATGGACACACTAACCAAACATTAGCCCCACATTAGTCAACCGGGCGCCCACGGTGGCAACTCTGGAGTTAAAGTCAAGTAGGCCTCTTTTTTTTCCATTTAATGATGCTTTTTTTCTCCACACATTCATGGTACTCCCTGAGCAGGTCCAATCAATTTCTGGGCCGGGGCCCTGAGGTGGTTACTCATGAGAGCTGAATCGATTCCTCTCTGCTGTCCTCTGTTTACCTTACCCAGCCTCCTGACACATCAGCAGGATGGAACTGGTCCCTCCAGCTCTCAGTGCCCAACCAGGCATGCAATTTACACTCATCACACACTTGCCAGAGTGGTCATACATAAGCAAGCTCATACTGTACATGCTCAGATTGCCATTCGCCATTATTTTTCAATCAATATCCATAAAATAGTAAACTCCTCTCCTAGGTCATAGATTTAGCTAAAATATAGTCTTCACATCTAAGTTGCCTCTGGAGAGGACCTCCCTCATACCAGTGCCTATCATTTGTTACAGTTCAAGAATGAACCAAACATTAACTTTTACAAATACTCACTCTCCATTTTCACAGCATTTTCATATCAATAATCAAGTACTTTACATTAAAATCTTAATAGAAAAATAAACAGGTAAATACAACAGTACTTACAAGTAAAAACTACCGAGTAGACAAGCCTCCTGGCAGAACTATATTTTAAGACGTGATTTATGCGATTACAATGGAATTGCAATCCTTAAACCCCTGAGGACAGCCTGGAAACAGGACATTGGAAGGTCACAAACACCTGCTTCCATACACTTCACTTTTCTCCAGAAGATGGGGGGAAACCTTGTCCCTCCCTTCAAATTTACTGTGGGGGGACTGGCATCATTAGTGGTGGTCCCCCAGGGCACTCTGTCACACTCCCACCTGGGAAGTGACACGGTGTCTTTAAATGAGACAAGACGTTTGCATCTGGGATTATCATTTCAAAGCAAAACATGCACATGGGGGCTACACAGCGATGCTACGTAAGAAAACCTCCCCACCACCATCCCCACCTCACTCAGGAGGGAAGACAGGTAGAGCTGCCACGCTTAACAAATAGGCGGGAAATTCAGCTTTCTTAATATCTGTCTCTGTCTCCCATGAATTTTTTCTTCAACTTGACATCCTAGTCCATCCAAAAATGCTTACACTTTCTGCTTCATCATCATCAGACCCGCCCATATCTCCTGACAAGTGTCAACCTTTACTCCCACTCACAAACCCATCGCACCACACTGCACAATGGTATCTGTGGCCCCTCAACATAAGGCCGTGCTGGGGTCATGATGCCTGGGCACTTCGGGCTTGTTTGCTCCTCAGTCGTCCATGTCAAACACGACCTGCAGAATATGCACCCGCTAAGCGCCGAAGTGGGCCGTCATCATAAATAACTCCACCAACAATATATCATTTAAGTGGGTGTTCTGCTCACGTGGGCAACTCCAAACAAATGGCTACATCAATCATTGTGAGTGCCAGGTAGGCTAGGGTTGAGCCCTGGAGATATTCCCCCATACTTAAACATTCACAAATACAAAGACACACACCTGCTCTTTATAAATAGCTTCCTGCATTCCAAAATAGACCTGCCTTGCTGTCCGGGTGGGGCCAATGCTTGATAATGCTGCAGTGCTATGAAGCACACTAGCAGGTGTTGATAGCTGAACTAGTGCAGCACTCCTCTTGACACGGACAGCCCTATTGTTTGGCAGCACTGAATAATTAATATTGTCTACAACCTTTAAACAACCTTACGTCAGACTCATTCATGACGTCCTGCTGAGGGGCATGGGTGCTTGCATCAGCTAGGATGTGCGCTTTGAGCCAAGGGTTGTAAAGGGAGAGAGGTGAAGTGCTATATTAACTGTTGGCCTCTGGCAAGCCAGCACAGGGAGCCAGTAGCTCTGAAGACAGCCCCTACCATTACTCTTTTCGACCCCGCTCCATCCTTCAATACCCCATGCCAGCATCATTCGCTGTTTGCAAAAAAAAGGGGTTGACTCATCTTTAGATAACATATGGAGAGACTACTGCCGTACAATCCATCATAGTCCAGGACAAACGAGAAAAACCTGGATTTCATACATGAGGCATTAAACAACCAAAGAGCTAGAGGGAAGAAAGGGCGTCAAGCTCCCTTTACGCCATTAACAGAGTTTTAACTTGTTATCAGAGGACTACCGATGTTGTCCGTACGTCCCATGAGGCATATGAAATGGTTTATAAAGCCAGGATAAGTTTCTTTGGCATGCTGTAAAATACAGTTTTGAAATCAAAACGATAACTAGGCTAGAGATATTATGTATTTAGAGTCTGTAGTGTGTTGTAAGCATACCAAAGTACATCCTTATAAATGCAATGAACCAGAAACGCATCGGTTTGTCGAAACAAAATACAATTCCCGAATTATATAATCATCCACATTATTAGACGGCATTATTAGACATTATTATCCATATTCCACAATCTTCGATTATGTTCTCTGATCCAGTCAAATCTTGTCATATTCTCAGATGGTTCCTTTTCAGAGTACCAGATGGGTGCTGACAAAAGTATCAGAATGATCCAGATCATTTCAAGTATGTTCATGATCACGGAAAGATACTATAAATTTGACCTGACGTGCTATTGTCTCAAATCTCAATGATCTGGTGTTCAAAGCAAGACCAAGAGAAACTTTCACAACAACTGCAACAGCAAGTTAGGTAAGTTAAAATGTAATACCTTCGTAGACTCAATAGTGCCAATACAAACAGATGTTAACAGTTACACACACACAGACAGACACGCACGCATCAAATCATACAGAAACACAAAAAACCTGCACGCACAATGCAAAACACTCACATGTTTATGACATATATGTAGAACATCGTGTGCCTACCTCATTGTGAATCTCCTCACAGTGCTGTAATGTTGTGGGTAGCAGGGCCAGCAGACTGTGGGAGCCTGTCTCTGTTTCAGGGCGCAGGTTGGATAAGGCCTCTCGACACCTTGACTGGATGTAGCTCAGAGTCCCACTAGTACACTGGTAGAGACGTACAAGGCTGAGTGATTAACAAATAATTGTCATGTGATTCAAAGTAAAATTTGATTAACATGGTGATGATACGCTTCCTTCAAAAGCTTTTAAAAATCGGAGCTCTTAAATTAGCATCTAAATACATTTAAATTAATATTTAGAGAGAGCATATTTGGTTGTGATTACACACACATCAGCTACAGGTTTTACTTAATCAACCAAACTATACGTCATTTCTATTCATTTTGGTAATGGCGTCAATATGTGATTAACATAAAATGAATATATTTTTAACAGCTTTCATAAATTTGCACATATTTCTGCTAGTTTTATTTGTGAAAACACAAAATCTGTCTTGTTGCCCCCAATAAATGTTTGCATTATTAATCTTTCTTGTGGCCTCTTCCTTAACTGCCCTGCCGCAGCAGCAATTCTCACAGAAACCAAAGGAGACTGTTGGCAGACATTTTTTTTTTCTTCTTGTAGGCCTGTTGCCTTCTCACCTCAGCGACTCTATGTGTGGAGCTGAAGCGTGCATTGGCTCCAGCTAGAACACAGTGCTGGTGGGTGCTGTTCAGATCATCTGGTGGATGAAAGGCAGAGAAAACTATCAGAACAAAATTGAAATATCCCCATTAATTATCATGAAAGAAGCCATGGCAAACTACAGACAAGCTTGAAAACAGGCACAAAAAAAAAGAAAAAGAAAAACAATGTTGTTATATATTGACCCAAAAGAAAATGCAACAATTCGTTAGTTTGATTTAATTTAGTTGTTTTTATTAACTGTAGTAGCAAATAATGACAACAGAAGATGCGAGTAGAGCAGATGAAAAGCCGGGTGTGAAGAAACATGATGACTACATCGTCTTATACAGTCAGGCAGGCAGCACTTGGTCCAGCACAGAATCAAATAGAGGGAGCAGCATTGTGCTATATTTTTAATGACCAAACAAAACCAGATCGTGCTCAATCTGTCAAGACAACAGAGCCATACCAACAAACATTTGTCCAATACCACAGAAGCTTTACAAAGAGGTCTTACTGCTGTTTCGTGTGTATCCCTCAATGTGTTTCTTTGTGTGTAAAGATGTTTCTCAGCTCTGCCATTATTTGCCTCATACCAATAATTAATTTAGCCATGACAGAGCTGTCATTCACAGCACATGTGCATATTTACAGCCGCCTTAAGCAAAAGAACATTGGCTGATGCCTGTGATTGGAAAGTCAAACAGCCAAATGCTTTGGGAGAAAGATATTATTGTTTGATAGAAGGGGAAAAAAGATGGTGACAAACAAAACAACTTGCCAGTGTTTTCTTCACCCTGATGAGATTGTGAGGGATTAGGTCTCTGGGCAGAATTACCCTGCGTCTTTAAAACTGTTTATATCCAATAACAAATTATCTCCATCAATCTGCTCTTTTCTTAGCGTGCCTGATGCATCACAGGGAGTAGAGGCAAACTCGATCACTTTAATAAATATTTATCTTTCTTTCAACCCCTGCGCCTGCTGCCACTTGTCCTCCTTTTCCAGGAAGCAGGCTTTTAAATATATTGGGTCAAGTCTTTGCTTCAGTCCCCCTCTCTGTGTTGGGAGCTGGAAATCTGATTATTGAACAGACCCGGTGTCAAGACTTGCATTGTTCTTTTTTAACCACTGAAATTCCATTTGGGTGGAAATGATGGTGATTCAATTTGCCTCCAGCAGCTCAGACATTAGCAGTTCAAAAGGGCCAGCCGGCGACAAATGGTTTTGAAAAGACATTACGCTGTCTGCGGTTATACACCATTGTAGTTTTCTTTTAATACCCCAAAACTATCTATCATACAGTGTGTGTCCCCATAACGCTGAAAGAATATATTCGAACACATGGTGTAGTGATGGTTGTTCTCTCGGAGGGTTTGTGCGTGTTTTAAAAAGGTGTGTGTGTGGGGGAGGCTTCTCTTTTAAGCAGAAGGCTGTGTTCTGTATATACGCTAGTGTGTATTTTTGTGCATGAGGGTTTTGCAGAATTTATAGGTGCCTGCATATGTTCCTGCATTGTGCCAAGTATTTAATTCAGGTAGACCGACAAAGAGGCAGACAGCCAAGGACTGTGTGAGCCGCTATCGTTGTGCAGCAGTTGGTCTCTCAAGGGCGTACTCACCAAGTGGAGCATAAATCCCCACTGATCTGCGACAGTCAAGTCCCATTAGAATGGTTTGCACAACAGCCCATCACTCTATTATCACGGCTGGCCTGAAACTGACTATTCTATTGTAAATCTTATCCAGCTAAAGGAGGTCGGCTTCAAGCCCTGTCAGGTTGAATATTAGGGACAGACATTGCTTCCCATAGATGAAAACATAGCTGCTTCAAAGAGTCAACTTCAGGAATTCATTTAAACCCTCCTATTTCTTATGAGTAAGATGGACAAATACTTATTAATAGCCTATCTTTAATAATTCAATCTATATAAATGTGTCTATGTAAGTACAAGAGCGGTCAGGCAGCCGTTGTTCTCAGTCCTTACAAACACAAATTGTTCTATCGTACAAGTAATGCAAACTTTCTGTTTGATATTTCCCAACTTTCTGCTTATAATCATAATGTAATCATGATTTCTAGGATGTAGTAACTTTTAATCCAGCATCTGATCTAGTACAGCTGGAATGATTGAAGGAATTATAACTGGAAAGCATTTGTTATGTCGATGTGTTTGTGAACGTATGACACCCCCCCCCAAAAAAAAATAATGTTAACTTCAGTTTATCCCCAAAAAATATATATCATACAGATCACATCTGTCACTTCACCCAAACACCAGTATGATCTCACCTGAAAGTGATTGTATATATCTCTTTTATACAAAACGTACAGGTAGGGGCTCAGTGTTTTCATTAAAATTTTGACAGCATATGTGTATGTAGATAAATGGATGTACATGTTTGCTGTAGGGTGATGAAAGCGGTGATCTTTTAATCACAAGGAGTTCTCTTTAATGTCTAAATCACGTATCCGGTATATCATCACATTTAAAAATTCTAAATAAAAAGGAATAGCATACCTGTGTGTATGAATATTGTTTGATTTTCTCGACTAATGTTTAGGCGATCACCTTCAAACTGGGCAGGATTACTTCTGAGAACCAAAAAGCAGGGTAAGGCCGTAGCTCTTGAGATATACGTGAGGGGATGACAATTAACTGATACACTCCTGAAAAGCATGCTGGGCAGAGCTTGCTCTGCTTATGGTGTTATGAATATGCCAGAGAGCAGAGGTTATTTTGAATTTATGGCCACAACTGGAGTAGATAAATCAGTGTTGCGGTTGGAAATCTCCGATCTGGCAAGACAAATGTATTCCAGACATCGTGTGAGAGATTTCCTCACCTCTTCACATAAACAGAGGGTATTCAAAGGCTCCTCTTTGTGATGTCACATCTTGTCACATGATTACCATTATGCAATACTATTTGAAATGGCTATTTATCTTTGTGTGTATTGTGTGTGTATCAAAAACACTTAACATAATTATGCCATGGGTGTCAATTTATATTTTTAAGATGAATTTCACTTTTGTTCTTAAAATTTTAATCAGACACAAAATGTTCATGTCTCGTCTTTGACCCCTGTATGTGTGTCAGTTTATAAATAACTAATGGTTGTAGAAAATCGGAAATGGTAAACCAAAATTGGCGCAAAGGATTTTTTTAAGCTTTCTATTATTGATTAACACTGTCACAAACCTGCTTATCGTTTCCATTTGTGGTATGGTCAAACCTTTCAACTCTGTACTGCTACCTTGTTGATTTATAGACGTCAACGTAAAGGAGTGATATCAGTATGTGGGTGTTGACGCTTACACATCTACTTCCGTACGTAGAGGGAGTAAATGAGCCCTAAAGAGCGAGTCACAACAACAGATGCCAAGCAGTGTGACTGTTCCAAATAAGCACTTTCTGAATGAGTTCTGTACCTGCTGATAATAAGGGAGGAAAATGAATAGGTGAAACAAAGGGTTTGGGACACACAAGACAGGATGTTGCCCTTTCCTCAGTTGGCTGGCAATAAGCTGTTTAAAGACTGCAGCAAAGGTAATTACAGAAGAAAAAAGGCAAGGGTAGAACATGAAGGAGATTCGGCTGCTTTTCCATGTAAATATGCATTAAATAAATTAAATAAAGATGCTTTTTTTAAGATGATAAAAGCAAATAGCTTTGACTCCTAATGGTAAATGTAAGTCCCCAAAACAGAAAATCCTCAAAACATTCAAACAGGAGCTCAAACTTTTTGCACATCAAAGTTCAAGCTTATGTTGTGATGTGGATAAATGTCCACACATTCGCAATACATGAGAGAGCTTGGAAGTGCCCACAGGGCAGAAAAGAGGAGGGTAGAGGTGTCTGCCGCAACTAAAAGCATTAAGCTATGATTTACACGCCTGTGGCTCGCTCACTGTCCTCTCCATTGATTCATAGTCAGCACTGGGTCACAGGACTTCAAAAACATAACATTTGGTTTTCTTAACCTCTCTAATGCCCATCATTTCACGGAACCTTAAAACGTAAAATGTTTCAAAGGACACCTCTCACAGGCACGCACACAAGCACGCCCAGCTCCATCTCTGCTGCTGAGATGCTTAGAAGAAGGGAGTAGAGCATGAGAGATATGTCTGTTCTGCTGATGTGGGTCATTTTGAAAAAGTACAAGAAACACTTAATTAAGGGGTAATAAACACGCTCTGTCCTACAAACTCATGATGTTTGCTAGCATGGTGGTGAAAATGTTCCAATTGTGAGAGCTAGATGTTTGCATGTCTGCAGGTGTGCATTTATGGAGAAGAATAATACCTCGCATGTAATAGCAGTCTCCAGACTCCAGAGGCAGCATCAAGCCAGGTGTGTGGATGTCCCAGGCCACCTTGAGCCCAATTCTCCAGCTTGCCTCATCGCTGCTACCTCCCTCACAGCTCTCACCTATCAGTAATACACAACCCAGTTACTTGTAACATTTGCATTTTACATTTATATTGACAGGCATTTGGGTTGACACTTTCACGCAAAAGTGGTATTTAAAATGAGTGGAAAATGAAACATGTTTTAATTTTAATTACTCGTCAAAACTTGTTTTACAAGTGTACAATTATGGTTATTTAACACAACGTTAAATTAAATAACTAGGGAATTCAACGGTAAAAAAATATAACACTGTAAATATATCAGCAAAGGTGCAGCCAAAAAAATTTGAATGATATACAGCTGGTTACCACTTTATATTCTAAGGAGTGGAATAATTAAATCCAGTCCGACCAAACATTGGCTCTAAGATGTAAGCCATTGTCTCCAGAAAACAAGAATCACTTAACAGCAGAGCACAGATGATGATGTGTTGCTGTGATCATATTGGGTGTTAGCATGGGATTTTTTATGCTATCATTATGCTGTGCAAGAGGAAATAGTTGGATAAAAGCCTTTGATGTTGTTTAGTAAGTATGTGAGAGTGTGTTATTGAACACTGAAGCCCTTCAGCTGCACTCTTTCCTTCCATTCTCACATAGTATACTAAGAAAAAAAGATTTGGCTTGGCTGGCCAACACTCCAAAGGAAAATCAATACTAAAATCTTTCTGGGCCTCTCTACCCCACAGCTGCCTTTTCCTTTGCTCAGCACGGATAAATAGTAACTTAATTTCCAGCCATTGTGCTCTGAGAACCCGCTAATGAAAGGCCTCAGGAATGGTCGAAGATCATCTTCTGTGCCAGAAAATGCTCAGTGGTGGCAGATTCCTTTGGATCAGCACAGCTGGAAAAAAAATATTTTCTGTCTGAAGAAAAAACAAGGTGAGGCTGCTCACAGGAAGTGGGTGTCATGCAAAACATCAGCTCTCTGTGAAATCAAAAAGTACAAATGTGTTGGGTTTCTTTTGTCTCTGGCAGAATCCTATTTCTCGTCTGGAGCAATGTAAACTGATTGCAAATTGCAATATTCCTACAGACAAAAATTTCATTAGACTGGTTCTGGGTTCCGAGTACTCAATTCTATGTTCAAACTTAACTCTATCAAGTGTGGGGCAGTGGGGTAATTCAAGACCAGAGAAGATTGGTATGGATCTGATATGCACCAATTATCATTGTGCTGTAGCGCTTGTTCACAGGGCCAAAGTTGAAATGGCAAGGAATAAATCCTGGAAGCAGACCTCTTGAGCAGGTGTTCCTGGTAAGAGAACCTTGATGAACTGAGGGAACCCCAATTTTGCTCTAGAGGGCAACGTTTCTGCCTCACTTACACTCTTTATCAACTCGATAAACAAACACTCTTGAAAGAGTGCACATCCCATAATACGACAGTGAATTATCCTTACAGTATAGTCTAGGCACATTTATCAAAGCAGGGCTCATTATTCCATATCAGATAATTGCACATTGATCATTTCTTGGGGAAATGATTTAGATGAGATGCTGTGTTGGAGATAAGGCCTGTTTGTTAGACTGCACCATTGAGCCCATCTTAAGAGCTCCGATCCAAATGTCTGTGATCTCCCAGCGCATATCTGCGATAAGGCTTTCGGCAGCAAGCCAAGGATGACATTTCAGAAGCCCTGACACTATCACAAAGATGGATCTGATGGTTGCCTCACTAGAGGCCATGTCTACAGAAGCAACAGCACCATACAGGGCCTTAATACACAAGGTTAGCAGCCTCTAATCCACCATTAAGTAACAGAGATAAGTTGATAGGATGCAAAGGATGACAAAAAGTCAATCTTGATTTCAGTGACAAAATGCCAAAAACTAGCGCATTGGCTGTGCTAGTCTTGTACAAACACAACTCTTGATTTAGATAGAAACTGATCGATTGGCTCAGGATTCCCATGGGGACGTGGTTTGAGGACATCTCCAAGTAAAACAATACATGTGTAGACTGGATGAGCAAATGGGACGGTTCTCCAGTACTTCTTAGAAGCCAATCCAAGGTCCTACTCTTTAGCCTCTTTAAATTACTTCCACGCCTGGGTTATTGCTTTAGAGGCTGCCTCTTGCTAGAAAGCAAAAGGAATAATTGGTCAATCAGACCATGTTCTTCACGGCTAATTTGTTTTAATGCCCTGATGTCGGCACATTCATGCACCCCAGAGGAGAATGAAGCACAGCTCTAATTCTTATTTTCCATCCGCTATTAGGCTGCTTAAATGTAGACCAGTCCCTGTAAACAAGTGTCGGATCATCAGGACTAGCAAGCGAACAACAGGGAAATCAGATTTCTCCACTACGGTCTCTTGGTGAGACGTCTGCACGTGGCAAGCAGCTTCTAGGGTGAAGGCCTCGGCAATCAAATTGAATTGGAATTATTTTGTTGACTGTCATATATTTTAACCATTCAGTGTTCAAAGTAGCAATTTCGGCTTGTTCTTGGCCAGGCCAGGGCTTGCTAGCTAGGCCAACAGCTGGTTGGACGTGTTCTAAGGCAGCCTCGTCCTACGTCAAAATGACTTGTCCGGAAAGCGCTAGATGTCGCCTCCTTCCATCTCCTGCTGAGCATTAATTTTCAACAAATTAAAACCTATTGGCATCCTGTCAGCACTGGCAAACAAAATGGAAAGCTAATGTATAACGGAAGTGATAGGCACTACGATCGTGTTATTGGACTAATTTCTTTTTAAGAAAGAAAGGTGGAAAGACGCCATAGCTACAGATTAGGAGCAGCTAGGTGAGTCTAATTTTTTAAGTATCTTAAATAGCTGTTGATTATTGCTTGCTTACCGGTGTTGTTGTGTGAATGTGGTCCAGGTTAAGTCTTACAACTGATGGCATGTATTTAATGCCGGAAGAAATGCAGTTGAATCCTACTTACATTTGATGGCTTTTTTGTTTTCCTGGTGGTTTTGGTTTTTTAACCACTTTCTTACACTAGATAAATGTTACTGTCTGTTTGAATCCTGGCTGGTCACTCATTTGATATCAGCCTGTATTTGAGGGCAGCGTAATTGCGGGAGCATAGTGCTGAAGGCTAAAGGTGCACCGAAATATCTTGGCCGATCACAAATTTCTATAAAGTCTGACCGGCCGATGTAAATTTTGGCCGATTACAAATTTTTTGTCCTTTAATGTTTAAAAATCATAGTGAGTTGTGTATTGTATTTTACACAAGTTTGTGAATGTATGTTGTTTATGTAGTGTGTTTTACGTTTAAGTGCTCTTGTTTTGGAGGATTAAAGTGGAATTCAAGAGGCTGGTCAGCCTTGTGGAATGTGCATGTATTGTGACCTGTTGAAATTAATACACTCGCCGTCATTCACGCCGTGTGTTTCTTAAACCAATTGTAGCTGGCTCATGGCTGGCTCTGAGCTTCCATTGGCATAGCCTTTAGCTTAACTTGCTATGTTCCTCGGGGTGGTTAAATTTGAAGTATGTGATAACTTCTCTTTCTCATATATTTCTCATTTACTTGTGAGATGTTTGTAGCCGTGGTAGCTCATGCTTAGTGTGTGAGTATAGTGCATCCGTGCAACAGCAAGTTAGGCTGCTCGGAGGATTTCATCAAACTATGCCATCCAGCGCCAATCGATCGGCCATCGTCCATAATCTGGTTAAGTTGCCTCAATGACTCATCTGGAAGGAAGTTACTTCCTTTAAAGCTTTTCCAAGCACACACAACTGGGATTACTTATATCTTATTTGCCATTAAAATGGCATTAAATTGTCATTGAAAAAGCAAACACTATGATATTTTTCGTTTTAAGTCAAATAGAAGATATCTGACCCCTTTAACATTTAATTTGAGAGATTTAATTTTTTTATGACTTCTAAATCAATTAGTATGTAACAAAATACCTGTCAAAGTATTCTGGATGGATAGATATAAAAATATTATAAAGAATGATGGAATCTATACGTTTCAACAAATGTTAGCAAAACACAACTGTTAAGACAAAAAATTATTTAGTTTAGACGCTTACCTTGCTCGTTGTTACAATTATAGCTGTAAACAGCCACTGGTGAATGTGTGATGAGGTTCTCATCATGGTGCCACCCTACTGCTAATTTCCCCATGCCGTAGTACGGCTCCTCCTTGAGATGACTCATTGCTGCTGGGTCCATGTAGTTGAGTAATGTGACATTGAACTTGGAGGGACCAGTGCATATCTGTGGAGAACTCGGCTGGCAGCCCTGCCTGTTTTCCTGTACCTCCTTGTTCTCAATGTGGTAATCTAACAAGCTCTGTTTGAGTTGGAGTATGGGCTTCTTTTGGGTCCCTTGGGTTCTTATTCCCAGAGGTTCAGTCTCTTTGCTGGTTTTAGGCACCCAGCTGGGTAATTGTCCTTCATTGTGTTCTGACTCTGCTGCAGCACCCATTTCAATTGGTTTGACCAGTGAGGACTCTCCCTCTTCACTGCTGTGTATGGACCTTGTCTCCCACTCTCCTTCTTGCTTTGAGCCAGAGCAGCCTTCCTCGCTGTTTTTTGACTCAGTGTCCCATTCCTCACTGTGCTTAGACTCTGTGTCTCCCTCCCCACTTTGCCGGGACCCCGAGTCCCCTCCTTCACTATTCTTGGAGTCTTCACTGTGTTTTGACTCTGTGTCCCGCTCGTCATCCAATTTGGTCTCTGCCTCCCCTTTGGCGCATTGTGTTAGCCTGTCCCCTTCCTTCAGTAGAGACACGTCAGAGCAGAAAAAGGTGTTAAGCTCCGATAATGCTTGGCAAGCAGCCCTCAAGTCAGGGTCACAACAGTTTTGTCCTTTGACTTCTGTGTCCTCGCTGTGCCAGGGAATCGCAAAGAGCCGTGTGTCGAGATAACGATAGGTGTGTCCAGGATCACCAAGCAGAGCCCTTGACACAGTGGTGAATACATCACGGTCACGGACGCGAACCAAGTCCCTCAGGAGACAGCCCCTCCTTCTTAGGGTTAGTAGTGCTGCTTGTACCTGGCCATGAAGCTCAGCAGGGAGTGAACAGGCTCTCCTCAGAGCCAAACCAGAGTAACTGGAGTCCCACTTGGAAAAAACAAGACATTTGTATCATAAAATGATGATCATGACATTAAAAGAACAACCAAGCTCATTAAAACATAATTATCTCTATTGAGCTATTGAACTATAAGATGGTACAGGATTGTAGCAGGACTTTACAGTTGGGAACAAACTGCTGTGTGCCCTTTAAAACATACATTCATACATCATTAGCTCAACAAGGAAGCATAGTAGTATGGCTAGTGGTATGGCTTACCAGTTGCTGAAAGCCGGGATCTGAAGGTCTCAAAAAGGGTATCTTCTGGTCTCCCAACTCATGCAGTAGCCTTCGCCTCTGTGGAATACAAAAATACAATACAATGCAACTTCCATGGGTTGAAATATAAAATAGCATCATTTAACTGAGTGACTGGATTTACTACAACAAACTGGTGAAATAGCATCAAATCACACAAACTCAATGACCTTGTGTTGGGTGATCAAATTAATTGATAAATTTTTATCAAAAGATGGTTTCACAATAGGCTTTGATGATGCAGGATGCTGGTATCCATTCATTTTCATCAACAGCTCACACTTTTTATAAATTTAGGATGGCTGTCATGGGGTTCCTCACACCCCTAAAAAAGGGGACCTGTGCCATAAAGAGGTCCTCCAATAAAAAGTTGAGCCTGGTGGAGGATCAAAGCATTTTTCATTCGGACCTGTAAATCCATTGGCAACTGGCATAAGAACTAGATGTCCAAATAAATTTCCCAAATCTTTCTCCACCTGTAAGCTTCACTCCCCCAATATTTACTTTTGCATAGGTGTATGTGGATAGATGTGTTACAAAAATGTGTGCCATTGTTCATCACAATCAAATATTGGTTTCCTTGTTTACATATTTTAAAGATGTGCATGAATAACCAGTGCATCAACCAACCAGCAGTGATAATCCAAGGAGAAGTGACCATGCGTATATCTCTTTGAGACAACAAGCATCTCAAATTTCTTCTGCCCTCATACTGCCAAACACCTCATGTGGCACCCTACAGGGAATATTGGAACCAGCTGTCAGAATGGGTCTTGAATGAAATAATATGTCCTGCTATTAACATTTAAGTTCATGTATAAAACCAGGTGTCCTGACTCAAAAATGGACTGGATCAAAAAGAAGGCCAGCTGTGAAAGTATCTGCAATAAAGACAGGAAGGGGGAAAACAGACCCCAATAAATGGGATAGAGGACCCTCGGATCAGAAGCAATGTGGTAAATTGTCCTGCAGAGTCTTCACCTTAGGCTGAACAAAACAGCTCCCGCTGAAATTTTTCTCGGAGGATGCACGAGTCGGCCGGAAAACCAAGTTATTCTGGAACAAATACAAATGGACTTGCAGACAGTTTGAATCTCAAAATAAACAAGCAACATGAACTATTCATGGCCAAACCGTATTCAAAGGCAGTTAGAAATTGACAACCTGACACATTTTCAGTAATGTCAAATTCTAGCTCTTGTCAGATGCTAAATATATCAAGATGAGGCTCCAGGCTAGTGATGTATGTGTCTGCACTTGTGAATCTGCCTGTTGTTATTTGTATGCTTTTGAGAGCCAATACAGATCCATATCGTCACGTCTAACTATTGGTGCACATAAGGATATTACAGTGCGATTTAGTCACAGTTCACAAAGCACTACTGTGTACACAAGCACAATTTGTGCCTTCATACTGTACGTTTGTGTGTGGGTGTAAGGCTCCAACAGATACACACACATACATGCCAATACCAAAAAAATCTCAGTCGGGGTAGCAAGCATGATGCCGCAACCCCTATCACAGTGTTGTGACCAGCACTTTCACACACATGTCAAATACATTAAGCTACTCAGAAATTCCACAGAAAACAGAAAGACAAGACCTTACCGAATCCTCTGAATCAGATGGAGTCTGACAGTATCAGAAGTACACTGTATTTGTCTTCCTGTCTCTGTCTCACCACCTGATTCTAGACGGAAAACCACAAAGAACAAAAAATGGTCTGCTTTTCCACTCGGACCCAGGAAACGAGATTACCAATCCCATAATGACACAGATTCTTCCCAAAAGCCGTGCCAACCGTCTCTGCTGAGTGAGATATCTGATGCTTTTTTCCCCTCTTTTTTAATCTTTTTCTTCCTTGATGGGATTATTTCCACAGCTGGACTGTTTATCACAGAAAAACATATTAGGTAGAATAGAACTCAATTGGTTTGCTTTGATCTCGGCCTATAACAGATATCATACTGTGTGTATCGTATATTTAATAATTCTCTTTTTTCTCCCCCATCTGTGACACTTCAACGAACACTTTCTTCAAAGCACTCTTTGCAGAGTAGATTTATGTCCAGCGCTTAGCATCAATACCTCAAAATAGCAGGATAACTCAGCTGCTGCAGGGATAAAAACCCTTCCAATCTCAATTGTGTCTGCACCAGAAGGAGAACAAGAGTCTCACTGGACTTGTCTGGATTTGGCTGACGCATCATCAAAGCTACAATGTTGAGTAAACCCTGAATATTGGTTGATATGCATCCCATGTGGAACCACTTTTTGTTTTCCAGAAGCTGTGTATTTCATAATTTGGTGAGTCATATTAAGCAAAACAGAAATCATCAATTTCTGGTTGTTTAATATCTATGTTATGAAGATCTATGAAGACTAACCCATTGGACACTCGGGCCACAGTTAATGCTCATTCCCCTTTATAATTCTCAACTTTCACACACCATCAGTCTCAATACCAGCTTCATGGTTTGGGGAATCCATGTATATCAGCTGTGCTCATTCAGCCAGCCACTTCTATCCAAATACGGTAAAACACCCTCAACATCAGCTGCTGTCTTGTTATATATGATTCTCTCCAATTAGCTTGTTCTTAGGTCTGCTGGCTTATGCACCCTCCAACTGTCCATCTCCGCCTATGCCTCTCAGATCAATCAGCCTCATCAGTCATTAGTCTCAGCCGAGTCCTCAGCCACCACCACCAGTAACCAGACTCCAGAAGGGGGGATATACCTTGCTGCTGCCCAGGGTAGATACCCCACGATCACAATCTCCTGAAATACGCTGAGCGCCAAATACTTTTTAATGGACTAATCATCACATATCATCCGTTGTAATAAACATTTCTTAAGCGCCCCAACCAAACAATGGCAGCACATTATATTTCAATTCAGGTGCTTCAGAGTGCAGACAGGCAGAAAAGCTTCCATGTCAAGCCTTTTGCAGGCCCAGATGATTTCATGAGAGAAAAATGTGTAATAGAGGTCCATGTTTAAACCGCAAACCATTGGTACATGTGTGACACTCATATCTGAACTGGTCCTCCTCTGTAAAGTGATGGTGAATCAACAGTTTTGACAAGTCGGCTATAAACTATTGGACTCGAACAGACAGGCTACACATGGACATCAAAGCTACTTCCACCCTTGTCCATTTGGCACCAGACTGGAGAATGTATAAAGCTTGTGCGAGGTAACAAAATGTGGGGAGAAGATCAGGGTGTGCCCTCATGTGCGATGCACAAAGGAATAAAATCTGCACAAAACTGCAATTCTACTTTGAGCATAGCAAATATCTGAAGAAAGAAAACATTCTAAGGGGAATAAACTTTAAAAGAGACAAACATTTGAAGTGCAACCCCGAAGATCTTCAGCTATTGTCAGGTTTTTGCCATACGTCTCAGTAGTTCAAAAGCCAGCTAATCTTCAGGGTATGCCAATAACTTGAACTACAGTGAGATAACACAACGTATAGGTGCTACCACACTCAAATTCAAATATCCACACAAGCACAGACACATGATGGAAGAGGTTCCGCTGTTGGTGCAATTGCTCTTGGTGCAAGACTTTATGCCTTCTATTTTGGGACATGCATATTAGAATATGTCCTTTACAACTCATAAGAAAACTGAAAAACATTACCTGTTACAATGTTATAAATTATTTCTCTCAAATGTTTTTACTGATTATGCATCTTAATTGTATGCATGCAACACTAAAAAAAACATTCAGGGCAAGAATTAACCATTTAGGACTTCTGAAATTTTGTTTACAGCCACCTGTAATATTTACTTTAACACCAGTTTCAGTTTGGTAACTCAATGGGATGTCTAACAGGACATACTGGTCAATGGCTAACTGGAATGTGTGGGAGTTGACCTCAGAGCCGGGGCACTGGTAATGTGTAACCCCAAGTCTTCACACCTCTGCTCAGCACCAGGCCATGAATATGAATTGGCCTGTGAGAAGCAGAGGTCAATCCGTAAGATGTTGCCAGAAATGTCTAAAAACATTGTGCTACCACTCTGAGGGTGTTGAAACGTTTTCAATGCATATATATGTTTTAATGTCATCAAATCAAATACATGCAGTTCCCAGAGTACCAAAAAGACATGTTTTGTATGGTTTTTCTTAAAATTAATTTGAATGTAAGTTGGAAACGATACATTTTCCTATTAAATGTCACTTAGTCAAATGTTTGTATCAATATAGTAGCCTATTTATTTTTATATTTGTGTGTACATGAAAGACTTAAGAAACCGTTCCAAATATGAGAATATGAGATATGAGATATGCATTGCTTATGTTGACGAGTGCACTGAGTGTGTGTGTGTGTGTGTGTGTGTGTGTGTGTGTGTGTGTGTGTGTGTGTGTGTGTGTGTGTGTGTGTGTGGGTGTGTGTGTGTGTGTGTGTGTGTGTGTGTCAAAAGTGGGTTGAATCCAACTTGTAAACGATTTAATCGGATGTAGTTGTTGATTACAGAATGCGCAAAGCACTGAGTGACTCTATCTATCCATATTTTCCTAAATTTACATGAATGTTTGATTTGATTCCAGAGAAACTAATGTAATTCTTTTATCTATATATTTTTTTCTATTACTTATTTATACATTTTATTTATATTTTTGTATCAGCAGTGATAAGCCAAATAGATGAAACCTGAGAATTAAGAAATTCGTGTTCAGCAAATAAACTGTTGGTTTAGTAACCTGTTTGGTTTAATAGTAACCTGTTTGGTTATAAAAGCAGAAAAGTTAATTATAAGATGTCTTTTGGAAAGAAGCATTCATCTTTATTGTTAGTAGATCTAAATGCCAAAAACAACCTAAAGCTAAACTCAAAAGCTGAGCGCTAAATAGGAGCCATTTCAGTAATTATAAGATAAGATATACTTTATTGTCTCCGAAGGGTAATTTGTTTTGCACTCCGTGCTAATTGTGTGATTAGTTTATTCATTTTAATATAAATTAACCGTTTTCTAACCAGGAGAAAAAAATTTTTTGAAAGAGAGGGGAAATATTTGGTCAAATGTTGTGGAGACCATTTCTGTTAAGTGCACTGCAGCAGTGTTTGATGTGAGACACCACTCCCCTATTGTAATTCAAGCATTAGATACAAGATTATAGATTTTTTTTATTTGTCAATTTTTCTATACCTACAGGACATACAGAAAATTGACATGGCGTTTCTCTCTCGTCTTAGGAAATAAAAAAATATATATAAAATACCACTGACAACTGAAATTTAATAAGATAAAAAAAATTAAATAGATAAATACCGTAAGGCAGTGACGACTGTATCTTGTGAGCGTAGTCGTCGACTGTGAACTACACGCATTCGTCCATGTGCGAGAAGCACATGAACACACTCTAAAACACCTTTTTGTGCCTAAACGCGGGGAGAGAGTGGCCGCTAAGATAAGCTTAGCTAAGTGAGTTTCGGCATGTACACTATTTTATGGTTTGAATGGTAGAACCTTCCAAAATTTGCAGTTTCACAGTTTGGTTTCTAACAGGTTTTAGGGGCTTTCTTCTTCCCACTAAGAACCACACTCCCAGCAAAAAAACAACTGTTAGAATAACATTTCTTAAATAAATTTTGAATTGGCCAAATTGAAAATAATTTGTCACGGCTGTTTAGCTGGTTTATTTAATGTTGGGTCTTAACTATTGTGTTTGCGTTTTTCTGAATAATTTCTGTTTGAATAATTGTTTTCTGAACATTCTGTATCATCCTGAGATGTTATTGCAGATTCAATTTGACATGCAGGTGGAGCCTACTTTTACGAATCAAGGTAAATTTAAGGTAACTCATTGGAGCTCATGCAAGCAATGTAGATCAGTTGCTTGTGTCAACTAAAAACATTATCTGTGAGGTTTTTTTTACTATATACACATAATGCGGATAAAAATCTAGGTAGGGGTAATAGTGCTGTGTTGTTTTTCCATTTTATATTGCTAACAAACAGAGAGAAAGAAAACTTGCAACGGCTATGTCATCAACCATTTTTTTTAATCAATGGAGCAAACATTCTGTATATATTGACAGACACATTCAGCATGTGTCCAGTGGGGGTCCACAGGTGGGGCAAGTGATGACAAATGGCAGACAGGCTATTAATTGTTGTTGGAGGCTGAGGGGCTGCGTTGTTCATTTCACCTCGTGACAGGTCAGCGGGGGACACGATCATTAATATTAGAACATTTCCATCCATCTACCTGAACAAGATGCCGGTCATTTAAATTGTTGGTGCTGGGTAAACCTTTCGCACCCTGTTTATAAAATAGATCTCAGTATATTACCAGAGCTGCAGGGAACCACTGCCAATCATTAATTAGAATCACACACATACACACACTATTTTCACCCACTCACAGTTAAAAAATGTCACACTTGCGTCTAAATATTGTATAGGTGTGCCATTTATTCAAAAAAGTCCTGTCATTTCCATAAGAGCCATGTTCACAAGTTAAAATACATACTTCCACAAATCATCCATTACATTAAAACCACCTTCTTAATAATGGTTTGGTATCCTATTTGCTGCCAAGAAACCTCTGCAATGGACAGTGTGTTTTTTCAGCAATTTTCTGCTGTTGCTCTTCTGTGGGATCAGACAATACAAGCTAACCTTCATGCAATATGCACATAAATGAGCCTTGGGATTCAATGACTCTATCGCTGATTTCAGTTATCCTTCCTCAGACCACTTTGGTAGGTACTATCCACTGCAGATAGGGAACACCCGACAACACATGCATATCTCATACACTGAAATGTGCCATTGTCACAGGACAGTAAACCGGTCAGTGGTTACAGAGTCATTGCTGAATTAACTATTCTTTGAGTCATTCCCAAGTATGGCCAAGTCTTTAAGATGGAGAGTATAGCACGTGTATGTGTGTGAGGGAAGAAGACATGAAGAGAAAAGTGCAAAGACGCATCTGTTTTCCTCTCACTGCACCTGACAGAGTCCGAGGTTTCCAGATCAATCATTCAAAAGTATTTACAAATGCACAAAGCCAGACACAGACAGGTTGGCACATGGCCACTCTGTTTAAGTGCATTTCAATGTGTCGGTGGTGTCAACATCTATTTCACACTTATCTACACCTCAAAGGAGGAAAAAGATTTTCTGTGACCTTTAGCGAGTGTCAAGTCTAGAAAGAAGACGAGAGGAAAAGAAGAGAAAGGGTGAGTGGCGATTTAAGAGATCTGTCGATGTATGCCTTACATAACCTTTTATTTAACCAAGAGAGATTGACCGAGTATGCTCTTTATCAGAAACATACTTGCAGCTTCCCTCTCACATGCTTGCACAATTTCACACATAGGAGCTTTGCAACACATCTAAAGATTTTTGGAGGACAGTGAAGTTTCTCCAAGTTTTGCATAACGGGATTAAAAGAGTATTTCAGGGATCCAAACCAGCAACCTTTTACATCGCAAGAACCATATAAATGCTTGGCTTCCACCACTGATATGCAGGGGTCATTTGCCATTTTGTTATAATTGTTAGATTGCAGCTAAACAATAATGTTTCCATTAAGATTTTGTCGATCGAGAAAAGGTTTTTAGTTATCACCTTCAAATTACAACATGCTTTCACGAGGTCAGCTGTTTTCCATGCGGAATTGCCAGTTTTAATGCAGACACAGTCCCTATAGATATTCAGGCAGGGTCCAGTGCAGTAATAGGAAAGTCCTGGGAAAGAGTGAGAAAATGAGGATGGGACAGGGATGGTGGGAGGAGAGAGAAGAGGAAAAGGAGAGCTTGATTGAAAGACTATGATTAGCCGTTTTCAACAGGGCACTAAGTTCCTCTAACAGGGTTGTTGCGTCTTGAGGTGCAGTCAAGAGAAATCAGTGCTTAAGATAGCTCCCTAGATTTCTCCATTTTACGCCTCCCTTCCTCCTTCACTTTCACCACCCAGCCACACTTTTCCTTCCCCTCCGAAAAAATCAATATGGCTGTGCAAAGTGCAGCTTGGCCCAGGGGGAGGGCCGGCTTGCTGTAGGGACCAGATGCAGAGCTTAAAGGACGAGCAAGAGGCGTCCTCAAGGCCTGTCCCACAGGCAGTGTCAAGGACAGACCTGAAGACCAAGCCAATGCCGCCATCTCTCCCTCTTTCCGCTTGCCTGGGTTTGACTAGCTCAGAGGGTGAGAAGAGATCGATAAGCAGGTGCAGCATTTAAAATCCTCTGCTTTGGAGTCCGATTTTGCACATTTCAGAACCTGTAAACCAAAACATTACTCAGGACAGAGCAGCTGGATAGATGGGTGAAACGCTATTGGTCACACCTAGTACTTGAAAGGTTTGTGATTGACAATAAACATCAGCAGCAAATCAACAGCTCTTAGCCAAACATTGTCTGAGGGTCACTGATCTCACAAACACTGTCATTACTTAATATGACATGGTCAGTAACACTCTCCCAGATCTGGCTGTTATTGCCCAGCTCACCCTAAAACTGTACATCACCCTCAGGTTGTACTGTTATACCATCAAACTGCAAATAAACTATTATATACTAAAGCATCAAAGTGGTTTGAAAAAAAATGGCATCTAGTATAACTGTCAACAGTAGTTTTCCTCATTTCCATACAGTAGGCTTAATGAAGAAGTGTACATGACGTGGAAGAAGTGTTCATGGAGGATTTCAGTCCTGCCACGTGTCTCTGTTTTTGAGGGACTGATCGCAGTGGAAGTCGCTTGTGTCTCTAATCCAACACCTCTGTTAGACAGTGCAAAGACTCGGCTCTGTGTACCACGGCCCCGGTTGATCAAACCCATCTTGTGACAGAAAACCTCTTCAAATGACGATGATTTCCCAGCTCTGTGTCCTTTCAGCACAATATTAGATCATTTTGTGACACTATCGCGTCTGGTGCTTCATCTGGGATAAAGATGATGCACAATCCGACCAGAGGGTTCCGGCGTCAAGGGTAAGACTAAGACACGGGTACTGTACCACATTGGCTGACAGTTGTGACAATTATCATTTTTTTTATATTTTATCCTTATGCAAAACATTTGAAACAGTATGTTGCTGACAAGAGACCTGAATGATAATTTACCATTAACTTAACAACACAATACACTAAATGAGTCACTTTGGAAAAGATAGATCATCTACATATAAAATATTTGATCCTGTCTGCTTCATTTTTTCCAAGGATAATCTTAGTTGTTTTACTTTTCTCTTCTGCAATCTACCATATCATGTGTATTTCCCTCAAGGACAACTGCATCAGACAGGCCAATGAAATATTTGTTAATACATATCTGTTCAAACTCATTTTTGAAAATGATAGTATTCACAAGCTAGCCCTAAATTAAAATGCTGACAATAACCTAAGCTACTATAAAACATATGGTGGCAAACAGATGTGGACTTGAACATCTAGGACAGGTCTGAATCAATCTCATGTAGTCTTTGACCCAGATAAACTGGCATTATGATGTGACCTGAGATTAATAACGAATTAAAGACTGAATATCATTTGTGGCTGTTTACATGACCGTCAGCCTGTCTTTCTGGAATCTTGAGGCTGATAAGTTTGCTATAATAGCTTTATAGCTAAATCCTGAAATATAACAGACGGTGCTTGTCTTGCTTGAGAAGCCACCTCATTTATTTATTTATATTTCCTTTACTCATTCTTAACAAAGGAAAATATTCTACCAGGAACTGAATACGCTAATCCTCTTTTCACTCTTCCCAGTAGCTTGAATGGTAACAGATTAACATCCTGGAGGTTTACAAACCCAGCTATTTGAAAATGTAATTGCTAGTGCCACACTGCAGGCATGTGTTTAAGTTGAGGGTTAATATTAAAGCTTAAGATACACACATGCACTCGAGCAAGGAGAGATGAGGCCAGGTTTGGCCAAACACAAAACACTTGACTGCCAGAATGGACCATTCTGTCACGTACATATCAGGGAGTTGCAAGCAGTGCCAAACCCTCACTAGGTGCCACAGTTACTGTTCAATTCAGCTAATTATTACAGCCAATCAGAGGGGTTAACAGGGCGGAGCCTGGCCAGACCATGTTCTGGGGCATTTAACAGCTGGCAGGAATGGAGGTGAATGCATTACACACTGCCCTCATTCAATAAATATAAAACACCCTGACATATGAGGTGTACTTAGCACAGAGGGGAGGCAGGAAGTGAGGGAGGCAAGAAAGGAGGAATAAAGAGCAGGAGGGGAAGAGGAAGGTTTGGTGGGTTGAAGGGGAAAGAGCATTTGATAATGTGATGTCCAAGTGCCACCTAGTGACAACTTCACAGCCTCTCTGGTCCTGAAGGCTCTAGAGCAGCAGGCTTAGGGACAGGGAACAGATGAAGCTAAATAAGATACGGGGTATCGATATAAGCAGTATACTGCTCATTTTCTTCCAAGGACATTTCAGTGAGTACCTTCAAATTTAAGTTTAATGCAAAATTGCCGTAAAAAGATGACCATAAAATTATGTTGATTTTAATCACTTCCCATCATGTCTCCTATTCCATATCAAGTTAACCATCCCCTGATCTCAACCCACCCACAGTCCCCGCTAAGTTTTTGTGGCAACACTATAAAATTGTACTGGTACGCAGGTTCCCTCCCCTGATTAACCCAGGTATAAATCCCACTCTGCCAGCGCCCAAAGGTGAGACAGAAGATAGTGGAGGTGAGCTCGAAATAATGCTTATGTCACTGCAGGTCAGCCCTCTATTATGGCCGTTTCAAAAACAATTAATCTTGCTTGTAGTCACTGTCTTAGAAATAATTACTTCATCTAAACCATGTAATACAGCATGGCCAGCTGGGGAGGCAGTATGGTTGGGTAGGCGGTGGGAGAGAGTGGGAGTGAAAAAGAAAGGGGAGAAGGGAGAAGGACACAATTTGCAAGGCCTTGTCTTCTGCTACTGGGTGAGTGATGCCCTGCTCACTTCAGCTATGGCCCTTTACACTGATAAATACACAGTTACACTATGAAGGCCAGATTATATACAAGCACAAATATAAAGGCAAATCAATCGATGTATAAATGTACACACTGGGTAGGGGACACATGAATTGCATTATTTTCATCAAGCGTGCCTTTCAACATTAGATTTCAAGAGTTTGTAAAGTCGGTATTTATGCAACTTAATTTAATATAGCAGGGTGTGACACTGGCTTATTATCAATGAAGATCAAACAGGATTCATTCCTGGGCTATAGTCATCCTGGGCCATAAGACCAAAGGGATTGGATAGGAATGAGAGGCTCTTTACGGTCCAGGGGAGTTCTGTACGGCAAATGGATTGAAAGTCTGTCTGACAAATGGTCTTCAAACCAACAGTGTTAACTATGAATATTTTCTGACTGTGTTTTTAATTGGTACTGTAACCCAGTGAAAAAAGGAAATGGAGGCCAGTGTACTTCTAATGCCAGTCCTAAGACTGGATAAATAGGGTAGGTTGTATAAGGAACTGCATCCAATCTAAAATCTAAAATGTCAAATTTGCAGAACACAAACCTGATTTCCAAACCAAACCGGTCAGGCCGGGTTAACAATGAATGTCATTGGCACTGTAACCAGTAGGATACCTTGGAAACAATGCTGCTGTTGGTCAAAGAAAAATAATATACCATATGGAGGAGCAATTGTGTTGGGGTGGGGGTTTGTTGATCCTTGAGGAGGAGTTTGTGACGAGTGTTCTGGAGGTGAAGTAAGTGTTGGTGACCAGTATGAAGATAGAAGTTGGAGGCTTGATGATGAATGTGGTCAGTGCTTATGCCCCACAAGTTGGATGTGAGTTGGCAGAGAAAGATAATATGTGGAGTGAGTTGAATGAAGTGATGGAAAGTATTCCAAGGTGACGGAGAATAGCGGTCGGAGCAGACTTCAATGGGCATATTGGTGAAGGGAACAGAGGAGGTGCCGAGGCAGTAGGCAGGTATGGTGTTAAGGAGAGGAACATGGAAGGAAAGAGGGTGGTTAATTCTGCAAAAAGGATGAAAATGGCTGTGGTGATTACATGTTTCAAGACTAGTAAAGCTTAGAATGGTAGTGTTGAGGATGACTCTATAGAAAAGATCTATGACAGAAAAGGAGAAATGTTCAACGGTAGAGCAGAGATCATATATTGGAAGCTGAGTAAGGAAGGCTTTTGTGTAAAATTCCGGCAGGAGTTGAGACGGATTCTGAGTGGTAGCGAAGAACCGCCAGATGACTGGGTAATTATGGAAAAATTGATAAGGGATACAAGTAGGAAGATACTTGGTGTGTCATCTGGACAGAGGTGAGAAGATATGGAGACTTGGTGGTGGAATGAGAAGGTTCATGAGAAAATATGCAGGAAAAGGTTGGCGAAGAAGAAAAGGGATAGCAAGAGAGATTAAGAAAGTAGGCTTGAGAACAAAGAGACATGGCGTAAAGTGAATAGGAAAAGCTGAATGAGGGGCCTACCACAAGTTGTATGAGAGGCTGGACACTAAGGAAGGAGAAAAGGACTTATACTGATTGGTGAGGCAGAAGAATCGTGATGGGAAGAATTGTAAATCAGGAAGTTCAAAGGTTGATAAGGATGGGTTGAGAGCAGCTTTGAAGAGATAGGAAAATGGAAAGGAGGTTTGTCCTGGTGGAGGGATGAAGGTGTCTTCAGGACAGAAGAGAGGACAGAAGAGTTTTAAACTAAATTGTTCAACACTATCTTGGAGAGTGAGAGGATGCCTGAGAAATGGAGGAAAAGGGTACTTCTCGATAGAACAGATTTTCAAGAAGAGCAGAGCCTTAGCAAATACAGAGGTATAAAGCGGATGAGCTACACAATGAAGAGCTGGGGAAGAGTAATGGAAGCTTCATGAAAAAGCGCTACAGACATTATGTTTGCTATGAAAGAGCAGGTAGTGCTCTATAGAGAAGTATAGAGAAGGCCAAAAGGAGATGTATTGTGGATTCAGAGAAATTGTACAAGGTGCCAAGGGAGGAATTGTGGTATTGCATGAGTAAGTCTGGAGAGACAGAAAAGTATGTTAGAGTTTTTAGGTATATTATGAGTGTAGTACGACAGAAAATAGGAGTGCAGTAGGAGTAACAGATGTGTTGCAGGTGGAGGTGGGTCCGCACCAAGGATTGGCTCTAAGCCCCTTCTTGTATACTATGGTTATGGACAGGCTGATGAGTTCAGGCAGGAGTCTTCATGGACTATGATGATCGTTGATGACATTATTATCTGTAGTAAGAGCAAGGAACAGGCAGAAGAAAACCAGGAGCGGTAAAGGTATTTGCTGGAGAAAATAGGAATGAAGGTCAGTCGCAAGACAGAATACATGTGTGAATGAAAGGGAATCGGGTAGGATGGTGAGGATGCAAGGAGTAGAGGTGACAAGGGTAAAGGAGCTTAAGCACTTAGAACCAACTGTTCAGAGCAATGAGGAGTGTAGAAAAGAGGTGAGTAAGTGAGTGCAGGCAGTGTTGAGTGGGTCGAGGCGAGTAATCTGTCACAAGAGTAAAGAAAATGTTTTACCAGCACGGCTGTATAGTTCAGAGACAGTGGCACAGACTGAAAGACAGGATCTAGAGCCGGAGGTGGCAGAGATGAAGATTTTAAGATTTTATTTGGGATAAACAAGGATGGACAGGATTAAAAACGAGCACATCAGAAGGACAGTCCGGGTATGCGGTGTTGGAAAGAAAGTAAAAGAGACCAGATTGAGATGGTTTGGACATACGAAAGGGATGGATATCAGATATATTGGTAGAAGGATATTACAGATCGAGCTGCAAGGCAGGAGAAAATGGGGAAGACGGAAGAGGAGGTTTGTGGATGTAGTGATAGACCACACAGTTGGTTGGTGTCAGAGAGGAAGAAGACAGGGCAAGATGGACACAGATGATCCACTGTGGCGTTGCTTAAAGCGAAGAGGCGAAAGAAGAGGAAGTTCTTTTTATTTGGCACTGCGATTAAGTCATTAATAATATCAGCTTACTTGGGAAAAATCATGGTATTACTAAGGGTCAAGCATTTTACTTCCAAAATCCGTCCTTACAAATTCCAAGTTCATTCATATGGAAAAAAAAATCAACTACATATACAAAAAAAAATATGGTGATAGAACCGAATTGGTTGGTTTGACAAGGTCTACCTTTTTATTTTACAACACTGTCATTATTTATTGAACATTCATATTTCTGAAATAATGACAGACAACTACAATACATTTTTGAAAAAAAATTGTTCCATCTCATATTCCACGTAAGTGAAATTTGACTTTGGTGACTTTTCATGCCGGTGATATCAGTAGAAAATCACATTTGATCAACCTGTACTGTAAATAAATATTTTTCAACTTATCAGTCAAAAGCAATTTTGAAAGCCACGATAATACACACAGTCATTAAAAATCCATACTGTGGGAAAACAGGAGTATACTATAAACTACTTGAACGTCACAGAAAGTGCGTATGGAGTGACATAAATAAATGCAGCCCTTCAATGCCTGTCACAGCTGGCATTGCAGGTGCAAATTTAATTAGTCAAGGTGAAGTCTCCCTTGTTGTCTGAGAAGGGGGGGGTCCTCGCCATGCACGACTGTAAACATGCGCTATATCCTAATCAGGTGTCACTGCAGCGTTTGATCAGCCCGCGAAAACTTGTCACGTATCCCCAGCAGAGAGTGGGCTGAGGGGAAGAACAAAGGAAAAGAGCTGTCATGAGAGAACAGGGTGGTGGGGATGGCAGTAGTGGTGGATGAAGAGAGTTTGCCCATTAGGGGTCTCAGTAGCCTATCTCTCTCCCACTCTCCTTAGTGTCTCTCAACCTCTTGTTTTCTTCTTTCCTTTATGTGGCTACCTACATTATACACCTTACTGTGTTCCGTCAAAGCTCTATGTCTGCACTTCCACTCAAGAGAAAAATCTCAACCACAGCTGTCATACTCTTGGTTCTGAAACGCCAACAAAGCTTCCAAAAGAAAACCCTAAAGTATTACAATACTTTTGCTGATCATCTAAAAAAAAACACACACATACAGAGATACAGGCTGCGCTCACTTAGTTTTTATCAGCACGATTCTAAGTAGAAAAGGTCCTCCAAAAAAGCCTGGAGAACTACAGGCAGATATAATGTTCTCATTCCTCTGTAGTGCATTGAGGTAGTGCCGTTACACACGTAACATTAGATACTGTTTACCTTTCAGTTTAGGTGATATTGAATACATTAGCCGATTGAACCTCATAAGAAACACAACCGAGTGACAAGGCCCAATCGTCTTTGCGACTACCATGGTAAGTGAGATTACAGGCTAACAAAGAGCAGACAGGGGGGAAAATATTTAAAGCCCAAATAGTGATACATAAATTAATTAAAGGACAAAAAACAAGTGGAGAATTAAAGTTGGAACATCTGTCAGCGACTTAGCTTCGCAAACGTAATACCAGTGTTAGAACATTTATACCCTTGAAGTTAATGATCCCCTCTTTAATTGACAGTCAAGAAAAACTGGCTGCGGCAGCATCCTGCCAAGACGCCGATAAGAGGCCCCTTCCCCCCTCCCAAAACTTAAAAAAAAAAGAAAAACAGTTTAAAGAACCTTGGCACTAATCCCTATTGTCATCCCAGTGCAGCAGAAGGACTTACAAACACAGATAACTCTGCTGAAGCTGTCTATTTCTCAGGAGTTCTGGGGACAGCCGAGCTGCTGCGCGCCTTGAATCAGTCACTCAGATTAGCCCAATCCCTCTATGCTGTCATTCAGCCGAGACACTAGACTGTCACCGCATTAACATGAGTCCATCTCACATGTGACAATGCCCCTAGATATGACAATGGTTGCAAGGAAAGGGTCCACTCTCACCAAGATAGAGTGAGTACCGTATAGCAGAGTAGCTGTTGTTGGATTAAGCGCATGGTGCGTGCTGTGCTCATGTCTTCACTTACACTCTGACAACAAGTTTAAGGAGTCTTAACCATTGCTGCATTTCTTTTCCTGAGGGAAGAGAATGTGGGAGATGTATGTCAGATTAAACATACACCTACTCTTTTAAACGCTGATACACACACACACACAACTTCGAAAAACCTGGAAATAGACTGTTGGATGAAACCACAAGCTTACCTAGTGCATGTCTTCCCAAAAACTGGCATCAAGCATGAATTTAAACCACCTACATGATGAAGCTCAAAGAATAAAACGGAAAAAAACACAAATGTAAGTACCCTTTATATAAAACATCTCGATCAGTGTCCATCTTGAGTTAACGCAGGTAGTACTTAGATTTAAAGTCCAAATTGTAAGGCAAATCTTTTAAGAAAAGTATATACAAACTTTTGGGGTTTCAGATTAATACGTTTTTTATGCAGAGTAAAAGTGTATACTTTTAAATGAATGGGTGGAACTTGATGCCGCCCGAGAGCTGAGACTGTGCAGGCTGCTTTTTCCGTGGACTACTTCATTTAGTCAACAGTCTCACAACAAATGACAGTGGATACCCTCTACATAACAAGTATGACACCGGAGTTGACAACTGAACCCGTCAAACTCCCTAAACGCTAGCCCTGCCATAGCACATGCACACAAACAGACATACACAAATATTGCTGAAAACAGCCCTGACATCACTGCTCGACTGCCCTTTCTGACCCCTCCTTGTATTTTTTCTCTCACTTTCTCCCTGGAGACAGTCCTCAATTCAGGACCGTTTTAGGCAGGCAAGTGGATGTGACCCGCTGCCCTCAAGTCAGACTCATCTGAATAAACATAGTTGAAGAAACAGGCAGAGGAGGGAAAATCTGCCTACATTATGATAGGAAAAGAAAAACTGGTACTCAGCCAAGGGGCTCCTTTCTTTATGCACGTTTGATCAAGTGCTTGACAGCGCCGGTGGAAGGAATTACGGACTGTTGAACATAAAGTGATAGTGTGGGTGTGAGTGTGTGTGTGGTTGCAGTTCAGTCTTGAAGGCTATGTTTCTCTGGCCTGACTGTGTTAGGTTTGTAAATAGTCTGCCACACCCCACCCATCAGCCTTTACAGTCCATCATTCAAAACGACCGAGAGAAGTGCCGTGAGAAGAGGTCAGATGTGGAAGAAAGATGGTGGGAGGAGAGAAGAATAGAGGATGAAGAGGAAGGAGGGAGGGCTGGTCAGGTGTTAAGCGTAGAGAAGACAGCGATGAAAGGCAACTGTCATGCACCAGTGCACGTCCAGGAGCACCTGTCTCAGGAAGAACATGCAGAGTGTGCCGGTCACGTCCTGACAATAACCCCACTTTTCTACACACACACACAGATCAACAGACGTAGACACTCACACATACATACAAACTCTCAGGAAAAGGTTGATGCTCTACCACAGGAAAGGCATCACCCATCTGACAGCTTGCCAGTCAACTTGTCATTGGCTGCTTCACATATGCAAGGAAAAGTTAGGTTGATGAGGAAAAAACACATGGGGGGCTCAGAGGAAAAATCAATGAGACAGGGACCTAGAGTGAGCAGAAACTCCCCAAAGATTTGATATAGAGTAAACGCTGGAATGAAGAATATAAAAACCTCTGTTGGAGCAAATCCTCGATAACTAAGAAAACCTGCTCAAGACCGGACGTCTGCGGTCTGACTCATGACCATCACCATGTTTCACATAATGCAATTTACTGCACACATACACAAGTATATTTATGTGTAAGTATATTTACTTGAGTAGTGCATGATCATCAATGCAGAATTCAAAACTTGTGCATTTGTGTCCTTAACTCACCCTGAATTCAGTGGTGCTAATTAGGGCTAGCTTT
This sequence comes from Lophius americanus, assembly GCA_037951165.1. NCBI lineage: Eukaryota > Metazoa > Chordata > Actinopteri > Lophiiformes > Lophiidae > Lophius > Lophius americanus. The sequence continues at coordinate 11,289,628 of JBBDHG010000014.1, read as the reverse complement.
GATATCTTGGACTAATACTTTGTCTGAGTGATGATGTGGGAAGTGAATGGTTAGTATTTTACTATCATGTGTCACTCCTCCCATGTGCCAATTCCATATCATTCTCCATTCCATGTTTTAAAAATCCAAAGTAAGCCAATATGTTTAATTTAATGAACAGAGGTGGAGCAAGTCTACTTCCTGCCTCCACTTTTGTTTTTGCAACTTTTTCTTGTACACTTGACATCACCTTTGCGGACAACACCACAAAAAGAAACCTATAACACCATCTAGTGGACTACAAAGCCTTTGATTTATCATTGTCGTACAAAAAAGGTGATGAATCATTACTTGGCTTGCGTGTATCAATATAATATTACCAAAAGAAGTATTCTAATAGTATGCTGCATCAATTGTTCCGATCAACTGTAAGATCTACCCTAACAATGTTAAGTATTACAGTACCAGATTTCAGATAATGCACAGGTGTTGCCCAAATCACCTTGTGTTTAGAACTAAGAATCATTGTTCAACAAACGCATAGTATTCTATTCAAATATTCTTTAATAAAGACAGGGCTGTGCATAATTTGCCAGTTTGGGCTTTTTGGTTGCGTCATTTCATATTTTACATATTGCTTGTGCTAACTTCTTTGCTAAATTAACACATAAACCTGAAAGTGACAGCAAGCCAAACCCGATTATTAATAAACCCTTTAAACAAAGAAATGTGAAATTAATATAATATTACATATTTTTACCCAAAGAAACCGCCTTCTTTGTTTATGGCGGTTCGCAGAGGAGGCCCATTTTACCTCCAGCTGGCTATATTAATAGAAATGCTACCTGACGCTTACTAAAGGAGGCATTTCCTACGTTTAGCCTCTACAAAGCCGAACGCTAAATGCCAAGCATTTTAACTCACATTTATAGCCCATGTTTATTGTAAAGAGCTTATGATGTTCAAATTAACGGTACCTATTTACAGTGCCTTGTGAACCTGGTCTCCAGCAGCTTCTGTGAATGAAGGATTTGGGGCTTTCCATTGAAGCCAGATGTTGGCCAACACCGTAGCAGTAGGCACATTACTTTATTGGAAAGGTGAGTCATTACAAAGGAAAATAAATTCACAAATAAACAGCTTGAAGACTACCCAGTCCAATGCGGTCGCCTGTGCACAGTTAAATTATTTTTACTAAAGTTAGTTAAAATTAGCAGCAACTTGAGCGGCCTCTGAAGAGGCTTTCCTTATTATTATTATTATTATTATTATTATTATTATTATTATTATTATTATTATTCCTAATCCTCATACATTTTTGGCTGAGACTGAAGAGGTCCAATGTAATATTTTTTAATTATTAATATTTCTAAAAGGCATGGGTCTAAACAAGGTTTTCAGTTATGTATTATGTCCACACAAGGATAAATGGCTGAACTCAAAATCATGCATTAAAAGACATACTGCACACACACACAAACATACCGCGCCGCCACCACCTACGAAATGCCAAACAAACAGAAAAGGAAAATAACGACATATCAGATCATAGCCTCTGGTGGCTAATGAACCCCCTAGAGGATCCAGTATGTGTAAGAGGTGAGAGGGTCACTCCCATGTTTATTCAGCACTTGTCCAATGAACCACCACCATCTATTGATTGTACTTATTATTCAATGTCTTTCTTGTGACGGGAAACATTCATGACAGCTGAACCCTACTTGGGCTGGTCACATTCAATGTAATCTCATTGGATCTGACAGTTGATCTGGTCAGCCAGTTTGTGCGATCCACAATGTGGCGTTGTGTGTGAATACGTTGACATGTTTAGCTAATGTCTCCACACTAATATGAGTTGCTTGGAGCTTGCTACTGTCATACACATAAGCTGTTTAGTGCTGTTTGGGCAATTCTTTTGACTGCTTCCATAGGAGGAGATCTCCCTGCAGGCAAATGCTCAACCCAGAAATATAACTTCTTGTGAGTACCTAATGTGATAGATTCCTGCCACTGCCACGGTCATGTGAGAATCTTTTGGTCACTATAGAACCCAGAGTATACTAAACAGCTATTTCTGGAAAGTGCCTAGATATAACTTTTATTCTTATTTTGGTGTAACAAATATAAATTTTATTAACTTGAATTTGTACTTTACAAAGAGTTTAAGACTTCATTTGTGGAAAGACTGTGGTAATGTTTTCGCTTTGGCCTTTGGTAGGACTCTTTCATTTTTGACTTTGCATCTACTCTCACATCATTTAGTGACCAACCAGTCATAAGGGAGTAGATTGCAACAGTATATGGAGGCTACAGATGACCATTTCAGTTACACTATGACTCACTATAGCATGCATTCCCACAAGCCACATCCAACTGCCTAACAGAAAGCTATCTATATTCTTTTCCTTATAATGGTTAGTAAGATCACAGGCACGAGCACATCTGGGAGTCCGTGGCCAGCCATTTTAGCCACGTACCCTGAGACAATGCAGGCGCGGCTGTTAAAGTTGATATGTTTCCAGATGAAAACCAAATGTAGTCATGCACCTTTAAAATGTCATGCATTCATACATGGACCGCCATAAAAAAAGAGGTAAGAAGTGAGGAAACGATGTGCAGGATTTCACACATTGAACAAGGGACGCTAACCCAGTCCTCATACAGTTGATAACAAAAAGTCATCTCATGGGTAATAAACAGTAACGTACATCTATATCATCTGAAGGCAACAGCTTACCATTGATTAAAGTAGTCAGGAGAGGGACAAATAATTAATCAGTAGCGCAACCTATGTGCATTTATTCAAGTATTGCACAGTTCTGATGTACTTGTTCACTGAAGTACTTTGATGTGACATCTGCTACTTATAAAACATAATGGAAGCAATTATTGTACTTTGTACTCTTCTACATTTGTTTTAAAGCTTACTAACTCGTTCTTTCTTACTAATATAAAGTGTGTGTTCTGACAACTTTCTGTCATACCTAGCAATAACTTTTCCACCAGTCTGTACTACATTAGCTTCTCTGTGGTATCAGACAATATGGGCTAGCCATCGCCTTGTATCCCTGTCCAAAGAGCTCCAGGAGGTGCTCCCATTATTAAATAACTATCCCATTACAAGGCTGAGCCATTGACCACATCCTGGACCATGTGTTTGAATTGGATTGCCCTCCAATAATCAGACCATACTGCTCCGTGGATCACGTGTGAAAGTTTAACATTTCATATACATAAAACATACTATGAAAAACTTATATTGCCACTATTACTTGGTGTGTACTATTACTTTTCTAAATTATGGTATACAGCTGCAGAGAAAAGATACAAAAAGAGCAGTTACGTGGTGAAGTAGTCAACAGTCATGGAAGACAACACCTGAGGAGCAGAAGAGCTGGAAAACCCCCCACATCATCTAAATCTCAATAGGGGGGCATTTTCACTTCCAGTAAAATAAACCAGAAGGTTGGTGGTGGACAAACTGGTACAGTTTTCAGTTATTTTGATGCAAAGAAGTCAAGTCAAGTCAAGTTTCTGCGTCAAGCACTGTCACACATTGAAGCAACATCACCATCTATAAAGATGTTTACAGCTGCCAAGATGAGGCAAAAATATTCTGGGTCTGAGTGGCTGATGCCTGGGCCTGGTCTCTTTGTCAAAAGAGTTGTCCTGGTTAAAAAAAGTAAAATGAATTAATATATACATCTATAAAGATATAAAGAAAATAATCTTCTCAGGAAAACTTTTAAAAATATATTGAAAATGTTTTAGTCACGGGATGATCAAATAAACGCAAATTTAAATATATAATACAAAAATATATACAATACATGTAGATCTGGTCTAGCAGCAGAGTGAAGCTAGCAAGAGTGCAGAACCAGCTACAAGCTATGCTTTCAATCACACCCTTAAACCTTTCAGGAAAGATTCAAATCTGTATCGGCCGGTCAGACATATAGAAATCGGTAATTGAATAAGCCGAGAAAATTGCAATCGGTGCAACTCTAAAATTTATATTTATCCTTTTTTGGGTTTCTGGGGGTTCTTTTGTTTGCTTGTCTCTTTTTGGGCTGATCCAAAAAAGTAGCCAATACGTGATCCCATCTAAAAGATTGTGATCCAATCCGTTACGTGAGTCCTTCTCGGTACTCCTTCCATCTTTCATGAGAAAAGGTGAAACAAAACTTAAACAAAGAGAGGCAGTTTTGATAAATAAACTACAGGCTACATAGGTCTAATTGAGGATGTTAATACTTATTCTATAAAACCCCCCTCTTTGCCTTGGTTATCATATATTTTGATGTGGATCGAGCTTTTTTATTCGTAAGTCTTGAGTGTTGTTTGGGCTAAATTCCATCTGCAGGAGGATTATTCTGAGGGTCCTCCCACTCTGATGCACACCCTTATATGCCTGTGGATTACTCTCATTGGTTCTCACCACTACAAAATGACCCACTTTTCCATGAGATCTATTTGACCATCAAATGGTGGCTTGAAGCTGAACTCCATTGTTGAGTTTGTGTTTTTTTTGTCCAAATAACCATACTGTGACAATAAAGGCATTGGCAGATTGATATATACACATAACAGTTTTAGTGGGTTGAATTTATTATTTCAAAGAGAGGCTGACCAACCAAGCTGATCTGTAAACAACGTATTCTAAATATATGAGCCAAAGATCAAAAGGCAAGACATGATGAAGACATGCAGAGGAAAAGTTCAACAGCAGACTAACAAGCCCCCTTTAACACATAACAGATCAATGAAAAACCTGGGGCTTTGGGTCTGCACTATATTACACACCAAAACTTCATATTCATATATTGATTTTACTTTCGCAATAGTATATCACTGAACTCCAATGGGAGCAAAAAATAGAGGCAGGAGCTGAGGTCAATCCACACATGGACTGATGTTTGCACAATATTGATGGCACACGCAGAAGGAAATGACTAAATATCTGGATCGATAGCTATTTTCCCTACCCATGACAGGTTGTTCCAGATGGAAATATATAAATACCTCTTTATTGCTACTGGAGTTGCCCTAATGACTATGGTTAAATGATCCCCTTAAGGTAAATTCTTTGATTAGCTACGGCCAGAGGTACCAACAGGGGTCTGCGAATGGTATGGTACCAAGCCTCCAATCGTTTGAAGGTGCTAATGTACATGGGGGCCCAGTAAAGAAGACCAAAGAATAGTAGACAGGTCACAGGCCCTGGGAAAACCGCCATGCCCTCCAACCCTTCTATTCATTTGTAATGATTGTGCGCCCAGGCTGCACCACTCTTGTTCATGCTCCAACCAATGCATTTATTATTATTATTAAGATAGTACACACAACACAGTGAGGTTTTTCTCTGCACTTTAACCACCCCTGAGAATATAGAGGATCATTTAAAATGTTTCTTCAATTTTCTCATAACACTTCTATTCTAATTAAAACTGCAAGCAGTGTTAATGGACTCTGGCACCGGTTGCATTTTTGGCCATCACCTGCATATGAACATGGCTTTCCCTGTAACAAAATTTTGTCATATGGGCATCTTCAGGGCAGAACTCTGATCCACCATGTGAATTTTGGGGCAGATTGGACAATAGAAAGTGATATTATGAGCACACAGGCTTAATGGTGAGATTCATGCCGCCATGGCCCCGCCTTTCAAGTTATTGAAAAACTTTTGCTAACTTTTCTTCCTCAGCTCTTTGAGATTATTTTCAACTACTTTCCCTAAATCCCGAGAACAAATTCGATCCAATAAATAACTGAAACATTGCGAAAAAATGTATCCAAAACTCAAAATGGTAGACTTCCCATTTGCTTAAGATTATGGCTCCAAGAGGCATTTTTGTACATTCTGTTAAAATGCGTGTACCAAGTGTACCAAGTGTTATATTTCTAGGTGAAATACGCAGCGGGGGCGGCTGCAGAGGCCACTGGAGAGACATATTGTCACACCCCTACCTGAAATCCATATCCAATTGCTTGGCTTAAGCCCCCTAACATGTGTATAAAGTATTGTGAACTTGGAAGCATGTTTAACCTCTCAAACAGCAACTTCCTAGTTTGCTAAGTCGCTACGGCAACACGATTAAAAAAAATAAAAAATATGCAAACCTGTTCTTTATTAAGTTGTCTTGACTTATCTGACCAAATTTGAAGTCTGTTGAATCAACTAGCTAGTAGTAATTAATCAAAGTATGAAATTTATACTTCTTGTTGCTAGTAGGTTGCATGATGAAAAAAGCTATTTTTTTTTTTCATTCAGACCTCTACAGGATCTTCATCACTCATGAGATGTTTGGTGGAGATCGGACCACGTACAGTGGAGTTTTGATGATCTTGTTTTTTCGCCACTCGACCACACCCATACGATCATTCAAAAATACATATGCTTAACAGCATGACATTCCTGACGAAATTTGAACTGTGTGGAATTTACAGATTTATGTTAAAGGGTCAAAGTACAAATCACAACCTTTCCTATTACCACCAAGTGACGCTATGTAAAAAAATATCATTTTTTTTACATTTAGGCTTCTTGAGGGCGGGACTTTTATCCAGCCTGTGACGTTTTGGGGGGAGATCGGACGTTAGAAACATGAGTTATTAAATTTTCATTGGTTTATGACAAAATATCAATATTTGATCCTCCTCCAGACCGCTCCTTGCAGACCGTTCAATGGAAACTAAATTTTTTCTAATATATTTTAATTCGTATGGTCTTAACATGTAAGAAATCAAATTTGAAGTTGATCAGTGCAAAACTCTATGAGGAAAAAATCGGAAAAATTCATTTAATTCGAAATGGGTTTTTTATAAGGCTTACATCATAGGTCAAAGAGACGTTTTGTGGATCCTGTTATGTTTAACATGTATACCAAATTTCATACTTATAGATGAAACAAAGGTCACAGCGGAGCCTTTCCCATGCTTTTCACCAAGACCAATAAAATACAGGATTTTTCGCCAGGACTGATCGCTCTGCAAAGTTATGCGACTTTTTGGCCATGGGAAAGACCCAAAAGAAGAATGCGATTCAATACAATAGGGTTCGCGCACGTTTCGGGCTCTGGCCCTAATAATTATGGTATTCAGAACTATATGGGACAGGGACATTATCATTTTGCCTAAACCTAAAAATTTGCATGTACGGTTCTTACAGTAAATCTAGAGCACTTAGTAATCAAATCAGACCGAGGGTCTGGTGAAAATTGTGCATCCTGCTGCTACTGATAGCTCAAGCGCTGTCTGTTGTTATTTACAGCACAACACAATTACTGAAAAGAACACACATCCTCACGTCACGTCTGCTCCAAGGCGGCCAATGGGGCCATAAAGAGGGAGGAACCCTCATTGCCGACTCCTAAATTAAATGAAACCTGTAAGGTTCATTTGCCTCCTTTTTTAACTGATTGAACTGACCAGCCCACTGCTGAAGACCTCCCAGACACCATCCCTGGTTGGCCGTAAATCTTTACTGGATAAACAGTCCATTGGGTCCCTGCTGGACAAATGGTGGCCGCCCAGCGGCAAGGCCAGAACAGGGCATGCAGTAGATCGACACCTCACCAGCAATAAGTAATTCTGTAGAGGATTAGCAGTATGATAGCCTGATCAATACTGTGTGCTCAGGCCATTAGGAATGCAGTGAGGAAATGACACCCTCTGGTAATAAAGCAGGGCATCTGGGTTCTCCTTCATTTGCCAGCTCCATTAGTGTAATGGTATCATTATCTGCCACAGCCGTATTTTTCTGAGCCCTGGCTTTTCCACAGCTCGACCCGCAGGGGTCTGATGAAGCTGTGAGAGCCCCCATGTCGAGTGTTCCCCTTTATTCCATTCTACACACAGCCAGGTGTAAATCTCACTCCATTGGTGCTTATGTGCTACCCTGCCTCAGGTATCTATACCCATGTTTTATGTCAGAACCCAACATTATTTTTTCCATTAGCAGCCCATTAATAGAGCAAGCGGCATGTAGCTTGGGTTTAAAAGGAGAAAAAGATGGCTGGCAGAGCACAAAGCTGCTGAATGTGCTGAATCTGACACCCCCCTCTTGCTAAAACACCAGGCTTGACATGACAGGACGTCAGCATTAGTCGCCATAAATCGTTTCCTTTACACTAATTCACCAGCTAGCATTTTGTGTGGGAGAATTGATTAACCATGTCTGGATGTGTGGCCACATAATCAGCTTTTACCTCTGTAGTTGTTAATTTAACAGAATTGCCAGGGGAAATACAAACCATTTTAATGAGTGTTCAGAAATTAAATACCCTAAACAGCTTGCCCTAGGTGCCACAACCAGAACAAACCAATGAGGCTGATCTAAGCAATGGGTTGGGCTCAGCCCAAGACCTCACAACATCTGGTGACCCTGTGCGATCATTACTTATTCTGCTGCTCAAACACACACATACTTCCTGTTTCGACACAGCACTTTATACTTGTCATCACTGTCCAAATGGTGAGCTTGCATCAAAAACTTTGGGTCAAGGGTCATAAACAATTTTTCCACACTTGCCATAGCATGTTTTGAAATTATCTTGTGATGACAACATTGATAAAACATAATGAAATGTAAATGAAATGTTGTAATGGGTGGAAATTTCATGACAATACGGCTTCTTGAGAACGAAAAGCACGTGTGTTCATAAATAGACTGCAATTTTCATGATTAAAATATAGAAAACAGCATGAGAACAAGGTCTTACTGATCCATCCTCTAGTGTATGTTAAAAGCAGAATTAATTCAGACATTGTAATTTAATAGTTGTGAATTAATGTAGTGTGATGAGGTCCATTCTATGTGGGTTAGTCCATGTCTTATCCTATTTTGCTTGAAAAATAACACTATATTGTCCCACCTGTCAGTTTGTCATGGTGTCTTGCTGTGGTGGGATTTTGTATGGAGAATGTGAATTCATTTGGCACTAATTTGTAGCTACTTATCTTCTCTAAACTCAGACTCACAATAGACCCATCATAGTATATCTTTCACTTTGCGCAGCAAAGCAAACACTCTTCTGGATTAGACAACTACATTCAATAACATATCCGAGTTAATGTTATCATACTGTTTACATCATACAACTACCGTTTATACAAAGACTGTTCAAAATATATGCAACTCAATCTTGTGTTGCTGTTCTATGGTCAGATAGACATTTTGTAATGATAAATCTTCATGCCCATCCATTTATTTATCTAAATAGAGAAAAGATAAGCCATTAGGTTTGCCTGACTGCCTGCGGACCAGCTGGAATGTGTTCTATCTCTCAACCACTCATCTGGCTGCAATGGCTGCTCCATAAACAGGAGGAACCACGTCCTACACAGTTTCACCGCTGTATAACATGATCCTAGCAAGTGTGTCATAGTGGACCACATCAGGAATAGACAGACAGACAACATATATATGGGTGAAACACAGCTCCAAGATGCCTTGGGCACAACAGCGACCATTCTGTTCAAAGTTACAGTAACATTACTCCAATCAGCCATAACATTATAACCACTGACGTCAGCATACCATTGATTATCTTGGTTGATATTCTTGCAATGGCACCTGTCAGCTGGTGATGTTGTTTTTTAATAATAGTAATGGTAGTAATTACCCAGCAAGGGATAAATGTTGTCCTTGAAGTTGATGTTTCAGAAGCAGGTACAATGTAGTGTTTCCCATACATAGGTTCTACTTGAGTGGTCCGTCAAGGTAAAATAAGAACATAGATAGATAAAATCCGAATTTTTTTTTTTTCAAGCAATACACACAATTGTCATTTCATAATGGACACTAGTCTTACATAACCAGAAGAGATGCACATACACCTGCAGACTAATTGGTACAGCCATATAATGCCGTTTAATTTAGTCATTTTAGTCTGCTCTCCCTGTATGTAAGCATTCACTTCAGCAGATAATAGATTATTGATATTAGAGACAAATGCTTTCAGGTTGTAGTCTGAATGTTTACTGACTCCCAACAATGTGGGAAAATAATTAGCTAGTTTATTTAATGCTGACATATAATAGGAATTGCCATATACAAGCTAATGGAATTAGCATGGAGGGCACAACCATAATCAAACAATAAACGAGTATCTACAAATAAACTATTTCACTTAAAATATATTGGTCAGTGAAACTTGAAAAAGTGTTAATGAGACAATTCTCAGAATATCTTTTATTGATAAAAAGGATCTACGGAGCCCCTGAAGTCCCTCAAGAAAAAAAAATATTCAGGGCACAACTGATTTAATGTAAATCCATAAGTGTCTCTTGATGAACAAAGCCACAATAGAACTTATAATGGACTGTAGAGGCCTTACAAAGTTTTATTTTGACTTTACCAAACACACCAAGAGGAGGACCTATCGCTAATTTCATCAAGTCAGAACACATTCACAAAGAAAAATAACATTACCTTTGCTGTGTTCCTTCAAAATAAGAGCACTTAAAATACACTGCTCAGCAACAGGAAACAAACGTCTGTGCTAATGCTATAAGCAGAGAAAATAGGTTACAGTTAGTTAATTTCTAACAGCTTTTGGTCATAGATATGGGATCACCATCAACAGGAATCATTTGCTGCACAGACTGAAGGACAACAGGTAGTAGTTACACTAGTGGTTAACAAAGAACATGCCCACGTTTGCAATGATGAATTTATCTTGTGTGCACAAGATATATTTTTTTCCTCAAAGGACTTTAAGGACTCCGTAGAGTTGATTAATATATTTTGCCAACCTCGTGTCCAGACCCAGAGACTCTAATATTTGTTTCTCAGCAGTTATTTATTTTGAAATATAAAATACAGTAAGTGTTAAATATTTATTTTGAGTGTATTATTTATTCACAATGGAAATTTATTTTTGTATTTAAATAGTTATTCAAGTTTTTATTTATTTGTGTTGAAATAACATATTTAGAGTGATTATTAGTCCGCAAATGGTCATTTATTTCAAGATTTAAAAAGTTATTTATGTTGACCTAGGATAGAAGATGGTTATTCATTTGCATAAATTGAGTAAGTGATAAACTTTTGCTTTACTAGTTTATTAGTCAATCCATCCAACACGCTATGCTGCCCCACCCACCACCGCTTATAAATTCTCAACCTGTGGAAAAGACTGAAATGGATAAGCATAAGGATCATTAAGATGGAAAATTTTGATGGCTAGACAACTGAGTCAGAGCATCTCCAAGTTAGTTAGTTAGTTTTTGTGCTGCACACACCTGGAACAGTTTGCAACAAACATTGAGGCTCAACAGAACTGTACCTATTGGACAATTTAAAACCATGATTAAAGACTATACTTTAAATTAATCTGTTTTTAACTATGTTCTGTTGTTTGTTCTCTTATGCTCTATTTATCCTGTCTGTTTGGACTCCCGAAATCATTGAAAATGAGGGCATTCGCTCAATGATTCTTCAAGATGTAAATTAAGAGTTAAATAAAGTTTGAATGAGTGTTCTTAGTCTGCAAAATTAATTATCTGCTAAAGCGGTCTAATGAAGAATAACTGGCGCACAGTCACCAGATGAGACTTCGGTCATGATCACCGAAGTCTCGTTCAAATAGGTGAGGAGCAAAGGCCAGGCCTTGCTCTCCATCTATTGATCCCACAGAAGAGCTACTACGGCAAAATCTGCTGATAAAGGTAAAGGTGTCAGAACACAATGTATTCCACAGCTATCCTAGCAGAAATCTGGACGCAATACACACTATTATGCAGGTGGTTTTAATGTTGTGACTGATAGGTGTATATACCACGTGGAAGCCTGTTTAAGGTCAGGTCAGCACAAAATAAAGATTTAGAGTGGGTTATCACAGGTTATTAATATATCCCATATCTGTTTGCATCATGTGAAAGTATTCCTCTGCACATTTCAGTCAAATCCGTTCGCATACTTAGAGAAGGTGTTAATTAAGAACAATAATCACAGCAATTGTCAGTAGTTGTTCATTTGCACAGTAGATCACTGAGCTTATAGTAAAGCCTGGATCAGCTTCTCTTTTCTTTGATCAGTTTATTAAGTCAATTAGTCTTTGTGCATTATTCACATTACCATCTCAAGCTTTTACAGCCACCTTTTGCTTGTTTGTTTGTTTTTATTCTATGGTAATAATGACCAATTTAGGTCATTTTACTATTTGCTCACAAACACACAGCAGGGATTCACATTATGTTTCCCTTTTCACGTGTGATGCTGCAAAAGAGTTTATGCCACAAGCTGCAACCTCTTGTCAGCAGTAATAAAACCCCTCTCCAATCCATCTGTAATTCTTCATGTGGTAGACTGGGGGTAAAATGGAAAACACAATGAAGGAAACGGGCAAGAGGAGGCATGAACTGATATCGACGGTTTTCTAGCCTCCAAAATGGAGCCAGCAGCATCAAATACGGAACAGTAAACATTTAATGAGGGACTGGACTTAGAAATACGCCAGACCTAGCGGAGAAAAACGCTATCAGTACCTTTCTTCTCTTCTCCCCCTCACTGTCACCCGATCTTTTCATGTTCCTGGAGTTGTGTTTACACTGCCTCGCTCTCATTTGGTGCGAAGTTGGATATTGTAGTACAATAAAAAAGACAGCATCTCCTTCTATTCTCATCTGAAGTACTACAAAGCATACAGCTTTTTTACCTTATCTCAGTAGTACACCAAACGTCAATAGTTTTGTACTAAAATGTTATTTCCTGCAGAGATTCAAGAAAGATATGCTGAAAGCGGAACATTGAAAACTACAATTCCCATATCAAGTGCGCTTCCACGGCGGAAGGACTACTGCCACACGCTGGATGTTGTACTGCGCAGCTGCAGCGTAGCTACAGATAGACAAAGTAGAGGGGACAGTTAACCTGGTCTTAAATCAGATTTACATTCCTTAAATTGCCTCTGAGAATAAAGATAAAAGAAATATGGAAAGGATATATTAAAAGAGAAGCATCTACACCATAATCTTATGACTATTATGATAATGGCTGTATATATATATATATATATATATATATATATATATATATATATATATATATATATATATATAAAAGAATAATAACGATAATAATCATTACACTCATGAATAATAATAATCGTCATCATCAGCGTCATCAGGCGGTGTACAGACTGCCCACTTCACCTCTGAGATGGTTGAATCACATAGAGAAATTCACAATGTTGCACTATGACATAGGATGAAATGTTATCATAAAAGCTGTTCTTTTCAAGTAGTAGTTGTAGATGTGGTGGTTGTAGTAGTAGTGACATTAATGGTATTCATATATATATATAATTTATTAGCTATAGTAATAGGTAAAGGAGGAAGCTGGAGTACCAGTGGTAGGTAGATTTGAACCTGGAACCTCCTGTTGTACGAAAACAGTGCTACCCATTGGAACACCCCCGCACCCTATAGTAGAAGTAGTTGTAATAGTAGTGGTTATAGTAGAAGTATTAGATATAGTATAGAGTAGAGTGGCCGACTTAAGAAAACATATACAAATGGATAAGCACTAGCAAATAAAGAAAACCTCTTCAAGAATTCTTCATCAATACAACAGAACATATTAACACGATTTGCATAAGCCACAAGACAATGGAAGCTACAAAAGGACACTTAATAGTGATGCATCCCCGGACACGTTTTTTTTAATGCTTCGTTCAGTGTATAAAACAAATTTAACGCATCAACATTTCATGATACTTTTATGAGCCGTGTTAACTTCGTTTAACTTTTGAGTCATGTGGTCATGTGCCTTACAATACAATGTCAACATCATCAAAACTATAAATGGACTTAATAATGAAATGCTCAGTACCCAAACAAGGTGTATGCTGGTGTTTGTTTTGCTTAAAAAAAGCACCATCATGCATACTGACTTCAGTTGGCGCCATGACAACGTGTACACAGCGGTCAAAACATCAGAATTAAAAGCCATTACGTAATTTTAGCTTTGGGTAATGTGTAGTACTGTGGTAGTAGCAGTAGTGGTAGGGGCAGCAGTCGTAGTAGTAGAAGTGGTAGTAGTGGGCAGTGTTGCCAGATTAGGCGAAAGAAACATGCAACCCGGTCTATGAAAACAAGCCCAAAACAAGCAACTTCTCTCCCCCAAAAAGAAAGTTCAGCACTATGGCCACTAGAGGGACTTAAACCAACTTTTAACACTTAGTTTACATTATAAAACAGATGACGTATGAACCCAAATAAAATAGGACCAAACTCAGATCTTCCCTCATTGAGTTTGAATATATCTATTAGCTATAAAGAAAGACAGTATAAAGTGACTTATGCCGGGACATTCAGAAAGTGTCAGAAACTGTGTAACAAGCACCGCAGAAGATCCCATTTTTAAATAATTACAACCTAGAAACAGGAGAAATTACAGATAAACTCAGTCTGCAGCAATAAAGTGGTTCCTGCTCTGACACACAAATGAGTGAGTTAGAAATGTCCAAAATAAACTAAAATAGTGTTTAGGCGGTGAAACATGAGGCTTGGCCTAAGCCTCATGTTTCTCATGTTCAGTCCTTCAGCCTCATATGAAGAAGAATACCATCCTTTTATGTCAAGTTGCTTCAGTCACCAAGGTACAAATTAACATAATTAACAACATAACCAATTTGTCCAAAGAAAAGCTATGAAATATCTGATATGCTCTTGGTCAGTTGAGGAGAGTGTGGTGACCCAAAGAGAGCCAATCACAGAGAAATGTCAAAGAAGAAATGTTATTGGTGGCATAGGAGCTTAAGAAGTCACCGTCACAGGTTAAGAGCCCAGAGTACATTTTTCGTCAAAAAACTCTCCTCCATCAATCGTACATATTTCCATTTGAATTTCTATCACTCTAGTTTTCACAACTGGAAAAAAAAACAGACCGACCTACTCTGTCTCTGATTGGCATGACACAAGACAATGGATGGCGTCACTCCATGCCGTCAGTGTCAGAGCCAATCAGAAGCTGGATGCGAGTAGGGAAAAACTCTGTTGTCACCTAGGAGAGGGTGAGGGAACGGGGTTGTGGACAGATCCAGCAAGAGGACAAACTATCCTGCGTTTAAATAACGTCAAAAATATCTGCTTGACAAACCATGGCGCTGGGAGCAAGCCCAATTAAACAGCTACACTTGAGCAACAAGCCCAAAAAACCCGAGACCTGCAACTATCAATATTTGTAATCGACTTTACAGAAAAACAAGCCCAATGTCACGTATAATAAGCGGACTTGGCAACTATGGTAGTGGTGCAGTGGTTGTAGTAGTAAGGTAGTTGTAGTAGCGGAAGTAGTGGGGTATTGTTTGTAGTAGTAGGGTACTGGCAGTAGCTGAAGTAGTAGGGGCATTGGTTGTAATAGTAGTAGTAGTGGTGGCAGAAGTAATAGTAGGAGCAGTCGCTGTAATAGTAGTGTGGTAGTGGTTGTAGTAGTAGCAGTGGTGGCAGCAGTAGTAGTAGGTGCAGTCGCTGTACTATTAGGGTAGTGGTAGTAGTGGTGCTGTAGTTCAGCACTATTTTGAACATGTGTTTTTTGAGGACCAAGTGTAAAAAAAAATTAAATTATTGTCTTCAGAATATCCTGGACTTGAACATGGATATCCCATATGTTTCCCCCTTTCTGCAAATCAAAAGCAGTTCCACTTTCATCTTAGACTATGTGTAAAAATAGCAATCATGCTTTGAACGTGCTCAAGTCCAAGTCCCACCAATTTTCTTTCAACTTTTGCATGCATCTCGAACCCAGGTGTTTTTCTGCTTTTGTGGGCTTCAACAACGTCTGCCCTTTTCAACTCACTACCGATCATGAAAGGGCACCATAAACGTACATTGTCTATGTGGCAGCCTTTATGAATCTCCCACAGTCGGACTTCCCTACAAGAGTTCATCCATATTGGTCATAACATGTTTTGAATAGTGCTGAAATGTGTTCTGGCTATTATTCCTATCAAAGCACATGTGAAATAGATGAGTGACTTTCATGGACAGAGCGGGTGGTTGTGATCGCAGGGCGGTGCAGGGGCGGATTTCAGGGGTCTGAAACACCTGTTACATATTAACATTACAGACTTTGATCAGTGTCTTCATTAGTTTCCTTTGTAATCTCTTTTCTTTTATGGTAGAGCTGACCCAAGAGAGTTGGGTACAGTAATTTAACACACATGTTTCTTCACCTGTCTTGTAAAATACTCAAAAGCTCCCCCACTTTCAAAGAAGGCGATGTCTCTGGCAGCCCTTACTAATAAACAGAGGGGGTTCTTTTGATTCCTATTTATAACCTGCATTTCCTCTCCTCTGTCCTGGTCTTTGGAGTGGAGGAAATATTCATGGGAGAATTTTGTCCAAAAAGAAATCCATGTGCATGTATATGTATTAGAGACATATATATCAAAATAACATTTTTCATGTAAAAAATGTGTCAGCAAACAGTTTGTATTTAGGGCTACTATTTGAAAATCCTGTGCCATTACATTTAATTTCATAACGTCAAAGTCTACCATCTTACAACCTCCATGACCTCAATCCATCATTGCATCATGTTCCTTTTATGCGTCAAATTATCATTCACATATTCACGCTGTCAATCATCTTTATAGCTAACATTTCAAGGAACATACGGTTCCCTGATGGAGTTTTCTTTCTGAGATCTATGAGTGAACATAAGGTATATACTTTAACTGCAGTCAGGCCACTTACCTTGTCCAACAATCCTAGAAGAAGTTTGGTTTTTAATTCCGTCGCTGGTGGCCTGTTGTTGCAATGATGTAATCATATGCACACAATGCCCTGTTAAATCACTCAAGAAGTGTGTAAATCAGTGAAAATGTGATGTTCAGTTCAGGAGATTTCTGGAATAATTTCTGAGCCAGGGTAGAATTGCTCTGGTCATGAATAAGTGCATTGCTTTAAAAGACTACACTGATCACGCTTAACATTATAACCACTGACACTGACTGATGAAGTCAGAATAACATTGATTAACTTGTTACAAGTGTACTTGTCAATGGGTGAAATATATTAGGAAGCGTGAAACATTCTGCCCTTGAAGCTGAGGTGTAGAGAACGGGCAAACTGTAGGTCTTGTTGAGCGTGGCTGGTCAGTATTGGTTAGTACCTATCAAAAGTGGTCTACGGAAAGGGCAACTGGTAAACTGGCAACAGGATCAGGATAAACGTAGGGAACGAAGGCTAGGCCTTGTTGTCACATCCCATCGGAGAGCTTTTTTGCAACATGAATTGCCGAGAACGTAATGCTGGTTCTGATAGAAAGGTTTCAGAACTGATTTAGCAGATAAAGGAGCCCCGCACAATCTTAGATGGTTTTAAAGTTAAAGCAGATAATTGTATCTCATTGAATATTCCTTATAAGTCAAGTAATTTGCGAAAACTGCAAAATAATTTGCTCTCTTGTCTTTTTGTGGATCCGAAGATTAAGATCATTCTTTAAAAAAGGTTGTAACCAGCAGCCAATTAGCTCAGCTGAGCACATGCTTACGTAAAAATTTGACACTGCTTAAAATCCCCAATCCAAATATGCCATGTCTTAAAACCCAGAGTGTAACAAAAAGTTGCAGTTTGCGGGAGGTTGGCTGTTGGTCTTTTTAGTAAATGTATTATTATTGAACCAGAGTGGCAGACTTTGATACCTTTGGTCAAAAAAAACTTTCAAAAACCATTTGTTTCTAGTTTATGAAATTAGCTAAGCTACCATGTTGCTAGCTGCGGCTTTACTGTTCAAACATGACTGTGGCATAGCTCTTCGCATAAAGGCTATTTTACCTCTCAAACGTTGTGCGTTTTCTGTAATTCGGGGTACTGTCATAATCTATAAACATGTAATACATTATTTTTTTAGTTTCTGATTTTAGTTTCTTCATTACTTCATTTAAAGCATAAATCCAGTCATTACTGTAAACTTTTAGGTAATGTCGTCCACCGAATATGCTCTCACTGTCAATCACTGTGATTGGGAACATGTCCAGGAGAACATTCTCTGGATCACAAAGGTAAGACATGAGGCTCTGTGAATAATTATAATGTACTGGATCTTTACATGGAGACAAAACAATTACCTTTCTCTGTCATTTGTCTTACAGTGAATTTGCCTCTCCTCTCATGTCTGATCCACGGGGTTCAGCATAAGGCAAGGTCATTTCTGTACACACACTGATGTGGTATCATGTGGGATGACGGGGGGAAAAATCACTTTGAACTTCTTTTATCATGTAGACTCCTTTGCTGGTCTGCCCAGTGTGTTTGCGCACAAGATGGAGGTATGTTTTCTGTTATTGTGCATTGCATCAGATGTGGATGACCCTTTGGCATTGCTCCTCCTTTGCGATATAATGACCACCTAAAAAGCTAGGGTGGTTGGGAAATAACAACAGCACACTGTGAGAATGTAAAAGGAAGACAGAGACCATTGTATTTTGTCAGTATTGAATCCAGATTCATCATCTCTAGTCATCCAATAGTTTGAAGCATCCTCCCATGCTTCAAACTATTGTGTGGCCTAAACAATCAGAAATACCACAGATGGGCCTTTGTGAAAAGTAATATTTTTCCAATGCAGGACTTTCTGTTTGGCCACCTAGTTTTTATTATTACATTACAAAGTAGAGCTGTGCCTTTCTGTATGAAAGGGAAGATCAAACTATTGGAAAAACCAAAAATAATACAGTCAAGCTTTGGCCGGAACCTGGGGGGAACTTTACTGAAGGTACTGTTGGAATTGTAAGCAGCGTTTTTCACTCACCACGACTTCGGCCGGGGACTACCCTCTTAATGCGGCCTTTCCCTTCGGAAGACAAGAGTTTTTTGTTTTTTTTATTCTGTCAATAGAGCATATGGAGCAAGTATGTGTCTCCTCAACTTGCTAACCTTCAATGCTACGCCCTAGGAAACTGCTATTTGTCACTGCTACACAGCAGATTGCTGCCCCCTGGTTTCGATTAACATCAAAGAGCTCTTCACAGGCACCAATAGTTATATCAAAACCTGAAATGTATTATTTAGGTTTTGTGCTAGAGTCTTCTTTCAGAAAAGGGGTTCCATTGTTTGCTGACTTTTTCCATTCCGTACCCTCCAATGCCTTTAATTCGTCCTCTTGAAGCAGCCCCACGTCACTCCTGTGCCGTCTCTTTTTAGGGTACCTGTGCGGCTCAAACCCTGTGGCCTATTAGTGACATGGAATAAAAATTGTTTAGTGATATACATTTTTGATGGGGCAAATGAAAAGTCCTGTGTGTAGATTTTGGAAATTTTCCCAGGTCTTGTTAGTCATTTCCCACGAGAGACACATTAAGTGCCCCGTTTACGGTCCTGGTGCATGTATTATATTTAAAGGTGCAAGATGTGTGAAAGGTGTAAAGTTGAGAATCGATTTACTGAGTGTCAGAGGAAAGTCTTTCCTTATGATGACAGAATACCTTATGATGACAGTTGTCAAAATATGACCAAATGTTAGTTCTGAGGGCATGTTCTCTTTAAAATAGAACAGGATTGTTATAAAATAACTGCAATATTACATAACAGTTGCAATATTTAACACGACTAACACATATGTGGACTGGCACCAAAGTATTTACACTAAAATAGTAAAAATGCAATCACTTAATTACCAATATATTTTTTTTTCATCCATGTGTGGGCCGGCTTGGAGTAGCAGACTTGTTGACAAAATATTCAGAATCACTCAACAACAATTGTACAAAAGGTAAGAGATGGGTGCAAAATCCCTAAAGTAATCAGATCTCTTTCCATTGCTTTATCTTGTATTTTATGTAACAAGTGTGCAGTAATCACTTCTTTGACCACTTTTGGAGGGTGCTAACCGGCAGACCAGGAACCCCTAACATATCAACTTAGAGGGAAAAACGTTAACTTGCTGCCCAATACATCCCAACCACTGACAGCTGCCATTTTACCAAGATTATTCATTAACGTCTGATTGCACTTGTCAGTGGTAACAATTCTATGGTTAATCGATATATTTCATATTGTAATCAAGTCAAATAACAAAATTATCAGTTTGGTTGAGTAACGTTTTCATGCTAGCACAACGCAGTGTGATAAGAGTCATCCTGGGGTGAATATAGTCAACAACTCTACAGAGAAGCGAACATACTATGAAAAGTGATAAAAAAAGAAAGAAAAAAGAATCAAACAGGGCATTTTAAAACATTGTGACTACTCTGATCATATAGCACATCTTAAGGATATTATTGCACATATTCAGTATATTCCACTTAGATGTTATTGCACTTATTTATGGCATGGCTTTCAACATGCTAAGTTCAAAGCATTGCTTTGGCCTGATAAAACATATTACATTTCACTTACTTTCCTCGGGATCAAACATTTGGCTTTGTTTTAACAGATCAGTACAAAACATTATTGTTGACAACGAGGACCATTCCCACAATGAAAGCTTTGCAGGGACAGAAGCTATTCGTTACCTCTAACTCTTTGCTGGAATATTGTTAAAAACCTTGCAACCGCATGGACAAGGTTTAAAGGGCAAAGAGGGCCCTTAAAATAGTTCAAAAAAGTACAGAGATTATTCAATACACGTTGATTAAGCCTCAATAAATGGGGACGTTGCCCCACAGGAAAGAGCCTTTGGTTAGCGAACAGCTACAGTGTGTAGCCTTAGTATAAGATGTGGTGCACCTCCTTGCCTGGGATCATTTCCAGACAATGACACAAGGAAGTGCTTTGCTATTGCTGTGATTTGAATACCATGATCACTGTGCACTTTTATAAGAAGCCCATTAAAAGTGAGGTTTTGACATACAAAAGAATCCTTTTTTAAAGCTCACACAAAATGTCTGACTGAAATACGTCATAAAATTCTGTACAGAAGCGTACATGGTCTGTGTGTGCCTTTTCCCCGCACTCTATCAGGAGGAAACATCTTTTGTCGAGGCAAAAGGGAGCCGTTATCTGGAGAAGCCTGCTCCCCTCGGTGCAGATTAATCACACATTTGTTCGGCATAATATATTCACTAAGTGCGGACTTAACTTTTAACAAAGACCTCTTCCTGAAATAAGGTGTTTTATCAAAATACTCCACGATCTCATAAAATAAGCCCTTCTGAATAGGACCAACTGAAGGGGACACAAGGGCCCCAGGT
Organism: Lophius americanus; assembly: GCA_037951165.1. Classification (NCBI taxonomy): domain Eukaryota; kingdom Metazoa; phylum Chordata; class Actinopteri; order Lophiiformes; family Lophiidae; genus Lophius; species Lophius americanus. Next base: position 11,268,509 of record JBBDHG010000014.1, on the reverse strand, counting down.
GACCCCTCACTCCACCTGATCTTGACAGTGTTTATAAAGTGCCAGCTTCTCTCATTAGTGCTCCCTTTACCCTAGAGTTATAGCAGCGCCGCAGATCAAACGCAGCCTGAGTGAACAATGGCTGGAAAGGCATTAATATGATATGTAAGAGTTCAACAAATATTGGGAGGGATCTCTTTAATAGGGACTGTTTTACATTAGAGGGTTTTATTGGGGCTTTTCTGGTCTTTAATGTGCATGTTTTCCCCTTGAGTCAGTGTTACCAGGTTTACGTCTTGCTGTATGACCAGTCCCTGAATAGGAAACTCACATACGGTGCACATATGACAGTGATTTTAGAATGAAGTCAGGAGATGTATTGATAGCACTGGAAAACAACATTTAGGGGTCTTTTGATATGCAAATCAAAACCCCCTCTCAGTTCATAAAGCTCTATTTAATTGCATGCTTGTGTATCGGGTGCATAAACATGGTTATTGAATAAATCTGGTCATTTGTTACTAATAAATGTTAAAAGTCCACGCTGATGAATGTTATACTGGTTCAAGTTTGGCAGGCGATCAAGAATTCATCCGTACCCAAACCACCGGGCTAACCGCTGATATGAACACGGAAAAGCGTTTATTTATCCAAGCACATTTCTATGCGTTTCCAAATGACTTGACATTATAGAGTGTGCTCATGGTGACAGGTACATTTAACACCGGATGAAAACTTAGAGCACACCCAACTTCTCACATTCTGAGTTCCTTATATTCTCAGGGAGGCCACCTTCATGCCTGATTACTCTAAATTCTACTGAGTGGCAGGTTGGTTTATAATGGAGAATAGAGGCTCCTCTTCCTCAGCCCTACTCTCAATCGTAAAATTGACACTTTGGAAGAAACATGAACTCTGTCTTTATCGGTTGGCTTTTATTTGCACTCAATGTTCCTCTTCCTTTTTTTCCCTCGCTCTCTTAATGGGTGAGAACTGTACGTCAAGACGTAGTCAGGAGGACGTGCAAAAGGCATAGATATTTTTCCATTCAATCAACTGTCCCAACTGAGATCTTTCTAGCCGGCGCCACAACTTTGTGAAGAAGGGAGGACTTATATTACATATAATGCAGCTACATTTTTCTGAGAAATATGGAAATCTTTTGGATGAAGTGCTGCCTGTCTGTTTAGCTTGGCCAGAACCAGCAGCTTCTGGTTATCGTGAACTATTAGATGCTTTCAGTCAAAATGGACCTTGTTTGCAAGAAAAAAAGTGTTTTGTTTTGTTGCTGCAGCACATGGCTTGAACCTCATATCCTGTTCTATAAGCCATTTTAAGGCAAACATCACCCTCACTATGTCCTCATTCTCATTATTCTCTCGCAATCATCAATAAATGATTTTATGTGTTGAAATACAATAAATAATGATTAGCTGTTTGGGAAACATTAGTCTCTTGGGGAGTTCTGAGAGGATAATTTATAATGGCTGTCAATTGGTCATCTCGCCGAGGCAGATTCACAACACTCTAAATAATTGCTAATGTTTTGGTGATGTCACAGTGTCATACTAACATCCTGACCCCTTGGAAATCTGTATATCATACATCACAGGAGTACCACACACCTAGAGGTAAATTTTCCCATGCACCTCCAACACAAAAGCAGCATCGAGCCAGAGTTTTAAACCATCCAACAATTATGCAAATTAGGCCGTTTTGTGGTGTTAGGTTATATGGCAAATTAATAAAGAATGTGGACAGCCTTGCTGTAGACTGAGGACTGACAATGTCTTAAAAATCTACAAACAAAGAGAGAAACACACACCAGCTTTTTCACACATGTAGATCATATATGTCACCGAGCCAACTCCCCATTTCAACGCTGTGTCAAAGGCAGCTCTGGACCGCATCCCAAGCTTTATGCTTGTTTGTCTTTTGTAAAAAAGGACAACTACCCCAGCAGTGCCAAAGCACCCCAGGCTCTTTGATATGTGAAAGCCTAACAGTGGGACTGCTCCCTGCTCAGCTGGTACGCAGATGTGAGTGTCAGTGTATTTGTGTGTGTGTGTGTGTGTGTGTGTGTGTGTGTGTGTGTGTGTGTGAGAGAGTGTGTAAGGGGAGTCCGCTGTCTGAACCGACAGATTAGTGACTCCTATTTTTTTTATTCCTAATAAATAAACCCCAGTGCATGCTGGGGTATGTGTGAGGGGAAAATAACATGCCACTAGCCAATCAGAAGCAGGTGGTAGGGCTTGGTGGCTGCAAACCCTGAAGCTCTTATCATAAAACAACTGCACTTTTAACTTTAATTGTAGTTGTGGATAGATTTTGGGGTTTGGGTTAGAAGTGTTTTAATAGTTCGGACTGGAATCAAAGCACCAGAAATGTAATTATGTTAAAAGCAGGCAACGATTTTGTTGTAATGGACGGTGGCCAAGTTTCAAGCTGAACTCGCTGATAAGGGTACTGTCACACAAACACCCGCACACACGCACACACGCACACATGCACACACCCGCACACACGCACACACACAATGTGGAATTGCGATTACCTTATGGTGTGGCCATATTGGGACATGATGAAATACATTCTCTATAGTACTGGACATGAGTGCTGCTTTAATATTTGAATATTTCCATTATACTCATTTGTAAGAGGAACGTGGATCTAGTTCATTTTTTAATCCACTCAATTTACCTGACAGCCATGATTACTGCTACTTTTTAAAAAATTAACAAATTATCACATTATAAAACCTATTTCAGCGTTAGTGGATTAAACTATGCAATAGTATTTGGAGAACAGAAAGTTAGCTTCAATTTCAAAACTACAGGCCGACTATAAAAGAGCCAGTCAGACATGAGAAGTCATAATTCAATCATTTACTACATTATTGCATAACACAGAAATTATCTGCTCCATAATTATTGCTATCGCTTCACATGCATTTCCTTTCAACACAAATACATTGTTTTTGGCTACCCCTGATAAAAGGGGGTACAAATATCTCAAGACACAGAATTCCACCATAGCATTGAGTCTCTGTGCGTGTTTGTTTGTGTGTATGTGTGTAAACGAAAATTGTCGATCATTAATTTTTGCAAAAAATTAAAGCTGCCCGACATGTGAAACTCTCACACACGGACATACTTAATTGACAAGCACACACACCACCACGATTGTACATTTGACTTCCCTTACACAACTCCACATTTGATCCATAAGCTGTCTGTGTCTGTTGAAACAGGCCAGAGGTAGAACTCAATGAGATGTTCTCCGCTGCGGTTCACAGGTTGATGGCCTCCAGTGAGTTCTCCTCTGAGCATAGTGGGGGAGATTATGATGAAAGGAGCAGAGAATGAGATGACACACCCTGTCTCCATAATTCGCTGCTTCATTATGAACAGAGGCATTAGGTGTCCCCCTTTTTTTCTCTCTGGAGAATCATACATGTCACACTGCACAGTGCCTCTGTGTGAGTCAGTCACCTCAGGTGTTTGGCAGCCACATCAACGGAGGCATGGCGTATCATCAGATTACTTCATCCGCAGCATCTGAGATCAGAGGGGGCGAAAAAAATGATGGTTGATAATTCCGAGATGAAATTCCACTTCATCATGGAATTTCCCTTCGCCATTGAAGAAAGAGGCGAGGTTACTCTGCCTCGAGGATCTTTTAACAAGATTTCACTGAAGAGTGTGTTTTTTTCCCCCCTTTTGTTTCAGTGCTGAAACAGAGAACTTCCCACCCTGCCATGAAAAAAGGACAATTAAATGCTAAATCTTTTCCTCTGATATATTCTATTTATGTGCAAAGGGTGCTAGTATAATGTCACCCATAATATTAATATAATATTGATGCCTCCACTGATGACATACCACCACATTGAAATGAACATTGAAAGGCTATTTGGTTAGTCACTGGCATGTGGTGCCCACTAGGTATATTAAATAAAATAAGCTTACTATGTAAATCCATATATATATGTACGTCTTCAATCTTTATGCAATTTTGTATGCCTACCTGCTAAAAATGTTAATGCTCTATGCCGGTAAAATGTTTTCTAGTGACATCAAGCATCCCCAAATTTGATCCCAGTTTCACACACTGCCAATCAACAGACAATACATGAGAAAAGAAAAGTATGAGAAAAGCAACTATGCTTAACAGCAAACGCTTAACCACAAACAGATCAGCCTGCCATTTTGAGGTCTGTCCCATAACCCATTGCTCTTGGTAATTAGTCAGCAATTGGAGATAACGCATGTGATAGGGAGTGAAAACAACTTGGGGATCGCAGACTGTGGTTTGGATCGCCAAATACCTTCAGGAGACATGAGTCTGTCACAGACGGAAACGCTTGATTTGAGGGCGTTGATTCAGAAAATTATGCGGCATGGGAGTTTTTAATGGCCAACATTAAATTACAGTCTGAGAAACCATGATGTGGTGTGTATTGTGCAGTATGTGTTCAGACAGACCTGCATAAGTGTCAGTATTATCACAACATCTACTTACTGTTCTTGGTGGAGTGTTATAAACATGATTATATGGGTAAACAGAAAATGTCTAATCCAATTTACACTCCAGAAGCACTATTTATTCCATTAATGTTGTAAAATATTTTTTTTAATTCAAATATCTTGGTTTCTACTTATTTTCACCGCTTTTTCTTTAACTTTTTTACATTTTACTAATCGTACTTTTGCAGACAGGAATTCTCAGGAATAATAAAAGCAAACTACATTTGGTTCCTTACTGTCGTCGTGTGTGTCGCCGCTTAGTAATTATGGGGTGGCGATTGTAAAGTGGCACATGTTGAAATTCACAGCAACATTTTGTCAAACAATGTTTAAAAAGCAGTGTGAAAATTTTAGAGTCATTATTTTTTCACCTTTAAAACAACATTTGTGAACTTTAGCATTATTCTTGTCAAAAACATGTTGGACAAAAATTTTCATTTTAGATCTGAATGTTAAAACTAAATCTGAAAGTGAATTATTTATCCTAATTGAAATAATAAACCTAAATTTGAATTTAGATTTAATTTTTTTTAAATTTAATTTTAAACATTAGCTCTCAATATTATGTAAATGTAACGATAAATCTGAATATGAATTATGAATGTAAATGTGTCATGAATATTTGAATGCATGAATATTTAACTAATAAGAAACTCCCAGTGCCAGTTAGCAGAAGAAACAAAATAAAAACTTGTCCAGAAATATTCATAGATAAACGTCAAATTGTAAAACATGATGTTAACTAGTGACACTGCATATTCAAATATCCAGCTGTTTCTGTCTGCAGACAGCATGAGGCCATGGTTTGATGTCCAAACAACCACCATCTTCACAGTGCAGTTATATGAATTAAGTTGTTGTTAAAGACATAATTGTGATCCTTATACTGATATATATATATGTATATATATATATATATTTTTTTTTATACAGTTAATGTTTGGCTTATAACTGACTCACTTGTGTCATGAATTATTTTGCATATCGTATAAAAGCTGTAATACCAGGCACACCAATTTGTTAACATAATATATTTTTTCTGCTTTTTTTATTTTTTATTATGGTTTCACAAATTCCCCAGTGGTACTGAACAGATTTGTGTCTCCATTCGGGCCTCTGCAATAGTTACATTTCTTTCAAACCCTAACAATATATCGATTGATCTTGGGCCGAAGCGTCCGACTGGTCAGTATTAGCTGGTAAATCATATTAACACAAAGTTAAATACAATTTTTTTTTGATAGATTTTTGTGTCATGCAAAACATGCATGACAATATATATTTTCATTTTAGACGGAATAAGACTAGTAAAACTCCAGACACAAGGTTTTTAATTCTTTATTTGGAGTGCAGTGGTGTGCCTCCCAGCATGTGCTCATACAGCAGTGTTGCACATGGGTGTAAATGACTGTGTGTGTGTGTGTGAATGTGTCTGTGTGTTTGTGTGTATGTGTATGTGTATGTGTGATGGGGGGTATAATGTCAACAAACAGCAACAACAACAGTTACTGTACACTGGCTGCCACTGAGCCTCAGCTATGTTGTAATTAGAAGTGGATGAAAGTGTGGGACAACAGTTCCTTTAACCATAACCAAACATTTCTCTCAGGCGAAGGATTACAGACTTAAAAACTGGATGTGGTCTCCGCTCTCCCTCTGCGTGCCACATGTCATTGTCTTCTGGCTACGGTTCCCGGTCCTCTCCTCTGCCACTGGCCTTTTGGGTCTGCACCCCAGATGTTTGATAAGGTCACCTTAAATCAAATGTGAGAGTGTGTGTGGATGTGTCCTTTGCAGTCATATTATCCTCCAGCCTGTGCTGCCTCCCACTGGTTGGGCATGAAACTGACAGTGACACAAGTCTCTCCTCACTACATCCCCTCTAATAAGATTGATTAAGTAAAAGAAATAAACTAAGTAGTTCATTTCACATTTCGTGTCATCCGACTGGAGTTAACCACATCAGCAATATTCAGAAGTCACTCAACTGTACCAAATCACACATGCACATGCTGGAGGTGCAAATCCAATGTTACCTCATATTTGTATTTTCCAGTGTCACAAAGTAAATTATTTTCACTGCAGCTCCTTTTAAAACCAAACCGCCACATGTGTGAATACGTTTCAGCCTCTCAGCTCCACCACCGTGTCCTGGCTTGGAGAGCACATCTGAGACAACTTGTAAACAGTCAGCCATAATCATATAGACCCTGAACGCAGATATGATTAATCTAAACCCCTTGCTTGCCTAACAACGTCTCTCATTTGGAACACGATCAAAATGGGTTTGGCCCTTGGACATGCATTTGCAAAAGGCTGTAAAAAGTCTAAAGCAAAAAAAAAAAGTTTCATCCAATTTGCTAAGCTGCTGAAGTGAGAGTGAAAGCCCGCTGAGTGCATGCTGGGGATTATTTGGCTCTGTAATTGTCGCCCCTTCTTTGTTTACTTTTCACATCTCAGTTTGACCTCTGTACATTCTCATAAAGATAGACATTAAGTTTAAGAGTTTACTTGGCTGCAATAAAACAACAAGAAGCCTGATTTGTTTTAAAAACACTCCGTCCAAATAGGGGAGTCTGTTGCCAGCATCCCAAGCCCTGCATGGGACTGGATCTCAGCAGAGAGGCAGGTTCAACTTTAAGCCTGACCTTTTACATTCCTGTCCCCTGTGTTCATCTCTGGGGTTCTATCAGGTGGGAGTGAGTCCCTCTCCCCAACAGCAGCAGCAGCAGCAGCAGCAGCAGCAGAGGGGGTTTGAATACGGACAGAATGGTTTGCTCAGCAGCCTGTTGCTTCGGTTTGTTTGGAGCTGCGGTCCTCTCTGGAATATGTAACCAAATTCCTTTCCCTGTCCCACAATCGGAGTCTGCTGCCAGCTTCCCTGGCAATGAGGCCCTGAATTAGGGCCAGTCCTCCTGCTCATCCCACAAAGCCTTTCATGTTCCCAAACCGCAGCCTGAGCGAGGCGCCTCGGTTTCAACAGCAGCAGACCAGCATATGTTTGCCTAATTCCTGAGACATGATGACAGTGGTCTCCCAGCCACGAAAAGACAGCTTCACTTTTTTTTCTCCATCCTGCACTTTAATTATTATTTTTTTATTTTAACAGTTCGCCTGATGACTTCCAATAGTTACACACCACATGTTTTCTCATTACACATGTTTTTTATGCAACTCCCCAACCCACACCCCTTGTCCTCCGCCTCAGTCACTCTATTCTTCCCACAATGCTTTGCTAGTGCATGACCCTGCGACTGGAAAAAACCAAAGTGCAGTGGGGGAGGTTTTTCATTGCCCAGCAGGATATAGAATTATGGTTGGTTATTACCCACAAGTGCTAGGTGTAAGAAAGGATCAGAGAGCTGAGAGGTGGACAGCCTTCCTACCACAGATCACTGTAGATTATCCAGAACCGGGCCTGATCTCATAAAGACAGAGCATCATACAGCAACACCCAGTGATGCCCTCTTGAACTTGTACTGTATTCACACTTACTGGTGTCCAGTATTTTCTTCTTCCCAGTGTTGGAACTTTTTTCCCATTTTCTCAGGGCTTGATCGCCATTAAAATAAGAATAACATCCAACTATATGCCACCAGCCCTTCTTGACCTCATCTTCACATCTGCTGGCAGCTGCAAATGCTTGTTGGAAATGGCTTGGTGTTACAGAGGTCTTTATGGATGGTGTGTTGATAAAAAACAAAACACAAGAGAGGCCTGTCACATTGAGTGAAAAGTCTATCTGCTGGAAAGGTGAAACAAAGAGGGACAAATCTGCTACAGAGCCAGAGAGGAGCTCTGAGCGGCCAAGAGGGATAAGCAGAAGAATCACATTGAAAATAATCAGAATATAGTGGCAAATAATGACTTGCTTTGAAGGGGAAGGTATTCATATGTTCTGCTTTTATTTCACTTATCAGTAGTCCTATTCTCTCTCCCCTCGGGCCAGACTTTTGGGAGCTAAGACTCCTTGGCTCACGTCGACTGCCTGTGGCTGTCATTGCATGTGTTTAGTTTCACCACTAGTTTCCTATGGCTTACTGTGGCCCTGCTTTACTCTCAGATGGCGTGTGACACACACTTATCCGGCAAATCTGCACATCCCCTCCTGCCAAGTCAAACAACCCTCTGTATATTGCTGACGTCTAACCCAATATCTTTGGATTTTTAAAGACGTGTGTTTTTTCTGTTTTTTCATGTACAAACCCGACCGTACTTTCAAATACTCAATCATTAAATTCTCAGCGTTGCTTGCTGAAACATCCAGAGTTTATTTTATTCCTGCATGTACAGACAGCCGCAATACATTTTTAGCAGCCGCGGCAGGAGCCGTGTGTATTTTAACGCACCGGCCATATGTGGCACCGTGACCTCTTTCATAAACAGAACAGTCTGCACCATGGGTCTGTTTCACCGGTTGGGAGAGAAAGAGAAGGGGTGCCTTGGGAGGGGTTCTGTTGGGGGCTGTTTGAATGGGAGTCATGTTGGAGCCGTTCCCCTTTGAGGAAAGATGGGCAGCACATGAAACTCTGCATTTAACTGAGGTCCAGCTCATTATTGTATTAGTTAAGCCAAAGACTTCATCCGTCTGTTTACCAGAAGGTTGACAGAATTAAGTTGAGAAGGATTTCCTGTCCTTAAACTGTTAGGCAACATCCAATCCTTCAGGCAGGTCCAAATATATTGGACTATTTCGTATCCAATCCTGCATCCTTTGTGCTTTGTAGTACAGTCTTGGACGCAGAACAGTGGCCTGCTAGAACAATTAGCTTCCACGAATAAGCAGCTCTTTCTCTCCAAAACTGATCAGGTTCTGTGTTATGGGGTCTTTGATTGATGTGGGTGGCCAGAGTTGAATGCTAGTTACTCGAAGCAGGCCCTCGGGCCCTGGAGCCCTATCATTGAAAAGGCCCCCCTTGTGGCGTTCTACCTGCAGGTATCAGGTGTTGTGGGAGCTTTCGTGGGGGTGGGGTGGGGCAGGGTGGGGTGTAATTACACATGCATTTGAAGGAAAGGCTTCTGAGGGTAATGAGGTTTGGAGGATGCTGCCATCTCAGCGGGTGGTCCCACCCTCCATGTGACACCGATCCCCCTGTCCCTCTGTCTGCGGTTCCTCACGCGAGTCGCCCTGGTCCCCTGGTCTCTTTGCCCCATGCTTGGACAATCAAATGGGCCTCAGCGGGAGCCTGGATGCGGTGCCCACCCCAGTCGCTCCAGCCAAACAGGCTCCCAGTGCTGCTTCCAACCATTTCAGCACATTACATCAGATCAAAAGCAATAAGCTAATTACAAACGACAGTGGGCATGCGACACAATTGATTTAATCCTCTCATTGCTAAGTCAAAAACTTATCAATGCTGGGACCAAAAAAAATAGCTGTGATTTCCAGTGCAACAGCAATAATTGGATTAATTAAAAGATCACATGAAGTTCATCCAAGCGATCCAAAAATCTAGCAACCCCTCGACTGAAGAGGTAAATGTAATCTAAGGACTTTTTTTTTTTTTATATGAAGTTGGCTGAGCAGGAGTTTCCGACATTCATGTGGCTGCAGTAAGAGTATGTTTTATGCATGCCTCAATATGCATCTTAAAAGCAAAAGCATTAGGAAGGATAGTGAAAATGCATAGGGTTTTCATCAACGTTTACTTATTCATGATGCTCTGAGAAAAGCAACGTATCTTAGAGCAAATCCATGTTTTCATTGGAGAAGCTCCCCCACAGAAGTCATTTTCCACCTGAGGACGTGCACTCTAATGACAGTTTGAGGCGCTGCCTCCGGAACAAAGATACAGACTCCATGTTCACAACACATGCAATATCAAAGAGGGGGGAAGGAAGGGACTTCTCCACATATGCCCTGTGCTGTATGCTAAATTGGGATTCCTCTCTATCTTATCATCTTCATAATCATTATTCTGGGATGAACGTAGAAAATTGATTTTAAAAAAACAACAACTATTAATCCACTTTAGCAGCCATGGCTTCTGCTTCCACTGTTTGTCTTTCAGGAATTCCCTCTTGTTTACTGGCTTGAACACATAAATGTCAGTTTTCTTGCAACTATTTATATACACTGATCATCCATAACATTAAAACCACCTGATGACTCCATTTCAAGTTAACCGATTGTCCTTCTTTAGCCCCCTTTTGCGGTACTTAACTTTACAGACCGGGAACGTCCAAAAAGAGCTGCAGTTCTGGGAATGCTCTCACCGAGTTGCCTTGTCATCACAATTCGACCCATGTCAACACATCAACCTCAGGACAAAATGTTGCCTGCTACCGAATACGTCCTACACACTGACAGTTGCCATAGTTATGAGATACTTGATGTTGTCTGGACTTAACCTGTCAGTAGTTATAATGTTAAGGCTCATTGATGTGGTTCGTAATTAATCCAATACAATAGTTAAATTTAATTTCTTTTTCTCGGCATATACAAACTGTTACTGCAATGTGTTGGACTATATTAATATTGATCGGTAAATACCATTATGGAGAGACAGAGCAGTTCATCAATAGTGTTTTGTGATTGCAGAAACTGTGTGTATTCTGTGTGTCTACGTGCACAAGACAGAGAGGGAAATAATGAGTCAAATTTTCTAGCCCCATTTCTCATCTTCAGGCTCTTGCTGTGCAGTGGCAGCCCTCTCTCTGAACTCTCTTATGTCACACTGCACTTCTATCCAGCATTGTTTTCCTGGAAGATGTCAACTATGGCCTGATTATGAACTATGATCCCCCAACCTCACCAATCTGTGAGTTTGTAGTACAAGTAAGCCATCTAATGGACAACGATGGAAACGATTATAGTATCTGTCCGTATCTGCACTGGGGAAAAATAAATCTGTGTACGTGTTTACTGTATGATACTGGGAGCTGCGGTTGCCAGATCTTCAAGGTTAAAAGTATGGTGACAAAGTACAAGACAATACGGGATGCTATTTTGTGAAACCTAAATTTTACAGTTGACAACTGTTATTTATACAATGGAAACTTGAATATGGTAATTTACTATAAAAAATACCCAAACATCCACCAACCAACACTTTCCCCTCTTCAAAGAAAATGCATTTCTGTCTATCTTTCCCTGTATCTATCTATCTATTTATCTATCCACCCATCCATCTAGCTCTATCTATCTACCCTGTAATGCTTCCCACTATATCTGGCTCTGATTAATGTTTTTACTGCATGGAATTAAACGTGCTGGAGACACGACCCGTGCATGTATGGGCCCCAGAGGAGGAGAGCTGTGACTTCTTAAGAGGAAAAAAAACTCTTTGTTTTTTGTAAAGGGACACGTCGCTCTTAACTGCTTCCATGTGGCCTCAGTCAGTGTGGATCTAAGGAGTGAGGTGGCAACAGATAATAATGCAAATAAAACTCCAGGCAGTTAAAGCCAGCGCGCCAGCTGTGCTGTTTGAAATTACTCGTTGTCACTCAGCCGGTTGTGTAGGCGTGTGATTGTTGGAATGGGACAGAGCGGAGCATGATAAACTTACAGTCTCACTTATGGAAATATTTGCATGGGCTCTTGATGGATGAGCGGCACTGTTTGCTGCAGTCTCACAGTGTTCCCAATGTGTGTCTACCAAGACCACAGTAGCAGGTGTCTAATGTGACCATTTTGGTTATTCAACACATGAGTCCATTATGACCGCTGAGCCGTGAGAAGAATGGGGGAAGGAGGGCTGCTCCTTTAAATGGAATCTTTAATTTCACAGGCCTCTTGATATCCTGCCACAGTTGCGATTGTGTAACAGAAAAGAGGAATCAAGGCTTTTGAGAGCACATTAAGCAGAAAGCAATTAACCAACACACAGTAGTTAATTTTTGTATTAATACTTCAACAGCTGGTGTAGATTGCTTTCTCAATTTTATCTCCGCTCCAGCTGTTCTTCCGCCGACAAGAACATTTAAGAGGATTTGTACATAATAAAGTGGCTCCATATATAGATACTTCGCTGAGAAATGGAACCCGTAGGGAATGTGGATTTACATATAGAAAAAGTTGGGGAAATGGACATCTTTTCAATACCCTGCTGGTTTTCCTTTCAGCGAGCACCTCCGATGGGAGCTTTTTTCAAAGCCCCCTTTTCTTGTCTACAGAGTTTTGGCACTGGTGTACATTTCAAAGTCTTTTTCTGACATCCTCTACAGATGTGCTGCTTGCAGGAACATTTTTTGTATTGTGAATTGGATACCTAAGGCAAAGGCCTAGGAGCCTTTGTTTTAATGTGCGTACATATGGTGTGCTAAGATGGACTGCTTGTGTGAGAGTATCGGCACTCTATTCTCAAAAGCGTGATGGCAGGAGGATTCAAAAAGAAAGACAAATGAGTTTTTTTTCGATATGTTTATTCAAGCAACAGCTAAAAATATTTGAAGGATAATGCGGTTTCTATTTCTGTGTCTTGAAAACCAAATGTATTATGTTTTTTTGGGCGAGGAGGACCGGAACACAGGGTCTAAGCTGACTGTCAAAACAAACATACCAGGAACAAGTTGAGACAGGCTGCCACTAGTGCCACATCCATCCCGTCTCAAACCAGCATCAACCACAAATCATGTATATGCATCCAGTGAGTTGCCACACAATGCCACATGTCTGCTTGATTAAGCGAGTGCAGGGTATGGCTGAGTGTAACGTCTCAGGCTGGGAAATAACTCCTCTCCTCTGCTTTTATCGTCCCATTCATTTTGCTCTCTCAGATGTCAGTTACTGATTTAAATTGTACCTCATTTAGGATTAGGAGCCCAAATTATGGGGGGAGGGGGATGTTGGGAAACGTTCAATATGCCAACTTTCTCGGAAATGTTCTTCTATGGGACAATGTTTAAATGCTGATAAAATATGTGGGGAAAGAAATGGATTCACGAGTGACACAGAAATACAGGAAGCGACGTCAGTAAAAATATAGAAGCAACAATAAAATTAACAAAATAAAAGCTCCCCAAAAGATATATACAAATGGAGTACTTGCAGAAGTTCAGTTAGAACGATTATCCCCTTGCACACTCAACTTCATCATTAGCCAGTCCTCTTGATGCTATATCTCTAAATCCATCTTCAACCAGTCCTCACAAATCAATCTACTTTATCATTCATCAGTCTCAGCAGAAGCATCAGCCACCACCACCAGTATCCAGACTCAAAGGGGGAATATACAGATTGCAGCTCTGGGCAGCGGCAACAGGTATGTATAGCATACCTGTTGCCGCTGTTCTTTTGTTATTTTCCTTACAAGGACAATAACAAAAGAACAGTAATGGATTATGGGTGAAATATAACCTCTTTACCTGATTGCATAGGTTAGCTGTTGGCGTCATTTTTGCTAAATGGCAGAAGGGGAGCAGCTGACTAGACTCTTGTGGGAATGGTGATGGAGTAGCCAACATTAAAGTGAACAATGGTGCAACACATAAAAGTGACATCTATTACACATGAAACAGATAGCTCATTAAACCGTTAAGTCAAGTGAAAAGCCTGCAGATATTTTTGAAAGTATGTAACGATCATAGTCAAATTTTAAGTCCATCATTTCTGGAAAGGCGGTGTTACATGTAAGAAAATACTAAGCCGTCAAAATTCATGCTCTATGCAAGTACGTAAAAGTCAGTGGTGGAACTATATACAAATACTTTGTTACTAGTACAGTTTATGTATTTCCTATGTATATACTACATTCTATATTTTTCAAACACTTTCTTACTTTTACTCCCAACATTTTCACACAAATATCTGAACTTTCTAGTCTTTACATTTTCATACAATGTAAACTAATGGAAATAATTTTTTGCTTGTTGCTTAGTTGCAGTCTACATAAAAGTGATGGCCACAAGGGAAAAGTGCACTGTTGCCACTTTTTGTAGCACAGAATTAGTGGCAAACATTATGAGAGTACCGGCCATTAAAGTAAGAAATAAGCCTTAATTTATAGCTATGGTCTGTTTGTCATTTGGCTTACTGCTTTGTTGCATTAGCATGTGTGGAATAATTATGGACACAGTGATTTGTAATGGCACCGAGGATGATGAGGACTGCTCTGGGGAAGGAGGGGACTGCAGCATTCTGCTGCAGCGTCTCCAGATGTGCAGACGGGGAACCGCAACCCTGTGTGGTTCCACTTTAAACACAGTGGGAGAGGAGTGCTGCCTGCGAAGTTGATGCGCCAAGTCTAGTGTGTGCTTGCACGTGTGTGTTTGTGCAATGCTACCACCATCAATATTTCAACTTGCATGTCATTTTGGTGCATCAGAGAACAGGTCGGCTGGACTTTTCTGCTTACAGCACTTAGTTTTACATCAAGAGTCAGGGCAGAATGGGTCGTTCGCATGGAAATATGTTAGGAACGAAAAAAAATGTTTTAGTGACAAGGTTACCTGATATCACCATTTTTCGGTCATTGACAGACAGAGATTAGCTTCCACTTATGTAAGGGTGCATTCACACTTGCAAGTTTTTGTTTAAATTGTTGTTTAAATGTTTAACCAATGTTTAAATTTTAAGCAACACTAGTGTAATTGCTCTATTAGTGTGGTTCATTTGAAAAAAAGTTCAAAAACTAGCACAAATGTAGTTGGCCACCAAACGAACATGCAGCAGCCAAAATTTGATAAAATATGAAGGCTACGTTGACAAAAGCACAAAACCAATTATGATGCTGCAATACCCTAAAAATCTAATGGACTGAAAGCAAACATTTATTTGTGTGCGCAATGGAGGAATACCTGATTTTAGTTTGACTCCCTTATGTATTTTTAAAGCTCTTTGTGAGTCCTCAGCTGGTAAGAAATATGCATTCAGCCCAGATCACACAATTGTTTTGGATGTTGATAAGTTCTATTGACAACATCGGTCGTAAAACCCATCACAGCAGCTGCCCTACCAGGCCGTGATTTGATAATAAAAGATCGCTAAGTATACCATGACTAAAAATGTACTTGTGCAAACATCTGTGTAGTTCTGTAAGACAACAAAGGGTAAAGGTGAGCCCACCTACATGTTTAAATAGCCTTGCTTAACGCCCCTTGCCTCCGATAATCTGTTCCAATGGTGGTTCTAGTGATGTACCTGCTGCTGCTGATGCAGCTGACTGCCACTCTGGGTGAATCAGGGGTGTCAGTGCATGTGTTATTCTATTTAGGGGCCTCAACAAAGCTCCAGGGAACCAGGTGTCTCTTCCTCCAGCTATTTCTTTCCCCGCAAGATGCTAAAGCCTGGACTACTGGCGAGGATGGAAGGAATTAGGCCTGCCAGAGCCTAAATGTGAACTCATTTGCCCAGCTGCTCAACATGAAATCATGTCAAGCATCAGGCAGCCAGCATGTCATATCAAAGGATCAAAAAGGAGCCACATACACTGATCATGAGCCATAACTTTAAAGCATCTGCCTAATATTGTGTTGGTGGTGCCAAAAAAATCACTGCAATGCACTTTATGTTGAGACACATTTCTATCAGAATTAGTACTTACTTTTTTAGGAAGTTGCAGTTGCCCTTTATGGAATCATACAAGAGCAAACCTCACGTTGTTTGAGGTTAATGAGTTAATGAGTTAATGATTTAATGATCCCAGGGCACAATGACCCTCTGACTGATCCATCGCTAGTTCACCAATTGTCCTTCTTTAGCTTACTTTTAGTCGGTACTTATCGCTACAGACTGGGCACACCCAACAAGACCTACAGCTCTGGAGAAGCTCTGACCTTGTCATCCAGCCATTTGTCCTTGTCAAACTCGCTCAGATCCCCAAACTTGTCATTTTTCCTGCTTCTAACACATCAACTTCAAGGAACAAAATGTTCACTTGCTGAATAAATTATCCCACCCGGTTACAGGTGCCATTGTGACAAGATATATAATGTTATTATGAAGTCACCTGTGATGGTAATAATGCTACGGCTTATCTGTTTAGCTTCTGCTGAAATAAACATATTTGGAGAGTGACAGAATTACTTAGTTAGTTAATGGTTACTGCACTTTTCGTCAGAGGGTGCAATACAATCACATTGCAGCTAAAAATAGTATTTTGCTAGTGAGTGACCTTTTGGCTGATTTATTTATGGTAAATTCTATTCTTAAATAAATAAAGTTATTGGATCCCTTGTAGCTGCTGCTGCTTTGCTGTCGGTAATAATAGAAAATCACATGGTGTGCTGTCAGCCTCTGGGAAACGTCTTTGACATTGGTTAGAGTGCCCACCGCTACACACACCCAAGCAAGGTGGCTATTGACCGTAGCATAGCCGTATACTTCTGTGTTTTGGCTCTCACAAGCACGCCGGATAGATCCAATATAAGTGTGGGTGCTGTTGCCACTCTTACAGCCACCCACACAGCTGTGGACAGCTGTTAGAACATGGTGGCCCTCTGCCTCTAACCATAGGCCATGCACCAACATTTTCCATAACTCCCAAGTGTTGTATTAAGGCTTTATAGCCCCATATTCACATATATGTGAGCGTAGGCGAAACATGCTAAAACAATCTGCCCTCTTTGTACTCTGTCAGCAGCTCAGACTGTTCTTTTGCTACAGGCGGCTTTAATTCAACAAGCTTGTCTCCTGACTTTCCTGTGATCACCTGTGATACAGTAATCGATGGCGTGAAACAACAGTTGAATCTCCGTTTACATGCGACACCTGGTCATGGGAGAGATCGGCATGTTTACATTTTGTTCTAAAAAGCTTTCCTTTGATTTTTCCATTTCAAAGTCTGGTATCATACAAATATGCTTGAAAGAGATCATACCACCCCTCCCTCTCGCTGCCCATTTTATACATGCTGCTCACATCGCTGAGAATGGAGTTCATCCGTAATAACTTGCACATGTCCCACTTTTGTCTCTGCGGTTTTCATTTGGCTATGAATTGAAGGTAGACACTTTTTTTCTGCGTGTATTTGGGTGATGTGTAAGACAGGTTTAAATGGATGTAATTTCACGTTAAAGAAATTGTGTGACTCATTAAATGGTGCCAGTTTGAGTGTATACTTTGGTGGTTTTCTAAGAAGCACGAGGGCCCTCTGACTCACTGTGCTTTCAGGCTCTGCTCAGAAAAAAAAGACATCTGGCACCCATTCGGGTGAGAAGGCAAGTGCCAGTGCAAAAACATTAGGAGACGGACCAAAAGCTCACAACCCCAGTTTGACATGGAGCGCACGACATCCAAAGGCGAACTTTTTCAGTGAGCTTCAGGATTTGCAGTTCGTGTGTTGCTCCCACCCTAAATCCATTCTCTGTAGGGAAAACGGTCGTCATTCAGTTATTAAGGAAGCATTGCACAACCGAACAGTCCAGCCACTCTCAATTCCACTGTGGTCGGCATGAAGGGGGTGGTCAATTTTTACAAAGGAGAGTATACAGATAGTTAGGTGAGTGCGTGTTCACGCCTAAAACCTCCGGGTTCATCACATCCCAAACTGTCACAGTTTAGCTGACAGCATATTGTAAAAACTCAATAAAGATATTCCAATATTAACTTTATATGACTTATATTCTCAGCAGTCTAAAATAATTTTTTTTATCTTGCAACTCGTTTTTCCCGCAGTCGTAATTCACTCCAAATATTCACATTGATGTTGTTGGTAAATGGAAATATGCATAAAGTCCTTCCAAGAACTATTTGTGGTCTGAAATTTTGCGATGTATCTGACAACTGCTCATGTACAATCGCTCTTCAAATCATCTTGCTTTTTGATCATTTAAGGCCTCTACACCTGGCAGCACAACCATGGTCTGCCAAGAGCCTGGTATCAGTGCTGGAGAACAAGCAAGGCCGAACTAACCCTTTTCACCAAAGAGCAATCAATCCCCCAAGGACAGCAACATTTGCTGCCTTACAAAAGCAGGAAAGGCCTAGACATACCTTTAAAGGCCTAACTGACTAAGATCTGAAAAAATAACTAGTGCTAAATGCGTTTGCATACAACAGATTACACATAGACTTTGCGGGTGAGCTACTCTTAGTAACAATAGCGTAAATGACAAGAGGTGTAAATACGGTGGAGGCGGTGCTATTTATATGAAGGTTTTGTGCGTGTTGCCGGTTCCCACCTTGGAGAGTTGGGTCGGACAGCAGAGTGACGTGAATGGCATGGAACTGGAAGTGTTAGTGAAAGAGGTAAATAAACATATTGTTGAGCTACAGCAGAGAAACCTGAATATTACTGAGAGAAACATGATATGGAAGAGTATCCGCAAGAAAGTACATACTTTGGGTAATACAAGAAGAACGACAGAAAAAATTAAGAGAAGACGGCAAGATATAAGAAGAACAAAATAAAAAATAGCAAATAATAAAACCAGGTTTGGGGCCGGTGGAAGACATTCCTCTGACCACTACTGAACAAAAGGTGTAGCTGACTTTCTGTCATGAGCAGAGGCGCACATTAAGACAGACATGGATTTATTTTATTTATTTACCAAATTTACCAAATCAAAAATGAATGTTGTTCATGTTTTAATAATTTTCTGAATATAGGTGAGTTGTAGTACTGAAGATGGGCCACTTTTTCTGGGCATTATAGTAATGCTTCTCCAGTGCTGCCCAAACAACGGAACCGGCCTTTCAGTATGCCAAATTGTGTCTGCGCACAACTCTGTGCCGATTAGCACCTTCCCTTGAAAAGTATCAAATACAGACGCAATCACAAGCACCGCAATTTTTTCAGGTTTAATAAATAACATTGTGTAAAACTTAAATAAAAAGCTAAAAGCTAACCCATAAAGCTAAATCAGACTGTTTAAATAGACTCCTCCCGGTATTTTGCGTGATCTGGTAAAAACGCCCAATATGCATGTTCATTAAGGCAAACACGTGTCAGTCTGCACATTTGACAGATGCAATCTTCTGTGCGTTAGTAGTTCAGCTTGCTTACTTATTTGCTGGTGCCATTGAGTTTGCAAAAGTTTTTACACACACAAACCTTTAGTAGTAAGAAAACAGAAATTTGATACCTATTCATGGCCCTTCACTGGAACATGCTAGCAGATGTCCCTCCTACGACTGGATTTTACTCCTTAAGCCAGTCGTAGGTCTTTAGTCCCATCACTGAAGAAGATGCAAAGAGGTTCTAGCCTCTTCTGCTATCAGACTGTTGAGGGAGTTCGGACTCCATTGACTGGCTTTATGCAAGATGATCAGAGCAGTAACAGAAGACTGTAACACCAAAAAACATAACCACTCTATCAGCCCCACTCTCATAAAAAGGTCAATATCACAACCATTCTGCTAGAGGACACAAGATCAGGTCTGGTCACCTTGTAGGTGGTCACCTCTTAAATGGGTGGATAGTGTTGAAGAACATAAGACCGATAGATTCACAGATACGTTATTGTCGGAGTGTCCCTTCCTACCTGTTCCTGAGAAGGACCACTCATCGTTTGCAAACATCCTGTTTTTGTTTTTTAATTCCATTTTTAGTGACTTTAAATTTGCTGAGGGAGGGACAGTCATACTTGGTTAATTTCTTCAGGTTTGGGCAAGGATTGTGCAGTGCATGGAAATACATACAATTGCTCCATGTGCGTTTCCACCGATCTTTTCAGACAATATCAAACTTGATCAGACTGATGAATAAAAACGTATCCCGTAACAGTTTTTGGACATCCTCTCTCCATCAGCCAGGGCTGTGGTCCTTGAATTGACATACTGCCTGGAATCCACAGATTTATAGCATAATATTTGATAGAGCCGGGCTTCTATAGTCTGCCAATAACGGCTTTGAAAAGTGACCACGCTGCCTTTCCGTTAGTTTACAAGAATTTTGGAGCAATACCCTTTGAAGTCTTGAAGTGATAAGTTGTAAATCAGTAAGAAATAAACAGTCCTGGGATCTATCAGACTTGAAAGTGACAAAATCTCCCTTTAAGACAACACAAATATGAGAGTAATTTCCTAAAGAATAATTCTACCATCCTACATTTTGGAAAAAGTGTTAGAACCAATTCCCCATGCTACTACACCAACCTGATATCACATCGAATCTCATTAGATTTTTTGGTAATTAATCCTTTTCAAGGACATTTATCCCACTGTGAGAGATGCACACTAGCAGATCTAGTTTAATTACTAGATATCTCATTTCAGGATGAAACTGCAAAATCTTAAATGCATCTCTGTAATGGAAAACTGGAGAGCAGTGGTCCATATTTGACCCTGGGAATATGGCAACCCTGTGGCTTCGAGGAGATTTAACAGTTGTCAAGAAAACATTAAATTGAGACCGCTGCATCTGGCAGTCACACAAAAATGCCGGTACATCGCTGTGTTGTGTTTTTCAGCCAAGGAGTGATGACTCATTCTGATAAACATCTGCATCATAAAATAAAAGTGTGGCCTTGCTTGTGTCTCTGTAATAGTACAGTGAATTTCGGCTATGCAGGCAAGAGTGTGTTTTTTCCCTCCCCAACAAAATTTTAGTTTATTCAAAGCGAACAGCTGCATCTGATAGAAAATATCAGGGACAGGCAGAGTAAGCTGTCAGGAGTTACACGTTTCACATGTGATGATTAGTAAATTACCAGGATAATTACAGTATTTCTCTATTACGCAGTTTCATAAACAGTGCTGCCATTGTCTATAATAGCAATAAATATGTCTGGCTTGTGTGACATGACTTCAAAACATCTGGGCAACATTTCTTTAGGCACAGCGGACTGAGCTGTTGTTGATGTAGCACATCAGCATTAGTTAATGTTCTCTCATCACTGAGACTGAGGCTATTAAACTGCTGAATACGTTTCCTGCCTGAAATGTAGGGGTATCTCCTTGAATAAATTAAATACATTATTCAAAACTATGTTTCTTGCTGGATGATCAGCTGAAATGAAAATGTATATTTTCTGATGTCAGTTTAGAGACAGCCATTTATATCTCCTCAGTGCGGCTCCTCTTCCATGGAGGCCGCCGTGTTTGCGCTACCATGTTTGTACAGTTGCCTGAACGGATAAACCAAACACTGGCTCAGAGATCACTTTTATAGATTTAAAGATGATATTGTCGAAAGACGATGAGAAGAATAATTTTGCCCTTAAAAACCAACGAGGAAGAAGATGATATATATGTTCTTGCTGGATAAGCATGAAGACCTGACTTGTGAACCGTTGAAAGGTAAATGACGTATGTATACCTGGGGTATTCCATGCAGTCTGCCCACAAAAAACATTTCCTTCCACACTGCGGCCTCTAACCCTGCAGGGCAACATCAGGCATGGCTATGGACCGAGTTCTCGCTGCGTCATCTATCCTCCATGGGCGAGCGTCCACTCCAGTGCCATGCAGCCCACTATCACACCTGGAGTTGAATACCCTGGGTGGAGCACATGGACTTTACGATTTTACCTCTCAGCCGTTTTACAAGTAGTGTCTTCATACTTACATTCTTTGATGGCTAAGCTTTGACCTTATACTTTACAGAATAAAAAACTAAAAACTTTTCTAAATATATTTATGGAAAGCAGTGGTCAAAAACATTTTAATAGCCTGTTTAATTTTAATGTGACAATATTAAAATAGCGATTTCAATTTGACAAAGAAAGTACGTACTGAACCAGTGTGAAGATATTAACATTTGAATGACTGAAGTACATAAACACCGAACACAGTTTAGGTAAAGTGAGAACATGGTAACATGGAAACGCAAAGTAGGATATCCATTCAGTGTGAGGCTGGGACTGTAGATTATCAGTGCTCTATAGTCTCACAAAGTCACCGAAAAGCCTGTCAGTCACTCTTGTGATTCAAAAAAAAATGTTTTCATCTGTGAAAATGCCATATCACAGTGATTATTGGGACCAAAGAAGACTTTCATCGCTTTTAGTGTACATTGGTAGTGGACTTGGTAAACAGAGACCGCTGTCCTAAATGCCGACTTCAACACTTCTTCACTTTGCTAGAGCACAACGTGCTTTTTGGGGGGCAGTCCTCGCTGCATTCCTCACCCCTTTGATGATGTCATGGATCTGGATGTCTCAAGGGGCTGGCTATCTATCTATCTATCTATCTATCTATCTATCTATCTATCTATCTATCTATCTATCTATCTATCTATCTATCTATCTATCTATCTATCTATCTATCCATCCATCCATCCATCCATCATCCATCATTTTATGAATTTGTAATCATTAATACTTAATGTGTGACTTTTCTGATTTTATGAAAGTGTCATAGTGAATTGCTAGGCATTCCTGCGAGATTGCATCATTACAAAATTAATTTGTCTATTTAGCATAAGCATAAACTATGTACAATAATCTCTTCATTCAATGTAATGAAATTTAATATATTGTCTCCTGATTATATTCTTTGGGTTTGGTTTCATTAAGGATAGAGGAAAGTATAAATCTCTGAGTGAGATGAAATGGATTTCTCCATGCTTAGAGCATTTAAAGGGCCCATGGCGATTTTTCCAAACCAATCCTGCCGACAAAACTTTAACTTAGATCGAATTCAACTGTAGAAGTCAGTAAGATCCCTGAAACATCACTTAGTTGATGAAGACTGAATTAACTTCATTGTAAGCTGTTCCTTTCTTGCACCAATGTCTCTTCTATTGTCTCTTGCGGGCTAAGTGATAATCAATAACTTCTCCTCTCCCGTTTAATTAGAGTTATTTTTACTTTGTTTGTTTGTTTGTTTGTTGGTTTGTTGCTCAGATACATTGCTTTCTGTAGAATATTTATTGCCTCCTGAGGTTTTTTTTGCTTTGGTTGAAGTCAGCGTTTTGCATTGTTAGCAGTCCCTGTGGAATTCTCTAATGACAGACCCAATTTGGAGCTTTAATTCAGCGCTGAACAGAAAGCACTTTTCTATTTAGCTGACTGTGATGAAAGCTTGCCTCCACAGCTCGCCAAAGCCATTGTTTTACAAATGGGAACCTCAATGACAATAATGCTTTATTGGTTATGGTTTCAGCGAGGGAGTTTGCAGCAGCTTTCTCCTCATGTTCCTCATCTCAGAATGTGGTTTTTCACACTTTAGGGCAAAATAAACAAACACTAACAAACAAATAGACAAAGAAACCAAAAGTTGTACAAATCTAGATGAGACAACGACACCAAAGACACGATGACACGTTTGAGAGTTTCCAGAGCTGTCACTCCAGTGATATTTAGGGACCCAATAATGCACCTAAATGGATTAGTGGTCAGCATTGGAAACACATGTGCTGAAAAGAAAAGGAACTGGAGCAGAGAAGGAAGTTTGGCACATGCAGCAGCTGTGTGGTTGTAGGCACTGCTGGGCTCTTTGATCATATGTACTCAGGTGTGACAGGGCTTTGGCAGACAAGGAGCCTGGTGAAGGTTAGGGCTGAGGCTGGACCGGCCCATATGGCCTCGGCGAAAGTGTGAGAAAGGGCACCTGCTATAGGCCAAAGAAGAACTCAAACTTTTTTTGAAGTACACAGAGTGGAATCTAATTCAGACCTACAGTGTAACTAGAAATCAGAGTCTGAAAGCTTGCATGCTTCCTCCATGAAAAAGTTGCAATCTATAAAAGCAAACATGAAAGGACAATGTCAGAACCTGTTGCCAAACTCTGGGTCTGCTCCATGTTTCATCAGCACCGTCCACCACTGGAGTGAAGGTGAGAGGGCCGGCCCGTAAGGTAAACACCTGAGAGTAGTTTCACCATCATGGCTGATGACATCATGAGGCGCATACTGTGCATGTATCACCATGTATGAGTTTAGTTTTCAATTTTAAATCTGAGCTGTCAGGCGGCGGCTACCATACATCCTTCCTGTTCTCCAGTCGCCTAACCTCTCACACAGTGATTGCACTCAATATCATCATTATTCATTCATTTTCTGTGAATAAATGAATGAATCCTTTTAGATGTGACTACTTATCCTGTTGGCGAATGGGGGCTGGAGCCTATCACCAGCTGAAGCAGGGTGCGCTCAGTACTATTTGCACATACCCTAGAGGGGGTATCAAAATCAAAGATGGAGACCACATTTGGGGCAGAACAACCAAACCAACAGAATAGAAAATATTCAAATTACCGATGATATTCAAAATAGATCAGCATAACTCATTTTTTATAAAAAATGAGTTGGTGTATGAATTTGAGAAAAAGAATGAATTTAGAAAAAGATATTTTTTCCAAGTTAAGTTTTCCAAGTTCCAAAAACAATCAGTTTTTAATTAACAATATCAGCAAAAAGGAACTTTAAATAGTAGAATAGTCCAAGTAACTCTGGCCCCTTCATTGAGCTTTGATTTTGCTACTTCCACTGACCTGCGGTGGGAAATAGCATATTGGACAAATATTTAGTATTTTACTAAACATTTTAACATTGGGATTTGATATATCTTTACGAGTAAAGGGGATTTGAAAAAATTGACACGTTTGTTGTAAATGTGATGAGTTTGTTGGATCGGATGTGTTTCTAGTTGTGTGAATATCACCGCTCTCTCTTAACCACTGCTGTTTGTTACGGTGGATGGAACTGATCTAAATTTAGTCTGCTTGAGAAACGTGTTCACTTATCCTAAATACCTTAAAATGTCTCAAATTAGTCTGGCTGCGTGAGCTTGGATAGACCTTTATGGAACCACTTTATCCCTGATTTATTTGTAGGATTTAATTTAAGCTGTCTGTTGGAATTTTTGTACTTTAGCTTTTATAGAACTGGCTAACTTTAAAGCATCAACACTCATGAGGTGCTTTGTATTGAAAACTTATGGATGTATGTATGTGTGCCTATAGGGTAGGATGTGACGCTTAACCTTGAGAGTATTTTTCCAGGTGCATTGAGATTTATAAAGGGAACATCACATGAGTTTGTGTGTGTGTGCATGGTTTCATAATCAGATTATTTTTCTGTGCATGTACTCTTAGTGTTGATCCTACACAGTTTGGTAAAGAGAGAAATTCACTTATCAGAGTTCAGTTAAAACTCCTTGGTCCTCCGCGTGTATACAATTGATAAAAAAAAAAAAGATAGGACATACATATTTTTAATGTGAGTTTAGGAGAGTGCTTGGGTTTGACAACCAACCTGACACTAAATGATAATATAATGATGATTTGAGCTCCACCTTTGGCTTAATTATACTCACAACGATCGGTTTACACAAAGAGTTACAGTAGCACTGCTATATACATCTTTAAGAAAGCGCTATAAAGGATGATTACTCTCGCATTAATGGCCCCTGGGCTGATTGCATCTCATAAAGCAACGGTCATTGTGTTGACCCTTTCATCAGCAGCGATCGGCTAAGCTCCAGGGGAGCCAAATAAGCTGTGGTATGAAAACATTGTGCCATCATCAACTTAGCAAATTCACAGTTCGTCTGGTAACCCGTCTTAAGGTCTTTCCATAAATCAGTCCATGCAAGGATTTATGAAAATGACTGAGAGAAGAAAGGTCACAGGCGGTTTAATTTGATACTTGGCAGTAAATCCTCTAACTGTTTCTCAATGTGCCTTTACCGTTACACAAAAACACCACAAGAATAGCAGCTTGCATATCTGGATACATAAAAAGACAAAATATAATTTTATGTGCTGTCTGCTCGACACACCTACGTTTAATAAAATATTGCATCTGATTTAGCCCAATAAACCTCGTCTGCAATATAGGAAATCAGCCTGTTGCCCCGATGTTTAATGAGTTGCATGTTTTTTAGGAATCTAAGTGAACCCTTTATGCCATTTTGTCGTGATTTGGGCGGGCTGTGTTTCTGTCCTGGGCTCTATTATTTCTTATGAGCTAATTAAGACATTAGCCATTATAGAAATTCCTCCACAGTCTCCGTGGAGTTAAACCATAGTCTTTCGAGTCGTTCCAACTCCCCCACCGACTGACTGGTGCTCGGGCTTGAGGTTTTTCTCCTCCAGCAGCTGTGATTTGTGGAGAGTGGAGTTGGCAACTACTCTAACCTTTTTGACCCCATCCGACACAATAACCTGAGGATTCGGACGGGCAAAGGGTTCTTGAATGCATCTTGAGTATCGGGGTCCTCTCACTCTGTCTCAAAATCTCACTGAGCCCCGACTGGAATTTGTTAACTCTGTCATTTGCGGGGAGACTTTACAAAGGTCAATGTCTGTGTATTTTTCATTAACAACCCAGCACTGCTCACGCTTCAGCTGGATAATGAGAACCACTGCCTTGCCTGATCTAGAGAAACATTTCGGTGTCAGCAAATGTCGCAGCTTGATGGCATATAAATGTAATTTATCAGCATGTTTATGTTGCCCGTTTAGTAGGACATTTTTATGCCCCACTAGAGCAGAGATGCTGCGTCAGTGCATAATGACAATGTCACTTGCAATAATCGACAGATTTGGTATTTGTGGCGTCATCTCATAAAGCAGCTCCACGCAGTTTGTGAACTGTGACAACTTCACGGTTGTAATTTATCCTCTTTAGGAAAACGCCATTTGCAACGAACATACTATCCTGTAGCATAAGGAAATAAAACTGAGAATAAACTGGACTCCGTGAAATATGAGAATATCCATTTTTTCCATTACCGTTTTGTTATATACTATCATCATGTAGTACAATGTTCTGCCTTGAAAACAGTGCATAAAACTCCTGATGGGAACAGTACCAACATGGAATGTGTTGGACTGAGACTTAAAGGAGGCCACTGGATATATTAAACTGAGGCTACAGCTCCGTTCCTGCACATGCATAACATGCACATTAAGATACTGTAATCCTCAAAAATATGAGGATTGAACTTCTCCAGCTCTCACAACATGTCTGCGAGAGAAGAAACACTTTTATGGCAGCAGTAAAAGATACTGGCTGAACTTCTCTTTTTGATCCACCCAGGGAGTCGGAAAAAAGGGTAATGTTTTTAATCAGCTCAATACCTTTTGTTTTTTACACGGACTTAACGGCACCATTAAGCCAAATTCATACTAATTTTGCCTTTTCACCGAATTGTTCTTTCTTCCCTCATAACGGATCGGCTATGATTTTGTAGGCACGTCCCAAGTTTCAGAACAAAGGTGCGCTGACAATGTAAACGACACAAACTGACAGCTACAAAGAGATGCCTTAGTAACTTAATAAACAAGTTTCAAAATGCAATGAAATAGAATTAGCCTGACACTGTTAGAAGTGAAACATGGTTGTTGTTTGAATTATATGACTTTTTTTTTACATTGAAAGAACCAAACAATTACATATTTAGCAATTCAAACAAAGGAGGTTTATTTCCTGAAACATATATTCAAAGATTTTAGAATAACACAATTGTGCGTTGTGACATCAACCTTACTATGTTTAGAAATGTCAACATAACTGTGTTTAGTAGTTACAACACAGTAACTTGAGTGTTACTATAAATTACACTTTTTTTTCTGTCTACGAACTAAATAGTTGCATTTTTCACAATTAAGACAAGTTTAATTGCATTAATGTTATAGTTAAAGGTTTTGGAATTACGTAATTCTGTTGATTAAAATCAATACAAGATAACAACACTGTGTTTAGTAGTGGCAACATAATTGTGTTGAATAATTGAGACATATTTGTTTATTAAATGAATGACAGCTGTTTGATGTAGCACCTAATTAAGACGTCTTGGTGATCTTTTCTTGAAAGCAGTTAGTAATAATAATTTTTCTAATCTTTTGTCGTTTATACAGCCTACTTTCGTGGGACCTGTTGTAATAATTAAGTTAAGCAAATGTGATTTTTTTGTTTTTCTAGAGTGCAGTTTGCCTGATAACATTGAAACAGTATTGGTTCCTACTGGTTTTTGCTATTAGATTACCACCGTACCAGCAGTCCGGTCATGGGGGATCCTGATAACAGAGCTCGCTTTAACAGAACTTCTCCCAACAGGGGTTTCACATGCCAGCTTGTTCATGAGGTGTGCATTCCTTGTTGCTGGTGTCATATGTGGTGATGCAGACTTGATATGGATGACTGCTTCAGTATCAGAACCAGACCGTGCTGATAATTATCACCTTCTAGAAGTAATGGTGTAAGACTCCCTTCAAACGAAAATTGCTAAATGGTATGAAAGAAAATGTGTAGTAAAACAGAAGAGGAATAAAAAAATATAAGAAAAGAGAAAAACACATGACCAAAAAGGCAAGATGAATCAGCAGCAAATCAGAAGTCCTTAATTTTGATTGAGTTTAATCAACAAGCCTTATTTAATGTACTCGCTGTAGCTAGATTGATTGACAGTTACATTTTTTTCATGAATCATCCCACTTTCAGTGACTATGTGAAGAACTATGTTGTCTTTGAAAAAGAAAAAGAACCTTGGTTTTGCTGCCAATCTTGTAAACCGCAACATGTTTGTATGTCGTCCAGTAATGATAACGTCAGAGAGAAATGGTCCCAGAAGGCTGTCTGCGCTTGAGTTCTGATGGCCACAGGCTGACAGATACATGTAGGAAAACAAGGCAGTGTCGCGGCCTCATCAGAACGTGTAACAGAACCAACCCTGGCTCTCCGAGCCAGAACTGCTTCACCGACCAGGATATCACAACCTCAAGTGGATGACATATTCTTATGGCATGTTTTTGATCAAGGGTGTAACTGCAATTCTTCTTTTTTTTTATCACCATCATTTCCACAGTGACTACAACCTTTGATCTCTGCAACTTTGCTTTAAGTCTAAGCTGATTACGTATGGTGAAACGAATATCCATGTGTCTGCTGCTAGAACTGACTCTGAGGAGTAGTATTTTCTGAAACGGTCATCGGCGTCCCGCCTCACAGGACAATTCAACCCTGGCAGATAGTCACGCTGTTACTTGTTCTCCATTTTGCTCAAGACTGACAGGTTCCCCGCCAAGCAAGGTTAATCACAGAGTTCATCAGGGATCTTTGCTTGGACCGATATTTTTCACCCTATGTGATCCTTTTAGGCTTCCTATAGCATGGAGGACCAAAACTGACATACGGATAAATAAATGAATAAATAATTAAATAAATGAAGAATTTATGGGTAAATAAATGACTGTAGAATTAAAAAATGAATAAATACAGAAATTAATGAATGAATAAATGTAGAAAGAAAGAAAGAAATTTGAAATAATGAATAAATAAAGAAATATAAAATTATTTAAGGAAGCCGTTTTTATGACTACATGTATTTCATTATTTCCAAATGTATTTATTCATTTCGACATTTATTCATTTCGGCATTTATTTATTTCGGTCCTCCATACAATAGGAATATATCTAAGATAAAATTATTAGAAAACACCCCATAAACATTCATCGTCCTGTAGATGACACACAAATATAGTCATCAATAAAACCGAAAAGAGAAAGTAATTAGTTACCTAAACTTCAGGTGTCTCACGGACATAAGAATCTGGATTATCTCCAATTTTCTGCTGCTTCACTTAGATAAAACTGAAGATTTTGTGCTGGACTCAGAATAACCCTTTCTAATAAAATCACGACTCTGGACAGCATTACCATGGCCTTCGCCCCGCCATGAGGAAATTGGGACTTATCTTTGATCGTCCCCAAAGTCCCACAAAGAATATAATATCCAGGACTGCCTTGTTTTGCTCATTTTTTTCAAGGTTGGAACTATCTGTCAGTACAAAATTTTTCCAACATTTTGGTCCAAACTGAAATGTACTATTTGCTTGATTAAACTGAGAATTTATTGAGACGTTTACAGTCCCCAAAAGACGAAGACCTTTTTTTGATTTGATGATTCTCTCAGCTTTATTTTAGCCTCCCCATGAGGCTAACTTCTTTTTTTTTTTATTAGTTGAACTATTTCAAAAACAATTGGACGGCTATCACTAAAGTTGCTAAACCCATTAGTGTTCCCCACTCCGCATACTTTCCCCTTTTCAATATTTGAGCAACATCATCAGATTTTTATGATCAAAACTGTCATCCCACCATCCATGATTACATATTACAAGACGTGACTTGAAACTTGTCCTCTAATTATTTGCCTCACATTAGACTCGAGATTTGTGACTTGTGAATATTTTTTATTTATTATTTCTGTCACATTTACATTTATAAGATGACAAGAATGAATGTCTGAGGAACGTGGCCATGGATTATGTTACAGGAACAACACGTAAAACTTTATCAGGCAGCTACCTTGCATACCTAAAACCGCTGACTTGATTGATTGGAGGCGCTGAAATTTGAAATGCAGTGCTATGGCAGCTGCTGCTCAGTACTGTGTCTGCGATGTAGTGACAGCTGGGAATCTCAATCACAAGTACTCTGACAAGACAAAGAAATACCTCATTATCTACTGCTGGTCAAGGCTGATTATCAAGAGCAATATTCAGGATGGGCAGCATAGTGAGAGGGTTCCAGAGTTCAAATCAAGCTCTACCCATGGAGCCGTTCGGAGTGGAGTCTGCGTCGGTTCCCACAATGTACCGCAGCTACCAAAAACCTGCTGGTGAACGAGGTGACTACATCAGTGGGGTTGGTGGAATTATCTGTAGGTGTGAGAGTGAATGCTCTCACACCTACCTCTACTCTTAAGAGGATTAGAGGTTCCAGAAAATGAAAAATGTCCCCATTGCTTAACAAATTAGTTGCAGCAGCTAGCATTAGATATCCTCCTAAAACGCAGCGTTGTGATTCTTCTTTGGTGGTTCCGTCAGATTGCTTGTGTTGAAGGAACAGTCTGCTTTACTGTTGTAATAACTGGCTACCATAAACTCTTCACACTATTGCATTGCTCTTCATCCACTTACCTGCTCTACAAAGAGATGTACATTCACTTTGCCACAAAGCAATTTTTTTCCCTTTAGTGATATCTGGTGCAATGGTATTGGAGTAATTTTAAGATTACGATTAGTAGTATAGCACCCTTTAGTGGTCGGAGCTAGTGAAAATAAGAAAGATGACCATGATGACCATGACCATCGTGAGCAGTTTGGAGATTCCAACGTTAATATTAGTAAATGATATTACTTATGTGACCTATTATATCCGTGTGTATATTCTATCGTACCCTACCTTACATTTTAATCACAATGACGAACAACAAGTTGTATTAATTCCAATTTAACATATTTCCACAGTCAAAAAGCGGTGTGATAATGATGGGCAGTGGTTTTCATTTCCCGCCACAGATGAAGTGAGGAGGGGGACAGAGAAATGAATGATCTGATTTGATTATTTTTCACAAACCTTACTACACAACAACAACATGATGTAATGGTGCCTCTGATACTTATGGACTTTTGTGATTCTGTAATTTCCAGATTCCCTGGTGTAACTGACTTTTATTAACAAGCTTTATGTGTAACTATGCCAATGTACTGGACAGGTTTCTTTTTGGTATTTGGGGAATTCAGTGTTGTGGGTATTGAGCTTATTGTTCTATTCTGGGCTGAAATGATCAGTATATCTAGAGTTCAAAGTGGAATGTGGTATTTGTCCTGGATAGAATATCCAGAGTGGAGTGCTAGACGTCTAATTGTCGAATACACCAACACTATGGGATACATATGGTCATGAATTGATGAGATATGAGATAAATTAAGAATTTAATAGATTGAGTTTAATTAACCAGCATGTCCTGCATAGGGAGGAGTGGCATTTGCGGGGATAAGACTTTTGCTGAATAGACAGCGTGTTATCTATTTTTCTGGGCATGAATACATCGACAGAGCATTTACTTGAGGAAAGGAACGTTAAGGCTTCCTCTGAGACTCTGAGAGAACACATTGATCCATTCTGGCCCTGTGCGGATTGTACTCGTGTCAAAATGCTCGACGCATCTTCCTCCGTACTTCACAAGTCCAGGCTCCGCACAACAGTGATATTTCAAAGAGTTACACCATGAGCTGTGATAGTACACACCACTGCCTGTGTAAGTGATGAATCCTTACAAGGAGGTCCCTGGCGTCCCAGGAGATGGCCTCTTCTTCACAGAGAGAGAGGTAACGCAGAGGACAAACCACACTAAACACTGAAACTATCTTTCTAATGTATATTTATAGCATTTTGCTCGTATTTAAAAAGTTAAAAAACCTATCTATGAATGCTAAATAGCTTTGATGTCCCCCTGAGCACAATGCAAAAAGATAATTATGTTTACCTTTGTCTGCCTATTGATGAATACACTGTTTTTCTTACGAATGTGACAGAGAGTATCAAAGATAAGCCTGTTCGTACAAGGAGGCTTTGTGACTGCTCTATAGTCTCCAATTATTCAGACTGATATTTAGATTTTCCTTCATTTCTCCACTGGCACTAATGGCTTGTAGTCCAGCAAATAAGAAAAAGACAATTTACTTACACGTCAATAGTTTTATTGTCACTGGTTCTTTGTTGTTTTTTTTAACCATATGTAACAGTTAAATGGTTGGAAATGTTGTACAGGTAGTTTCACAGAGTGGTTTTAATGCATATTGTAGTGAAATCTGCAAACGCCAGATCTCCTCTCTTCCTGTGTGAAGCTTATTTCATGAACTCTCTGAGCCATAATACATTTTACATAACCATTAATTGATGATCCAAAAAAAAAACAAGCAAAGACGTCAAAGTCGTAAGAGCCATTAAAATATAACCAGGGACAGAACGTAGACGCTCTCCTTCTGACAGCTGATCAGTCGTGCTCCCCTTTGAGTTTGATCCGATCTCCGCCGCATGCTAGCCAATCATCAGGAACAAAAAGCTGTGTTGCTGCAGGCGTGACAGCAAGGAGAGCGGAGAGAAGCATGGTGGCTACTCGTCAAACTAATTAACCATACAGACAAGGCCCAGCGCCATAACCCAAGACAATTCCAATCTGAGGGGCTGTAATTGAAGTGACAAGTTAATTACAGGCTGATATTATCGTACGTTCCTTGTACCAACCCTCTCTAACCTCCCGCCCAATTCTCCCATTCCTGCCGTCTTCGTCTCTTTCGTATTCTCGGGAACCTGCTCTCCCTCAAATCTTCAGATGTGTTAATTAACAACAGTAGCCCAACAGGTTTGAGCGTACGCACATGCTTTCCTATACCCCTGACCTCTTCGCCTGTGCTGAATGTATAATTAAACTGAAATTAGTCCACTTTGTCTCATTTTCATTTACAACATTTATGAGTTGCACTTTGTAGACTTGAAATACCCACCAGTAACGGCAGCAGCGCTGCTGTCACAAGCCCCTCGGTGCAGCCCTCTTTACCCGATCCCACCCAGCACCTCTGCACACCTCTGTAATTAGCGTTAGCATCTTCTTTAAACAAGCTACATGAAGTTTAGTGGCAGTATTAAATCAGATCATTACCATGTGCAATTTGCCCCTAACTCTCTGCTTTTCCGCCACATCAAAGCCTGGCGGAGCTCTGGTGTAATTGGGCCATGCCGCCTTGTCAAGATGATTCAGCCTGATGGCTTCTCCTCTCCCTGAAAAACCTCCTGGGCATGATAATTAATGGAGAAGAAAGTCAAGTCAATGGGAAGAGAGAAGCAAGAGAGAAAATGAATTAAAAAAAACACAAAAAACTTTGGACAGCTCCACATGAATATTTCACACCTCTGACTTATTCAAAATTAAAATGATCAATTTGATGTATAATGAATATTAACTTTGTCAACTGTTTTCTCTTCTAATCCAGCTAGTGTTTCATGCTGTTCATCAATCTGATTCTTCGTGCGGCTGTGACCTTAGGAGTGGTTGTAATGATGCAAGTGACGTCTAATCAAAGTTTGTTTGGCGCATTGTATCCCCCCTTGAATTGATGTTGTCATTTGTGATGAGGTGTCGACATGAGGACAGCTGCCATTCAACGAGTTCACATGCCGATGATTTTGAAGCTGATTTCCCTTTGGAGTTAAGGTAGCAAACAGTGCCTTGTGTATCTATTATAATTCCCTTTTCAAATAGTCTTGTGAGACCAACGCCAATGGCATTACAACTACCTCGGCGTCTTACACACAAAATCAGTTTTTCTTTGATAATTTACATCATTATGTCATCTTGTAGGAAGAATGCAAATGATAGGCCTGGTGAGCCTTTGTTGACAATCCTTGCCAACACTCCAGGTAATTATTAAGGCAAGGCTTCAAACGCAGGCAGGTGCTGAGTGTCTCGTATCTCCTACTAGGAATATCCTGTGTGGAAAGTCGGCCTTGGTCACTGTTGATTTGGTGCAAATTAGCACCATATGTTTTAGCTGCGCTTTTAGGTTTGAATGACTCAAAACACAGAAAGAGAGGCTGGATGTGGGTGAGGGCATGCATATTGATCATTCCTCTTTATGCTACTGGGGCGGGAGCCAGAATGGTGTCTGACATTCAAATGTCCATCATCTGTTCAGCCACTGAGTGAACAGAGACAATCCTGATAATAGCTGGTTGTCCCACAATCCCCTGCCTGTTATCCACTATTAGCCGACACCTCAGTAATGGGAAATAAGAACTAGAAATACATCTTTGACCAATCCTAACAGCAGATCAGAAGAACCCGGCATGTATGTCATATATATATATGTCATATATATATATATGTCATATATATATATATATATATATATATATATATCATATATATATATATCATATATATGTCATATATATATATATATATATCATATATATATATATATATCATATATATATATATATATATATATATATATATATATATATATATATATATATATCATATATATATATCATATATATATATATATATATATATATCATATATATATATCATATATATATATATATATCATATATATATATATATATATATATATATATATATATATATCATATATATATATATATATATATATCATATATATATATATATATCACACCACCCAAAATATTCCATCGTCTTCCTTCCTTGAGTACTCACCCACTACCGTTGGACACGGCCGTATCCACCATTGAGGTCAACGAGGTCTTGATCGCGACAATTTCCACTTTGATTCTGCAACGATATTGTAGATGAGAATGGTACACTTCCTCGAATGAATAAGCAATGTGTGTGTGTGTGTGTGAGTGTGTATGTGTGTGTGTGGCATGGTGATCCTTGCTTGAGTTGCATTGTTCACCAGTGGACTGCCTGTAGTTAACACCATCCTTCCCGAGGTATCATCTGACAAACAGCTCCTGCTGTGCTTCTGAGTACACTTTAACAGTCCTCATCATACATGATGTCAGCTGGTTGACCTGGATGAATTAACCAGTTTCACATTAATCCCATCGATCTAATGTCAGACTCTTTAACTTAAACCAAAGTTCAAATAATTTTATATATATATATATATATATATATATATATATATATATATATATATATATATATATATATATATATATACACTACTAGATAAACCTAGTGACAGCAATATTTATAGATAATTATCGAGACAGAACGAGGTAATCAGAGCTCAGGCTTGGGTGTAATAAAGTGACAGAGGACATGATGAATAATGGAGAGAAAGGAAGAGAAATGTGAGTGATTTTTTTCATTTGATTCAGTTCCATAATGTAAGTTTAACATATGTTAAGTTCTTTATTATCCACAGTCAGCCAAAAAAAACTTAGGCAAACGTCACTTATATACATAATTAAAAAATAATAAATTACATGCAATGATAAGTGGAGATGAATATATGCATACAAATATGGTGGTGATCAATACTTTTATTTTTGATAAAATAACTACAGATCGACGCAGGACATACGGACAGATAATGTGATGAAGTATCCTCAGGATGGACCTGCACCAACAGCACTGCTGAAGTCTCATACGCTACTGTTAAGCTGTAACCTACAGCATGAGTCATCACATTTAAATATCATTTATACCCACATATTCGGTGAATCAGCGTTTTATGTTTTTTGTTGTTGTTGTTTGTCTTCACCTCGGATTATATTTTCTAGGTTAATCCGTGTTTAAATTGTTCACATATTCGGAAGCAATCGCTGCTCTCTTTAATTCCCTGTCGTTTGCTCTTGAGAACCTTGACTTCCTGAACCTGTATAGAATCAAGCTGGAGATATATGGGCTTAAATTTATATTTATGGGGATACTTTTGTCTCAACTCATTTGTTAGTTTAATTCAAGTCAGGTGTTCAGAAAAGAAACTCAGATGCTGGAAGGACATAAAAGGATGGATGTTTGACAACATGGAAACATCTCTGCTAAATATACATTTCTGACGCGAGGGGGAGCTATATCTACAAAAAAATGTCGGGCCATCATTTCTGAACCATTGGTCTAATTTACTCCAAATCTGATTAATATGAATCGACTCGAGGAGATCCATCTTGTATCCTGTTTTATACTTATAGTCCACATTTTACTCACTAGGGTGAGGTTTTATGGGAAACACAGATTTCGGGCCTAACTTCCTAATCGTTGGTCAAGTCCAAATTTGGTGCAAATTAATTGACTCAATGAGATCTATCTTGTAATTATCATACCTTATTCTAGTAGTTCATATTTTATTCACTAGGGCAGGATTGTTTTCTTATGAAAAGCACTGTGTCCTATTTCATGGATCATTTTCAAATTGTATACCCTCATTGATCAATTTTTCTACCAACATAAAACTTAGTTCGAGGAAGAACTGGATTGATTTTTGGAAGGATTAGTTGTATATTCCTGACATAAGGGGGAGCTTTGTCTAGTTTTCACGCATTAATCCCTCAACCACTGTTCCCATTTAGTCTAAATCAATCGGCTCTAGGAGACCTATCATGTATATATCATGTTTTACCTTAATAGCTCATATTTTCTTCACCTGGTGGACCTTTTTTTTTTTTTTTTTTTAACAAAATACAAAATACTTTAGACATTATTTAATTAACATTTAACATGAATTTTAATCAGGGGGATTGCTTGTACAACACAGGGGATTGGGGACTTTCCGTGGTTATACCCTTGCTGTCCATGACAAGAGCTGAGGCCTAGTTTTCAGATATTTGGGATCATTTTAGATACCTCTGTATTTCCAGATTCTAGTGTGGATTATTCACTGCAACATTTAATCTGAGTCTCATTCAATAATGCTCTACAGAAAATGTAAACAACTTGTTTTTATAAGCTATTGTTGTCCAATTCTTGCCCTTTAAACATCGTAAAATGCATATATGTAGATCAAGAAAATCAGATATTTTACTGGGGGGAAAACCCTTAACCCTCCTAGGGAGCTCAGATTTTGAACCTCTGCATTTCTAAAACCCTGCGTACGGCCAGGCTGTTAGGGAACTCTTTCCTTCCTCATCCGAAATTTGAATATGAAAAGGGACTCTACTGTCTCAGTAAAAGACCATCACTTTAATGACATTTGGCAGTCATTTGATTTATTAGGTTTTAGAGGGAGGGTAGAGGAAATCCACTAAATATTTCATATGCCATGCTAATCCTTGTAATATTGCCAGCTGAAGCCATGTACCTGCACCACTAAGACGTGAGGCACAAGGATTTCTCGCAGTCAGATGGCTGCAAATGCCTGTGAGTCTCTTGAATAATAAAATAGCAGTATTGAAATATTTAGACTTTGATTCCCATTAAAGGAATCTTTAAAACATGAGATTTACGTTTTGGGAAGAAAAGAAGACAGACGGCAGAGACAGCAATCACAACACACTCATACAGAACGACCTTCAGCCCGTCTGAATAACAGTGTCTCCCTCTGTACTCCCTCCTAAAGAGTGGAATTGGGGAGAAACAGGCGGCGTAGGTTCAAACAAAGAGCACAGTGCCACGGTAGAAAAAGTGGTTCACAAGAAGCAGTTTGCGTGATAGCATGTGTTGTGTTTCAAGGGTTGATGCTGGGTGAAAAGCACAAGTGATGAGAGATAGGACCTACACATATATAAAACATTCTGTGACAAAAGTAGCTTCAGAACTGGGAATGAAAGGAAATGAGGTGTCAGCAGTTTCATTCCACTTGCAACACTTCTCTCATCTCAGCCCTGTTTGACATTTCCACAGCTGCTCCGAGCAGCAAGCGTTGTACTGAGGATCCCAGCATTCCCTTTGTTCACGTAGCACTTTGTCCGTTTAACTGCATTCCAGATAGACTGTGAGGTGAGGGACAGACACGTAAACACAATTATGTGTTTTACTATCTGCATCCCCAGAAGGCCTCGCTTGGTTGACAGTGATTGGGTATGCCTGATGTTCAGGCGACCAGGCAGATGCACAACATGGCATCTACAGCCTCCCATCTCAGAACACTTCTGGTTGAATTTGACTCTCCCCACAAGTTTTGGCCACTGCTACTCCCTCTCTCATATTTGATATTGACCTTTCTGTGACATCAGCCCCTAGGGGAGCCATGGCATCGCTGCAAGATACCATTGAAAGCACCCAAAGGCAGTCCACCATGACTACACTCAAAACAAACATGACTTTGAACTCCTGCCTCCGTTTGTTTTCGCTGCAGTTTAAGAGCAGGGAAAAGTCAGCGGGCAGTGCTGCTCATTGTGAGGAGTGACTCAAATGTGGCCAGAGCCTGAGTAATGTAACTTTGCTTGGTCGAGCCATGTCAAAAGGCTCGCCATAAATATCCACAGACTGAAATAAAAACAACTGTAAGACAGTAAATGGTACAGATATAACATTTAATTTTAACCCAACCAAAACCAGCATGCTTTTCTATCCACTTCCAAACAACTGCACCGCTGTAGGCTATTTGCGATACGCAATACCCAAAGGGTTTGAGGCTGGTGAGAAGAGAATTTGTTCTGTTAACTAGAGAAGAATCTGTGATCTTTTGTTCCCAACAGATTACTTTACTCTGTGAATATGAGTTATACTGGCATCTATCACTTAATGGTATTGTTTGCAAGTGTGATATACTGTACATACTCACCTGCATTACATTTAAAATGCCATAGATGTCATGTGAATAACATACCTGTAGTATGTACTGTATATAGTATTTCACTTATTGGATCACAGCTCTCTCTCTCCTCAAGAAGCATAAAGAAGGAGATAAAAAAATAAACCTGCATCTGCAGTGAGGATGATCATAGTTAATGAATCAGAGGCAGATGTGGTTGTGTTTGTTTAAAACTACACCGCCCAGCCAGAACGGTAAAACCACCTGCCTCACATTGTGTAAATCTGTCTTTTGACACTAGAACAGTTCTGTGATGCATTGTGTCTTCTGATACATTTTCTATATGAACCACAATTTACTTTTGGGGCGGCTGTGGCTCAGGAGCGGTTGTCCACTTATCTGTAGTTGGGTGGTTAGCTCCCCGGCCACTGCGGTCTACATGTCGAAATGCTTTCAGCAAAAATACTGAACCTTGAGTTGCTCCCAATAGCTATTCCCTTCGTGTATGAATGAGTCACTACTGCATGAACATAAGGCGCTATATAAGTACGGTCCATTCAACATTTAACATTCACATTTGCAGTCATTTTTGCAACAGTAACTACTCTGTGAAATCAAAGAAGACGGGCTAGCCCTTGGTACCGACTTGCATCAAACTGGTTGCCATTTCACCAGTTATCCTTCCTCTGACCACTGCAGACTGGTTACAACCAATAGGTCCTGCAGTTCAAGAGATGACTCAGTCATCAAGTCATTACAGTTAAGCCCTTGTTGAAATCATTCAGATACTTACCCTTGCCAATTTTTCTTGGTATCAACACATAAACTTTGAGGCCAATACCCATATCTTACTAACTTATATTTTCAAACCTTTTGCAGGTGGCCCTGTGACATGGTATTGAATGTTCTTACAACTTCACCAAACAGCGGTTATAATGTTATGGCTGACCATTGTACGCATATGTTTACTCTATCAGTGCATTGAAGGCAGGATGGGCGGGAAGAGCCAGCGTTGCTCCCTTAAAGCCTGGCTAGGCAATTTGCACACAGTGATTTTCCCACATTGACAACTGGAGGCAAATAAATGAGCAAGGGAGCAGCAGCCAGACGGTGCGCCACGGCACACCCGCCGCTTCATTTGCCACCGGGGCTTGGGAGCCCAGGTAGCACAATTAGCGCTCATCCTCTCCCCCTAAATTGTGAAGCGGAAGAGAAGTGACACCCATAAGGCATGCATCACTGTAATCGAATCTAAATGAAGGCTGTGCATAACCAGAGCTCCCACCTGAGACAGTGGGAAAGATGTGACCGCGGCAGCCTGTCAACACCGTGTCAACACACTCGTTCACAGCTACGTCCGCATGCATAATCACACCAATCATTACAGTGTCAATGACGATAATGTAAATATAAACAGTGGAGGCAGGAGGAAGTAGGGTAGCGGTGAACGATGAGCAAAGCCTGAACTAACGATTTGTGAGCATGAACAATGCAGCAATGGGGAGGGAAAATGTTCTGTTTCATTCTGATTCGCTGCAACGTGCTTACACCACATCTGTTGTTCAGAAGAACACTCCACCTCACGCCTATGCCAATCTGAAGGTCACGAGTAACATTTTGGGTTAGAGTAGAGTAAACTTTTAATGGATATGTTTTAAGAGGACAGCTTAAATTTGTTTGGTTTAACTTTCATTTCTTCAGATGATCCTTTTCATTCTCTTTGTAAATAACTCATCAGGCCATT
Source organism: Lophius americanus (assembly GCA_037951165.1). NCBI lineage: Eukaryota > Metazoa > Chordata > Actinopteri > Lophiiformes > Lophiidae > Lophius > Lophius americanus. The sequence goes on along the minus strand of JBBDHG010000014.1, from coordinate 11,227,516 downwards.
ATCCGTTTATTGTTTAAGTAGATTTACATACAATACTTACATTTATACCAATAAGCAAATATTAGAAATGTTGCTATATGGCCTAACCGTTGCTCAATAAACTGTTGCACTGTCAGATACGTTAACAGGTTATTGATGTGTGACAGCCTAATGCTCACTTGCAATTGGACTTTTTTAAAACATCGCTGAATGGTATTTTACAATCTGAAATAATGAGCTATGTGTATAAAATATGTCTGGCTGCTAGTTTGACGTGCTCAGACTGTGACATTCGTAGCACAGGTCATTGCACACTGTTGTATCTGATAGCTGGTTAGCAAAGTAGCTTGTTAGCTCAAAATTGGTGCAGGAAAATTGAAGAGTCCTGTCACAAAGCCAATTACTCCTATTGAGATGCATCCAAAAGAGCCATCTCATCCGTACCTTCAATATTCATGCTGATGGTGCACTTCAGCATGTCAGGTCGGGCTTGCGTGCAAATTCAGATGGTATAACTCTTTTTGCCCATTTAAAAACGATCTATTTAACATATAGCTAACATTATAAATGTATCTTGTTGGCTCACTGTGTTTTCTGTTTTTGTCAGACATTATTCCGTTTGTGTGTCGTAAGTCCCACATAAAAATAAAAAAGAATAAGAGAGGATACATTCTGCATCGGAAATTGAAAGGAGATGTCAACTTCATACCTTATCTAATGCTTCAAAGTGTCTCTCACATTGACATTACCTATAATTATATTTTACTGTATAGGTTTATACATTATGTATAAGCCAAATGTTATAAATGCAGCTATGTGATTCACAGCAGGACAGCCAGATGTTAATATTGATTCTGATATGTCTTGGCTTGAATGATCTTGCTTTTCTGAGAAAAAAAATCTGTTTTTTTTGTATAGTGATGTTTGTACATGTCTGGACAAGGCGTTTTCCTTACACTTGTATGTTTTTAAACAGGTTTACTCTTTAGAAACCACCCTATTTATTAGACCTCGCTGATCTGTTGGTCAGTGAGAAGAGAAGGCAATGGGTTAACTGAAGCATCATTTGGAGAGAGAGTAACTATTTGTGCATGCCCATCGGTGTCCTTATGTATCTGTGTCTTTATATATATATATATATATATATATGTGAATTTGCTCTCCATTGCAGGAGTTTAAATCATCGCTGATGTCAGAAGGGACATGCTCCATGCCACCCAGCATCATTATCAGCACTTCCTGGTGCCAAAGGGGAAGCATTAAATCCTTTCCACCTCTCCAGCAATTGAGACTGTCACTGTCATTAACCTGAGGTGACTTCAGTGCAGCCTGCTCAGACTGTTAGCCTCCATCCCTATTGACATCTACTGCTAACCTTCCAGCAGCAGAGACGCATGTCTGTATAATGCTCCAGCATGAAACAGGCCAGTTTTTGTCAGTGAGGCCTCTTGAGAAAACTTTACTCAGTTCCAGTGTGAGGCTGCATTCAAAACACACCAGGTGCTTTAAACTGAGCAGTGTGAAACACAGGGACTTAAACACAGACACAAACACAGACACACAACCACACTGGCCCTGCAGAGAAAAGTTGAAAATGGAATTCTTTTTGGAAGAACCAAACCGGTCATCGTACCTGGTGATCAGGTCAACTGGTCGGCGGTACTACTGGTCAAGCCATTTATAACTTCTGGCTTCCATCGCGTTGCTTGGTGCCTCAAAAAATATTGTGCTGCCAAGAGACTGCACTACCAGGAGGGAAAGAATATATGCAAACTTGTTTTGGATGAAGAAAATGTCTCTGGAAGAGCTTTTTCCCCCAAAAGCAAGGATCAAGGGAAGCAAGGAGAACTTAGGGAGCTACCCAGCAGGGTTTACTTCCGACATCTTAGCACTGTCTTATATATTTATATATAGATATTAATACATATATATTTAAATGTATATAGCCTGTACACAAGATCATCTCCATTTGTTTATAGCTTGTATATTTGTTTATTGCCTTGTCCATTTAATTCAAAATTATTAATATGACGTTCATACTGTGAGAGCTCAGTTAACCGGAGTCAAATTCCTTGTATGTATATACTTGGCCAATAAAACTGTCTCTGACTCTGACTCTGATAGTACCCTCATCAATCTGCAGCCCTATATACTCATCATTATCAATTCAGGGGTGGAACGCCATTTCTATTAACATGATGTTGAAAGGTAAAGTGGGGAATTTCTGCCACACCGCCATTTTGACTATGTGTACAGCCCACAATCAGACATCTTAAAGTAGTAGCAGTAGGTGGTTATGAAAGTATTAAATTTGGGAGGCAGATTGAGGTCCAGGAGCTCTTTGCCTTACAAGCAAAGGACAAGATAATAAGAATAATAACAATAATAATAACACTATTTATCGAATGTTACACAGTACATACGTAGAGTACCAAACATGAAATTCATCTCTGCATTCAACCAATCCCTGAGAGAGCAGTCGGCGGCCCCTGTGAAGCGCCCGGGGAGCTGTGGTTTTATGGTATCGCTCAAGGATGGGGCTGGGTTTGAACCCTGGTCTCCCGATTGAGGGACCACTACTGTACCTACTGAGCTTAAGTAATAGGAAACGTAAATTACTGCTTTTTTTCCATGTTAATCCATTGATTAGAAAAGCCCTGCTTAATGCACGTGCCACCAGCTGCAGTCTATGCCTCCTTTGCTCAGGGAACCCCAGCTCCCTAATTAAAATCTCACACACGCGCACCTTTATAAAAAAGGCTGAGAATACACAGGTGTGTCCCCCCATGACCCTGTACTATGTTGCCTGATCTGGTCTGAGTTATGTCTATGCCACAGAGTTGCTGTGATGTTGTATGCGAGGAGAAGGTAGTTGCAGGTGGGATATCTACAAATATAGCCTTTTGTATGGGTTGTTTCCCACACGGGACACTCCTTTGTTCTTTTATTTGGCTTCCACTGAACGCATATAAAATTGTTATCATACTCTACACGAGAAGTTAAAATCTGCATGAACTGACGAGGATTTTACCTTTAATTTGAAAATCATTCATTTCAGCATTTTTGAGAGAAATGTAACATGAAGCAATGAAAGTAACTATTCGTGGTCACACGTTTCGTTGATTTGATGGAAATCAATCCAATTGCAGATTTCCGGTCATCTTTTGACATGATAGGTGATCTAATACCGTCTGGTGTTTACATGCACTGGAGTATGTGTAACATGTACATAAGTCATGCGACCTGTATTGAAAGATTATTGTTGTTATGTTTGCCAGTATTCAGGCTAGTGTGCTCATTTTCTGAGAATAATGGGAATAACCCAGACCATTAATAAAGCAAATGCTGAAAGAACCTTTAAAGCCTAAAGACTTAAACCCAATACATTCAAGGTGTAACGTTAGCTCATCTATCCCAGGGGTATTAGTTTAGCTAATGTTACCTAACTTAAGATAAGTCAGCAAGTTGGTGTTGTGTGGTAAACCATAATTGCTAATCTTAGTTTCAACATAAGTGGAAGTAAACTTTAAACTAAAAGCACATGGTAAGCCATCCCATGATACATCCTGAAAACCCAGATCCAAGCCATAGTCACTAATATATTACACTTGTCTACCTCTTTACCAAGACAGGGACTAAGTAAGGAAGACATGGGGGTTTGATACACATGTGTTGTTGTGGGATTTTACATAGAGTAGTAATAGTTTTCCTGAGGTTTTATAATTTGCTCAATGCCTCAGTCAATCTTGGCTTCATTAGGATTTTCTTGGACATTCCTTCCTTGCAGACGTCCAATAATGTTATATTAATTGAGAGTTTCTATTAAAAACAACCAGGTCCAGACCTACGGCCTTGTGAGAGGGTGGTCAGCCAGAAAATGATACACTCATAATTTCCAGGGTACAATGTTTATTTAAATCCATTACCAAATGGCGTACCCCATACATACGTCTTAATTTTTTCTTGACATCACCTCTCCCGCCCCGCAGCGAAGTGAAAAATCTAATGTTCAGTGTTTTCATCTCTTAATCCCATCATTGAAGTGTTTCCATCATGCTACTGGCCTAAACAGTTTCCTCAGTGAGCAATGTTTTGTTCTCTGTCATGAACAGCAGTGGGGAAAATCTAGCGACAGTATGGCTCTGGGTAAAACGAGGATGGCGACACCCTGTTTAACGATGGCATGTACTTTGTGCTGTTAGTATAGCAAGTGATTTACAGTACAGTAGATTTTTATTTTGAGGGATCCAACTGCCTTCTTGGGTGATGATGAAGTGGCAGAGCAGGAAATAGGAAGTCGGACAGTCTCAGGAGGTTTTGACCAGACATGTTTTCGTCTTTCTTTGGCCCACAATTAGAAGCAATAGTCTCCCACTCCTACGAAGGCTCCCTCTCCTCAGCAGAGATATATTTATCTGAGGATAATTGGCCATTAAATCCTCACTTGACAACTGTGAAAATGCCACCCCAAGAGTAATCTGGCTGCCAGAAAATGACAACGGTTGGCAGAGCTGTCGACTGCTGTGAGCCACAGGATGGGAGCCATCAGCAATGAATGGATCTATTCCTCACACTCACATCCGTACACATCCACAGGCACACATGAACAAAGCTGGCTGTGCTAATCAAATACTGTCCTCTTAGCAGGCTTCTGGTTTTAGACTTTTTTTGAAACATAGTGAAACCTCACATTATGATCCTTATTAAAAGACAGGTCCCTGCTCTGTGGATAAAGAAACCCCCCGCATTTTAACCCTTCTTTCATTAACAAAGACTTCTCAGCTTTATTTATTTTATTTAGCTGGGTCAGCGCCATGCTTTGATCATTCTTTCGGGATGCTCTATATTCAATAACCAATGTCACACTTTGAAAGTCCTAATGTGAAAATGGATTCTTCATCGCATCACATCTGTCTGACTTGAACCGATCCTTATCATCTATTTCAAAGTATCTAGACTTACCAGCTTATAAGGCTGTCTGAAAGCTGGGCTAAGGCAATCAGAAGACAACCGTTTCATCATAAATTTCTCTTGTTTTCATCCGAGTGCCTCAACGGTCCCATGCTGCCAGCAGGAATCAGGCTGAACAGCAGATTCAGTACGTTAAATTATTTTCATAGGGCATAGAGAAGACTTGATCTTTGATAGCACTGGCTAAAGTTAGCCCCTGAGTGAGACTCTTCCTGTATAGGAATGTGTTTTCTCCATTTCATCAAATTCATGCCAGACGTCTTTTGGAGTACTTTTACATCAATGGAGAGTGATTGATGAGAACTTCATGACAATGTTGTACATAAAAACATGTAATGACTAAGAAGGTTAGATTTGTTCTTGGGGACGAGGCGGATGTGTTGTTTGTTGATTATCTTGCATAATTAATTTACTGTAACCTCTTAGGCCTCCTTTATGCCCCATGTACGTATAGAAACAGACAACCATTTCAAAAGTTGTGTCCGTTACACCTACAAAATCCCATTCATCCTTCGCACTGACACTGGTACCAGTGGCGAAAATCCAACTTCAGTGTTGGGGGGAGACGATGACAATAGTGCTAAGGTAATTTAGCATACATATTTTTCATGATTCCCTCCCCTGGTATTGGTTTGGAATTGACATGAAAACATCTACAAACTGCTCCTTCAAAAAAGTTGTATTCAAGTTTACCGCCCGTAATAACATTTTTACAAGATTACACTTGAACACATCTCAATGATGTTACAATTCTTTTTTGCCCGAAACTGAGAGTTACTGAACAGACATTGAGCGCATCTTTTCAGTGCAATATGCTGCTGACAGCTACGTTAGCGATACATCTGTAGCATGGCAGTAAAATGTCAAGAGTTTGGAAAACAAAACAGTGAAGGAGGTTGCGATAATGAACTCAGTCACCTGAGCATTTGTGCTCAGCGATGATCTGTGACTTCATTAAATAGATTGCGACTTGTTGATGGTGCATCGTTTATTTACTTTTTCACATTACTTTTTTCCTCTTCTTCTGCAGATACTGTCCCCTATGAGTTACACTGGTAGTGCTCCTTTTTGTCTGTTTTGTTTGTATCCGTAAGCTCTCCGAAACTGTGCAAAAAACGAAATGAATACGGAGTGCAGATGAATTGAATAACCTATGCAGGCTGACGAGCAAATAAATCACCAGCTGATCTAAGGTCCAACACATAGAAAACTATTCATTTACACTCACATTCACACATGTTTTGGGACTTTGGGAGGCAGTAGGAGTACAAAAATGCAAAAGAAAAAGTCCACACAATAAAGCACCAGATCCATGGGATCCCAAACTTTTCTAAATTCGGCAAACAACATCAATGTGTTTTGGTGACTGGCAAAAAAATCATTATATTCAAAGATGCCTTTGGAAAGTGAACAATTCTGTTGCAGTGGAGGTCCAGAGTCTCTTTTTTAATGTGCTGATAAGATTTCAGGAAGTTATGGCTTTATAAGACTGCCATATATTTATGGCTAGCAAGAAATTCTATTCGGTCCGAGCCGACTGCAGCAAAAGGCTTCACACTGCATGAGAATGCCGTGTCTCTACTCAGCTCCAAATCCAGGCCACAGTGGGACACAAGACTCTCAGCCCATCTACGCTGAGATGTCGCACGTTTTTAGACAGAGGTAGCTGTGAAAACGTTGACGCCGTGCTTTGAAGAGATGTCATTTTTGCTGCAGATTCAGAAGGCTACTCAAATCACAGCACCCTGTCAGAGTATGCTTCGTGAGACACCCATCTCTGCTCACCATCCAGGAATCTGAGAGCTTTTTCTGTTACTCAGAAGGTACCGCACCACAGGCCGAAGATGAAAAGTTATTATACTGCAAGCTGAAGGAAAATTCTGGATTCTGCTCTAAAAGCTTCAGGCCATGCTGTTTATTAATTCAAAACAGTGTTTCAGTTTCACAATCCATGTTTATCAAAAATTCCAACATTGTCTTGAGTGCAATCTCATGTTGGAGCGATAATGGGACGGAAAGTACAGCTGAGGTGAAGAGAAGGTACCTAACATAAAGTATTCACCAGAATGCATGAAATAGGAGGAGAGAAAGTGAGAGATAGCCGTGTTTCTGTATTTCCATGCCTCAACCCACCACCGACAACACCCAAAAAAGGCGCACTTTACGTTTTAACAGTTTGTCGAAGAAGCTTTTGTTTGTTCCGTTGTGTTTTTGTTTTTTCTGCCTCGATTGTTTTTTTATACTCCTACTTTCACATCAGTCCTTTACTCTGGAGGCTGCCTTGCCGCTCACAAACAACAGCGCTCTCCCAGTTGGCTCTGTTTGATGACCTACATTACATTCTCTTTGCATGGAGTTACAGCGGGCCCACATGTAGTGTGTGCACAAACTGCGGTGTAAATGCCTTGAACAAAAGGGGGGAGCAGCCGTACGGGGATGGAAATGAAAATGTTTACCATTGTAGGGGACACATCGTATCAAAAGGGCTCGGTGTAGTCTAAACACAACCACTGAAGGTTTGTGTCACACTGGTGCACCATGTGTGAACATGCATGTATGTGAATACATCCATACAGGATGTGTGAACTGGTCATCAGTTTGTCCCCCAGACATGAAAAACAGCCAACATTATTCCTCTAGAAGCAATCGGCAGTCGCATCCTCCTTCTGATTTGACAACTTTTATGTAAAAGCAATCCACAGCGGTGCATTTCCTCTACCTTTGTGGCTGGGTATGGGAGTTTCAAAACAATGTGCATCTGTAGATACGGAAAATCAGCCCAAATGAGTTTCATATGGCTGGATGGTGAACATATTGGAGGCGCTTTGATCATAATGCAAGACCCAGTGCCCCACGTCATGGTGAAATCATGTCCTCGCTCCTATTGTGTGTGTAGTGATTGTGCTCAACAACCCAGTGCCTCTTCATGCAAAGCCACATATGTTCAACAGGAAGAAAAGTCACCCCTCTATAATGTTCATCCAGCAGCAGCCCCTTTGATTACTGGTTATAAAGCACGGACAATTTCACCAACTGAAACCCAGCGTCTCTGCTCCGTGCAAACTCAAGAGCAAACCCGCTGCACTTCTGCAAACGGTGTCATGTGTGGACGGCTGTTTGCTTGGAAATAAAAGCCCGATCCTTAAAGAGCAAAAAAAATTAAGCCCCTTCATTTCCCTTCTCCAAAAACTAAAAGTTTTGGTGTTATCCCTGAGAGCAGCACTAAAGCAGAGAGCCAGTTAAGCCCCATTAGGAGCCTGTGCGCTGTGACGATCTCATTGGAAGTGCTGGATGAAAATTGCCCGGATTAATGTGTTAATCCACCTCTTTAAAATGCTAATGTCCATTTTATGCCCATTAAATCTCAGTGTGAGTTTTCTTTGATGCGTGCAATTTCTATCAATTAAACACAGAAGAGTGAAACAGGGAGGAGGGAGATTAGCTCCCTTGCTTCAAGCATGAATTTCTCCTTTTGGATTCATATTTATCTCCGGCGGGGGAACAGGGGTTGTTTTGCAATAGGTTTGTGAAATACGGAGAGAGAAATGTGGTGATATGAAGAATCTGGGAGCAATGCGTGCCTTCCACAGAGTTTATTACACATCCACTAGCAATGTGGAATATGTCAACAAATAAATAATATGATTTTCCAAACTATCGCTATAAAAAGTCTATAAATTGAAATACAAATCTAGTTCATCCTTTTTAATCAGTCGCCCTCTCAATCCTGGTTCTCAGTGAATATATATTTACCCTGTATTATTAATAGCATTTTTATACTGCTGAATTTTGGCGAGGGGAAAATTGACTACAGCATTGTAATTTATTTTGAAAGATATCACATAAATGCAGCTTTGTTTTAGGGTAAATATGCAACATATAATTAAATTTCCAAATAAATGTAAGGTCTACATGCATTCACTTGTTGTGATTGTGAAGGTCTTATCCATAGAGGGCCCATAATGTGCAGGAATAACATATTGACAGCTGCACTAAACAAAGTAGTGACAGAGAAAATTATTGAAAATATAATGTGTATTCTAAAAGTTGTTGCTTGTAGTGACATACAAAACACAGGTAACAACAACATCAGCACCACTGGAAAAAGATGACTGTTTACAAGATTCCCTAAATTGATTACAGTTATGGTACAAAAGTTTACAATACAAACACAATTTGATAGTCAGCCATCGCTTTTGTTCTTCTGTTCTTTTTTTAATGCAGCTTTTCAGCTGAAAGCTACGGAAGACTATCAGGGCCACACATGGCTATGTGAAATTTTTTAATGTGAATTCTGACTTTATTCTCGTAAACTGACTTTAATCTCGGAATCATAACTTTACTCTCAGAAATCTGACTTTATTCTCAGAATCCCTACTTAATTCTCGGAATTCGGACTTTAAACTCGTAATTCCAAAAAAGAACATCCTGTAGGCCTATTCTGAGAATACAGTCAGAATCTTAGTTTAAAGTCAGAATTCTAAGATTTCAGTTAGAATTCTGAGAATAAAGTCAGGATTCAATGATTAAAGTCTGAATTCTGATATTAAATTTAGAATTAGGACAGAATTCACAAAAAAAACAACGCTGACATAGCTCTATGTGGCCCTAATCCTCTCCCGTAGAAAAGAAAATAGCCGTGTGCTAGGTGGAGCTTTGAGCTTTCACTGGAATATTATTTTGTCAGTTTACGCAATGACAGAACTAATGCCATTTTAAAAAGATTACAAAGAAGAACCTGCTTTTGTTTTTAAGTTTGTACTTTCAGTCATCTAAAATGTAGTCGCGTGACCAACCTGTTTGGTCTACAGGTTTTTTTGCCTCTAGTTATTGAACTGCTCGCTATGGACTTTCTTTCCTCCAATGTTCTGAACTATTTGCTAGTTAGTTGGATTATCCTTTCACCTTGGACAGTTCACTTGTACTGACTGACTCATGGTTTTGAGCCTTGCCTGGTTTATAAATATATCTGGACCTCACGTGGGTCCTCTATCCCAGAACTGCTCAGTTTTTACAATACCTCTCTTTCATAGTGGAAAAATGTTCACAATTCACAACCACTAGTTGCCTTGGTGCTATACTTCCAACAGTATGCACACATCTAACATTAGTGATGAAATTCAGTGCCGTTGTCCTGCAACTCTGACAAAGCCATTTCCACAAGTCAGCGTGAAGCTCCAGCAACCCATTTGTATTGATTATGGACAACAATCACAAATTACAGAACCAAATAATGTATCTATGAGCGGCAGCAGATAAAACAAGCAGTGTGGATAGAAACAATCTGTGTCATGAGGCCTACAGAATTATTCATCCCACAAACAGCAGGATGACTTGCGGATGCACTCGCTGCTGCCTTATAATACCAGGAGTGACATAGCTTGTCCAATCACTGAGGCCTCTGTGGTTGACCATAAAATGCTTCCAGATTTGTCACACACAAATACACACAGACAGACTCATTGTTCAGGGTAAAAACGCTTCCAGTAAATCCACATTTATCATGTGAGCACTATTTTTGAGGTAGAGCGCAAGGAATGATTTATGGAGGCATATGGACTTCTCTCGCGCTCACCCTCCATCATGAAGAAAATATGCTGCCATAAAAGTAAAATACATCCTGTGTTATGCAGTGAAAATGCACTAACTCGTATTTTATTCACCAGAACCGTGTGCGACATGTTGCTGTGTGCCACTTTTTGGGAGGTCGAGGAAACTATGAATTTAGATAATTCAGGGGATCTAGGGTGCATTCTGTAGGGTCCACTCAATAGGATGACTGATGGTAAAAGAAAATCTTGAGTGCCTTTCAGGGTTTGGGTGTGAGAACCCTCATGCCTACTCTTCCTCCACCTCCTCCACTCATGACCACTATCTAATAAACAAGTGCTCACCCCTCCGCGGTAAGCAAACCGGTATAATTTATTAAACTCAGCAGGATATATCAACGCTTTGCATTGGTCATCACAAGCACCATATTATTGAGCAAATTAGTTGCTCACTGCTCAGTGCTATCTGAGGCCCAGAAATGAGGCCCGCAACGATATTCGTGAGTGTTCACAGCTTGCTAATGTTGGTGCAGTGAAATAGATGACCACAACATTCATTAGCCTTCAACAGCAGAGTGGAGCAGCCACATATTAGCTCATGGTTAGCGTCGTCATTACTGAGGCCCGTTTTAACAGACACGAGTCTTCCGAGGACAATTTGTGGTGTGGAGGTATAGTGCGCTAGGGAGAAGGTTTTGTTGCAGAATTGCTTAATGACTACCACAAACCATGGTCGAATGCAATTCAGTCAAATCAGGGGGATTTTAAAATAAGCTTTTTTTTGTAATTCAGGCATTTAGAGTGACCAAAATGTATGGTGGTACATTTTTTGAGTAATAGTTTAAAATTTACAGAACATATCTGGCTTGGTTTTGACGGTGAAGAGAGGTGTTGGAAATGTAAACAATAAAAAAGTAATTAATGGAATTAATTTAATGGAAAAAAATTACATTACGTGTCTGACCCATTTTATTACTCGGCAATGTGTGTTTTTACCGTCTAGACACTAAGATCACGCCAGTTCGACCACTGACGAGGAAGTGTCCTTTAAAATTTGGTTGACATTCCACTGAGAATGTGTTTTCCTACACACCAGTATCTCAGTTATTATGTTCATCCCAGTTATGATCATAATGGGGATGTGGACATATCTGACATTTCTGTAACTGGTACAGCCTTAAATTAAACTGATTTGATTCTAGCTAGAGAAAACGTTGGTAATAGTGGGCTCAGCACCATCTCACTGTGGATATTTTCCAATTTGCCTAAGTGCCAGTAACGAGAGACAGACGGTATTAAACCTGTCCTCCACTATGACAGATGTCAATCTGTCAGTCATTTGCACGATGTAGGACAAGTGAGCCCTGACTTCTGCCATTGTGTATATTTCTGTTATGTCACATTGTGCCTGAGCAATAATCTGCAGCTGAGGATACGATGTGCACATCTAACAGTGTTATAGTTTCTTTTGGTGTGCTACAGCTAGATTATTTGGGTTTCACAAAATCAGAACTAGGCCTCATCCCCGGCAGCAAGAGTACATCCCTGAAAAGTCTCCTATCACCTGCCTTGCGCAAGCAATCCCCCTGATTGAACTCCTCAAAGTGAATATGAAGTTATGTCCACTGTATTTTTTCGTAAAAAAGCTCCCTGAAGTGAGTGAAATATGGACTATTAGAGAAATATATGATATAGATAAGACAGATCTCCTCGCATTGATTCGTATGCACCAATTTTGAACTAAAGCGGATTAACGGTTAAAAAGTTATGTCCAAAAAACTGTGTTTTTCATAAAAAAGCTCCCCCTATTACGTAAAATATGAACTTTTGATGTTAAATATTACATATTAAAGATAGATCTCCTCGAGTCGATAATTTGCATCTAATTTTGGAATAAACCGGAACAGAGAATTATGTTCCAAAACCTCTGGAAGTAAAGTTCCTCTTAGTGTCGGAAATATACAACCGACCTTTGGTATAAATTTTGAAAATGATGCATGAAATTCTAGTATGCGCATTTTTGGGTTATTATTTTAACAGATAGGAACTCCAGCGGATGCAGTAGCGGCGATTGTGATTCCATAATATGACTATTGTTGGGCTATAATAAGATACTTCTGAAATCAGGTTGTGATACTATATGCACAAACTCAAAGACAAGATATTTCAAAAACCCGGTAATGACTTGGATACTAGTGTGCATGGAAACACAGTCTGTATTTCACATGCATCGTTGCATCAACTCCCTCAGCCTCCTCCTTCAACCGGGTTATCCTGACCAAAGAAAATTCAGTATTAATCGTTTTGGACTGTTATCCTTTGCGTCCATTGATACCTTTAATAGGTCCATAAAATCCTCAGCCACTAATCAGGATAAATTTCAGCATATCAACAGCAGGCAAAGCTATAATTTGATACAGTTGGATGGAAAGATGACTAAAAAAATCACTCTTTAACATTGGCATTTCTTCCCCTAACCGCTAATAGTAGATGACAGTAATCTAATCCAGGGTCGTGATCGGCAGCATAAACACTGGAATCCTGTTAGTAGCATAGCCTGTGAAACTACCATGGCGCCAAACTCAGTGCTCTGTCTTTGTCTTTATTCAGTACAAATGACTTAAGTACATAAAGGTAGAATTCAATATACATTTCATTCTCTTGTTATATTCAGTTGATCTAAAACTGTTTGCATCCTGTAGAAAATGGATAACCTGGACTCTCATCCAGCCAGACTTCAGCCTTTTTTATGTGGAAACAGACAAAGCCTGTCCATTCTCATGTTGTTCTGCTTGTTCTGGGGTTGAGGTAAAATTAGCAGCAACCGAGTTTGAGGTCCCTGGGCAGCATGCTCCCACGTTCTTTGGGCCACCATTTGTCATTATGCAATTTGTCAGTACTGCATTCAGCAAACAGGAAGTTTCTAAAAACCAGCGAAAGGCCTGGCAAGAATGTGTCTCCTTCGGGGAGCTTTTTGAGGAGGACTGATGGAATTGGACAGATTCAATGTATTCATGGTCTGGTTATATTGGATGGTTTGGACTTTTCCCTCTCTCTTTTTTCTGTGGAAGGAGCCAGTACACTTGGAAAGCCTACCAGCCAGTATAGACCATAAGAGATCTATCCAACAAAACAAAACGCAGTGAAGAAAAAAAAACATTAATTCTGGTACTTATTGTGCCTCTGTTTTTTCTCCTGAAACACAAGCGTCCATGCCTTCCAATAATTGAAGCAGCATTTTGGTTTGCACTCCAAGATTTCCATTACTTCCCCTCCCTGCCTCTGAGTGGTTGCAGCTGGTGTTGTTGGTTGCATATTGCATGATCCTTAGGGAAGGCATTGTTTGGAAGTTGGGTCTCCTGCACTAGAATCTATTCCGACTCCATTCAACATCTTTGCTGTCTTAACACCACAGCTGTCAGCGATGTCACTACATGATGAGCACTGACACCACCAAATCTAGCAACGCTTTGTCATCCTGCTACACTTAAGCATTGGTTACAGAGCTTTGGCTCTACAAAGACATGCTGTCAAGAAAGGAAAGACCATTATCTGCAATAGACACAAAAGTGGAAGGGATCCCTGCAGACACAGTCATGATTAAGGACTGAGTGTCATTCTTCCTGTCTTGGTGTGTTTTTTTAAAGAGCTCTATCTCTTACTGCCCGTTTTATCGTGCGCCTCAGTCTTACAGCCCTATTGCTCATGCCAACCCTGACAACCATGTTAGAGAATTATCCTGAGGTACTAGGCCCAGTCTTACATCATTCTCCTAGAAACAACTGAAGATGGAGAATACATGGGAGTAAATAATGGTGAGGATTCACATGAATTGGGGAGCTGTCATTGAGAAGCACAGGGACAGCTAAGAGCTAACAGCGTTTGGAGTGATGGGAAAGCATTTCAGGAATGTACAAAAAAACTCAGGGTCCTGGTTCCTGGGGCCAAAACAATGTCGATGAGCCTCATTGACACCGGTCTGGCCATGGGTGTCTAATTTCTCAATGATGATAGCTTGCCACTCAGACTGCCAGATTTAGATGTGTGATTCCCACTGGGGCCAGTCATGTTAAAAAACTCAAACCATAGAGATATAGTGTGTCATTATGAATAAAGTAGCCTTATTTTAATGGATTGTATGACAATGTATGCTGACTATTTATCAAGAGAATGATTGAAATCTGGAGTCATTTTCATGGCATAGCATCCACCAACACCCTGTAGCAAGGCTAGGTGAGGATCCTACTTTCATATTTGTTTTTATTCCCTTTTGTCTTTTATTTTCCCTTTTACTTCTATTCTTTTTTTTTACCCCTTTTGTTTTATTGATTTTATCTTTGGGATGTTATATAGTGCTTTTATTACTTTTTATAGATTCACCATATTCATTCAGATTTAGATTTTTGTGTCTTTATCTAATTGTTTTACTCCATCTCCTGTGCATCTTGTGTCTTATGCCTTCTTGTTTTAAAATCTTTTTTGAAACTCCATCTTGTAACTGTTGGCATTAAATTTGGCCTTATCTCTATTGTTACAGTATCTTCTGTATTTCCAAAATGTTGGAAACTCATCACCCTAAATTGAAGAAGTGGGAAGCAACAAAGAACAAATACTTTGTTACTTCACTTAAGTACAGTTTTTGGCTATTTGATTTATTTTGATAACTTTTTACTTACACTCCATCCATTTTACAAATATATGTACTTCACACTCCTTGCATTTTCAACAAAGACCCATTACATTTGTACATCTTTTTTATTTTGCAAAACTGCAAAACTAAATGGCCTCAAACCCAGATGAGATGACGCCTTATCACAAATGACAGAAAACGAACAACAAGAACCATATAAAACTTGACCACATAGAAAAAGCTTTATGTCAGTGTTTTTTATATCCACTTAAGTAGGAGTCAATGCTGGTTCTGGTAGAAAGGTGTCAGAACAAGCAGTGCATCGCAGAGGTTAGACCTTCATCTTGCTTGATGACCTTCATCTTGCTTGATGAAGGTCTAGTACTAAAACTTTGCATTCAGTGTGCGGGAATTCTTTTTTGTTCAGATACTTATCCCTCCTCTATGCACCTGGCAAAAAAAAAGAAGTGTGAAGTATTTGTTTGTCAGTGTCCAAATAATTCTGTCATACTAGTCAAGGTGCAGACACAACTCAGCCTGCTCCCAACACCCTGCAAATACACTCACCACTCAATCCATTATCTCCCCTCTCTCCTTTCTACACTGGCTGCATTCTTACATCAGTTCTCACTTGGACTGTAAACTATATTCTGCAGAGTTTCTTGCAGAACTTCTGCCCATTGCAGCTTGAACTGATTCTTCCAGCTAGATCATTTGCTTCCTAAGTCTGCAACTCAATGCTGAATGAACAAGAGACATGTTTTCATATCTTATCTCTCTTTACTATCTTTGCCTCTCTATAGTCAAGCAATAACAAATTAACATACATTTCCATATGTCTAATACACTTAATGTGATGGCTTTCAATGTAATTTCATCCGGGTAGGAGAGGTTTATTTCTGAAGCATTACAATCAATATAAAAGTAGCAAAGAATTACTGCAAATGATATAAGTAAGGATTTCTGAACTTTAAAGCCAAGAAGTTATGTTGTTCAACATTTCTGCTTCAAGTGAGGTTTGTCATAAATTCATGGCAGATATGATCACCGTACTTAGTCAACACAATACAGATACAGAGAGTTGATGGAGACCGATTTCGCTTTTAATATTTAATCCTAAAGCATCAAAGGCTTTTAGATCAGCCTGTAATGACGCAGACCTTGTTGAGGTCTGGAAAGAATTTTGCCCTGCAATGAAAGGGTGAAATTATTCTGCCAGACACAAAACATACTCTCGGTTAGACTTTTTCCTTTTACTTCCCAATCACCTCTTCGTGTAAGTTCCTGTAATATATAGGACCTACTCTCAAATCAGACCATACTCCCGTTTTCCTTGAACTCTGTTTTTAAACAGACACAGAAAACGATATTATGGAGATTTAAAGCTTCACTTAAAAAATAAAAAAAAACAGCGAACCCTCCAACAATGACAGCTGGAACAATACAGAACAGGCAGTTCTGCAGAAGAATGGGGCATAGCTAAAGCTGTGATCATAGGATAGCTGGTACACATCTGTAATGAAAACGGTTACGCACCCACAGCTGTACTTTTGAGTATTAATTCTATTCAAACTTTTGAACATATAAATCAAAACAATATTTTTCCTGAGATTCATGAATATTGTAATAAAGGACTGTTTGCCTCAACCTCAACATTAAGAACAAATTGGTCCTGGATGCTGAGAAAGATCAGAAAACTGACAGTATCAAATTCATACCATTGCAATCAGGATAAAAACTTGACAGTCAGACACACCATTGAACCTAAAAACACTGCTTTATTTTGAAGACATTAGGTGGCATCAAACAACTCACGGCAACTGTTTTTATCCTAGCTGCTTCAGAAATTCTTACAGTGTACTTCTGGTACTTCTGCATTTGGATAATGTATATGTACTAAATATTAACTGCAGTCAAACTACCAACAATACCAAACTCATACCATCATCAAAATGAAGACAAATTTATATATATATATATGGTCTGAAAATAATAAGAAATAAAAAACCTCTCTATTTTATAGCATCACTCATGATAGAGGGAATGGTCTTGCCACAAATCCTCAAAGAAAGAATTCAGTGAAATAAAATCTGACAGTAACATCTCATAACTTGTGTCTCGATTTTGCTTATTTTCATGTACATTTGAACTATACCTTGAACTTGCATGTCCTTTTGCTATTACTGTACTATGCAATTTTTTAATGATCAAGTTGGAGTACAATAATTGCTTAGCCCGTTTTTATTGGAAACTAGTAAAAAAAAACCCATAATGGTCAAAAGTGCATGGACATTTTGGTACCAAGGAAATCTGGCTTATTCCTCTTTCGAGGAGATTTTCCTCTGTGTGCGAGATCTTTTATGTCACTATCATGTTGTGTTCGTGGTGAACTGACATGGGCTCCTGATTTTAATAGCGTTTCCCCATAGTAGGTGGGAAACGGAAGACTTTCTACCCACAATGGCTGAATATTTCTTCTATGTGATGCATATCGAAGTCAAAAACAGTTTTATGTAAATGGAACAAACGGCATAGCTGTGCCAAAATGGTCTATTTGAAGTTTGGAACTGACCATGTCTCCATTAAGACCTCTGTAACTTTATTACCATCAAACATTAGATATATAACATTCAGATAATGTGTAAATGTTAGCCAGAGCATTTGGGCTGCAAAAAAATCATGGTTTTCTACAAGGCATATTTAAAAAAGTCATCAGATTAGGCGTGAATGACATCTGTATCATTTATGCTCTGTTCCATCTTAATTCAATTTATCCCAGTAACAGCTATACTGATGTTTACACTTCTACATCCATCTCACAGGAGTAACCGTTATTATATTTATATCAACCTTATAATCACAATGATATACTCGATTCATTTTGGCTGTCATTTTTAGACTTAGGCCTCAGGCTAGATGTGGAAAGTTGTGAAATGCTAATCAAGCAAAACACTACAGAGACAGGTGATCAACAGAAGAGCAATCTGCTCATCTCATGCTTGCAACCTCTAGCTGTTTGTCTGTTTTCAGTATTTACGCTAAGCTTATCTAGCTGACAGGCAGTGAGTGGCACAGTGGGCAGTGAGTGGCACAGTGGGTAGCACAGTTACATCACAGCAGCAGACAAGGTTCTGGGTTCAAATCCACGTCTGCCTTGAGGCCTTCCTCTGTCGAGTGTGCGTGTTCCCTCCAGATACTCCGATATACTCCAACAGTCGAAAATCAAGCAAAAAAGGTGAAATTGGTGACTTGAAATTGTCCGTAGGGGTAAATGTGTGTTTGGATCTATGTGTTGGCCCAGTGATGAAAAGGCGACTTGTCCAGGATGTAACCCTCCTCTCGCCCAATGTCAGCTGGGATAGGCTCAAACCTCTTTGTGATCCAGACCAAAATGGGAAAAAAAATCTATCTGGTTTCTTGTGGCGGTTATATTTATAGATGCAAGGGAGATATTCATATTTTCTCCCTCTCCACCATGAGTAATTACGCTGGTCTCTCTGAATGTTGACCAATTCTATATAAGGAAAAGTTATGATTTGTAGAACTTGTTCATTTTGGTGCACTGAGTGGGAAATCTTGCAGGAACAGGTCTGCCTCTGCAGCGTCTAAACCGCCACAATCGCATGTCACCATCTGATGAGTGGCATTAGTATTCACGGAGACAGACAGACAATCAGGCTCCAGTGATATCACTCAGCATTTGTAAGAATCTGATCTGAGACACAGCAGTATCAATAAAAGATCTCATTTCCAGCCGCACTCGAACAATTGCGCCTTTTTAAACCTACACTGTGGGTATCAACTGTGCAATGAATAATGAAAAGCAATTATGTAGCTAAACAAAGCCTCGGCGGTAATAGGCTTTTGTTTTATTTTTACACTCAAAATGAAAATAGATTCTGCAGCTGTGTGTGGTTTGCTTTTTCAAAATCTTGTGGGTCGCGCTCAGGGCGCACTCTTTCTAAAGCCAGTCTGCTTGGAGCGGTACTGCTATGGTACTTCCAATCCAAATGAATTAGACAGCAAGCCGGCTTGAATAGAGGGGACAGCGGCAGACAATCTGGCTGGAACAAGGAGGAAACAGAAGTCGGCTGCTTAGATTTGTGTCTTGATTAATAATTCAACAACCAGATTCTCTATCCAATGACCCCGGTAAAGAAGCACAAATTATTTAACAAGCTGCCACATCAACGTTCGGGTGAGGATATGACGCATGCTCTCTCACCTAGGTATCATAGAAGCACGTGAACGTTCTCCAAGGATGCCAGCCAGATGACACATGGCCTTGTGGGTATTGACGGCTGTATCAAGGTACAGACCTGGTGTCATCTCACTTCTCGGCCATCCTGTCTGTACACACTGATCAGCCCACAAACGGCTGGTAAGACGTGAGCTCCTATTTCCAACAGTGAATGATTCACATGAAACAGACTTGGCGTCCTTGAAAAATCTGATACCTGCCGTGATGGAAAAGTGATGCCTTCACAACAACTGTTTGCACAGGGTTTCAGTAAAGATTAGTACTTGTTAGAGGATAGGGAGCACAAGAATTCTTCATGAGCAACATAGTGATATTTTTTCAGATCAAATTTGTAAAGGAAGAGGAAATAATGTGCTGTATCAAATACTTTTTCATAAGCAAGAGTGGTTAAAAGTGAGACACACCGTATGGTTGCATGTGCCTTCTTTGCTTTTCAGCTGGACTTGTCCGAATAAACATGTGTAACAATATAGCATGTTTATGCATATCTGCAGCAGACAAAGTCCTCAATGTGTGACATAAGGTGGAATGAGACAGCCGCGTCTGACAGCATGATCGTCACTCTGTTATTTTTGTAGCTCTTAAAAAGCTATGTACTTTCCACAGCCACTTAGAATATGTTATGATTTCAGGAATGAGCCAAACACACCAGACACACACACACATACAAACTGAGAGTGCTACATGAACAAAGAGGGGACAATCTGTTAGCATGCATTAATGCAGGTGTATGTGTACATTGTGCATTTGATAGGGAGTTAGCCTTGATGCTTGGGGTCTCCATTGGACCTCACACACTGGGCTGTGGGTGTAATTGCCCCTGGCAGGTCGTCCTGTAACCATGTGGAGACATAGCAAAGAGGAATGGGGAAGAGAGTACGGGGCTTTGTGGCATCCGCCACATGTCTGCCTGTGTGGCAGTGCTGAGCTCCCGGGTGTGGAGGCTTGGCTTTGGGGAGATGATTGTTATAGCACTGTTGTTGGCTTTAAAAATGCCTTTTTAATGGGAGTGCATTTCACAAGCAAGAGCAGCGAGGTCTGGGAAGCCAACATCAGAGCAGTGGGTACAGAAGTTCAGCATGTGTTGGTGCTTGGTTCATCAGTGGAAACAGCCTGCCCTCTGCTGCTGAACACCAGAATAACAGAAAATCCCTCCAGACCGGTGTTTTTGAGACAAACGTTTTAAAACAAAAACATTCACGATTGCTGCGGGATAAAGATTTATTCATGAAATCTGTGAATATGGAAACATCAACACGATCCTTTAAGAGAAAATGCACATTGCACACACACATAGTATGGATGAATTCATTCACAAAATTGGGTCAGATCTACTTCTTTACCAACATCTCATCTAGACTTATTATCTTTCTTCACGGTAAATCTGCATGTAAACCAACATGTCACCAGCCATGTAGGTGTGTTTTTTAAGTAGCTTAATTAAAGATTTATTTAATACATGGCCTTTTTCCATTTACCTTAAGCACTTTCAATGTTTTTCCTTAATGAACAAATGAATTATGCAGTAACCCAGACTCAACCAACAAAAGGTATTTGCTGCATAATGTGTTTGCCTAACTAGCAGTGAGGAGCAGGCCTACCTTTTAAGTGGATAAGGTAACTCTGTTCAGCGTGCAGTAAGTGTCTAGTTTAATTTAATTCAATAATCCTGATAAATGAAATAAATCCCTTCTGGGACATCCATTCCTTGAGTAGTGAGATAATATAAAATGAGGTTCACACAGAAAAAATGAGAACATTATGGTTGATTGAGCTTTTACAAAAAGCAGAAATATTAATACCGAGATCGTCTTTATGTTTATAATTTTGTTATAATGAATGAAGGCATCCATGTGGAAAACAATCAGAGCTCAAAATGGATGACAGTGATTGTGAGGCTAAGTGAAAGAATGCATTTGCATTTTCACACGCTCCCAATGTAAATTGTTTCACTTAAACTTTTTAAATGCCTTTCTGTGTTCCGACTTAATTTGAATAAGTTTGAAGATAACGAACGACTTGAAAGGCAGATCGCGAGTCCTTGCGACACATTTATCCACAATTTGATTCATGAGAGAAAAGGGGGGAAAAATTGAAAAGAATAAAAGGACACGATCTTCTCTGAGAAATAATATTATTTTGTGCTGAGTTGGGATTATTTAAATATAATAAAAAAATATTCATATCAGACATTAATTTGAATTCAATATAGATGCTTGTATAATTGAATGCACTACTTTGCATAAATTAAAACAGGCCTTTTCTGGAGGCTGCTGCTGCTTGTATAGAAAATGCATTATTTCTGCTCATGTAATTTAGTTTGAGCTGTAATCCATTTAATGCATTTTATTTAAATCATTTGATAAATACATGTTTATGTGCTTTGTGCATGCATTATATTAAATATCCAAACTAACTTTGCATCTACCTGGGTTATATATGATTTTATAGAATTTGTTTACTTGAGTAAAAACTATTACCTGAATCTGAAATTCAAAGGGTCAATTTAAATAATAACTCAGTGGTATCCCTCTAAATAATATACCTATTTAAAGGGCAATTCCACTTTTTCCCCTACTGCATCTGTGTATAACCAGTGATTTCTTCTTATTTAAACCTTCTTTCCCTTCTTACAGACTTATTACTTGTTTCCGGCAAGTGCTGCCTTGTAAGTGAAATTGGTGGAGTCGTCCTTGAACATCTGTTGCTCAGCCAAGCCTCAAAGCGAATCCCGCTAATGGCCCTCTAAACTATCCACATAAATACACACATAAATAAAAATGTTTCCAAAGAGATTTGGTCATTGACTTGCTGCTAATCAATTCAGCCCCCGTTTCCAAAGTACAGTGCAAGACATATGTGCCGATCAATGCCTGGCGCTGAGATGGCTGGCCAATGAGTGGCAGCCAATGCTCAAGCGGGAGTCAACGTTTGCACGCAGATGGAACGGGCCCATCATGTGTGTCTTGAATGAAGAATGAATGAATGAATTTATTTTGAACATTAATAAAAAAGACAAATAAGAGTACCAACAAACAAGAGTATCAGTGTCCAAAACCAGTAGGTGGAAGTAAAACTTATCAATCCCTACCCCTTCTCACTTCATCCCTCCTAACTCTGAACAGTCTTGGCAAAAGGCTGTGGTCTGCACTCGCACATGCACACAAAGTTAAACACTGACAGAAACAGAATGTTGTCCATCAACGATACAAGAGAGAAAATTATAGGCTTGTGTGAAGTGGAGTCAGTAAAGTGACAAAGTGGCTTTCCTTAATTTGAGCTACACAGAATGATATGACCGCTGTTGGATGGGTGCCACTTCAGAAAGCTAGTGTTTCAAGATTTTCTTTTGTTTTTTTTAAACAAGGGAACAGGGCTTCTATGGACACGCTGGTCCGATTCATTTTTTTTCCTTTATATATATATATATATATATATATATATATATATATTTTGCCTATAAATTCTTAACTGTAAGATTTGCATACTTCAGCTTCAAAAGGGGAAAATAATATCTGGTTAATATTAAAAAGAGTAAAAAGACTGAGCTTAACACTTATAATAGAGTAAGAACATCTAATTGTTGTACCTCTAGGCAAGTGGCCTATAATCTTTATGATACGTTCATTTGAATCACATATTTGAGAACATGTCGTCTACACCATTGCCGTTTTATTTTTGTCAAAATGCCTCAGTCCAACTCAACTGAAGTAACCCAAGGCCTGGCTTTCTACTTTCTAATGAATGCTTCTTATCTCCAATAGACGTGAGCTTATACACCTGAGCTTATAGTTACAGAAATATCTGCATATGACAGTTCAAGCTGGGCTTTTTTGGGATCATTCCTACTGCCAAGCAATATTCATAAATTTAATTTCCTTTTATTAGTTTTGGTGTTATTAAATGAGATTGCTTCATCTTATTATATTTCCGGGCCTAGTGAGTGTGGCTAGTAGCCAATATTCAAATTCAATAACACCTCTTGTACTTAGTGCATGCCACTAATAAATGCCAATATATGATGCATATGAAGACGGGGCTCAGAGTGGAAGTCGCAGCGGGTAATAAAATGCTGTGAATGTCCTTCAGGGGTGAGACATGCCTATCTGCACCCCTGTAGTACACTGCTTATATAGCTAAAGAAGCCGAGGTGACCTAAATTCAGAGATAGGCAGGATAGAAGCGCTGAAGAGAGGAGAGGCAGTTGTTCATATTCCCAGTTTTTTATTAAATAGTCTAGACAAATCCCAAAGAATGTAGACACTGGATATTACACGTCATAGAAAGGACCACAGTATGTAAATCACAGCCGTGTGACTGACCTTTAAACTCTCCAATGGACACTAGAGGCAGCTGACCTGATCCATATCCATCTTTGAACAGACATCTGTACTATTTGGTAAGAGAGAGAGGAATGAATGGCTGAGGAGAGTCAGAATGTGGCAGTGGCTTGAGTGCAGTGTCTCACGTCTTGGTCCCTGCAGGGTAAAAATTTGACGTCTCGCCGTTTCCCTATTTTATCGCCGTAACCTGACAACTGCTCCTGCAAAGACTACAGCTCAGATAGCTTAGCTACAGGAACAAATGACCTTTACTTTTATGATGAATATTTCTATTTCATCATTATTATTGGGTGAAAACTATGCATATGATCAGCACAATGGATTTCTTTTTCATTAGTTGTGTAAAATGCCACTCAGTGAATGAAGGGCTGCCTAACAGATTACCCCTCCAGCACGGCCACCGCTCCTGCCGCTACCAGAGGGATCTGACAATTGGAATTAATATGCTTTGAGCTTTCTCTCTCTATATGTTGGCTGAGGTTACAGAGAGCTTTGCCGAGGACTTCTTCATCATGCTCACATCCAAGTCTGCCTAACACTTGTCACTGTCAATCACATGGTGATAATACACAAATGATTCTCTCATTTAGTTTATTAAAATCTCCAGGCTTATTTCAACTGCAGTCATTACAGCAAATAATTGCTGCATTGAGGGTTTAACCAGGCCATAGCCTCAGGGATAAAGAAATAGTACTGCTATATGAAGACTCTGGCTCTGATTTTACCTTCACTCCCCAGTTGTTCAGATTTCCAAAATGAATATTACATTTGAATCTAGATTTGGCTTTCCTTATTCAAACTAACATTGTTATTACATATTATTTGGACACAGAGTCATCTTTTTTCACTTTTTTTATGGCTGTACTTTCAAGACAGGTTTCACCAAGGACTGCCAATTGCAATTCTTTGCTGTCATTTAAACCAAATTTTAGATCTGAACCAGTGGGCCTAAAATTCTCTGAAGAAATGGAGTGACAGAAGGGAACATATTTCATCTTAAATTTGAATTCTGATGACAGCTGAAGGTTAGTAGCTAAGGGGACCGGGACACATAAATCTTTCAGAGAGGAACAATCAAAGAATAAAATATCCAATTACTTCACTGATATATATGAGAAAGAAAAAAAAGATCAGATGATGATATGACGCTTCCAATTAAAGAAATGTGGGATATTTCCCTGCAGTTCAGGTAATGGGAAAATGTCTTTGCTGTTCAATTTAAATAAAACGTGGTGCCGGTTAAGATAAAAATAAATAAAACTGAGTTTAAATAAAGGTTCCATGTATAACAGGAAATCCAGTTCCAATGGGTCACATATTCGATTAGTTAATCCAATCTCCACAATTTAATTACATTCATTAGGATATTTATTTGACCAAACAAGGTCACAATAGTTGATTAGATGAAGAACTTGTGGCAAAGCCTTTTTTGTGTCAGACAGTTTATGTCAAGGAAGGCAAAGCAAGCATAACTTCTTTGTTTTGAGGTGGTCCTTGTTTCGTTCACGTCTAAAGAGTAATGGTGACCTTGCATTGTTGGCTGCCCCAATAAAGAAGCAGGACACTAATTACCTTTGTCAGTGAAGTGTACTTGGGACATTATATAATCAGATAATAATAGAGTTAATCATTTGTATTTACTCTCAAACTTGGACAATGTCATTTTGCCCAATTAATGCAATCACTCATGCATTAAATTAGTTTTTTTTTCCTCATGCAGAAAAATAATTAGGAGTAATTGTTAGGAAATCAATCAATAAGCAGAATGAACTGCCAGTGAAGCATGGTCAAAACTCAGGGAAGAGACCCAGATGGCTTGGCTTGCCTCTTAGTCTCAAGGGACCTTTGGTGTGCAGTACACCAAAACATTAAAATTAAGGAAGTAAAAAAGTGTCAAGCATTTTCCTTTTCATCAAGGTGCCCTAAAGCTAATTTTGCGGAAGCTTTGCTAACCTCTGTGAAAACTGCACAGATAACGTATTGTCTATGGCGCTCTCTTGTGGGTAGCCACAATGTGACGCCACCGCTCCAAACGCCTTATAACTTTATTTTATTTTATTTCAAATACTAAGGCACATGAAACATCAACACAATTTAATCCCCTCTAGGAACTGCCAAAACCTACCTCTGGATAAATGTCCATGAAAATCTGTCCTATAGTTTTTCCTAAATCTTGCTCACAAAAAAACAGACAATTTAATTTCCTCAGACAGTAATGTTAATGCATGGAGAGACATGCTGCAACTTTGTTCTGGTTAGAAGCTTGGCAGCATGATGGACTGGTGGTTAGTCACCTTACAGAAAGAAGGGTCTTTATTTGTATCCAAACCCAAGGCCTTTCTATGTGGTGTTTGCATGTTGCTCCTGTGTTTCTGTGTTTCTGAGTTCTCCCCAGGTGATTGGGCTTCTTCCAACAGTCCAAAAATGTGCAATAGAGGTGAATCTGTGAGTCTAAATTGAGGCATTATTATAAATTTTCTTAATAATGAACCAAAAAAAAAAGTTGAATTATAAGCAAATTCAAATTAAAAAATACATCTGGATTGAGATAAATATATTGCTTGCAACCACTTGTCATAATAGAATTAAGTAAATTCAATATTATTTTCAACTTAGAAAAGAACATTGACGACGTAGGCATTTTCAAGTCATTGCCCAGTTGGGAAACATCACCGCCATGATAGAACGTCGGCTTTAATTACAATATCAGAAACGTCAAATAAATAACGGACAGCTTTTACCGTGCACAAGCTCTGAAAGGGGATCTGAACATATGGCTAAACATTGATTTGAAGATGTAATCGTCATCTAATCATCAAAAACTGTTAAAAACAACCAGTGCAGTGTGGCCTTAAGAAACTCAGCAGTTGTCCGACGTGTGTATACAAAGTATATACGGTGCAAAGAGAACAATACAAAATATCAATATAAAAGAACGATGGAGGACCTCCCTGTACCCCCACTCAGAGTTCTGGGCTACGTCGGGCAATGTTATCAAGTTTTTGACAACCTCTGTCAAAATGACTTGGTTCCGATTCAGTAAAAGATTTCAGATTTGACTCATTTTCTTTGTCATGTGAATTTCACCAATGCCCTTCTCCTTAAAGAAAGCTAAAGGAAGCTCATGAATCTATTCATTCCAGGGGGCGAAGTCAACGTGTGCAGATTATAACTGATTCTCATCCCCCATAGGAACCAAAGTAAATATTGGTTCCATTTTTCACATGCCACATATCTTCCAAAGGGGCTCTGCAAGACATAAAACTCTACTGGGGCATAAACCCCCATTACTCCAACCACTTTTTTTCTTTTGAATGATTGCTGCATATAAAAAATGTGTTATACAATACACTATAAGAACTAACCTTGCTTGGCCCACTTTTGCTGCCACTGGAGCAATTCTGCTGGCACTGAAACGGAAACAACTTCAGTTGAGTAGCAATTCTGGAGACTACATTTATTTTAAAAAAAACAAATCAACGACAATGCTCCCATTTTGCAAGGCACAAAACTTAATGGGGGGTTTGGAGTGTTCAAACTCAAAGTTTAAGGTGGTTCATAGCTATCGCTGCAAAACTCGCCAATACAAGCAGCTATACTTATACTTATACTTAGAGAATGTGTTTGGCCCCAAACATGTGCCTGGTTTAATTCTATTGCTGACGCAGCCCAACTACTTTAAAACAATCCCTTTGACCCACTTGTTTCTTACGTGCGGCTGTATAATATGTCTGACAAATGATGTGCGTACTATCTAAAGTGTGCAACATAGTAGAATGTCATGACATTGTATGAATATAACAGTGCAAGTGTATCTTAAGGACAAGACTTCAGAATGAGACTCACACCTGAGTGTGCCGCGATCTTCTCTTTTATAACAAATCTGCCTCTAATGAACTCATATATTCATTATATATTATACTTCAGATTCATTGTTTTAATACATTTTCCACCAACGATCAAAAGACACTAAACCCCCCCCCCCTTTTCTTTTTAAATTCTTTTACTTTACTTAAAAATGTGCTATTTGTGAATAATTATGGACATGGGTATGGACAACAAAAACAATTTTGTAATGTCATTTCACCCAGTTCTTACAGGTTGCTAATCGTTCTTGCACTGGTGGCAATATAAATCTTTCTGAAAATGTTTGTTTCAATACATTTTACACTTCATGTTTACTACATTGTCTTATTGTTTAAATGTCATTCTTTACTTGTATAAAATAAAACAACACTGTATTAATCCCAAAGGAAAACTCCAGATTGTTATCATTATTATTATTATTGTCAAAAAAATGCAATACAAAATTAACAAATCCCTCAAATAAATTACTGTCAGTACTCTGCTACATTATAAAATAATAATAATTTCATTCAAATATTTTGTAGCAGAGATTTGTTCTAAGATAATACTAAACAAAATATCTCTCAGCAGTTTGAAGGTGCCTGTCTTGCTCAATACTAAATCAATACCGACTTGGTTCATTCTGTTAGCATTAAACTGCTTCTGATATTTTGGAGTACAGAATAAAATAATTTTCCTCTCATCAATCGAAACGAATCCACAGCCTAATATGGGAGTTTGTTGAAATACAAACTTTATATTTGGGGACCCTGCAAATCAATATGCTTGTCACCAGTTCTGAAAATCTGATATCATAATGGCCATTAAAATGGTCAACTTTGTACAACACCTGTCTCTGACTTAGCAACACACTCTTGTAAGATTTGCTGATCCATCTCTGTCTTGGAAATATTTTCTTGACATTTATATCATCACTCACACGTGTGAAGCAGGTGTGTCTGGAGTTAGATTCTACAGACCATTGAAATGGTCGCTACACATCCTACCATCAAATACTTTTTCTAAGTCAACAACACTTACCCTCTCATTTGATGGAATCACAAGCAAGATCTTGTTCTGTTGTTTTTTGACACATGGCAAACAGCTTTTGGTACCGCCATGTTCTGAACTGGGGAGTTGCTCAAAATGGACCTTACAAACTAGATTCTTCAATTAGACATTTCTTTTTCTATGAATTCAAACATAGCCTGATGTCCTATTAACCTCATTACAGAGGTAGTAATTCTAAAAATTGTTCAAGCTTTGGAGAATCCCTTTGGGTTCTAAAAGTTAAAAACAAAAGGAAAAAAAAGGTGTCTACTTTTCATGCAGATAAGATAATAAATTGCATAAATTTAAACAGTGTCCTCCATGTCCATGATGCTTACCGGAGATTTCAGGGGTACCATCAGGGCCAGTACGCCCATGTATAATTCTTAGATTATTTATTCATTCTATTAAAGTCTAATAGTTAGGGAAGACAGACGCACTGCCTGCCGTTACTTTGCCCGTGCAATTGCGCCAGCTGTTTCTTGAATATTTTGCAGCTGATAAACAAAAAATAGAAAGTTTGAAATATTTCAATCACATCCGGTCTGGCATCTCGCTGTATGTTACTGATGTATCGAAAGCAAATCAACTGCAAGGACCTTTTTTGTCGTAGACCAATGATATTCTATCCTCACACTTATACCCGCCTCTCATGCTAGATTGACCTCCTCCGGTTTCTGTGTCTGTCAAACTGTTTAGTTGGACAATACTAGCAAGTTAGCAGGGATGACACCCAAAGGAATGGCGAACAGCTGAGCAGTTTCTTTGTAAATTATACCGGGACATTTGCTAATTCCACAGCTAATGGTACTTTTAGACATATCTTGCAAATACCGTGAGTAATTTTATAAAAGATCCTAATACTATTGGCAAGAATTATGTTAAAAGCGCTAGCCTAAGTTCCTAGCAATGCTTAATGGAGCCTCGCAAGCTAATGCTATAAATAATGTTAAGTAAGGACAAACAGGTGAGAGACCATTTGGGTTTGGACCGCAGCATTAAGAGATGTTATTCCTCGAAAATGTATACAGTCACATATCCAGTTTTAAGATACAACTCGTAGGTAATACCTTTTGTAGGTAACGTAGATCAGTTGTTTATGCTGTTAGACAAACGTTAAACTCGGGCATTGGCATATGGAACTTTAACTCCTACTGGAGATGCCACGATGTTAAAATCTGGTTAACCTAAATTAAGCTAGCACGGAGCCAATATAACTCAACAATCCCTCAATCTAACATTTCCTGCGTTATCGAACTCATGTTAGCCTTCATATTGCAACAATAAACAGCATTTGTGTTGTCACTTAAATCAATCAATCAAATGATTGGGTGTATGTTATTGTGTTTTTGGGTTTGCCTGCAGGATCATTCATTTATTTCATGTTTTTGTCTTTTGTTCCATCACAGCGGCGGATGGCCTTGAAAGTGCTTCTATTGGGACCTACTTAAAAAGAGGGACACCAATCTGTATCTCTGAATGAGTGATGAACCTAAACCCATTCTGGAGCATGTCTGCCAGTACAAGTCGTAAGGTACATAAGATAAACGTATTAAGCTATCACTCTCACCAGAACTGAAAACCAGGTGCAAGAACGGTGACAGTAACAGAAAGTTTGCATTACATGAGGCTGTGCAAATACACTGATCAAATATAAAATTATAACCACTGGCAGATGAAGTCAGAGTAACAGGGATTATTTTGTTATGAAGCCTAACACTATATGGGTGGGATTTATTAGGCAGTGAGTGAAGTCCATGTGGGGAAAACATATGATTGACTTTGATAAGGTTGAAGTTCTAATGGCTATATGACTGTATCAGAGTATCTGCAAAACTGCATATGATGACGGATCTTCTCGATTTCCTGTGGTTAGTATCTACCATAGTAATATGATGGAAAGAAATAGATGAGCCAGCGACCGGGTCATGGGAGCCCAAGGCTAATTGATGCCTGCGGGGACCTACACAATATTAGGCAGGTGGTTCAATCTTATGGCTGATTGGCTAAACTTTGAACAGCATTCTCTGAAATCTACTAGTGTCAAATTTGCATAATGGTACTTGACATGTGTATGACAGGCTAAACATTCATGTTACATATTCAACTTATTTTAAAAATACATGTTAGTTTTCCACATAATGCTTTCTTTGTATTAACAATCAAACCAATGTTCTTATATACGATCATATTTCTTCAATTAATATTTGTGAATGTTGAAAGGTTCCTTAAAGGTCTTACTGCATTCTACATAAAGTTAGTGTGTGTGTTTGCTGAAAAATTAGAGAAGAATACAATAATGACGGATCTTAGGGCTTTTCTCGCACTGAATACGCAACCATATCAAAGTGTAGAAGATGTGTCACTCTTTTAGATTTTTAGACAATTGTTGAATATAGAAAGATGGCCATTGTTTTATATTTCATTATAATACTTGGTTCTTTTTTTGTGCCTTGAGTTTTTGTTGAAGGTCTAAGAGTGGGTCAATTTAACATACATGTGTAATTTTTGTGAAGTAGTGAGAAAAAATGGTTTGACACAAGTATTTGGTGACTTGTCAGAGGAGCATTTCAAAAACATGTCTGCTTTCTAGTGTGACTTCAATGAATGTGTTGGCTAGTTCATTTGAATAAGCACACTATTCACTGTAAGCATTCCTTGCATATTTGCACTTGTCGTCAGTGGCAGTGACTCCTTTCTGCATTTCTATGATTCCGCTGCTCCATGTGTACAGTCAGATGTGTACTTGGACTACTTTTTTCATTCTGAAAGAACATCAGTGAGATGCAGTGATAGCTATAGTTTAAAGTGTTTTGCTCTTGTCTTAATAACTCTCGCTGATAAGCTCTAAACCAGTGCAACCTGAGAAACTGGTCTAAGCATATGATCACTGCACTTGGCCATTTTGGACTAATCTTCGGTTTGCATAATGGATAAACTTTAGCCTCCTAGCTGGCTCTCAAGGTTTTCCCATCAGCCTGTGTTCCAATACCTAATTTTCTTCACAGCTGATGTATTGATACTACTGTTATATTATATATTTCTCCTACTTAACAGCAGAGATCTGATAATGAGGACCAGAGTGGGCGTGGGGAGCAGAGAAGCAGTCCAGCCCGTCTGTCCTTTGGCAAAAAACAGCTTCCACCCATTCCGAAGAATGCAGCACCGATTACTAAGCCTGCATCCACGGTCACCCCACCCCAGTCAGCCAATGGCACACACGCCTCCTATGGCCCGTTTTACTTGGAGTACTCTCTGCTTGCAGAGTTGTAAGTTATTGTCCAGCATCAAAATCAAAAGTTCAATTGGTTTTGTATTGTGTTCCCTTGGCTTTGGTAGCATTGTGCACTTTTAGCATTTCATTTTCATATAAATGTTTGTTGCACCTGCTCTCAAAACACAGGAACGTATTCTGTTTTGTGTTATATCAAACATACCACTCAGATATAGTTCTGAGAAGGGAAAAAAAACTGCGTGCAAGTTTTTCTTTCTTTTTTTTATTAATCTAACTTTTGTCATGTGATCTGCAGCACGCTAGTGATAAAGCAGAAACTCCCTGGAATATATGTACAGCCATCCTACAAATCCGCTCTAAGTAAGGACCCGCTTCATGCATCTTTCATATATTCACAAATAAATTGTTGATACTTATGGGCGCTTTATATTTACGTTGCAGAAATTAATAAAATATTTTTGTAATGTTTTTTGCCTTTTTACTGTAATATCAAACAATTCTTGGACTGCACCATGTGTCAGTCTCTGCAGAAAATATTTTTACATGGTCTCTGCTCAGTCACTTATAAACTTCCAGTGCAATTACACTGCCTTGTCTGGTGTGCCCTATACGTGGATCGGTGGCGCGTGTAGTTTTCTAGATGCTCTGTCTTTTTCACTTTCTAGTGTGGTTTGGGGTCATATTCATCAGACATGGCTTGTACCAGGACGGAGTCTTCAAATTCACTGTGTATATTCCAGATAACTATCCAGATGGAGAATGCCCTGTAAGTATAGTAGATTGAGATTAAGTTGTACTTAAGTTATTTCAGTATTTATTAAAAAAATTAAAGTTAATGTTTTCTATCGAGAAGATGTTTTTTGTGGTCATTAGCATACTATTTATAAGTATCATCAGGTTTGAAAGTTTTCCAGGTCTACAAGGGGTTTTTGAAAGTAGAGCTTGAAACTTGAAATTTTTTATAGTTGTATTGAGAATACTGAGCAATGCACTTAAATGATAAGACTTGACTCCTCTGAATAAAATGAAGGTAGAAGCCTGAAGTCACAATTATGCCTTATATTTGATCATTGATCAGAAAATGCTTTATTTATGAAACAGCTGTGAAATGCTTTGGGACAAAAGGAACAAATCACTCATCCATCTCTTCCTTCACACTATGTTTCAGAAATTAATATTTGACATCCCCGTCTTCCATCCTCTCGTTGACCCTGTGTCTGGAGAGCTTGACGTCAGAGGAGCTTTCACTAAATGGAGGTACACACATGCCACCTGATCTCCCTTGAGCCTGTCTGGCTTGCTGTGTACTCCTCTTGGACAGCTTACTTGGATTAAGCACTTTCTGAAGGGAAATTATTTTATAATGAGGGCAAATTTTATAAAAGTCGGTCTGATTGTCGACTAAGAATGTTGAGATAACCACCTTATTTAAGATGTTGATCACGTAAAAAAGTTGTTTATCTTCCCAGACTGTCATGGTAGGTTGTCAAGTTTAATGGTGGACAAGGGAAAACATACATTCAATGATGTAAAGTACCAAAATTCCTTAGAACACAGTTTAACCTTGTCAACTTCTTATGCTCTCTTGTAGACGGAATCACAACCATATCTGGCAAGTCCTGATGTACGCTCGTACAATCTTCTACAAGATCAATACAGCAGAACCACGCAATCCAGAGGCGGCTGTGCTGTAAGTTTATGTGCTTCATATCCAAGTGCCTTTATCCTCTAGTAGAAGATATATCATAAAAAGGGGACAATTAATTCTCAATAATTGTCAGTACCAAACACGATCAGTACTAACACGATTTTTGCAATCGTGCAAATTATTTGAATTTAAATGCCTTTTTTTTTTTTTACAGTTAGAAAAACCAATATAAACATGAAAACATTCGCATACAGCAGCAACAGGTAGTCATTCAAACATTTTCATTTATTTTTTGGAAAAGGAAAATAGATTATTATAATGCTGCTTCCATTAAAGAGGGGATTATCACCCTTGTCTGTATGCAACATTTTGGATATGGGGTACGGCCTATTTCAAAAAACCACTGGACAGAATTAAAGGCATTGTCCCTGTAAGCCAGAAAAACACAAGACATTATTTAAATCATTTTATGCATGCTTTTCCTGCAGTGACTGTTGGCCAACCAGATGTCTGCTGTTATAGAGCAATATAAACATGATCATAAAACATTGTTGTACCTTTTTTCCATTTAAACAATAAGTAATCTAGATTCCATTTCAGGATTATTAATTTTTCCAGATCTTTTCATACAAAATGTCCAAATAAATGTATTTAATAACTTCGAAAGCAACGTTTATATCTTGGTAATTTTGATTGCAGGAGACACGCTCACATCTTCTAACCTCTTTCATAGGAGAAAGCCTGCTTCAGTCTTTACTCATCTCACATGTGTCTGTTTTTGTCCTTTCAGGTATGAAAAGGATGTGCATTTGTTCAAAAGCAGAGTTGTGGACAGTGTGAAGCTATGCAACAGTCATCTCTTTGACCCACCCAAAATAGATGATGCCTACGCAATAAGGTTGGTTTACTGCCTCTTTTTATCATTCCTGAACTCTTTCTACGACAACAAAACACGCCCTGTAATGTGTGCTCTTACGAGGCAAAGCTAATGCTGTCTCTTTAACTCGCATTGCTTATGCATTTTGTAGTTTTTCTCCATGGAACCCAGCTGTTCACGACGAAGCAAAAGAGCGCATGTTCACAACCAAGGTAAGTTTTCCTGCCAGCATTAAAGAGGGTGAGTAGTTAGTATTTTCATTGGTAAAGCCGTACTGTTGTGCAACCAGTAATTTTCCTTTGTTGCCTTAGAGACGGCCTGAGGATCACCAGAAGGGAATACATGTGTCCGGGTTGTCCTGGGTGAAGCCTGGATCAACGCAGCCTTTCAGTAAAGACGACAGTCCTCAGAGCTGAACCTGTAGTGTCCCAGCATCAGCCACTAGATAGAGGCACATGCATTGGATGCCAGTCACAAGCTTACCTCAGCTGTATAAATGAAATGTATCCTTGAAAAGTTTGGAGAACTTCATACAATTCACAATTCAATCTCCACATTATTGCTCAGCTTTAAAAACTTTGGTAGGCATCTCCTCAAACAGCTTTAGAATAAGGAAAGTTTGTATCCTCAGATAAATTATGACAAATGGATGTCTCGGCACCATTTAGGCTGAGCTGCAATCAAAGAGCTTTCCCATTTTGTTTTTTGATCCATGCCAATGTTGGACTAGTTGACTTCACATACTATCCCAAAGGAGTTACAAATGTAATTTGCATTCATACTGTAAGTATAGTGTACTAAATTATCTATACCAATTGTTGGAATTGGCTCAGGACCGATGGTTTGTCGGACTCGCTGTCATCACCGACCCTCTCGTTATTTCATTTGATGTCATAATAGGTTCCATTTGATGTCATAATAGGTTCCATTTGATGTCATAATAGGTTCCATTAGATGTCATAATAGGTTCCATTTGTCTCTTATTGGACAATCATTTCTTCTGTCTCATTTCACTGTGTAAACTAATGTCATTTTTCACATAGTTCCTAATATATATTTAAAGCCAAGTAGGAAAGTGTGGTTTTATTGAAAATGCTGATTAAGTAAGCTTTTTTTTTTCTGGTTTTAAATAATTTCGGATGTTTTATGTACTGTTTGTTATTAAAGGTTTGATGTGTAAATACTTGATTTGCAAAGCTTTTAACATAAAGGAAATATATCTCCATTGATACTTTTATTTTCAATGAAATTGATTTATTTTTCAGAGCTTTCTTTGCAAATGCATCATTGCACTTATCTTAATTCACATGTCAGAGATTAAAGTTGCTGTATGCATAGTTATCTAGGAAAATACTAATTTTATTTTGATATGGTTTACGTATTAACTAACTCCGTAGCAGTACACAATTTTTCATTAAAGTACCTTGCACATTGTCTGTTCTACCAGGCAAATGCCCCTTTTTGTAGGATGGTTCTGGTTACAATACAATAATATTGTCGAGCAGCTTTTTGTTATGCTGTCATAGTGGAAATGCCAGAATGAAATGACAATATTTTATACGGTGCACATGGTGTTGAAATGTGTTACTGTATTTATAGCTGCTGTTAAAGTCAAGGATGTAACAAAATCTCTGCGCTCAAAGCACTGTCTTTGGGCTGTCAACATCTTCCTGTTCCAGCTAATGAAAGCAGCTACATAGATATTAGATTTAAATCAATAAAAATATTCAAAACAAAGTCAAAACTCAACTATTATTTCACACCATGCAGACGTCTTATCAATCTTATCACAGCTTGGAGGCAGACCTCTCTGAAAGTTAAATGGATTTGGGTTTGGTTTTTTGTTTTTGGATTCCTATTCATGCTCCCGCCACGGGTGGCATACAGGGTCTTTCAGTCCATAACCAGGAATATTCCAGCCACATCTTATCAGAAATCACTGGACAGAATTCAATGAAACAGCACATATTTTACAAGGGGTCCTAAATGTTATTGCACATTTGAACTGACGTGACTATTATATCCTGTTTCTCACATTTAGAAAATATGGCCTATCCACAGCCTAAACGACCGGAGGGAGTCCAATAAAATTTTGGCCCAAGTTTATACATTAAAATTACATCTGAATTTTAGACATATTTGAATTTGGTTTATGCTTTGCTCAAATTACGAAAATATGGACTATCCAAACTCGCACTTTATTCTCAGAATTCTCCGTTCTGACTTTATTTCAGAACTCTGAATCGAATCTCGGAGCTCAAATCAGAATAAATAGTATGTAGTTTGAATTCTGATAATGAAGCATGTGTTCTAGAACATTTGAGAATAATTGCACTGGAATAAATATCTTTGCGATCATGATTGGACTCAATCCAGGGCGATATTTCAGTGCGCCACCAGAGGTCACTGCGTACCCACGCTGGACAGCAGCTCCAGAGTCTTGACAGGTCTGGTCTGAGAAAGGACTTGGGTGCATGTGCGAATGTAAAACCTCTCCCGATTGGCTGAGGACGGGACGCGGCCATCTTATGTGCTCTGTCAACATGAGGACTTTGAATATTTAACTTTCCTTGAAACATTCGCTGTGGGTTGATGTCTGGGAACATTAACCGACAGAAAACACGCATGGTGGTCGAAGCGCACTTTAATTTTACACTAAAAATGTGTAATAGTGTCCGATAGTATACGGTCCAATCAGGGTGAAGGAGACAGATATGTAAATTTGGCTATCACAGGCACGTCAGCAGCAGCGGTGGAGCTGCTGCGCCGTGGTCTCCCGTAGGAGTACAACTAACAACACAACACAACAACTTCGCCGACAACACTCTTCCTACACTCACAGCTGCTGTCGCTCGTTGGCTTCGTCTCAGGTAAGAAATTACTCTAATTATGTATTTTTTCTTTGAAGAATTATGAGCTCGTGTTTAACTGAGGGTGAGGAGCTGTCATATTCACTGAGTGGGGCTCGCGGCAGCTGTCTGATGACACATCGCTTTATCTTCCGACAGGAATAAGACAGACGACTTGCCAAACTTGTTCATACTAGTTTCTTGTTACTTCGCACTTAAAGCAGGAAATGCCACTGTTTTTTCTCGCACTTAAATATAATTGCGCGTCGGTCTAAAGTCGTCTCCCCGCGGTTCCTGGTCGCGGTGGTCCTGAACTGACAGCGACTTGTACCTGTTAGCAGTACCAACAACATGCAGCTTCGGGAGGAATGAAAACAAAAGTATTCGGTGGAGGATAACAAACTAGTTATTTTATTATAAGTGTCGACCTCTTCTCTTATCTCATCTCACCCCCAACCCCCACCCCTCTATCTTCCTCCCCCTCGGGGTGGAAGCGTCACGACACCTCCTAAAGTGGAGGTGGCTAAAGAGCACGTGCGGCACGTCTCGATTACGCCGGCTCACATTTTAAATCCAAATCCAAATGTCCCACGCGGATTCGTTTCCTTTCCACCCGGCGGAGTGCCTTTAAAGTAGCGCGACAATTGCTCTCTTGCTGCTTGCTGATCTAACCCGGAGATCCGCGGGAGGTGAAACCATTGCTGCCGGTATGAAGATGAGGAAGATGCTGCTGATTTCAGAGGTGAACCCTGCATCTGTTCGATAGAAAACCCTATCAGAAGCCGATCATGGCTCTGAAAGCACCACCAAAGCTTGGTAACATTGTAATAATGTATCAAATACGTCCATCCTCTGATGCAGTTTTAATGTTGGTTAGCCACAACCTGTTGATCTGACGCACTTTCACTGAGTTGCGCAGAAATGGACCATTCATGTGCATTTTATCTGCACACAATACTTGTTGACATAATCTATGAATCGCACGTGCATCGGAAGGCACCCATAACGTCACGATTATTATGAAGGAAACAGCTGGAAGGCCACAGTGGCTGGGGAGGAGAAGCCAGATAAAGAGTCTTTAAAAGTTAGCACGGTCTTGGGCTCGCAGATTCAGCTTTTACATTGATTCATGGTACACGAAAATGATGATATAAACATGTATTTTTTCAACAAACTTACATTACTGTTCTACATCCAGTTTATAAATTTTCACTTTAAAATGACTTCTTCATCTTTGTTGAAGCTGTGTTTCAGAATTGATTCAATTTACAAAAAAAAGAAAGGAGACAAGCAAGAACCAGCAGATCAGATTCCTGTAATGCTCTCATTTTCTACACTTGAAAATCATTAGTCGCCTACAACTGATTTAAAATCTTTAAATTAGTGTATAAGGCACTGCATGGTATCGCTCAAAACCTTTTATAATCAGAAATACTTCTGGTAAATGAACCAAGAATCTTCTTCAGATCCTCTGGTTTTTCAATTTTAGTGTCATTTATGCAACTTCTAACTTTAAAAGTCCAACATTTGGTGATGGTTCTTTCATCATTTGTGCTCCAATCTTCTGGAAAATTTGACGTGAGGACAGAGGAAATCATTGGTATTTTTTTTAATTTAACCTATCTATTCAGTCTAGCTTTTATTTTAAGTTGTTAATGTTTATTCTGTTTCATTATTCCTTTTATCCTGATTTTATTTATTACTTTTGACTCAATTTTAATTATATCTATCTCTAACTTATATGACTTTTTCTCTGTTGTCATAATTTTTGTGTTATTTCTTATTTCTATTTAATTATTCTTAACAACTCATGTTTTACTGTTGATGTTTTAAATGGTAAATGGACTGTATTTATATAGCGCTATTCCAGTCTCCTCGACCACTCAAAGCGCTTTTACGAAACAAGTCAGCGTTCACACAAACATTCAAACAGGGATGAGTAAATGCTGTCATGCCACATGCTCATCAGGAGCGGTAACCATTCACACCATCATTCACATACCAATGGAACAGCCATTCTGAGCAACTTGATGTTCAGTATCTTGCTCAGGAACACTTCAACATGTGGACTGCAGTGGCTGGCATCGAACCACCGATCTTCAGATAAGCAGATAACCGCTCCAACGAACTGAGCTACGGTTGCCCCTAAAGGCAATTCAGATTCTAAAATTGTGTGCATTAGTCTCTACATCCTTTTCATCCTTTTTTTTTTAGCTTTTGCTTCATTAATTTTTTGCTTGAAAAGCACAGACACTGTTTAAAAGGTGCTATATAAATTACGTTTGATTGTTGGATTGATTGATATACATTGTCATGGATTTGCCCATATCCTATAATGTCATCCAGGAATATTGTTCAAATCATTAGAAATTATTTAGTTATAACTTAAATAAGCGGGAAATGTTGTAAATTCGTGATTATACTTAAATTGCGATGATGTGGTACATTTCCCTTCCATAATTCTTCAAACAGTGTTCCTTCTTCTTAAGTTACGCGCTACTTGTTTTAACTTTGTGACAAAGTGGGATACAAATCACCAGTACAATGCCAATGAGGATAGGCTTCCAAAGAAACTTTAACAATTTTCCAAGTTTGAAAGTCATGTTACAGGACAGTCTTATGACTCCTCAATAAACAGGACAATAGACGAAGCACAGACATGAGCTTTGGAATTGCAAGTAGAACCCAAACTAAAAACAGGAACATGAATAGATTTTAAAGGGACCTGCTTAAGGTAGTTGGTGGGTAGTTTGATCTTGTCCTTCTCTGTTTGTTCAGTTTATTGTTCTTTATCATAATTATATACAATATACAACATAGATCAATTATATCTCTACATTTGAACTATCCCTGAGGGTCAGATTCTTGCTCAAAGACTCCATGATATGTACACTGCTAGGGCTTGTATTGAACCTCCAACAGCCATCCCTTAAGGAGATTCTTAATTTATCCCACGGGGACCTCCTCAATAATCGCCATCCAAAGTGGGCCTCAAACCCGCAACCGTGCATTTAAGAGTCTCCTGCTCGACCCAGCAAGCCAGGCTGCACACTGAGCCAACATATTTTCTTCTGTAAGTCCTTATCCTGTGCAGGGTTGCAGTGAGGCTGGAGCTTATCCAAGTTGACATTGGATGAGAGATGGGTTTCATCACCTGTACCTGCCTGTTCATTGCTGGGCCATCATAAAAACATAATTTTCACACCTGTGGGCCATTTTAGATTTACCTATTCACTTTCATTGCATGTGTTTGGACTGTGGGAGGAAGAAAGAGCATCCGGATGCACCCGTGTAAACACGAGGAGGGGAAAACATGCAAATTTTTCCAGGTGGATCTGAACCAAAAAACCTACTTGCTGTGAAGCAACATTGCTGTCCATTATGCCATGCAGTCTATTAAGGATTAGTATAAGCACAACCTGTGCAGTGTAGTCTAAAGAACGTCATAACACCTCAAGGGCTGCAAAAAAATTCCTGGATCTGGAACTTAATCTGGATTCACCTCAAAATAGAAACACTTTTCCACCATTCCAGGAGCCTCAGTGCCACACAAATTAATTGAAATCCTTCAACTAATAAATATTCAAACTAACCCACATTGAGACAAATGGTAATGTACATATAACCTCCTAGTTGGGGGTCAAAACGAAATGGCATATAAGTGGCATGACAGTTGAATTAACAAATATGTGATAAAATATGATTTCTGTTTAATTACTAGATCATCACTATGAATGACTTCACATAAACATTTGCTCACAAGCTCTGAATTAAGACACAGAATGACCAAAATGAATACATAAGCAGGTCACAACAGATACAAAAACTTGTGGGTTGTGACCTGCTGGTCACCCGGGCCTCTGTGTGCAGAACAATAAAACTATATCTTATCTTGTCTAATCAACCATTTGAAACAATATGTTTCTGTACAGTACTGAAGCACCACATATATTTCTGTGTTGTACTTTTCTGTGACTGTGTGCACAACATGTCGGCCTATAATGACTGACCCGGGTAAGTCTCTGTCATCTTCTGCTGGTCTGTGGTTGGAGAACACACTCACACAAATTCAAAGGAGCTCATCTGCTGGGTCCTTAACTGTTGAAATTCTATCAATGTACACATTGTGCAGTTGCAGGGCAGTCAGCTCATTCGTTCTGGGGGTGGGGTGTTGAGGTGTGTATGTCAGTGTGTGGGGGAAATGGGAGGGGTTACAAGAAGAGGCACTTGCTGAAGACTGTTGGTTGGTTTATACCAGCCACTTTTTCACACAGATCAAAGACCAAGCTGATTGCTAATTGACAGAACTAAATTTCGTTCAGATCTGTCTGCCTTTGTTAATACCGTAGCCATTTGAAAACTTTTATCACTCCTGAGGAAATTATGATAAAAAGAGATGTGATGGGAAAAATATACTTCTGACGACAGAGGGTTGTCATGTCATATCAGAGTTAATTATTTAAACATGTAGATTTTAGGCTATTTGCAAATATCATTACTTTGTAAAATCATTTAGTCTTATATTTATCTCGTATTTTGATTTTTTTTTCTCTTTGTATTTTGTACAGTATCACAGTATAATGGACACGGCATCGCTACCTAGACAGTGAGGAAGCTGATTGTAATAATCTACGGACACTGCCATGGACTTCTTTAATGATCCCAGCCTCTTTGTTGGGGCCTTGGAAGGTCTGGATGAGGATGGCTTTCCTTCAGCACCGTCACTCGTGGATGAGTTAAACCTCAGTGCTGACTTTGAGCCCCTTCAGGTGGAGCCTCTTGTACTAGGGAAGGACCAGAACATTATGCCACCGGCTTCTACCAAACAAGCTATGACTACTTACAGTGAGCAGATGGGTAACTACATTGGAATGAAGACTCAAAATCCCATTGGCCAGGTATTTTCTGGTCCTGATGGCACAGGTGGTGGAAGCATTGGCATAATTGGAGACCATCGTGGCCAGTATCACAATGCTGCAATGAGCCAAATACCTCAATCGAATGGCCTGTTCTGTAACAGTAGCAGTCCAATGTGGGACAACCAAGAGCATAACGGAAATATATACCAGCCCTTATCTCAACAGCAGCAACAACAGCTTTGTCATCAACAGCAGCAACTACACAACCACCAACTTCGCATAAGGCAACAAGCACAGCAACCCCACCCTTGCCATCAACAACAGGAGCAACAGCTCAGAATGCTGCAGCAGCTGCAACAAAGTCATCAGCAGCAGCTGTTAAATCAGCGCTCACAACATCAAATTAACACAAGGACTATGCCCCTGCAGCATCCACAGCGTCACAACTTTTCTTTTCACCATGGAGGTCAATCTCAGTGCCAGCAGCAAGTTCACCATACTCAGCAGCAGGTTCGGCACCAACTAACTGCAGGAGGAACAAGGCTCCAATCAAGAAATCTGCCAAGCAAGTCTTATTTGGGTAGTCAAAATGCTTCCCTGAGTGGGACTTGCTTACAAGCACAGCAGCAGCATGGAAGCTACCAGTTGACCAGGGGAAATCAAGCCTTCCCTGGATCAGGACAGGAAGACCCTAACATACCGTTTCCCATGCGTGACCCTATGGTTCACTCCCTGCCAACGTGCTCACTCAGCTCTGCCACTGCTTACCAACCGGCTCAGTACCCTGTCTACCCTGGAGAGGCAGAAGTACCAAGTCTCAGTCAGCATTCTTTGTCGTTAGCGTCTGGGTCTAGACCCCCCGCCAACACCACACCCCTCACTTCTACAGTGCCTGAGCTTTCCGGGTCAGTGTGTCAGTTTTCATCTCCAGCAGTCATAAGTCAGCAGCACTCTCGGGTTCCTGTCA
The DNA here is from genome assembly GCA_037951165.1 of Lophius americanus. NCBI lineage: Eukaryota > Metazoa > Chordata > Actinopteri > Lophiiformes > Lophiidae > Lophius > Lophius americanus. The sequence goes on along the minus strand of JBBDHG010000014.1, from coordinate 11,184,452 downwards.
GCCAGGCAGAGGAATGTCCGTTCAGGGCCCTTTGTTCTTCTGGAGAAACCCTGGAAAACTGCAAGCCAACTGATATGTTTGGGGAATCTATGAACTGCTATCCCACCATGACCGGCCAATTAACCTCTGAGACCTGTAGGACCAGCAACACTAATGGATACCAAGCATTGAGAAACAATCTCCTGCAGTCAGAGGCTCAGGATGGAGACTTGGGTGGTTTAGAGCCACCAGACCTCCTGCCTGACCTACTGCCTCAGCTGGAAGCTGCATTTGGCCAACAGGATGAATCCAACTGTTCTTGGGCTGATTCCAGTTTTGCGAAGGGAGATGAGCTGAGGAAACCTGCACTTGTTGAATGCAAGGAAGAGGAGGTAATAAAGTGTTAAATACAAGCATTTTTATTTTTTTTTATTTTCTTAAAGAACATATTATAATGCATATTTTTGGTTTTAGGCACATGCACTACACTAGCAGAGCAACCTATTCTTGGTCTATACACTACATGGAATCGGTCCTTTACCGCCTTTTTTTTCCTGTTGATTAATGAGATGGAGACTGGTTTGTTTCATAAGTTGCATTTAAGAAACTATTAGTGCTCTATTAGTGAAGTACATTCAGTGTGTCCCACAGGTTGAGAATGTGCTTGCGGTGGTTGGTGGTGCGGCACAGCGTGTGATTGATCCATTCTTTCGAGAGCCCCTTGGGAAAAAAAAGTTATCTTGCGCGTGCCAGATAATCATCTTATAGGCACAACTTATAGCGTGCGCACAAGATAAAAATCAGAATTGCAGGCATTTTCTTTGAAAAAACCACTAGTGAAGCTGCTGCCTGTTGTTTTTCAGTATTCTCTCTTATATCTATGAGCAAAGCTGTCGGAATTTGACTCTGTAACCAATTTTTTTCTGTTTACTGCATAAACACATACTTAATATGTTTCTTGTTGTTGAGCAGTGTATTTTAAGTGCTCTTATTTTAAAGGCCCAAAACTGAAGTAAATTTGATGGGCATTGTGTATGTGTTCTGACTTGATGAAAATAGTCAGAACATTAGTTCGTAGTTCCTCTTTTAATCATTTAAAAAATATTCAGAGCAACATCTCATTAAAAAAAACACTTTCTCATGGTTAATTGACAAATATATGTAAAGCGAAATAGTTAATTTGTACATACTTGGTATGTGTACATGATCCCGCTGTCAATGTAAATTTTGTTAGCATGTATATTGCATTTCCCATTATATGTTAGCATTAAGCTAACAATCAAGCGCTTATTATTTTTCCACATTGCCTCTCATTTTAATTGTTAAACTGCCTAAGCTGACACTGAAGTTCAGGAAGAGTAGAATAAAATGACAAAATTAAACTGTCTCCTCTGGCTGTACCTATTGGTCTGAAGATCTGTTTGAATTCCCTCTGGTTATGCAAGACTAGTGTGCAGTATGAAATGATAATTATGCATATTGCTTGAACAAAAGAATTTCATTTGGATATTATCTACCTAGATTTAGATAACCCAGGTTAATTAAGGGCCATCCAGGCACGTGATCCATCGTCAATTACCTAGTAGGGCCTATGTTTGGTAAAAAATTACATTTATTGTACACCCCTAAAGTTGAGGATGTCAGGCAATAATTATCGCTGCTGCCGCTGCACACCTTTCATGTTAACGCGATAACTCAGAAACTATATCATGATTTAATTTCAAACTTAACTCCCACATAGATCTTTGAGAGAGGACGTGGCTGGAGTATTTTTGGGAAAGGTCAGGTGTATATTTTACAACCGTTGGTCCGAAATAGTCCAACTTTGGCACATATGAATTGACTCGTGGAGATACATCTTTTAAACATTGTGATTTACTCTCAATATTATATTTGACTCAGTAGGGGGATCTTTTTATGAATAAACACAGTTTTTCAGACATAACTTCCTAACTTTTGGTTTGATTTAGTCCAACTTCGGTGCATATGGATCGACTCGAGAAGCTCTATCTAGCTTTTTCTCTAGAAGTCAATATTTTATTGATAACTTTCAAACTTTTATCCTACATAACCTAGTGTGTAATTGTTAGGTAGAACTGCAGTGCTTTTGTGAATGTCTGGTTGTATATTTCCGACACTATGGGGAGCTTTATCTACGTTTTGGGCCATTATTTCTCAACTGTTGGTTCCATTTAGACCAAATTTGGTGCATATGAATCGATTCGAGGAGATCTATCTTTTTTATCATATGTTGCTCTAGTTGTTAATATTTTATTGATGTGAGGGTGCTTTTTTTTTTTCAAGGAAAACACTCCCTTTCGGGACATAACTTAAAAACCATGCCATAGCGCACTTTCCAATTTTATACCTACATAGACCTTTGTGCGAGGAAGAACTGAATAGATTTTTGGAAATGTCACTAGGAGGAGCCTTATCTTCCAAAGTTTTCATGAATATGAATCAACTCAAAAAAATCTATCTTGTATATATCATATTCTATTCTCAAAGTTCATGTAGTTCTCAATAGCGGGAACTTTCTTAACGAAAAATACGGACTCAAAAAACATGGACATCAGACCTTCACGTTTGATTTGAGGAGACCAATCGGGGGGCTTGTATAAAGCAGGGGATTGGGGACTTTTGGGAATATACCCTTGCTGTCAGGGAAAACAACATAAGCCTAGTTTGATTACATGAAGTGAATTAACGTGTTCTTCTCAATTGAGAACGGCACAGAATCTAGCTTCTCATGTAATGTTTAACTAACTATCCCAGATAGAACATGTGTTTGTCTAGTGGGAAACCTGCAATCAGTGGTTGGAGTGGGGGAAGGTGAAGAGGCTGTACCAAGGGCCATCTGAAAGCCCTCTGAACATGATAATGGTCTGTTCAGCCTGGTCCGACTATCTGCCCAGTGCGCCGACAGCAGGTCAGGCCTGATTAGGCTAAGAGTGGCAGGAGTGTCTTCAGGACTTAGCTGTAAGCATACTTAGGGCTATATCAAGATGTGGGTCAGGGCAAGCCAGAGGCACTTGCACAGTGCCTTGCTGGAGTGTGGGGGAGGTTGCACGATGTTGTGGTTGCTGCCACAGTTTTTGTGTGTGCGTGAGTGTGAGAGTGCATGTGCAAGTGTGACAGAGCGGGTGGGAAGAAAAGAGCTTGGTGGAGGAGAGTGGTTAACACTTGAGGGATTGGATTGGGGGGGTGGGTTGGAAGATGGAGAGAGCAGTGGCTCATGGAAAAAAAGAGCTTAGGAAAGAAAGAGAGAGAAAGAGACAGAGACAGAGGAAGAGTATGAGAGAGGGAGAAGACAATTAGAGGGGGAGGTTGGTAGAATGCATTAGCTGGCTCAAACAGGCTTCAGGCGGTTCCTGGACCATAGTGTGCTTGTAACTTAGCAGCATCCACACAGTCTCCTGGCCAACGAGTGACACATGACTAGCAGCAAAAGCAACACATGAAATAGGATGTTTATGTCAATAGATCTAAGTGTTCTATTTGACAATATAAATTGTATTTCAGAAATGCTATTGAAAATAACGTTTACATTCTGATGGCAATATAAACTGATTTTCCATTACATTAGTTGAGTTTTTCCATGGCCCACACGCAGACAAGGCTGGTAGAGTTGTTCTCTTTGACAATGACAAAACAGAAGTGCCTTTTGACATGATTTGACCAAATGTCACGTTTTCTGGGCCTGCTTTTACACTAGTGTAATAAGCAAATGAGTGATTTCTCAGAGGACAGTTATTTTACCGTTTTAAAGAAGGTAAAATATTCTCTCTTTAAATCTATGTACAATGTTACAATGGGCAAGAGACCCACACGGTGTTCCCCAAATTCTCACACGAAATCTCTCCCCAAGAGCCAAAAAACAAACTGTGTTAAATACTGACTTCACAGTGCCCCACAGGCATGATGTAAACTGTTGGTCTGCCTGACTAGAGCTCATTCACAAAGGCCATTTGGCCGTTTGCTATGGTCCTTGATTGAAACGGGGCCATGTACCGAAGCTTTACGGACGAGCCTCTCCCTGTCTGTGTCAACACCCAGCCATGTGTTGATGCTTACAGGCTGACTGTGCTGTTCATGTGCACTGATGTGTGAAGAGCCTACTGATAGTGTGTTTGCTGAACAGGCAAGGTATCAGGGGATAGCTGTCCACTCCTCACTCACCCACATGAGTTTTAGGATTTCTAGTGGTTGTAATCATCAGCTGCAGCATGTTGAACACCCAGCGATGTAGAATGTTTTCCCAGGTTGCTATACTAGAAGGTTTAATTCTGTGTTATGCCCTTTTTACAATAAACTAAAATTAAAATAAACAGGCGTGTGAAATGTGAGGTCAAATTCCAGCCATTATCAATTAATAATTCTTGGTAACATTCTTCTTGAAACTCGGTATGTTCTTCAGGTAATTCATTTTTAAGTGTCTGATTAAATTTTTCATCTTGAACGTTTTCGTGGTTGTTCTTCCGCAACTTATTTTGCCCTTACAGGTGTTACAAATTGCGATCTTTTTGTTATCTTAATTGACGGTGTTATATGTCCAAGCTGGTGACATGTTTGTAGCCATGGTAGCTCATTCTTGCTGTGTGTATGTGCGTGTAACCTGAACCATCGCGCCAACCAAAAACCATAGGTGTAACCGGCACTGAATCATTCAGAGTGAGATTGCTCTGCCGGTCAGCGATCATATAAAAAATAAGCCTCCCAGCACCGCCACCGTTATTTCTCTCACCGTAAGTCAATGTCAATTTAAATGTTGTGTTTACTGACGCCTTTGGAGATTTCTGAGTGTCGAAGGGGTACACAAGATAATTGTGAGTTGATATATTTGTTCGGTTGAATAGTCTGTTTTGGATTGCGCCCACAATCAGTCAATGAAAGAGACTGTTTTTTGGCTATATTGGTATACTGGTTATTACTGGTTATCCTCTTAATTCAACACTGGCTTAAAATATTTAATAACCGCTTGAAAGGAGACTGATGCTAAACAATTTGCACGACATCGTCCAAAACTGCAATGCGTGTCACAGAATTTTGATGCAAAATTCTATGCGGTTGCGTGTTCACCTGCATTTCATGCTTCCATTATTGCCACTCTAATGCTTGATACGAAAAATATAAGTCAATGAATGCAGATAGAATACCTAAGACAGAAGCCAGATGTTAACAGGTGTTGGTAGTTTATTTTATCCTGTATGAAAGGGCCTACAATTTGATAATTCAATGTGAAATAGAATGTAGGTCTCATTTTTCCATCTAGGAATTATTTAACTGCAAATGCGAATGGCTTTACTGTTGGAATTCCCGAGATCACGATATATATCATATTGTGATCTCAATTCATATGCCGATGCACATGGTTACTGAAGTGCCACAATTCTTCCACATTTTCATTCAGGATGTCAGCTGCATCAAAACAGGAGCTCCAAGAGCTTTTCTTCCTCAGCTAATAAGAATGCTTTTCAAGACAACCAGAGAGGGAATTTAAAGTGTGTGATTAAGTTTGTTGTGCAGAACGTTTTCTCAGCTTATTTTTTCCCACCTGTAGTTACAAATTGCGAGCATTGGGTTTTCTGGTGATTCTGTTTTTAAAATTCGGGATATGTTTGGGGCTGTGGTAGCTCATGCTTGGTGTGTATGTATGACGTGTTCGTGTAACTGGCTTAATGACGCTGAGCGGCCTATTGTTGATTTCATCAAACTAGGCCTCCCGGGGGTACACCTCTAGTGGACTGAATTAGTTGTTTGGGGGAAAAAAATAAAATAGACAAGTCATGGGAAATAATTAACACCGGATAACTTCCAAATACGGCTTAAATGTCAGCTGTGTCAGGTAAAATTCTCAAGTCATCTGTCAAGGTGACTTGTGAATAGTGAGGTATGAAAGGTTACATGATTAAATCAAAAGTCCTACTGTCATACAATTCTTACTAAATTCTAAAGCATGGTACAAAAAATTATAATTTTCTCAAAATTTCACTTGATACTAGCTGAACCAAATTTTATGGTATACTTAGAGTGATACATTTGTGTACTTAGAATAATAGGGTTTTAAGATGATTTTAAATCTTGGTCAACTTTTCTTTAGCAAATATCCAAAATAATAACACTACTCTATGCTCGCCTTCGGAATGGAGGATATTTCATCTACTTTTTTTTGTAAAGTGTTTAGGGATGTCTGGTGGATCTGTTTTGTATATTTCTATTTAGCCTCACTTTGTATTGTAGAGAGAAACATTTAATTTGTGTTGCCACATCAGCCTTAATCTGCGTGAAACAGGCTCTTAATGATTTGTTTTGCACTTTCTGCCCTTTTATTACTCTCTCTCAGACCACATGCTCCCAACTTAAGGGTTTAAACAGATCCCTTGCTTGAACAGAAACAGAGAGGGTAGTGGATACTGATTTATACAGATGGCTTTTGGCAACTGCAGCCAACATAGGCCTATCAGCGGGTCCTGGGGTCCCAGGGACACTGGCCACCAGGTCCCCTTCTCCCTGGCTGAATGGATTTATTATCAGACTGGTATTGCCGATAACTCCTGTCTACCCTCTCCTTGGCCTCTGAACTGTGTGCAGGTAAATGACTTAGGTTTGTGTGTGCACTAGCACGTGGATGTGTGATATTCCAGCTTTGTTGCTTCCTGACCTCTCGTTCTTGTAACTCTTAGCCAACAGGATCACCAGACTGGGCAGGCAATACCATAATCACGCCTGAAACTTGACACCACGCACTCCCAGCCCTCACCTCATCATCCACACGCGCCTAGAACACGCACATTTTGCGCAGACAACACTGCCCTGGGGAACCTGCTGCCTCAGTGGTCACATGGTGATAGGCTGTCTCAATCAAACACTTTCTCTGATCACCTCCCCCAACATCCATACACGCCCCTCTCTACTTCTCTCTCTCTTTCTCTCTGTCTCTCTCTCTGTCTGTCGGTGTCTCTCTCTTGCTCTGACTTTGGATCCTGCCTCATTGGCCTGTCTCTCTAGGGGCTTGCCAGATAAGGGCGGGGGATAGCTAAGGGTCAAAGGGCAATAGGAAGGCAGTCAGTCCTCGCTGCAGGCGGAAGGGGATGGCTCAAAACTCCAGGCGGGGTAGGTAACTGGGAGAGACTGCACTGTCTATCTTGGTTGTGATATGTGAGGGAGGGGGGAGTGGCTCTTGGATTGAGGGTGTCAGGAGCATGTGGGAATGCTGCTGGCCCAAAGTGCACAGTAGGTCTGAATTTTGAAGTTTGTTAATTTATTAAGCTTTCCTTTCGTCACTTTCTTTCTTCCCAGTTTCTCCAGGGATTAAATTACTTTTTTTTAGTTGATAGGTGTTTTCTAAATGGCCAAAAAGTGTTGTTTTGTTATTGTCTTTTTATGTGTGACTGCACTGTCGATTTTGGTTGTGACATGTGGTACCCTTTTTGAACTTGGCTGGTAATGGTAGACATTTTTTTGGTACCAGTGTGTCTGGATGTCCAACGGTTTCTAGATTTATTAGGACGACTGCTTAGAAATCTTTTGCAAATTAGCCTCACTATAGTATGAAGCTTTGAAAATTAGAGAGGCATGAAGAGGGGGCCGAACCTTTCGCCCTTGTCTTTACAGCTGACACTAGGATTGGTGTTTCATGGTTGGAGAGACACATATACTGAAAAATAACTTGCAATAAGAAATAGAAATATCAACAAAAGTTTCTCGGAAGTAAAGTAAGTCAATGCTAGTGGTGCTAAAATAAGACATTATTTCTGTTCAAGTGGACACATGGATTTTCTTTACCACGGTTTGACTTTTCGGGAACTTAATGTGTGCCACATTGTCTACAGAGACAACCGTTGTTTCGCTGGTTACTGATTTGTAGGTTCAGCAAACAGGTTTGTGTCAGTGGGAAGTCATTAGCTTGTTGCTATGGACACCTCTGTTGTAAGTTGAGACTTTATTTACTTTGTTTATTGAGCACAATGGTTTTATTTTATGACAGTTAATGTCTATTTATGGGGCAATTGTTTTGCTAATTTTCTCCCTCAAGATGTTTACCATCTTGACTTTCATCAATAATCCATAATTACTTTCTGAGGGGTTTGGCAAGCTACTCTACCATTAATAAAGGCTCCAATATTCATTTGAATAAACAAAGGTAAAAGTTATAATTCTGTCCTGTCCTGAGAAATTGATTGTGGCTCAATGATACGCATCATTTAAGTTTCCGCACACCATTGCTGCCAGCAACAGTTTTGACACTCTTACTACGATGGAACAAGTTTTTCTGTAGTTTGGTTCAAAGTGTCTCCATTTAACTGTCATGGGATGTTTAATGGAAAGACTTCCAGACAACATGATACTGAAAATGACTTACCTTTACCACATCTCTTATTTAATTGAATTAATTCAGCTTTGAAGTGTAATCTGGGCCTGGCTTAATGCAAAAATTACTCAATTACAAAAACAATTAATACTTTTTTAAACTCACTTACCTTACTTTTTGAAAGTGCAATTCAAGTTTACACCATTTTTATAACAAATCCATTTACATTTGCCATGGCCAGGACTCCTATCTAGATCATAATCTACCTATTCTTTATTTGTAACCGTTTAGGATGTACCCTGCCTCTCACCGAATGTCAGTTTGGATAAGCTACAGCCACTGTGTCCACTGAGCCTAATTCAAATAGAATGTAATTATTTATATTGTTTCCACTCTGATGTTTTATGGCAGTTCTTTCCGTGGATTTACTGAGTTTCCTGATGGAGAGAAAGCTTGTCTTGTTGTAAATCTAACTTCTCTTACAGCAAGATTTACATTTGTTAATTTTTTGAAAACGGTCCCCTTTTTCATCTCTGTTTTAACAGGAAAAACACAACTCTTTGAAAACTGTGATACCACAGCCCCTCTGTGTTAACGCTCCTCCAGCAAACTGTAGAGCTGCTTTACCATTACTGTGTGATAAGCGCAAATCCCCTTCACTTTCTTCTTGGTCTTCTTCTGTGTTGTCTATTTTGAAAAGTTAAGCTACCAGCTGATCGCTTGGTATACAAACAAAGCCACTTTTAGTTTTTGTTGATCTATGTGTATGATGATGGTTATTATAACGTTGTCATTTGAATGCAGAACTTTTGGTTTAAACTCATAGAAAAAGAACATTTTTCTGTCTTTAGCTAAATAGTATGGTGTTAACGGGGTCTGAAGCTCGTGTGCTAATGGTGTAATTACCAATATTCCCCAGGTGACCAGGCAGTGCCAAATAATAGATCCACTTACTGAATGATTAAATGTGCTAACTAGGCAGATTGCAAACTGTATGGGTTACCTTAGCAATAAGTGAATCTGTACTGAAGTTATGTTTTCATCGGTGCCTGTTTGTTCGGTTGTTTCTAGCCGAAAACTATATCAGTGATTTTCATGAAACTTTGTTGAACATGCAGCCGGAATAAAACATTCTAGTTTGGAGTGGATCTGGATAACGGGTTGGATCAGTGATTCTTTTTTTTCCCCCGTTGTTAAACATTTAGGGATAGGACTTTTTTCCCCTGATGGATTTTGATCAAACTGGGTAGAATATTTGGTGATGTTGTAAGGAAGAAAATTAAACGGTGAAGTCCATAAGGATACTTTTTTTGTCGACATTGCAGGATGGGATAGGAACATTGGGAAATATGTAAATCTAACATGAAATATCTAATTTTGTGACTAATAAACCTTTGCAATATAATGATATAATACAGTTGTTTTTCTGACAACTCATCCTGCCGAAAATGGTGGTTGTATCATTTTTGGAATTCAGGAAAAGTCTGCAAAAATATGTCATCAAAAATATCACAAATAATGTATCTTTTTCACATAATCAAGCTATCCAGATCTCTTAATTTTGTCCTTAAATCAGTCATTACAAACTACATGCTAATTTGTTAATGGATAACACATACCCCAACACACACACACACAGAGTACAATAATATAAACTACACACTCCAAAAGTCAGTAAGATAAATTAATAACAAAATATAAATAATCATCAAGTCATATTTGACTTTGGTAGACATAAGTAAATGCATATTACTTTGTAAAATGTTGTCCGTTCTAAAAAAGTTCCAAGTATATTCTGGGTTCTATTGAGTCTTTAGACTTTCCTGTTCTTCGTGCTTAACAGTGGTCAAAGGTCAAGGCCACTATGACCTTATGTTGTCCGATTGTCTTGAACAGACTATCTCAGGAATTCACAAGAGAATTTCCTTAATCTGCGGTAAATGTCCACCTAGTCTCGCACATAAACTGTTATCAGAATTGAATGCTTATGGTTTGGGTTAACATCACCGGGACTTCTCATATAACCCGATGGTTGTAACTCAATTTAAGGACTTATCTGTTAATTAACAAAAAATTTCACACATGTTGTGTTGGCATTTTCAATGGTAAATTTGCTGGTGACATACCGCAAAAAACTTTCCAACCATTATTTAATGTATGACTTAAGGCAGGGCCTAGGGCGAGGATAATGCCAATATTTCACATTTCAGCTTGTTGGTGCTATTTTTATCGCCAGCCAGTCATGCACCCAAAAATCAGCAGTGTGACTAAACATATTTATTTGTTGCATTTGTTTTTCTGAAACTTAGATCTTATTAAATACATGAATTCAAATGTCGCTACAGCTTGCACATCCATTTCTGATTTTGTGTATGTGTGAGACGTTGCCCTTTTCTCCTCTTGTGCTGCCCATTTCTGCACATGAATAACTTTGATTTGCGAGACAACCTAAAACCCAGTCCTCTTTGTTCAGAATTGGGCTTGTTATTATCTTTCGTGAAAAATCAAACAGCAGTCACCTGACCTGAAAGACGAAGCCCTGACCCGACATCATCAGCTGAGGTAATCATACTAACTTTCTCCTCTATGCTGGTTTGCCATAGCAGGCTGTGGGAGAAGGTAGTGAGATGGTTACTTGACGCAGACGAGAGATGCGACCCTCAAAATCTATCATGGGAAAGATTCAGCCATTTTATAAATATAATATAACATGTACATATAGTATGAGATAGCAGTCACTAGTCGTAGAGAGTCTATTCTGGTATCTGTCAATAGCATTTGTATCATGTCTACATTTCCGTCTATGCTCGCAAAGACTTTTTTCTCATCCATGTGAACACTGTCCTTTCGTCACTAATTTAATCTACCTTTCTCCCTACGAGTATATATAAATGGGGAAAAAACTAGGCATATTATTTCATTGACCTTTACACATTCACCAATATCACAATAATAAGGGTACCACAATTAATGATTGTGAACCACAATCATGTGTAACTTTGATAAAGTGTTCCATCCACATCACAAATCTATTAATAATAATAAAGATAATATTGTTTCCTTTATTTATCACATACAGCTATACACAGTGCAACATAGTGAAATTATTTCTCTGCATTTGACCCACTCCTGAGGGAGCAGTGGGACCCCACTTTGAAGCGCACTGGGAGCTAGGGTTTCAGGGTCTTGCTCAAAGACCCTACGACAAGTAGACCCTGTTGGTACTCGAACCAGCTACCTTCCGTTCTTCTGATTGGGTACCCTCTGATCTATAGCCGCCCGTGAGTCACTAAACTGCTGGTATCCAAGTCCTTGGTAGCAAGTTTGTTGTCTTTGTTTATGTCATTGAACTTCCTCACAAATACACATGCAATAAAACAGAATCACTTAATCTTAACAAAGTCAAGTAAGATTAGAAAAGGTGCACCTATCGGGTGGTGGATCGATCAGCGCCGTGAGTCCTAGTTTGATGAAATCGGAAATCGACAGAACAGCCGCAGCCGCAGCCGCAGCTAAGGCTGGTTGCACGCGTGCGTCGTACACGCACACCAAGCATGAGCTACCACGGTTCCAAACATCAAAGTAGATGATAAACCGCAAAGGTCGCAATTTGAACACCAGTAAGGACATAATACGGCAACACTTCAACCCTACATTACAAGTTAACCTAACCTTAGCAGAGCCGCTAAAACTAGCGGGAGATCAGAGCCAGCCATGAGCCCGCTGTTTGGGTATATATATGCTTTTTTTTTTTTTTTTTAAACGTAAGGACAAAAAAAGCTGTAGCGGAACAACCCTGCAAGCGTTCGGCACAACAAATTTAATCTCACACTTCAAATCTAATCACCCGAGCAACATAGCAAGTTCAGAAGCTAACATTAGTAGAGCGGCTATCGTTAGCAGAGCGGCTAAAGCTAGCGGGAGCTCAGAGCTAGCCACAAGCAAGGTCCTTGAAAAAAGTGAATATATGACATATAATATACTGAACTAGGCTTACAAAGTTCATGTTCATTTCAAATTGTTAAAAACAAAACATAAAACAAACCTCCAAAGTCACCAGTGCATGCTAGACAAGTTTTGAAAGAAATAAATGCGTGGTCCATGTGGACTGGTTGACAGAGGCCTACTACTTCAAGGCAGTAATTCTAGTTTTTCTGGTTGCGTTTAAGTACAGTTTCTTTCGCATACAGCAATAACATTATTTTTCATGAGGTTCCCTTGTCTCCACTTGTTGCTTTCTCTTGGGAATCTTCCTGTTTTTCTCATGATGACGGCATTTATGTGTTGAGTTGGATTATGAAAATTTGTGACCAAAATGAGTGGCAACTGAATGCCACTGAAAAAATCCAGTTCGCCTCTGAATTGCGGAATACAATGACAATATTTGACATATTTGTAGGACAGCAGGAAAGTTATAATTCATGGCCTAGGAGGTGATTATAGACCACAAACTTTCACAACAACCATCTCTCCTGTCATTTTATTCACATTCAGAGGGTATGATCCATGTAAATCTCCTCAAAAATTGCTGGATAAATTCAATGAAATTTGACACGTGTTCTAGGTGCCTTACACATGCATCATATAATTGTTTACTTCAATTGTTTTTAATGTTAGACGTATTTGAACTTCAGCAATTTTCTTGTCAGTTTGCACACATTCACCTATAGTAGGGAGTAAGGTCTATCAACATCTGCTCTGATTGAGTTTCCAGTAACATGGGCACCACATTTCTTAGGTCTCATCATTTTTTATTGAATTATGTGAACATGTGGTAGAGGGAGTCTACCTCATGCTGTTCCTTATGTTCTCCTTTTTGGTGAGAGAAGTCCTGGTGTCTTGCTTGTATCATTTCAGTGAGGATTCATTCTATAGACCTATTTCTCAGACTTAGCAGGAAGTTGAAGTTGGATCAGGAGGAATAAAATAACTTCATCATATTCTGAAGGCTGCACATCAACCAATCAAATGCATGTTGCCTCTGTGTCTTTCCTTTTTTATGCAGGCCTTGGACCTGCTCTCACTTTGCACTTCTTCAATAATGAAGGAGTTGTAAAGGCCTGGCAGTAAGCACCATGCTAAATTTCCCTCACCCTCAACCCTCCCTCTCGCTCTCTCTCTTTTGCAGCCAGTCTCTATGTCTCTCTCTCTCTTTTGAGAGACCTAATTTTGGTTCCACTTTACAGTTTGCACCGATGTTCCCGTAAAAAAATGACATCAAAGGCCTGTCTTTTCATTACACGGATTAGCTTCATCTTACTTACTGTTATATGACCTGCTGAACCACCTTTGATTCAGAGATCACCACATCAATTCTCTGAAGAGTAAGAGAGATAAAGATCCACATAACAGATGATTTTGTTGTGTTTTGCAACATAGCTTGTAGGCTACAGCAATCAAAAACCATGAGCCGTTCAATATGCAAAACACGTAATACCTCCAGGGTAGATGAATCATACGGCACCTACAAAATCGTCACGTTTTTTTTAAAGCAGCACAGGCCACCTGTGCTGCTTTAAAAAAAAAAGAAGCTTTAAAGTCCATGTCGCTCATGTTATTTAGAGAGGATTATAATTTTAAAAAAAACCTTACATACTGTGAGATTAGTTATCTTTGTTGTGAATGAGGAAACACTATATTCTCTTTAAACAAAATTATGGATTATCACAGAATTCATCTTTTCTCATAATTGTTTCTACAACTGTATGATGACAACATTTAGATAACATCCTGATATCTGAGTGCCATATTTTATCAAAAATCAACGAACCTCTGGGAACGCTCATGGGCCTGAGTTCCTGTTTCACTTTGATGGATTGAACATTCTATTTTTTCTTTTGCTTTGTTAACTTGTGCAAGTAAGGACTATTGCAGGTTTTACTTTACTTTAGATAATCTGGTTAAACAGGGTGCCAATTGATAACTATCTTACCCCTTCACCTGTACAACATCCCTGTTTTTTTATATTCAGATTTCAACAAAACACTTGGTGACTAGAGCAATTGCATTGCTGGTAAGAATGATGTCCACATCTGATCAAAATAAATCCAATGTGTAATAAACCAACCTTAAGGTTTGAAAGCAGTAATCCAGCACTCGCTCTGAGAAGATGATATGAAACAATCAATGCCTTGTAGCCGTGCTAAACTCTAAGATATAATATTATTAGTCCAACAACTTGGAAATTTCCATAACATGTTCACTTGTATTTGGAGTAATGTTTTTTTACTGCAAAGAGCCGTGTAATTAGAGTGCTGAAGTGTGTTTGAAAAATAATTGGAAAGCCCATTCAGGTCTGTCAAATTTTGGAAGTCAGTTACTACTTATAAATGAATTCCCTTTATGAATTGATGGCCTCACGCTTTCACTTTAGCTCCGGCTCACTGCTGAATGCACATGCAATCAGCTCGAATCTTGTCCTCCAAGCTGACAATTTATGATGCAAGAAGGAAAGATGCCCCACTTATAATCATTGCTTGTGCTTCCCAGTCAATGTTCAAATTTAGGCTACACTGTATTTTACTTATTCAGAGAGCCAACTCACAAAAAGGTGACAGCAAAACGGTTTTAGATGCCTGCTCTCTTTGCCATGCTTTGCTTTTCTCCATCCTCACAGTCACCCCCTAGTGTTCAGTTCTGTCATGGCCGTGATTAGGAACAACATCCTGTACCTGATTGTCTGGCTAGTGATGGAAATGGCTTTCTGTGCTGAGCCTGTATCAATGGGGGAGTTGGTTGACCGGCTGCTTAATAGAAAGCTAATAGGCTGTTTAGGTTATTGCTTGTGGGATTGAAGGTGTTTGGGATTAAAGCTGCGGTGTTGAGATTCAGTCTCGTTATAGCTGGACAAATTACTTACTTGTAATCTATGTAATCAAGACTGATGGCTAGTGAATTTGCATATGTCAGATTCAGTCTGGCATGTAGGTGAGAGAGAGAAAGGAGAGAGGAAAGGAAACAAGTTTGTTTTTTGTTTGTCTTTGTGGTTGTGGTCCTCTAACATTTGTGTGTGTATATATGTTTGTGTGTGTTTTAACTATAAATATCTCGGACAGATGATGTGTCCTCTAAGGTCAGCAACAACTGTTAGACTTGAACTTCCCTCGGTTCTTCCTTTAAAATTTTGGGCCTATTGCATGGTTATCCCTGAAGATGCACGTATCGTGTCTGTGCCAGACTATGATTTTAGCTTACAGTCAGTGAAATAAGATAAAAAATCCCAGTTGTTGAAAAATGTTCACTAATAGCCACATAATTGTAAGAAAATGTTGTTTTCGTTAGATGGCTTATATTTCCTTTGTTTTTAAATAAAGGACAAATGGATTTTAAAAATTTAAATGCAGCACTTCTTGATTGGAATTAGTAGCTGACATTGTATCCATGAAACTACGTTACAGCAAAACGAATATGTGTTCCTTGATTAGTAAGAAAATCTTTGTTGGTAGTATATCTTCAAGATCTTTTTGTGTGTGGCAACCAGGTTGTTAGACACTATCTGTCTCTTGTTGCTCACTAATAGAGGATGGCGGGATTACTTCAGGTACAAGGGTTTTTTACCGTTTGAAGCAAGATATTGCTTGAAAATCATCCTCAGGGAATCGACCACAATAATTAAATTTTAATAATATTAAACCTAATTTTCTTATCTTTTTTCAAACTCTTTTGGTGTCATGGTCTTGTGCTATTCTGTTTTTTTGCGTGCTCCTTGAATCAGGCTCCGAACAGCTGTTTGGTCACAGTGGAGTAGACCTGACTGAAGAGCATTGTAAGGCTTTCAGTAGCTTCTATGGTGGGCAGAATGCATGACCCAACTTCCGTTACTCTTGGCCCTCATAAAAGATCATTATCGCTTTATGCTGTATTTAATTGGTTGGGTAAGCATTGCAGTGCATCATGTCTTTTTATCATCCCTGTCACTGCCTCACACTCCAGCCAACTGACTGCAACCTTGCTTATATCTGTAGTCCTCCATTTATTCGAGTCCCCCATGAAGGAGTGCAATCTGCAAAGTACATTTCATTATCAAAGCTGTTGCTGATGTTTTGCTTCTGCGAAAAATACTAAAGGCAAAGTTTATCCTTGGTTAAAAAAAACAAATAAACACTGAGAAGAAATTAAAGGAAATGTGAAAAAATGCAAAATACACTTGGTGGTAAGGTGATAATTATGTTATAACTTGGTGGAGGATGGGTTCTGTCTGTCCGAAAATGTGTGGAGAATACATCCTCCTCTCTTGTGGTGCTCAACGGCACCGGGACAGGCACACCGGAGTCCCAGCCCCTGCTCCGGCCTGCCTGGGCCTACTGTACCCGGTACTCGGACCGGCCCTCATCTGGTAAGACAAAAAGTTTCATGAAGAAGAAGAAGAAGAGTGCAACCAAATCTAATAATTATAATAATTATAATATTTATAATAATTATAATACTTACAATAATAATAAATTAGCTCTCTTTTAAGTAACATTGCTGCTTTTTGGTGATATTTTTATATAATTATTATAATATTTTTTATTGATGCTTTTACCTTGTAGCACTTTGAGATTTTATCCAAATGTAAAGTGCGTTACAAATTAAATGTATTATTATTTATTCTTAAGTAAGACTGTGAGGAAACTCCAAACTGAACAAGTTTACTCGAAAACATTAAAGATGAAAGAATTAAATGTGTTTGCAGCTTTATTATGTACTCAAGTAAATTTAGTTTGAAAATGATTTTTTAATATTTATTTTATTTATATACATGGCCATCGGTTAAAATTTAGCACTTTGTTGTTCATGTGAAAAAGTTTTCCCAAAAACTGTTCATTGAAGACGGTACTTCTCTGAACACCAAGTTATTTTTTAACACTTCCCTCTCCAACGTCTGCAGCAGGACTGCTACAGTCTAACACAGGGAGATAATCAGCTAATGAAAGGTGGAGGCTTTATTTTCCCATTTGCTTCCATGCTCAATCAACTTATATTATGACACCTACCATCATTGTTCCACTTGGGTTATACACTTTGTCTATTTTGCTGAAGTACATCAGAAACAGGCTCCATGTGGCCGGAGATATTGAAAATGACATGACGTCATCTTGTTTATAAGCCATCTACAACCCGTGATTCCAACACAGTTGTCACAATAACAAAATTGAACTTCCTTTAGGACATATACTCAATAGAATAAAAAAATTATGTTCAACGTTTTACTATCGCAGCACAAGCGATCAAATTTAATGCCAATCATGATTTTGTCATCTCTAAATTAAATGGGCATGATCGAGTAATACAACATTTAAAATGCCCCTCTGTCGTACCATCCACTGTAAAACAAATCCCAAACTGCCTGCCCAAACATTTCCTGGATTCAGTCCAAACGAGTAATGTTAACGTTAAGAGTATAACTAATATACAAAAGATGGCAGGTGGAAAGAGCCGCTGCTTGAACACACAGAAACTAGGGCTGTGGCGGTATGGATTTTATAAAAAAAACTTATTATAAAGATTATGTGGTTAAGTGGGCACACACATCTCATCCCCCCATGTATGCTTGCACTGTAAAGCGCTTAACATGGTCAGTGGTATACTTTATCGACATCAACAGGCATTTTTCTTTCCAGTATCAGGGTCACCTGTGTCCTTGGACTCAAATGTAGTTGTTATATTCGGTACCAGCACCTTTCAGGAGTCTACAAACACTTGCTATTTGGCTTGAAGACTGATTCAAATGTCCCCCAGAATGCATCATTCATCCACTCCCTGACAGATAATAAAAATGAATTTGCTAGTCAGTTGTTCATTTGTGAGGGCTACTGTGAGCTACTGCTGCTGAATCTAAAGTATTGAATGTCAAACCACCATAGATCACTTCTCATTCTGACCTTTATTTGCCGTTCCGTGGACCGTGTGACATCACCAATAACACAAGGTGATGTTTTATTTCATCTGGTTTCTGGTTATAATCAGCTGTATGAGAGCAGCAGCATGCTGTAGACTGAAGTACTGGTGGATGTCAGCCATCTTTTTTGTCAGTGGTAGCTCTCATCTCTCATTCCCCTAATGGTGAGTTAGTGGAGGACTCCACAGTGACACATGCAAGAAATAAGAGCAACTGTGCACTAATAGAGTCCCTTTGATGAGTATGTAATGGAGTGTTCAGAGACAGACACCTGTGCCTTCGCTGCCACCATACTGCTCTGTCTCTCAACACACACACACAGACACACACGCAAACATGCTCACTCCCACTGGCTCTGCTATTCCCCTCCCTGTCTTCTACTCCCCTCCCCTCTGCTTCCTCTTCCCTCCCTCATCTGTAACGAAACAGAAGCCGCTCCCCCTCATACAGAACTGAAACGCTTGTTTGCATATTAACTGTTTAGCTGCTGAAGAACTGTGGTTTTGTGACATTTGATTGTTGAAGCATGTGTTGTTGGGCTGTTTACTCTGATACAAATCTTAACAATGAACACAAAATTTTTTTATTATCACCAGCAGTCATATGCATTATACATTATTTATTTATTTTTTTCACTTTTTTTTTTTCATTTTTTTTTTCTTGTTTGAGACCAAAACAGTATTTGTGTTATCAATTATACCTGTCAAATAGTCCTTATCATTTGTATTTTCCTCTTTTTTTGGCGCTTGCAGTATTATTTGCAACAAAAAGTAATATCATTAACTGTTTTTAACACGTTAGTACCACAGATAATATGCACAGATTTTTTTTCTTTATGTGAAATGGTCTGAGGCCCTTAAAATGAGCGTCATTACTTGTGTCCATGTTCTATTGTTCATATTTTATCAGAGCTTGCCCCAACGCATTGGACTCTGCTGATCCTTATTTGACAGGGGTTTTGTTTGGATTGTGGAGGACATTGTTGCTCAGCGCTTAGTCAGTCTGTGGTACGAGTCCAAACTCCAAGGGCCTCCTCTGGCAGTTGATTCTGATGCCTGTGGCTGTAAAGTTTGCAAAGGACAGACAAGGTTCTCACATGGCAGTCACCTTCCCCTTTAGGCGATATAATGCTGAAAAAGTACACAAAATATTGGTCAAGCGAAAGAATGTCAATTTCACTGGTAACACATTCATTGTTTAACAGCCCCCCTCTCTGTTTCTTTATTCCCCCAATAAGAGGACACATTTGCCTATTATTATGGAAAAGTGACAGGAGTTGGTCAATTCTTTGTGTAACTGACGTGATCATAAGTTAATTCCGCATCAAATTAAGCTAATGCGAGCAGCTGCATGAAAAGAACAGGCCAGAGAGCAACCAGTTCTGCGGGTCATGCACAGTATATGAGAAAGATTTTTTTTTTTAAATGTGGTGTTGTTCAGTAACCCAGGACTGACCCAGTTCTTTGTGCACTGTGCCTGGCTTTAGGCCATTCATGGGTTGGTGCACATAAATGCCAAAACCATGTGCCACCCGTTGCACATGGCCCTAGCGACACATTGTCAGGAGTTTCCTGAAAGGCCAACTCACTCCTTCAAGATCCCTTTTGTTGCAGAGGAAGAGCTACATGTGTTGGGTTGGCATTCTGTTCAAGGGTGAAGTTGTGTGTTTATTTGTGTTTGTTTATTATGCGTTTTGTTTTGTTTGTTGATTAAATGCCCAGAATTGACAGCCATGATAAGATCAGTTTGGATTTCCTTAATGCTAAGAAAAGGTACTTCAATGTTTCCTTTCTTATGGCTTTCAGTTCCTGTATCTAAAGAAAGGACATAGCATACATACATAAATAGTTATACATCAGAAGGTTAGCAGACATAAAATGTTCAGGACAATATTTCATAAATGTAGCAGTTCATCAACAGAATTTGATGACTTATCATGTTACAGCACAAATCAATCTTGAAAAGTCACAATACTGCATGTCAAAAGAACCACATAAATTACATGATCAGCTTTAAATAAGTTATGCATGAAAATTGGAAAGAGATGAAGAGGGAGATGCAGCTCCTGGACACAGGCTATAGATGTGATTCATAACAGTTTCATCATTAGAATATGGAATAATAGCACAGGGAGGATTCAGACCCTTCATTAAGGACATGGCACCGATCTGTTTTTACACATCACTAATGAAGGACTTCATGAGCATAGGAACTAACTATTTTCTTCATATTTTCACATTCCTTTGCTCTCTCCCTGCTGTAAGGCTGCGTTGTGTTTTAGTATCGCTTGATGGTTTTTATAATACCTATTTGCACGGAGTGCTTCATCCCCCTCAGCACCCCTAATGAAGTAACATTTTCCACTGTGTTATCCGTGTTTATATAACCAGAATGATGCAACATGGTGAGAATTCATGGGGTGAAGAATCGGAAGATGCACTTTCAGTAGTCATATCGTGGTCTTTAGATGCTAGAGGTTGTAGAGGTACGTGAATTCACACTTGTAGTCTTGTTTTTGCTTTTTGTTTTGTATTGTGAGGTAGTAGAATGTCTGCGTTATTCTTACGTTTCTTTCTCAGTGTATAGTAGTTTGTGGCTGGTATCAGGAAGATATTTTTAGCCTTAAGTAATTTGTTTATCTGTTTGTTCATCTGACCTCTGCCTATGATGCTGCTCCATAAATAAATCAGCAAATCATTGGTTGATGACCGTCTGTGGTGTGGGTGAAATCCAGTACTTTGGGGGTTAAGTTTTGAAAGTTAATGTAATAACTGCTAGCACCATCTGCTGGCCTACTTCCTTACAAAGAGAGAGAGAGTGAGAGAACAAGTGTGTGAGCAAGGGAGAGAGAGAGGGAGAGAGAGAAACGAGTCTGGGTTTTAACGACATCTCTAATATTCATGCTGATGCATTTTGCTGCTTTGTGCTTTCATTTTCCGCCACTCTGCCTGCCAGAGTGTCAAGCTTGCCACATACACCCCAGTCAGGGAGAGAGGAGGGCAGCGAGGGAGACGGAGGAAAAAGCCAAGTGGGAAAAAGGAGGAAAAATCAACTGGCTAAACAAGCGGGCAAGCTAATACAGAATTTTTGTTTGTAATAGAGGGAGAAACCTACCTTATCCTGACTGGTGACGAAGACGTGGAGGGCGCTAATGGGGCAGAGCAGATCTTAAAGAGAAAGAACCATAAATAAGAGGAAAACGCTCAGAGTGGCAAAGCGAGCGCACACGGCAGGCGGAAAGAGGAATCAATGAGAGGGGAGGAGAGAGGAGGCCGGGGAAGGCAAGTCTGACACACATGCACAGAGAGAGAGAGGTAGAGTGAGGGAGACTTGAGGGAAACTGGTCGACGGCGAAGAGGCAAACAGCGGCAGAATGAGAGCTTCCTGGACTGCCACTCACCTCCTCTACTGCCCACAGAGCTGCTCTGTCATCACCCTGTGAAGAGAAAAACGAGGGTGGCAGAGAGAAAGAGCTCCGATGCAATCCTCTTGAGCCCTGCCCGCTGGGGGAGGAGGAGACGGCTCCAGCACCCTCGCACAGCCTGAGGAGAAGAGCTGACCAGGGAGGAGGAGGGGAGGCAAACTACGAGAGAGGGAGGGGAGGGGGGGACACGCGGCTCAAGGAAGAGTGAGAGAAAACGACTGTTGAAAAGGAAAGAGTGAGTTTCTTTGCAAGAGAAACCTTAGGCGATCAACGGAGGGAGAGAAAACCCGGCGAAAGGGCAAGGCTTTTGTTAGCCGGTTGGAGAGGGGGAGGAAAGAGGAAGAAAAAAAAACACCATGTCTACAGTGAAGAGGCCAAGAGGAAGGGTAAGTGAGCCGCGCTGGGAGCTGGGAGGAGGAGGGACGTGGGGGGAGGAGGGGCCCGGCAGGAACTGAACAACCTTCTCTGCTACTGGCTCATGCTGCACTGCCGCCATCTTGAACTCATTGCTGCTTTATTTTCCTTCCCTCTATACTCATTTGCTGTGCTGTGTGAGACCATATCAAGGCAAGGTTTACAGTGTTCTTTTACCCCACCCCCACTGTCTGTTCATTCCATACATCCCTCTCCATTTTCTCTCTCCATGCTGCCCTGCACTGTAGTTCAAGTACAGTGCGTTGTTGTGTGTGAGTGTGTGTCCTACATGTGTTGAACCAGTCACCAGAGAGCCCACTACAAGTGGACATGAGGGATACAGCTGGCTGAGACGATTGGGTCTTACTCTACCTTTACATGGGATGTAATTGTCCTCCCTGTGTTTGCGGGACTACGTGCACTTAGAGAGATTGAAATCACTGCAGTGCTGGTAGGCTGTAATTTAAGTTATTTATAGATGTATTACACGGCAGGAGCGCTCTCACTTTTGGGCATTTTATCTTTTCTCTCCCTCTCTCCTTCTCTCTGATAGATGGCTGTTCATATTTTTGTGCCCCTCGTGTTGATTCTTTCATGTTCTTCAGCTCTTGAGCATTACTTTCAACCCCTCCCCCTCTTTTTCTTTTTTTTTACCATTAATTCGAATGAGAACATTCCAGCATGATCCAGTAAATTTCCTCCTAATAGCCTTAACAGTGTTGCGCACGTGAAAATCATAATGCAGCTGTTATGTGTATGTCCGGCGTGTTTGTGTAGGGTTTTCCCCTTTGCTCCAAAATAAATGACACTCTCCCCTTACTTCATGATGGGGTTCAATCTTATTCTCTTTATTTAGCTAGCAGTGTGGAAAATAAGCAACGGCCGTGTCTGCGCGAAACAGGCATACACATTTAGATTAGGTCCTCCTAACTGGGTTTCCTCTCCAATGGGCTCAAGGCCCACCACAAGGTGCTGGTGTAGACAGAAACCACAATAACACATCCATTATTCACATATTATCATGTATCAGTAAGGCTGGATTATTTATATCTGCAGGGCTTGGTATAATCTGCTACATGGAGACTGTCTACCATACCTTTGCCCAGCATACTTCATTTGTGTGAGGCTCAGCGTTTTCATGTCACTGGGCACTCTACGCTTCCTCTGAATTTCCTTGGGGAAACACAGTCCTTTCTCATGCTGAAGGTCTGTTGTTAGATTTAGATCGGAGCCTGAGAAGTGAGATCCATGCAGAGTGAGACAGGCCCACCTCTTACCACCAGCATCTGATATGGGGACTGCTAAAAACCCTGCAGTTCACACAGCCTCCAGAAGTTGGGGGTTTCTGAATGAATGATTGTTGCAATAGTCATATCACGGCATTAAACGATATTGTAATCCCATTAAGGGGGTTGCAGTGGTTTGTTTCCATACCTTGTAAGCCTCACTTTCCCATTTGATTAACACATTAAACCTTTCACTTGTGCAGTGAAATGGCATCTTTGTGAATTGGCAGCATTTGCTGGAACGGAACCAAGGTCTGCTTTCATTACTCACCAATTAGCTGAGCTTTATGGATCTTCAGTGGCCTCATAGCAGCCTTGGTATTTGTGTTTTAAAAAAAATATATAATCTCATTATGATTTGTACCATCGAAATCATGAAAGCAGACCAGCAAGAACATAGATTCTCTATTGACATCTGACTATACATAAATGCATATTGATAAGGTAGTAGAAAACTTGCAGGACTTAATTAAGGGCTGTGGTGGTAATTTTCTTACTGCGGCAAAGGAATCAATTCATAACCATGGTATGGCAGTTAAGCAAACTCACCCAACCCCACCCCAAATACCATAGTAGCCACAATAGTTTAAAGTAGCACAAAACTGTTGCATGGCATCCTAGAAATAGGAGAAACAACATTCCAGTCCCACCTAAAACATCTTAAATACAAAATATGATGATAAAAGACATATTTATAACATATACCGTGCCATTATTGAAGTGTTGGCAACCTTAAAAATGAGAAAAATTAGATCTGTCTATTACTATGATCTTTGAATAGCCCCTTGTCTCATTCTGTAGTGTGTGATGAGGAGGAGACCATTCCTCCAAACAGAAACTGTCCAACTCCATCAGATTCAGAGGTTGACGCCTGATGATTCTTCCCTTCAACACATCCCACATATTTTCTGTTGGGCTTAAGTCACGTGACTGGGAGGGCCAGGGCAAAACCTTTATTGCGTGAAGTTGTTAGGTTTTCATCTAATATCTGGTGGTATTTGAGTCTGTGGTACCATGATTTTAGGGAAATTAAAATACTCTCTCCTTGCCCAACTTTTTTCTGAAGTCATTATTTTCATTATGTTATGACTGACAAATGTTTGGGCTGTTCTGTCTGAAAGACAAGATAGCCTGACCTGGTAGATTGGCCCTGACATTGTAAGTATATATAATCCTGCTGGCTCTGTGTGGTAAGATTCTGTAATGAGACTCGCACCTGATCATCCCAGGATATTCTCTTTTATAACAGGTCTATCTGTAATAAACCCACATATTTAAGAAAGACAACTGGGACCCCCCCGAGTTAATTCCATTTCCTCAAATGATCAGATCAGAAGAAAACACAGCAACACAATATAAAAGATCCAATACCATAATTCACAGTGGATATGAGAGGCTTTTCTGTAAGTCTTTCTTTCTTGCTTCATTACTCCCAACTTCAATGTTTGTTGCCAAACAGCTCTTCTTCGGTGTCATTTGGTCCCCCATGACCTCGTTCCATTGAATGTTCCATTGGCAAACTCCAGGAGCTTTACTTTGTGTGTGGATAACTGCAGAAGCTTTTTCCTTGCTTCCGTCCCAAACAGCTCGTGTTGATGTGAGGGTGGTCGGGAGACTTTCTGACTCAAGATTCAACTGACCTCTGCAATTATCCATATTTTTTCCTTGGAGAGTCTTTTGTCAGTCTCCGGTCATCCTCCGAATAAATTAATACATTTCCGAGAAAGAGAATATACAAAAAAAATATTTTTCCATATTTCTTTTGTGCTGAGGACATTAAAAGGTTAAAGGCCAATAATTCTAGAGGGCACTGCATGCCTTCACAGGCACAACAGTTCCCATCCAAAGGGACGTCATCTGAAATAACGGACAAGTAACCTGTCAAGTAACAATGACTGTAACTGTAATGTCAATAATTTTAAACAACAGCTCAACATACTTAAAAATACACGTTAAGAGATATTGATAGGAGAGGGAGCAAACTACACATATCTCAGTCGAAGTAAATCATCATTAGAACATGATTGCTGATTTGGCTCTGCAGATAACCAAGACATCTATTAGGATGCTGCAACAGGTATCTTAAATACTGGCTGCGTTACACAGCCTTATTAAGCGGCTAGTGTAGATCAATTGTAAATTTTGTTTAAGGTTTTATGGGAGCCTGCTTCCATGAATGTGTTAATTGAAAATTGGCCGTATATACTATATTTGTCGCTACCATCTAATCCATACCCCCAACATTTTGGTCATGATAAAATGTATGGGGTTGCTTGCATCTTTCTTATGAGCAAGGTGGCGAGACACAAGCAGTAACATACAATGCACAAATTCACAGACCTTCCATGTTCTGCTATAAATGTCTGAACAGGTTTGAACATTTTACAGTTTTTACATATCTTCTAAAAATGTATCTTTATCATTTAAGCCCATAAACCATGTTGTCTGAGTTTTGCATTGTTTCATCTCTAATAGATTACATTTTGTGATATTTTTTAGATATTTGCTTAAAAGTACCTCATAATTCTTAAAGTCTTAATTTTCTCTCTCTTCTCAGCCTCGAAAGAACTCAAATGGTCCCAATAATCAGTTACGGGTCCTCAGCCCCCCTGTGAAGAGCAGCTCTTCATCTTCCTCCTCTTCCTCATCTTCATCTTCTTCGTCCAGCTCCTCATCAGAAAAGAGGACGCCGAGGAGGACACATCATCAGATGGAGTCAAATTTACAGGACAAGCAGGAGAAGGCAAACAGGATAATTTCAGAAGCTATTGCTAAGGCCCGTCAGCGTGGAGAGAAGAACATTCCCAGAGTTATGAGCCCTGAGAGTTTCCCCAGCTCTTCCTCACAGTACAAGTCCCACCGTGACCGCGGGCACAAAAGTAACGGAAAGGCACGGCTCAAAGAGAAGGCATTTAGGAAGGCCTGCATTGTACCCTCCTCCAAACCGAAGCAGAAGGCCAAGATCGGGTATGTAGTCACAACATGCTATTAATACTGTTTTGGAAACTTCGGAAATGCGCTAATTTAAAATAATTCATAAGAGCTTTGATCGGGTCCTCTCTTAACCAAAGCAATGCAGTATTTGTTCTAGCACAACCAAAGACCTAAACCAGCGCAGAATTTCATTATATATATATATATAGCCAACTGAACAAGTCTTTTTACAGTCTTTAAGGACTAGAGTTCTGTGAGTGCCTGACTTTTACATCTATCCAGTGCAGATATGTACATTTCAAAAGCGTCGGTATCATCTAAGTGAAACGTGATAATATTTCTAAGGAAAATCCTCACTGGGCAGCTGTGTCCACATTGAAACACTAATCAGTAGATCAATTATGTGGTCATCTGTAAATAGTTTACTCATAAATATTAAATAAAGCAACATCTAATCAATCGATTTCATACTTAATTTAATGACTTTGAGAAGCCCAGTGTTACAAGCACCACCCACTTCTGCTTTCAAGTCTTGCTGCATGTGGGCACAGATGTGGATACACATTATTTAACTAACTGAACAGATAATGATGTAACCTCTCATCCCCAACAGGACAAAGCAAAAATCTTTTTGAGTTAATTCACATCATCTGCATCCATTTTATCTTGTTAATATGCATTCCCTGGGAAAAACTGATATGAAACTAATAAACTTACAACGTACTAGCCAAACCAGAATTCCTGTGCAGCGTTAACATTATGTTTTGTTTCTTTTTTGGAAGAAACAACACATAAAATAAACCTTATCCCATTAAACCTGAGGGAACAAAATGATGAATGATGATAAATTTACATTTCAAATGTTTATTTTTATTTTTTTAATGTACCGTTCCACATTTTTTATGCTTAATTTTATGTCTGAGAACGTATCAATATTTTACAAATAGTCTTTTCTCGTGATCTATTGATGGCAGAATAAAAAAAGATCACTGGGTTTCAGCGTAAATGAAGTTCGTTTAAATTCATTATTAAAAAATACCTGAGGGTTTCACTGATACTGTCTGATTTCCTTATTTAACCTTGTCTTGTACTAGTTGATTTGTTATACTATTGCACATTTTCTCCCTGTTGTTGCCGACATGGAAGCTCAAAGTTCAGTACAGAATTTATTGCATGCGATATCAATAAACCAGGCTCAGTCATCAGCATAGAAACAGGTGGGGCCAAGAAAGGCTGGAGTTACATGTGAGAGAGTGCTGCAGAGTACAATCAAGTAATGCTGATTTATAGGTATTGTAGTCTGCCTCCCATTCCCCTGTTTAACTGTAATAAAGTGTGGCTATAAGCCACGCCCGACACACGCTATTGAAGTATCAACTGTCGGAGATGTAAATGCTAGTTCAGGGAGATAAACAAAAAGGAAAATGTTTATACACACTAATGCCATATGGTGTTTCAGTTATTCCTTTTCTAACCATAATTCTGAAGGGTTAGGTTTTTTTTTTAGATTAGGCATGTGACTTATTGTGGTCGACAATAATATGTGACTGGACAAAGTGTTGATTAAATTGATAGCCAAATGAGCTAGGGAGAGGGAGAAAAAGCTATTTGAGATAATGGACTTTGCTTGTAGTTTATGCATGTGTGAAAATGAGAGTGTTGTGAGTGCGGATGTAAAGGACAACAGTGAGATTATAATGAAATCAGTCATTGTGATACGGTCCCTCTAGCCTCCTGGTTGTATTTGGATGTACTCGCCTGTTGATGCAAACAGGAACTCAGGCCTTGTAGCTGCTCAACTGAAGGACTGTTAATCACATGGCTTCATCGAACATGGTCGGCTTTGATCATTAAATAAAAGCTCAATTTTATGATATAATTTGATTAAAGTAAAACACCTGAGAGATCAGAGAGATTAACTATACCCTTGTTAATCAGTGCAAACTTAGATCTTTCTCCTGTTTGAAACACAAAAACACAGCAGATATATTCCATTAGCATTTAACGAAATGCTAAGATTTGGTAGCCTTGAACAACGGTTTTCAAATGATGTATGGTCAATTAAACCTTTGCTGATTATGCTAAACCATTTCATTACAAACTGTGTAACCCATGTTCATTCAGTGTAACCACAATTAGCCTGCATCATGAAAATGCATCAGATAAGGATGCAAGCAACACATCTGTATAATATCTGGCAAAGCATTTCTATATCTTAGTTTCTCACCAAGTGCATTCAGCTTGTGTGACTGAAACTTCCATGCCGTCATCTCTTTCAAATAAAGTGCAATTAATTTAAGATGACAATTAGTCCACACTGGTCTATTGAAAACGTGAATTTTCACCATTCACAGACCAGCATATACAGTATGCTTGAAAAGGAGTCAAAACATATGAGAAGAAACATCCTCATTCAATGCAAGATTAACTTCAAGATTAACTACAGAGTCACAAACTGGAGTTAGTATGTCGTTGTCATGACTTCCTCTAGTTACAAACACATGTGTGATATTGAATACTTTGAAAATCCTTTGAATATCATTTTTTGTGAAAAGCTGATCACATGACCCTTGTGCAAATATGACAAAGGATATATATCCATTTAGGTGTACCTGAACGGGTTTGAATATTTCAAATTAGATTTCATGCTGACAATGCTGCCGCCTAAGTTAATAGAGCTTAGACATTTCTAATGATTAGAAACGGGAAAATACTGACTGGCAAATTAAAGTAGAGCAAAGTTTTCTGAAGAACTCTGCAGTGAATTATTGCAAGGCCTCTTTAACCAACATGAAGTTGATTCTTGACCATTGACAACAATGATTTGGAAAAGTACTTGTCGGAATCTATTTATTACTTTCCCTATGATTTTCCAATCATTAAATCATTAATTTCAGGAAATTTTCCTGAGGCAGGCAGATCTAGGCCCAGATTCATGAGTCAGAGGGAGATCCATCATAGGGTTGTGGCAATAATGTAAACATGAGAAAAAATGCCCTATTGGCCTGAACACTAGCTGAACTGTTGAGAAAAGATGTTTACCATGTTCAATTGGGTTGTTTTTATGGATGTATGGAAGCCACTATATAAAGAATAAGTGCGAAAAAACTTCAAGCAAATTTTTCACATGTAATGTGTAAATAGGATTTCATAGAACACATTATATAATAAAATCTTGTAGGGGACATTGAGTTAAGCACTAAGAGCGCTGTTACGGTTCTGTCCAGTCAAAAAGGAAAAATTCTGGTTGTGTTTTTTCCACCATTAGAAGACATGTTGTCAAATATGATGTGAACCAATGTATTTTCCATTGAGTGTGCTGCAGTTTTCAAAATTCCTCTGACTGCTTCAGCATTTCTTGATGTGGCCCTTTCATAATTAGCATGTTTGCGAAGGTTAGGGAGCGAAGGCAAAAACTGAGAATGGAGGCAAACCGGGATGTGGAGCAAAAGTGGCAATGTCAGCACCTGAGCATATTTGGCTTAAGCCACCAAACAATTCGAGCCAGTGTTTTTGCTCTTCTACAGCGATGTTGTTGTAATGTGTGTCTGTGCAGTTACAGTTAGGGATTGTTGTTGAATTGCTAATGTGGAGTGATAGACAGAGACTTTATACATGATGACAAGAAGCTAAGGGAACAGATTTAAACAGGAGCGTTCTGTTCATATGCACACACCAACCAGGATCTCCCCAGAAATTATTAATACTTGGCTGCAGAGCTACTAACCTTCTGCTCAAGTCATTACTTCAGCCTCTGCTCTGTTGATGGTGTATGCAGACCTGTGTCCACAAAGCTTGACGCTGTGTGGGGATTTTGGTTTCTAGGGTATACGTGCTCTTCCACTGGGTCCAACTCTACTTTGAACAGGAAATTTTACTTGACTATAATATTTATTATCTGTGTACGAAAGGGTCTGATTCCTTGAGAACATTGTGCTGCCATTAATGCCTGTTTTTGAGACTAGGACTAAGATTTATTCGTCATGGAAAAGTACAATTCAGTTACATGCTTACCTTGTGCATCCCCCCCAAACTGTGCAAACTGTGTAGAAAACTGTAAAAAACACACTAGTACGACTAATTATTAAAGATGATAATACAGTTTATCCAATGAATTGTGTAAGGGTTATACTGCACCCACTAAGGAAATGTGTGAATTCATTGTTACTTACCAATTGAAGAGGCCAAGTCTGTCCTGACCGTGATTATCTTGCCAACCCTTGGAAGTGAGCCAAATAGTCCGTACTAATAGTTCACTCGCTCAGAATATTCACCAATGCTGTCCTATCTTCTCCGTGGCTCCAACATCAAATAGCCTGGATCCCATGCTGGTCATCCCCTGGAGACGACAGCAGAGCACTGGCAGGACAACACAAGATAATTGCAGAGTTGTTGAATAAAGCACTTAGCTTGTCTTTTAGACATGATCGGCATCTTTCAGGTATATTTTTTTGTGCCAACAGTTGTAATGAGTCTCAACTAGTTTATTTCTGCTTTCGAAGATCCTGGATCATCGTTTGTTAAAATGAGAGCTTATTCATTGGGAGCTATACTGTGGGGTTTTTGTTGAGCACTGACTGCCTCCTTTGTGAAATCTGGCAATATCATCTTGTTAAGCATATAGCTATCATTTGTATTTTTTTTTTTTTCGTTTTAGGAGTCGGCTCATATTGAAATTGGCCTGAAAAATTACCATCATTATGTAGGAAAGTGATCATATTTAGCAATCCATGGTTAATTAGGCCTTTTTTTTGTTTGCAGTACCAGCCTCCATACACTCTGCACAAACGAACGATAAAGCCTGACCTATAGATTTCTCCATAGTACAGGTGAAAAGTAGGAATACTGGGCTTTAATCTATTAGAATAAAGTTCATCTTCTGCTAGTAGAAGAAGCCAAAAAGCCCTTTCCTAACGATTTAGCAAAAACAAACCATGATATGTTTTTACACCCACTATAGAGTTCTCATTTAATTTTCAACAAAATAAACAAAAGCACTGGTATATTTAATGTTTGATCTGAAATCTTCTCTTGTGTTCAAGCTGTATCAAAATATTTGACAAGGAAATCTCTCCATGAGATATTTTTCTGCAGACTGGAGTTTGCTTTTCTAGGCAGCCTACCTCCTGAAAAATAACCTCATATTATCATCTGATAAAAGCACTGTGCTGCTCATTCCTCTCATCTCCCCCTCCCCCTCCCCCATCCTCCTTTACATTTTTGTCCAAATATAAATTTGGCTCTGCCGTACATCCAATGTTTCATGTTCGCAGGCATGCTCTGATACGAGTACAAAGCAGCAGGGTAGCCGGAATATATCAAACAAAATGGTGCTCGTGAGATCAATTACATGATAGAAAATGGAGGTTTAAGTCTTATATGCAGTAGCAAATAGCTGTTCATATTTCACTACTTGTCTGCAAGTAGTCTTATCTCTTCTCCTTTTTCATTACAAAGAGCTAATGCTGTTTTTAATTGAGTATTTTCTTCCAGTTAATCCCTCGCAGGGTCTGCATGTGGATACATTCACATGTGTGCCATATGTAAACATGTAGGTGGGTTAGTGTGGCACGTCTTTGTGTTGGAAGTCATGCAAATATGCATGTCCGTGTGTGTGTGTGTTTGTGTGTGTGCTGAATAAAGCAGAAATCCCCTGTGTGGTGATACGCACTGTGCTGACACAGAATTTGTCTTTGAGAGGGGGTTGATGGTGCTTCAACTACTGTTTCCAGTTATGTGTTGTGTGGCACTGAGATTATATCCTTCCATTCATAAGATGGGGGATTTCCTGACAAGAACCAGCACTACTGTCTCAATAAGCCCCTCAACATGAAACACTAACAGACAAACATTCACACAGCAGTTTGGGAGATGAGTCAGTCACACAGAGTCACAATTTCTGATGTTGAAGCTCTTAGAAGTGATGTAAGTCTGAGATGCAGTTGCAGTTCAGGCCTGCAAAAACCATACCTTCTATAATTATTCGATTCGTCTCACACACAAACACTCCCTTAGTGGCAGCACGCATAGTAGGTCAGGTCAACACTGGGGGACAAGGGATGGAGGTTATTTCGCACAATTGGAGGATGATAACCAAGCAAGCCAGCTTCAAACAGCAACTAGGCTATCACTCCCAGGAAAAGCCAGTTGTAGCCTATCTTCAGGGATCACAATAATGTCAGATCGGGGCCAGCTGTATTCTAATTAGAGATGCAAGATCACGTCTGGAGAATGGTCTCTTTAAATCTTGGTGGAAGGCAAAGAAATCAAACCTCTCCATCGACAATGGACATTATTGACCCGAAACTATTCGGGTGTAAATTCCTCCAAATTCACAAATACGAATCAAGGTGGTGTGTTAGGGAAAATGTAAAAACATAATTCTTTGATTCCCATAAATAAAAAATCAGGAGGAATGAGAAATAGTACTGTAAATGACTGTAGGGATCCACACAGACCACCCCCGTGGTTTGGCATGCATATAACCCCAGACCTGTTGCAAAATGTCACCATAATCATGTAAAATAATTGCAGCAATTGTCTAAACTGCCAATAAAAAGATACAAACAAAGCAATCATGTGGTCACGTAACTAGGTCGCATTCGTGTGATAGACAGTCATCGATATTGAAGAAGTATAACTTTCTGGAAATGATGTGCATACATTTTATATTCCTTATGAAACATATTCATGATGGAGGAATGGTGATCGACAAAACCTTTACTTAATGTAGGCATCGCGCCACAAGGCCATAAGACAATCGCTCCACATCCCCTCTAGTGTGTCTGGACCTACAGCCAAGGCGAAGTAATCAGGGAGAAGTAAGTTCTCCCTGATCAGAACCATAACTCCAAACCTGTTACTCCCCTAGTAAGATGATATGTGGCATTTATTACATATCGATTACAAATAGATTCCTAATTGTCACATCACATTTTTGTATATTGAGTTTCACCAATGAAGAATTAAATGTATATAGACTATATGATGTTGGTAACATGCATGCAAAATATTTTATTGCTGTTATAAAAATTATTCAACATAAATTTAAACCACTTGTCCATTCACACTTGAGTACTGTCAACATTCTAATGTCCTTGTGTCATTTACTGGTCTTATTATAAAAAATCAAACATTCCACTGATTCCTAAAGCAGACATTATTAGAAATTACATCCGCAGATGTGCTCAATCAGAAGTAAAGAAGATCATTTATCACCCCATGGGTAATTCCACAAGGTGTTACATACAAGTTTTGACATCTGAGTCAGCGAGACTTCCAAGTCATAGCAAATACCTAAATGACACAATGTACAGCCATGGCATTGTTCGGACTTAGATGTAGAGCTGATCTTAAGTTGTAACAGACAGTTTTAGTTGGCTTCCTTCTTTTGTTTTCAAAGTTGAGATTTTGCTTTGGCGGTACATTCGTTTGGAGTGCCACACCAATTCAACACAGAGTTGAATTTGAAAAATGATTCGATTTCAACAAAGTTAAAAAAAATAGATTTCCCTAAAATGACTTGTCATAGACATGTTTAAACACATAACCTAAAAAATTCAAAGCGGTAAATATTTATAGGAGAAATGTTGAGTAAGAATAAATATCTATATAATTTTAATGTTTGTATTCATTTGTGTGGCCCTGAAATTATTGTGGTTAGTCAAAGATAAAGTCAGACAACATATTCAATGCAGTGAAGAAAACCTGGCCTAACCACTTTCATGTTAACTTTAAATTCATTCCTCAAAATTCAAGGTAAGCAGATTTGGTTTCTGTGGCATTTGTTCTGTTTGTGCCAGGGAGACTTCCCTTTGACCCTGAAGAGTAGATCTGACTGCTTTCAGACCTCTATTATCAGAGATGGTACGTCTCGGTCGTTGGAGCTAATATATTTCAGCTTAAAGGGAGGTTATTTAGTCGATGGCAGAGTCTGTGTTAGTGCTGTAAGCAAACCCCTTGGTGGTCCTGTGAATCATGGCCGTAAATCTCACTTAGATGTGATTAAAGCTTTTCATGTCTTAGATGTATTCGTGAGTTGATGATTACATGTTGTATTATGGAAGTGCAAGTATTACCGTCATTGTTTTTCGGTCTGCACTATCAACTGATGGTCTCACAGCCCTCAAGTATCTTGTTTCACAGTTTGAGTTTCATGGGCATCAGAGAAATGTAGCTCTATTATGTGCTGTTAAACTGCTACCTGATTATATGACAGTCAGTCCGCAAGGCCCATAGTCCAGCCAGTTCTTCATTGGTTGAGGTAGAACTTTGTGTTTTTTCCATTCAGCTGGGTTTGTTTTCTGTTCTTTTAGAAGTCACAGCTGGGTATTTTTTGTTGTTTAACTCTGACTCGGTAGGTTTCTTTAAGCTTAGTGTCAGTGTGCATAGTTTGGTATTTTTTCACAGGAACTGATCTCTCCAAGAACATTACCTCAAGCATTACCAAATTCACCACCAAGGGTGTGTTGCATGGCAACCATACAGTGTAATTATCTAGAGCATTTTTGAAATGTAATATCATCTAGCTGGGCTACAGACACCTTGAAAAATTATGTCTCTCTAACTCAAAACTGTTTTCAAATATTGCATGTTTGATAGAATGTTATTCTCTCACTGATACAGTTCTATATCCATTTGCCAAAGGTTTCTCCCAAATTAAGCCTCCTGGACGGAGCTGTATGTTGAAACTCGGTTTACCAGGTATTGCATCTAATAGGTAACTTTTCAAGTTCGCTTACTTATAAGCAGTGTTGTCCACAAGTTCCAACGGTCCACTTTAAATCCTTGTGGGTGGAATCCAAAGCAACTGAGCTTCTGTTATGGCTTTCGTCTATCATAAAAGAGGCTTCTGCTGTTCTAGCTTACTGGTGGGGAGTAAGTTTTTTTTTAGAACCCTCCAGTAAGTGTTTGGTACATAGAGAGTCCTTGGGAATTGGCCTTGCATAACTAATGTGGGTGGGTATGAAATGCCAGGAGACGTTAAGGTATTAACGGCCTTGATTATCAGCTAGGGCATCAAGTGACTCGTTAGCATAATGTATATCCAGGTGAGGATTACGGCGAAACCATGTGGGAGGGAGAGTTTTTAAGACTGCATTGCATGTGGGTGATAGGTGGTGGCTTAGACCCCCGACCCTGTCTAGAGAGGGCTGCTCAAGTTGGACATACATGGCTTCCTTTACTCCTCTCTCAAACCGTTTAGCCCCTATGTGAAGAGGGTTGTCCTCAAAAGGGTGTCATCTGGGTGTTGCAGAGTTTGAAATGAACAGGGATCTTATTTTTTTGGTGTTTATCTTATGTAGTTTTTCCAAAACTCAAGCCACATATGCTATGACAGTCTCGTCTTCAGTGCCTTTATCGTGTGAATTTGTTCCCCTTTATTTCCATCTGCCTTTGTTGGGATATATCAGCCCGATGGTCTAAGGTTCTAATAACTCAAAGCTTGTCTTCCAGTGGGTGGTGGTCCTTTTCCGACTACTGTAAGAAGTTTATCAACTTTTTCTTGTATATGTTGGTTGGATCCAAATGTAAAGTGCATTATAAATTAAATGTATTATTATTATTATTATTATTATCCCACTTAAGTGCCTCGTATGTGATATTGTCCCTCAGGAGAGGGGTTATTTTTTTTTTGGTAGTCAATTTTGTTGAGAACCATAGTGAACCCCGCCTTGTCCGCTGGCAGAATTATGATGTTATCATCCTTGGTTACGGACATCACAGCTTTTTCTATCATGTAGTGTTAGGTTGGAGAGGGGTATTTTTGCACATGAAAGCGCTGCCGATACTTGATTCTGAGTTGTTCTGCTTTAGACCCAGCTAACTTGTTGTTCCTCTTAGCTGATTCTGTAGCTGTGATGAGGTCCATATCAGGTAGATGTTGTGGACATACCGCAAAATTGAGGCCTTTTGCTAAGACATCATTCTTTGTTTGGGTAAGGATCTTATCTAATAAGTTCTTTACCCATGGGTAGTGAACATCTGTTTATGTGGTTCCATCTTGATCAACTCCGGTAGGTCCTGTTTTTTCTGGCTTGTGACTAACTTTCTTTGTAATGTTTGAAATTTCCTGATGTATCGGTCCTTAACCTTCTGGTGTTGTGATAGTTTGTTAAAACCGCAACCAAATGCGGATGCTGTGGAATTTTGGTCCACTCTTCTTGGCAGACTGCTTTAGTGCAACAATATTGGAGGTTTTGTAAACTGGTCTAGTCAGTGGCATTCCGATTCAGCCTTTTTTCTAAGTCACTGCAGATATTTAATAGCCATACAGTAGTAGACCTAATCTTAAATGAATACAATTATCGTTAAAGTTCGTTCCAAAATTTAATTTTATGTTTACCCGGCTTACCTTTTTTTTTAATGTTTAATTATGCAATCTTACACTATAGTATTAGGTACAGTATATCTCGAATAGGACTAAAAATACAAAAAAATTTAAGAAACCAGGAGTGGGTCAAATACTTTTTCACAGCACTACAGTCAGAATGAGTCAACTAAGAGCTCTGTTTTGAAGTAACATTGGACCCTTATACCACTAAATCTATGGACGTATTAACATTGGTTGTAGTGCATTAAATGTTGGCTTATTTTTCTTTTCATGATTTCTGTGTTCTACAGACAGACCCAATGTCTGGTGAGCCAATGTGGTATTGAAAGAACTGACACAGTGATTGTTTTTAGCAACAGGAGGATATTAGCCAGCATGAATCGCGGTCGACTTCATACAAGTCTCTAGTGTAATCTTGTATGAATACGCCCCTCAGGGACATACCGCTCTCAGGAGATACACATGCTCCTGCAACAGTCTGTATGTGTGTGCCTGTCTGTGATTATTTGTGTCCTGTACAGAACGTGTTTGCCATTTATGGGAAGCCTGTGTGGATTTGCGATGTGTCTTCAGCATATTTTAGTGAGAGAAAAAAGCTGTCATCTTTTTTTCTGATTGTTAGTAATGTTTTATTCTATTTCTCCTATTATCACACCAAACTGCCTGTGGCTTCCAAGTGATGATACATGTGGGGAGACACAAGATAGGAAGTGACTGAATATGTGGTGTGAAAATATATGGGGAAAGGTCAGTGAAATAATATGTGACGGTGTGAAAAAGAGAGAAACTTGAGGATGGTGGCGAGAAATATATGCTTGCATCTATTTATTATGCAATCTGTTGCTATCTGAGGGCAAGGTATGATCACATTCCAGCAGTCGGTCGTGATATATTAGGCCATGGTGAGAATGAACACACAAACCACCAACGGTAGCTTGAAGGCACACAATATTTCTAATTTATGGTCATATGATTGTGGTCTGAAGTCTAAAACAGATTTGAGCTTTATCTAATTAGTGATTTCCTTTCATTCCTATATTCAGGCAGCTTCTATCTTGAGCCTATTTTTGCTCATTTACTATCAAACTTGGTTGGGTCCCCCAGCTGCTGTTGTGTTTATAGATTCTTACACAATACTGCAGCAATTGATTGTATTGTCTACGGACTTTAATTTGTTAGGGTGTCTTAGTCAATGATCTCTTGTTTCATTCCATTTTGTATGTTGGTTTTCACCTACAATAATGCCTACTAAATGGTCTTCAACATCTATTTTTATTTCCTTAGGAACATCTGGGATATATGGTCTATCAACATCTCAAAAATTGCTCAACTTAATTCAGTGAGATTTCCTTCATGTGTGTTCAACTGATTCGTTCAATTTGCTTATTTCAACATTTGTAGGTATTTTTTTTTTTTTGGCAATTAGCTCACATTAATTGTGAAAAGAGCATACAGGGTCATACTCTACCCATGAATGCTCAAATGGAGTTTTACAGTCTCAGAAACTGATCTGATCTATCTGTTGGACAAAATATTTGTTGTTTTATTTTGCATGTCCAATCTCAACGGTAAGTTTGTCTGCCGTGGTCTAATTTTGAAGTCTAGATGATGACCAATGCTAATATTTTTCTTCAGCCACGCGTTTTTGTTCTTCTCTAAAATAGCAGATAAAACGTCTAATTTTAGATTGATAAACTAACTGAAGTTTGAGTTTATTCTGAAGGGCTAATTCTATTTACTTAGTATATCTCTACTCTCTTGTCAAATTTTCAGAGAAAGAGTGTGGAATAATTCAAATGAATTGTCATCCCTTTCATTTTTCTGTTTTTCTACTAAAGAACACGTTCATGTTTTAAGTCTTATCTTAAATAATACCAGGATCACTCAATGTACCTGTTCATATGTATATCCAAAGGGCTATTAGTAGTCGTGTTTATTCCTATGTTCACAAAACGACCTCTTTTTAATCTCAATGTACAGACTTCGACTGGGGACAAAGTCCATAGTCCTTGTGCCTACATCCTAAGGCTCAGCTGAATCTAACAGATTTACTCAGACGAGTCAAAATAATTGTGAAATTCTTCCGTTTTTTATTTACGGCTTTGTGTTGAATATGTGCTTTGTGTTTTATTACTGACAAAATGATTTGACATTCATAGACACTGGGCTTGAACATAGATTTTGTTTAATAAATTAATACAATTGAATTCATTTTTACACCAGTAAAATACTATAAGACCGTCTTTCTCTCCCTCTCTGTTTTCCTCTGGGCTTTATTGCATTTATTTCACCTCAGGAAAATTGTGATCAAGATTGGGAAGAAGAAAAAGCGAAAGCCAGAGTCTTCAGAGGAGGAGACAGATGATGACCCGCCTCTTCGACATGCTTCTAAAGATGTGGACTCGGTAACATCTTGCACATACACACACTCTCACAAAAACACAACAAAAAAAATGGACTTATACCCCTAATTCATAACACTGTTATTTTAAGTGGGACTATAATTATTTTGTTCACATCAAATCAAATAATTTATCTTAATCAAGTTACAAAACTTGGATTGTAGGCTGGACATTGCTTTCATTTCACTTTTTATTTTCTTG
Organism: Lophius americanus; assembly: GCA_037951165.1. Lineage (NCBI taxonomy): Eukaryota > Metazoa > Chordata > Actinopteri > Lophiiformes > Lophiidae > Lophius > Lophius americanus. The sequence continues at coordinate 11,145,288 of JBBDHG010000014.1, read as the reverse complement.
TATTTTATCGATTTGCTTCCCAAGCCACAAATTCATTCAGGGGCCGATTTATGAATGGGGTCCGGAAGTTCAATTTCCAAAGCCAAACTCAAAATCAGTTCAGTATTTTTCCACTAAACTTTCTACACAAAACAGCCCAAAACTGAAATGGTGTCTTTTGCTTTGTAGGAATTGTTGTTGTTTCTATTTGGTAAGTCTCCACTGTTACAAGATGAATTTTGTCTCATTCTGTGAGTGGGATGTTTCTAATCAGGATCATGCCATAACTCTGTCAATGTGTTTTTAATAAATTTAATGTACATATCTACAATTTAATGTAAATAATTTTAGTTTTTTTGTTCGGAAAATTTATCTCTTTTATCAGATATACAATTACCAAAATTATTGTTAATAGGAATGTCTTAAATAAGCTCTCTCTTTCTTCGATGCAATGCGTCTGGGGTTGACGTGATTCCTCGAATAATTCTAGTAACTCGATTAATAAAAATTAATAAATTTTTTTTATTAATCCTCGCTCCAATCTGGACTACTATTCAGCGCACTGTGTTGTAACACGCTACGCCCGTACCGAACCATTATTTCAGGTACAATGACTGTCTGATAAATACGGAAACGGATACTCACAGTAACATACTATCCGCCGTTAGTCCGTCCGTATTGCAGTCCGTGTTTTTCTTGCTACTAGTTGCGAAACTGGTTCAACTTTCTTCAAGGCGCTTTATAAATTGAAATTATTATTATAATTATTACAGGTCGCCTCACTTTTCACCAACCGGAACTGCGTCTCCCGGGAGACACAGGTAAATGAGGGGGATAACCCATCTTTGATTTTGAACAGATGCTCACTCTGCCTCAAATTTGGGGATGTTTAAAAGTCCGACAAAGACTGACAGACAGATAGTGACCCTGGGGGTTGGTGAATGGGTGCTTTAACTGTGATTCGTTGGATTCTGCACTGCCATAAACTGAGACATTAGGTGGGTATACGTGGCCCCCTTATTCCGAATATAATCAGAAGAGATGCTACACGTAAACACCCCTTTTTCCGAATGAGAAGGCCCTTTCCATTTGAGATCTATACCAAATCAGAGTGTTCGTTTTTAATACAAACTCTCAAAATAATAAATGGCAAAGTTAAAAATTATAAACTCTATAAACACGTCCAAGAAAAATCACCAGGACCAGTGACAGATTGATGTTGTGAACAAAACATTGCCGAGTCCGATTGCCGAAGGATAAATCCAACAACAAGAAATCTCATTGTTATTATAGCTGTTGACAGTTAATATTGCAATTCAAGCAATAAACATATTGTTTTTTTTTAAAAGGGGGAACAATTGGTTCACTAGACCTATCATGCTGTTGCTAGAGAAAAGCTTCACTGCCTTAGTTTGATTCTTTGGTTCACGTGGATGTCAGGCAAGGGGCTGTTATCACAAGTACACATTCTTATCTATGATGATGAATAGGCATCATCAATATGGCACATATAACACAACAATAGCATCTTTGCAATTTCGTTCACTTACGTAAAGTTACGTTGTCCTATTGTAGGATATATTGCCACAGCAACCAGTAAATCAATGTCTTCCTGGTATTTCTGTTTAATTACCTAACACTCAGTCACATTGTTTTTTTATATTCAGTGAAATATTAATTTGCATTTGAAGGGTAAACAGATGTTTGCTGGTAGTGATCAACGCCACTTCCAAGCTCCATCAGCAATATTATGTCTATTGTTTATATTTAGACAATCCATATACATATAGACAGTAAGTATAAATAGCTTTCTGTGTATGACCTGGTCAATATTGAAACCCGAATTTGGTCACGTTAGCCTATCTTTTATTTTAACAAAACCCTGTGTTCTTAGCTTCTTTTCTTACTTTTGCCTTGGCACAAATCTGTTTTTGAAAGAACATGAAGGAATAACTGAAGATGACAAGTGACTCTGTCCCCATTTCTGCCTCACCATTGTTCTCTTTAATTTTTGCATCCTATCTGGACTATTGCCTATATAATTACGTTGATTGAATGATGCGTCTGGGCTTAAAGCAGTCTGTTGATGCCTCATTTAGGATGACACTGTGGAAGAAGTCAGGGAAGCATGGCCAACAACCAGAATAGAAGCATGGTCATCTCAAGAAGTTTAACCCTATTGTTGTGGCATTTGGCAGGTTTGACTTTCCAGCTTCTGGTCAGCGTCTGCTTCGGGCTGTGAACATATATCTCCACACCTAATTAGCTTTAGATTTGTGGCATTTATTCCAAATTAACTACATATTATCTTTAGGAGGGGCTTGTGTATTGATGCAGGATGCAACAGCCCACGCATATAAAGGCCTGACAGGAAGGACTAATGAGAAGCTGGATTTTTAAAGCACCATGGTTTGGGGTGGGCTTTCTGCTGACTTACAGAGTTTTTCTGAATTTGGCCTCGGTTCATTGAAATGTAGGTCATTCAAGTGTTATGTTTTTCATGGCTTTCAGGAAGAGGACGATGGGGACCACTTATTGTCCTTTTCAATTCATGTTCTATGGGTTATAGTGTTAATGGCACATGATTTGTCATTTGTTTTTTTGATAAGAGAAAATATGTTCAAATGTAGGGAATAATTGATCCTAATGACATTTTCTAAACATAATTAAAGATGGCACAGTCTGAGATTTAATAACTTTCATGAGTAAACTGGTAGCAATAACCACAGTTTGTGGGTATAGTTGCTTTTATTTGAGTTTGGATAGACTGCAAACAGGATATTTGGCTAAGCTAAGAAGGAAGCCTTACACCCAGAGCCCTCATTTGGGTAGTATATGTGGTGAATAATTGAATGTTTTAGCTACTGCGCTATTATATTACCAAGTTATACCAATAGTCTGTCACTGCTGAAGCTCTTAAAGTAGACACTTCCAATGACTATGCAAAGAGCTGGTGGGTTTTATTTTGTCACAATTGAAAACTTAAAAAACAATTTATGTTAAAATGAAGATTATAATTCAGTGTTCAAATTGATTGATGATATAATAGAGATCAGTTGAATATTTTCATAAATATATGTTTACCTTTTTTTTATATCCTACTTTTCTAGAAGAGGCGATCTAATCGACAGGTGAAGAGAAAGAAATACGCTGAGGAGCTGGAGGCCAGGCTGTCAGATGATGATGTTAAGGTTATTGTCAAAGCCAAGAAAACAAGCACTCCAGCATCCAAGGAACCTGCTCTTCAACTCTTCGTGGTAGGTTTTTCTGCCTACAACCAGGTCGCTAAACCAGAGGTCAGGCAAGAGCCAAATATTAAGAACAAACTATTTATATTCCCTGAAAAACACATTGTGTTGACATAAAATGGCCCGATATGCACTGTGGAGTGAAGCACAGCCCGTTCTTTTCACCACCACATCATGACGTACAATCCAGGACCCCTGCAGGACCCTTTGCCTGTACAGAAACACCAGATAGACATTCACTGCCCAGGCCTTATTATTTAGATGCATAAATTAAGAGAGGACTGTTATGATAACAGGTCTGCTTAAAAACGTGTTGCTACAAATATATTGTCCAAATATCCCGTCGGTTTTTCACCATCCTAGGTGGGTGAGTTACCAATGTAGCATACATACCCTCAAACCCTAAAGTCAGCTACATTTATGCAACACACAATTTCAATCCAATCAACATAAACAGCTGAAAAAGCTTATGTTTTCTCTTAAGATCAAGATTGTGTGTGGACAGTGGACTTTTATTATTAAACTGTAGTATGTGGTATGTGGATTTTACTTTGTATCTTTAAATTTCAGTCCTGGGAGATGATGAAGTAATACTTGACGAAAAATATCTACTGTATTTGTAGGAGAATCCCAGTGAAGAGGATGCTGCCGTTGTTGACAAAATTATGTCCTCTCGCATCGTCAAGAAGGAGGTAAGGATTGTCTTGTGGATTTTACCTGCCTCTAAATGTCATGTCATAATTATATATTTCTATATAATTATTTTTATAACTTGATATTTAGATTTGTCTTTGTGACATAGCATAACACAGCTTGTAGACAAGACTATGGCCTTTGCAGGACCAGACTGGCTTGGCAAGTGTTCCCTTGACTTTAGTTCTCCTTTGTACCCTTGACCACAGGGACGGATGCCCTCATGCTCTCCAGTGATGTCATAACAAAAGCGCTAGAAGGGAATATTAGCTGCTTAGGACCATTGCCACTGATGTCCGGAAAGACTTACTTAGAACAGTATCGTGACCATCAGTTGCGAACCAATAAAGGTTAATTACTCATCGGTTTGATCTCATTGGATCCCCATTTAGTGGACGTGAAATCCGTTACCATCAGTGTAGGATGTTTCATTCAGGGGCGCACCAACGCAATCCTATTGATATCCCGGAAAAGTCAGGCATAATATGGAATCGTCATGGCCACAGTCACAGATATTTAAAAACTGTGTCATGGTTCATTTTCAAATTTTATACCCATATAGACCTTAGTCCCAGTACGACCTGGAGTGATTTTTGAAAGGCTCAGTTTTATATTTTCTAGCCTAATCCCCAAATCCTAAATGTTTTAATTACTGAACTTTTCGTCCGATTTAGTCCAAATTTGGTACATATGAAGTGACTCAATGAGATCTATCTGCTATTCAACGTACTTAACTCTTCTTCTTCGTCTTTTGGCTGTTCCCTTTCACACCTTTTTACAAAGAAAATCTGTGCTTCAGATATAACTTTAATTTGTGGAGTTCAGTGAGGGGGATTGTTTGTACGAGGCAAAAAATCTTTTCCAGGACAAACCTTTGCTGTCAGGGACGAAAGCGTAGGCCTTGTTTTCACAGCTATTATATTACTCATTTTAAAAGTTGTCTGAAATTGCTTTATTGCAGTTGTTTTATTCTTGAAACTCTTTAAAGGTCTCTCCTGAAGTTGTGATTGAAGTGGAGGAGTTCTATGTAAAATACAAAAACTAGTAAGTGTTGTTGTTTCGTTGTTTTTCTCTTTGTGGCGACTGATTTTTTTTAAGTACATTCAGACTTCACAGAAATGTTCAAAATAATATTTTGTTTTTAGGTGTTTATCTGCATTATGATGTGTGTATTATTCCTGTAAGATTTCCACTTTAAGTAAGTGTGTGATCATATGGCATTCAGGGTTTACTATTACACTTCCAAGATTCTAACAAAAAGAATATGCCTTTTTTGTTTTAGGTCCTGAAAGTGCTTTTAAAATGCTGAATCAACACCTATGATTTAATTAACTTATGAACTCAGGCATTGATGGAAATTTGCGAGAAATAATTTGTTTTAACTTGACAGGTCATCTGTGATCAGCCAGAACACATCTTTTATATATTTTAATAAAGGATGGAAAAATCTATTCCACACGTTTTAAACCAAATATGACAGAGGCAATAAACAACTTTCAGAACAGACTTTGTGATCTACCTCTTATCTGTGGTTACACCTGGTCTCTTCATATGCTGCTTAATCAAACATTGTTCTTAATATGTGTGTGTGATTGTGTGTGTTTGTGTGCGTTTGTGTGCATAATGGTGTCAGTTCCTACTTACATTGTGAGTGGGCCGCAGAGCAGAAGCTGGAGAAGGACAAGAGGATACAGCAGAAGATCAAACGTTTCAAGATAAAACAAGCACAGAGGGCGCTCATCTTTGCAGACGTAAGGCTGTGTGGACACACTGCTTACTGTCTTTTTATGTAAATATGTAATTCAGCATTTGCAGTGAACAGATGTGCAATTTCATAAATCGTAGTCTTTTAGGACATGTGTGTGTGAGTGTGTGTACTGAAAGTGAGTGTATTAAAATGTAAGTAAACTTTGTGTGTGTGTGTATATGTTCAATTTTCTTTTTGTGGTTGATGTGTTTGGGCAGCCACATCTGACAGTATATACTGTATGTGAAAGTATTTACTTGCTCAGTCTTTACGGCAGTGATTCCTATCTCAGATTCCAGATGGTGAATGGGCACTTAAGTTTATTTTCTTTATACTCTTTTTCATTCCATCCTGTTCTTCTCATCTCTCCTAGATGGAAGAGGAGCCCTTTAACCCTGATTATTTAGAGGTAGACAGAGTGCTGGAGGTGTCGTATTGTGAGGACAAGGATACAGCAGAGGTAAAATGAATCGTCTTACATTTGTTAATCATCCGCAATCAGCATCTGTGTGTGTTTATGTTCGTCTCCATGCCTGAATGAGCTTTACTTTGTGGGATTTGGATCTTTCATATCTTTCTCCAAAGTAGTGATGTCTTTGTATCTCAGAATTGCGCAAGGCCATCCTAATGGGCTTCTTCACATCCTTTGTTAAAGTTATAATAGCTTTTCTTGGCCTTGCTCTACATTTCTAATTACAAGAGATGCAGCGATTGCAATCTTCTTGACCGATTGCCGATGTTTATAAAGTCTGATCAGCCGATACCGATTTTGGTTGATTCCAATTTTTTGGAAGTGACAATGTTGGTTGACCTTGTGTAATCTGTATTTTATTCTCACCTGTTGAAATTAATGTACCCTCTGTCCTTAGACCAATTTGTTATATATTGGCTCTGGCTGGCTCTGGAGTTTCCGCTAGCTTTAGCTGCTTTAGGGTTGTCCACCGCAGTTTCTTTTTCTATATGTTCTAAAACTATAAATTGCAGCATATATACATACATACAGCTGGCTCGTGCCTGGCTCTGAGCTCCCGCTAGCTTTAGCCACTCTTCTAACGTAAGCTTATCTTGCTACGTTCCAGGGTATGATTACATTGTGATTAAGTTAGTTGTGCCGAACGCTTTCGGGGTAGAGGAGTTGCCTTATTTTTTCCTTACTGGTGTTAAAAATGGCAAGCTTTGTGTTTTCTGGTCCAGTTGTGAGGTATTTGGAGCCGTGGTAGCTCATGCTCGGTGTGCGAGTTCGGCGCGAGTGTGCAACGGCCTTAAGTGAGGCTGATTGCCGATTTCATCAAACTAGGCCTCCCTGTGCCGCACCTCTACTAATTACCGTTTGCCTGATCAGGAGGTGGTGTACTACCTGGTCAAGTGGTGCTCTCTCCCGTACGAGGACAGCACCTGGGAGCTGAAGGACGATGTAGATCAAAGCAAGATTGAAGAGTTTGAGCAGCTGCAGGCAGTGAAGCCAGACTCGCGCAGAATGGTGAGCCATACCTGACTTTCTTCTATTATCACTGTATTTGCATTTTTCTTAACTACTCTCACACTGCACATACATTTATTTTCTGTTCTCGATGGTATTTTTAAGTGCTAATAAGGGAATTCCTATTTTCTGAAAATTCTGTTTGTTGGGTATAATGATAGATATTTTTTGTTGTGGATTCTTGGTGGGAATGTGTTTGCGCTAGATCCACAAAGCATATTTCTCATGAATTTAATGGTCATCATTAGCCAAAAATGAAAAAGACCACACTCACGCAACAACGTGAACAAATTGTGGGGACTCAGAAACAGCTGCTGCCAGGGACTTCAAGATCAGTGAATGATGGTTCTTCTGTAGAAATAAATACATAATTTTTTTTTATCTGAAAAGACTCCAGCTAGGAACAGCCTAAAAGAGCTGAAACATGAAGGTAAAGATAATAACAAGTAAACTGTTGCCTTAGAATAACTGGACTACACACAAGTCGGATGTGTATTTCATACAGTCCTGTTTAAGTATAATTTGAACAGTTTTGTTAATATTTATATGGCACTATGTATCAATATACATCCCTGAATACATACAATATGCACCTCCCACAAAACACGAGTGGCTCCAGTCAAGTTTCAACCACGAATACACCACTTCCTTGATTTCTAAATCTCAAACAACTTCCCTACGAGGACAGTAAAGTATATTGTACATTTCTAGACCCGCCTTGCTTCTTAATCACCACTTGCTGTCTTCGTTCATAATTGACAAAGAAAGCCATTTGTTGTACATTAGCTATACATGTTTTTTTGTTTTTTCTTCAAAAGGTTTTCATCATAACTTTAAATTCCTCTCTTAGGAGCGTCGTCCAGCCAATGTGTGGAAGAAGAGGGAACAGTCGAGGGACTACAGGAACGCCAACAGCCTCAGGGATTACCAGCTAGAAGGTGTCAACTGGCTTCTCTTCAACTGGTACAACAGGTTAGATTTTAATGCCGTATGTCTGTCAATGTGCACACACTACTGTCTGATCAACCCCTGGTATGAATGGGATATTGTTTATTATCTGCAAACCAGATTTTGATCAGAGTTTTTTGTGGTTTGGATGAAGATAAAACTAGCAAAGCCTCAAAAACACAACTAATTTTCGTAACTTTTCAGTCATGAATAGATCTACATGATCAAATCAAATTTATCTTTCTGTAAATTTAACTCTCTACAACGAATTTCAGCAAATTTCTTTGTGTATTTGCTTGTAATGTTACATTTTTCACTAGCCGGTAGAAAGCTGGAGTATTCATTGATTGATTCATTGGCACTTTGAATGTCAAGAGACATCATTTGGGTGTATTGAGACCACATATAAATAATAATGAACTGGTTTTCCCGTTGTACATGTGTGTGGGGACCAGGATGTAATGTGCTTGCCGTCACCATTATTTATTGAGGGCCTTTGAGGACAATCAAATTTTCTCCCAAATTGCACATTGCTCATTGCTTTTCTTCGCACACAATCACAAAAGATGTACTGTACAGTTGATTAAATCTGGACTTCATGATGTCTGTGTGCTTGCGTTAAGTCTAGGAGTTGACTTTATGTGCGAACGTGCAGGATTAACTGTATGCCTAAACAGTGATATTCATCAAAAGAGAGAGTTGCTTAAGAGGCCAGTGGGGATATTTGCAAGTAGTACCCCCTACCACTGGACAGCCGAATAAACAGTTTGCCAATGTGAACCATACAGCAGAAGCATTTTGTTGGCCATTACATTGTATCTTAACTCTTTAATCTGTTATTGCTGATAATGATGTCGCCTTCTAATACCTTTATCTTAGTTATTCCATTACTGTCATGATGTATTTTTTTCTCTTTCCTTACTTATTTCTTAATCATTATCACCGTATTTCATCCCATTATGTACAAGATTGTTACATACAACGGCATGTACACGCCGCTTAATCTCGGCAATATGAAGATATAATACCTCGAGTTTCTTCTTAGTCAATGTTACAAAATCCGGATGCCCAGACATCCTCTGTGCCGTACAACCAAGGGATATGATCCTCACATTTTCATGTGCCATTGATAAATTTTTCTTCATTGTTTGCCTTCTCTCTCCTCTGATGTGTTTTACTCTAGCCCAGTTTTGTCATCACTTCTCTTCTAACCCTCATTATCTGCACCTGTCAGACGAAACTGCATCCTGGCAGATGAGATGGGCCTAGGAAAGACCATTCAGTCCATCACGTTCCTAGAAGAGATTTATCACGTGGGCATTAAAGGGCCATTCCTCATAATTGCCCCACTCTCCACCATTGCCAACTGGGAGCGTGAGTTCCGCACATGGACCCATCTCAATGTCATCGTCTACCATGGAAGCATGATTAGCAGGCAGATGCTCCAGCAGTACGAGATGTATTTCAAGGATGCACAGGTAAATGGCCAACAAGCATAGAGAACTTACTGTTCACTGAGCACACACTTACTACATAATACAATACACTTTTTAAACATAATCCATGCTAAAGATGGGAATGAATGAAATAAAATTAGATATTACCATAAATATATATATATTATAGTCCAATAACATAATCAGCAAAAGACAGACCTCCAGCAGGTGTAGAGAAACATATACAGTATTCTACAGTATCACTCTGTGGATTATTTTCTTATCGAAATTGCATTCAATCACTTAGAATGAAATCTCAGTGTAAAGGGAGATAAACCTCTATTATGCTATTGAGTTTTTAAGGTTGAAGCTACAATTACAAACTTCACAACTGACTGAATTTAACAATTCCATGTGAATGCTTTGAAAATCAATGTACAAAGTGCACATCATCTTTACATTACATACATTTAAGGCTTCCAGATGTAAATCTGGGTTTTAAAACTCACAAAAGAACAAGTTGTTCCAGGCTGGGCCATGTAAATCCCAGGCAGGTCCTTTTTGTTCTTGTCATATCTACGTCTAATCTTCGCCTCAGGAAGAGACAGGCTGATTAGAATAACATTACTTTTTAGAAAGCAGTAGTAACATGAAGTCCAGTGAAAAATCTAATGATTTATTTGCAAACAGGATGCAGCAGTAGGAGTCGGATAAGACAATCACAAAGCCAAAGTATCACAAAGCCTGTATACACCATCTCTGGAAATAATGGAATAAAGTCATTTACAAGAATGTTTCAGAGGCACCTGTGAAAAGAGGATGTGCTGCAGCGTAAGGATAATTAACATCTCAGGAAAGAAATGACCAAACACTTTTTATACTTTGACTCACTCATTCAGTTACATTACGTTATAAGATGAAAAATTTATGCACTTAAATAGCACTGGAGAATTCAGACCAGAACTTTCAAATTGTTTTAACTTTACAAAAAGACTGATTCTTACATTGTTGAGCAAAAGCATATTTTCATGAATAAATGGTTCCTAGTACTAATATAGCACATATTATGATTCAAAGAAAAGCACGCGCCTACAGTAGGTGGGAAGCTAGGTAGTTACTGAGCATTTGGCAGTAACTCTCTGTCTTTGGCAGCCCATGTGATGTGTCACAACAGGCAGTCAGAGGCTCTTAGTATTCAGATGAACCGTAGGAGGAAATAAAGCCAGAACAGAGCGGAGCCGCCACCAGGCTGTTTCCCAGTCAGCCTGTGATGTCATGGCAGCCTCCGAGGGGAGCTCACTGTCACTGCTGCTCAGGCATATCAGAGAGAGAGGCTCCTTCTCGGCAGTTGCCTGGGCCTGCTGTGGGAGGGTGTTACTGGATAACTGAGTACCCCTTGAAGACTATTGTCAAGGCTGTACATACAAATGGTGAGGCGGGCTGAAGCAAATTCACCTCAAATGGATAAATAAACAAATAATCAACACAGCATTAAGTCTCACCAGCATTTGATTGCAAATGTGCTTTTTATGACTTAGATCACTTCCTAATCAAAATGTTTCTATATTGTAGGTAAAACTTAAAAATAACCTAATGCGAGTGTTTTGACAAGAGAAAGTTCTGGGGTGCACTGGAAAAATATTCACGTATGAACGTGCTCACTGTATCTTTTATTCCTTCAGAAGACTGAAAATCACAAATGTATGTTGAGTCCTCTTTTTTTGTCTCAAGGGCCGTGTGTTGCGAGGAGCATACAGATTCCAAGCGGTTATCACCACATTTGAGATGATCTTGGGAGGGTGTCCCGAGCTCAATGCCATAGAATGGCGCTGTGTTATCATCGATGAGGCCCACCGCCTCAAGAACAAGAACTGCAAGCTGCTAGAGGGCTTCAAGCTCATGAATCTGGTAAATAATCCAATGAATTGAAGAGATAAAGCATTGTTAAAGCTGCTCCTTCTGGTTGAAAATTGATTCAACGTACCAAATGCTAAAATTGAGGTATTGTGTCTAGTTCCTTGCATTCTCCACAGGATACGGTTGAACTAAGTGTATCACTCTGCCATGAAATAAATTTTTCCACTGCATCAATCATCACAAAGCAATCATTTAGTCTAGTAAGCGGTTTGACGCAGGAGGGCTTTTGACAAATGAATAGTTCTCAAGTCTAACGTTTCTTGTTCTCTTGCAGGAGCACAAGGTTCTGCTGACAGGTACTCCTCTCCAGAACACAGTGGAGGAGCTCTTCAGCCTGCTCCACTTCCTGGAACCTGCTCGCTTCCCCTCAGAAAACACCTTCATGCAGGAGTTTGGAGACCTGAAGACGGAGCAGCAGGTTAGCCGTCAGATACGTAGAGAATATGGGTTTCCGTGACTAATCTGTATTTAGAAATCCACAGTCAACTGTTTGATCGTCTGGTGTTGATTTAGATCACTGGTTTACAATTGTTGAAAGAAAACATTATTTTCAGTCTTTGTGAATTATTTGAAAGGATGGACCAATTATTTTACAGAGTACTCCACAAAACACATTGTTGCTCTGATATAAAGATCCCCTTGGAACAGATGGAACCATTGAAGTGAGGCTTTTTGTGATTAGGCCATGGTCGCATGTTTTACAAATATACACTGAAAACATATGGTGAAAAGGGATAACAGATAATTGGGTATTATACCACTAATTGTTCAGCTATGCATTGACACATTTGCTTAAAATGATTATTGCTGTTTGGTTTTTCATTTAAGTTAAAAGCGGTAAGGAGAATTTCAATGAATGGCCATTTAAACAGTTTTGAAGTATGGTTCGATTGCTGACAGTTAAAATATTTTTTTGACATTTAGAATTCATCATACACTTCTAAATTTATAAGCTCTTAATACGTGGTAAAATTTAAAATTTAAAAAGGTCAACCTATGAGAATCTTAGATGAGGTCCTGTAGAGTAGAACACTAGTTGGGAGGAAGCTGTTCCTCCCTGGGACTGTATGGTAGTTGTGGTGCTGTAGTTTCAGAACAAACGTTTGATTTGAGAGTGGTTTGTTGCATCAAATGCAAAAGAATTTAATAAATCACAAAAACCCCACTGTTGTTATTTAGAAATTAGATAGTGAATATTCTAAAGACGGTGAGTTCGATTAATCAGTGTCAATTTTTATTTTCTAATAAATTAATTGTGCTCTATGACCACATGCGTGAACCATTGAGTTGCATCCACTGAATCCTTGACATGGATGCAGATGAAAAACTGTTAAAATAGTAGGTCATATGTTCTCTCAAGTATCTCTTCTCTTTGCCTGGTGCGCACTTGTGTGTTGTAACCACGCCAACTTGAGCAAGCGGGCCAGCAGAAGTGAGTGAGAGACAGAAACACAGTGTGCAAGTGTGTATCAACACACAGATAAGAGGTTTATGACAGAAAAGCTTAATAATATTTCGGTCTTTAAAATAGAATGTATGTTCATGTAAATTATATTTTTCTATGCACAGATTTCATGTTCAGAATGGGGTATAAAAAAAATAAAAGGCCTATATATTGTCTTATTTTGGTTTTTGGTTTTATGGCCAGAACGGCTTATGAACTGTGCAATAAATGTTTTGAATTCATGTTAAATAACCTTAAAGGTTTATAATATCTGTCTTTTCATTGGTTAGGTGATATAAACAATATAGATTTTTAATTCACACAATTTTAAATGCTTTTAATGGCAAATACTGATAAATGTAACAAATTTTGATTAATTACAAACCATGTAATTAATTTGATTAATTTATTCAATTGCCTCACAGCCCCAATTAAATTATAACTATAAGCAGATAGGGTCAAGTTGGGGTATTTCTCTTAATTGGCTATAAATGGAGATAACTGTTCAGTCAAACTTAACATTAGCATTCTCATTTACCTGATGTGTTTTTTGTACCAAAAATGGCATCACTGTTTCTCCATTTGCGTTCATGAAACACACATTTTCATATGTTGTCAAACTCGTCATTTAGAAATTGGATTAGGACACTGGATTGTTTTCTCTGATTTGAGTACAATAAATGGAAAACTCACCGGAGCGTTACGAAGCATGTAATCATATGTGGGACAGTTTTAATCAGAACCAGTATAAACTATTTTATACCAACAGTACAAACATGTTTAACCCAACGGTATGTTTGGTTTAAAACATCCAACAGCATTTCTTGTGATGTGAAACTGACTTTAACGCTCTTCTCGTTTCATGTTTGGTTCAAAGGTACAGAAACTTCAGGGCATTCTGAAACCCATGATGCTACGTAGGCTGAAGGAGGACGTGGAGAAGAAGTTGGCACCTAAAGAGGAAACTATCATTGAGGTTGAGCTCACCAACATTCAAAAGAAATACTACCGTGCCATCCTAGAAAAGAACTTCTCTTTCCTGGCTAAAGGAGCTGGTCAGGCAAATATGCCCAACCTAGTCAACACCATGATGGAGCTGAGAAAGTGCTGCAACCACCCCTACCTCATCAAAGGTAGCATTTTTTAAATGTAGTTAATTTAGGTAAATATGGTAGAAATATAAAGTTATAAACACCAAAGGGTCTGCAATTCAACATTTTCCTGTTTAGTCTTCAGGAGTTGTTGTTGGATAAATATAATTGTCTATTTATAGTGTCTATTATAGTTGTCTATAATTATATACTTTAACTCATTGTTACATGAGACCCTACTTGCTAATACTGTAGCCTTCAAAATGCCAACAAGTAAATATTGCATATGTATTGAATCTGTCTGTTGTGTCACAGTTGCCAATCTTCAGGTTCCCTTTTTCCCAATTCATTCCTACTGTAGACTCGACATTATTGAAGATAAAGCTTGAAAGGAAGTGTTTCTGATGTAGTCTATGTCTTTAATCTGTCAGGAGCAGAAGAGAAGATCCTAGAGGACTTCAGGGAGGTATATAGCCCCACTGCTTTCGACTTCCACCTACAAGCTATGGTGCAATCTGCTGGGAAGCTCGTTTTGATTGACAAGCTGTTGCCCAAAATGAAGGCGGGAGGTCACAAGGTGCTCATATTCTCCCAAATGGTGCGCTGCCTGGACATTTTGGAGGACTACCTTATTCAGAGAAGGTAAACGTTACAGATGATCAGGGTAATAGCACTTTGGAAAATGAATTGCGTGTAGGGAAGAAAAACCTTTTGTGCATCCATCATACAGCAGTTTATGGTGTGTTGCTTTGTACCACAGACACAACTCTAAATCAGTCTTTGCAATAATATGTTCTTGATACACGTCGGTCCCCTCAAATCTGACATACAGTACTTGCAAACATCTGACTTCAACGTATAATTTCCTTAACTTCAGCACCTCCAGACATTTAACACTTGTGTATTGTGTCTGCTAACTGTTGTACACTAGTGATACTTATTTATTGTTAAAGATACTTGCCTGCACTACAGCCAGGAAGTTTTTGCACAGGCAGCAGAGCGTAGTGTACAGCTGCCTTAGGGGAAGCTTAATTGGCTTTGCAGTGGAGCGTTGTACGGGCGGAGAATGCATTTTAAATCTTAATATTGCTAGATTATGTTCATGTGGGAAGCTGAATCCTGATGGAGATTATTAATTGATTAAATAAATCTGCCCTCACATTTGGAGCTGTAACCCATCTCATGAAACGTTATGTATTTCAGTAAAAAAAAAAAAAAAAAAAAAAAAAAATATATATATATATATATATATATATATATATATATACATCATATGATAATATTACACTCTAAAATCATCGAATTAAGTAAAGCATTAACTTCAGAATATTTTTCTCTGTATTCTGTTAATGTGGTGCTGGTGCTCAGGAATGTTAGGACACTACCGTCTCCTAGCTTTATTCGTCTTTAATAAATTATTGGGATAATAATAATAATAATAATACATTTAATTTATAATGCACTTTACATTTGGATCAAATCTCAAAGTGCTACACTTTGAAAAAGCATCAATAAAAAAAAATAAAATAAATAATAATAATAACTATACAAAAACGTGACCAAAAGCAATTAATGTTAATTACAGTTATAGGTTCTGCTAAAAAGGAAAGTTTTAAGTCCTTTTGATTGGGATGATTTATAGGAAGTGCTAAATCTTGTGCACATAGCAGGATTTGCTGGTACAGCATGTTTGGAGCACACAGTAGTTGTTTCACATGTTGTAAAACATTATCTGACTTGTATGGCTCCAAAAGGCTCAGGACAGTATGTCTCTATTTATAGTGGTGTGTTCTAGCATGCAATGCATGACAGCCAGTTTACCATGGAGAATTGTTGGCAGTTACCAGCATTAGTGTAGTGTACAAGTATGGTGACTAGTGTTTCATCACAACAAATGACTCATAAACCCATACACACACCCATCACATATATTACATTCAGTGCACCCACATCAGCTCACCTATCCATCTGCTTTCTGTTTCCCATTATCTTGGTATGGGTCATAAGTGGCTCTAACATTTTCCAGCATGCACCTGTCAACACATGCAACAAAGATATCCAGACACATATTTACATTGATGGGTTATTATTATATGACGTCAAGCCAGTATGTATGGCCATTATTTTTAAATGAACCTTTATTAATTAATTAATGATGAGAACAGCGTTCTTTTTAAGCATTGACACCTCTGGTTGACATGTATCTGTTTGCTCAGTGTTTACAAATTGTGTGCACCTTTGATTTGAGAGAAGTAGACTGGTGTTGGACAGGGTGAAGGCACGATAGAAAATTTATTTTTTCTAAAGGGCACTTCAGCACATGCATTGGTGTAAGTACTAATTAATGTACATGTACAATTTTGAAAGTCGTTTTGAGGTCTTGAATGTTGGAGTTGATAGATTTTGGATTTATTTCCCAGTGCTGGTTTTCAGTGTCCGGTCCACTTAACCTGCATGCCTTTGGGCTTTTGCGGGAAATTCAAATTTGTCTTATCCAGTTAATGTTATGGGGAAATTAGATAAAGAGTTTTTTTATTTTACCACCACTGTATGACTAAACAGATTTATCGTAAAATCACGCCAATTTTGCTATCCCGTAAAATCGTTTTTCATAGATTAGAAACACATAACAAACACAACGAGCTATAAAAAATGTGTGAGGAACATTTAATGTGATGACATCAGGCTTAGAATATAGCCATTTTGGTAT
This sequence comes from Lophius americanus, assembly GCA_037951165.1. Lineage (NCBI taxonomy): Eukaryota > Metazoa > Chordata > Actinopteri > Lophiiformes > Lophiidae > Lophius > Lophius americanus. The sequence goes on along the minus strand of JBBDHG010000014.1, from coordinate 11,128,595 downwards.
CATTTTGGTATTTGGTATATCTGACTCTCTTCATTTTTTCTCAAATGTCCAACCTCTCACTCCTCAACCTTTTCTGTTTAACTTTCCTGAACTTTTTCTTTTTTGGCTCCTTGCCCTGTTTCAGTTTGCTTTACTCATGTCTCCCTCTCATTCTTTTGGTTTCCCACCAGCAGCTGGAGCAAACCCTTAACTATTGTAAACATGTGAGATGCTGCCGAGTGCATACCGCAGATAGGGTTCAGCAGCAGGTCATAGAAGCCCTCAGGGCTTCACCACATTAGACAAGCGGGACTTTCTGGGAGGGTTCTCCTGACTGTAAGTGGATTAGCCTGAGGAGGGCAGAAGGTTAGACTGTGGGAGGGAGGGAGAATGGACGCAAGAATGAAAGACTGTACTCATTCCTTGTAGAAACTTTGTCTTATTTTTGAAAATGGTATTTCCTTAGACCGCGGGCAAACTATAAATAGTTTTGTGCAAAGTAACAGTTGGTAATTATTGAGTTGTGATAGACTTAAATATTTTATTTAAAGCTTATTACACAGTTATTGTAACAACAAACTCCTACCTAAAGCTAAAGGGAAATATCCTAAATCACTTATCATGGCTGAATTGTTTGTCTTATAGGTACTTGTATGAGCGGATAGACGGACGTGTTCGGGGGAACCTGCGGCAGGCAGCTATTGACCGCTTCAGTAAACCTGAATCGGAACGCTTTGTTTTCCTTCTGTGTACGAGAGCTGGTGGCCTAGGGATCAACCTCACAGCAGCAGACACCTGTATCATCTTTGACTCTGACTGGAACCCGCAGAACGACCTGCAGGTACAACACAGCCAAACATGCAGTCCGCTGAACACAGTCGGCAACGTACTGATGTGGATTTTCACCTTTAGGCAATCTCACTCTGACAGTTAACTCTTGTTTTACATCTGCACATGTTTGATAAGTACATTTAGGAATGCTTGTTTATTTCCCTCAATATACCTAATAGTTTGGTCAAACATAATATATAGATACAAAACATCCTATCTGTACGTATAGTGCCCTTGACTGTTTTTATTCCTGCCCTTCACAGGCCCAGGCTCGCTGCCATCGGATCGGTCAGAACAAACCAGTGAAAGTTTACCGTCTGATTACCAGGAACTCATACGAACGAGAAATGTTTGATCGGGCCAGCCTCAAGCTGGGTCTGGACAAAGCAGTGTTGCAGAGCATGAGTGGCCGAGATAACAGCCTAGGAGGAGGCACTGGGGGAGGGGTAAGTTTATAAACAGCAGACAAACAAGCACAAAATGGCAAAACCTAGTGTGCGATGCTGGGATAATTAAAAAAACTCATACATTCCATTCAACATTCATTACATTATTCATAACAGTAATTATTCTAAACTGTTTAATCAATCCAGCTATATCATTATATAATGATTACATAATCATAATTGCATCTATCACCTTTTCAGATTGGCATCACATTAAATGGTCTTAAATCTTAGAATGCATCTGAAACGTGATTCTATTGTAAGTTCTTACTTCACAGTCGCGGCACCAGTACAGCTAAAATCAGACAACTGTTTCCTTGTTTGAGATGTGTTACAAAAATTAAAGCCAGAAGATTCCTTCCAATTGTGGTTCCAGCAAGAAGAAAAGTCAATACTTGACAATGTAATCAATTACGAAAGACAACAGAGAAAAACTGTAACAGATGGCCGACAGCAGGAAGAAGCCAGAGCAGAGAGAGAGAACTATTTGCAAACCCAAAACTTGGAGTTAATTCCTAAAATTTCCACTTGAAGTAAAACTAATCCTATTAGAGCCTAATCTGTTTATGATGGAGTGCGTCAACAGCAAGTGTGTAGGTGAATGTTTATCTGTGGTAATTTTATTTTGAGAATTACCTGAAACCAAATAGGTTTCCACATCTGGTCCGATTGAATATATTTGCATAGAATACAGCTGTTGTGGTTAGTACAGGCCCATTGATATTATGATTTTAATAATCCAATGTGCCTGCTGAATTGCCAGGCATGAATTTTACCGGGCTACTTTTTTAAAGAGATTTATGAAAATTGTCCAGTGTGGAGGATTAATCGGATACTGTGTATTGTTTTTGGTAATTCTGAGTGGATATTGTGGTATCCACTCCTCAAGTTCATTGTATTTCTGCACAATATAGATGTGTTTTTTGCTTCCTGACCCTAAATATCACTTACACTTTACCTCTAAGGCAGTGCAGCAGCAGCTGTCTAAGAAGGAGATTGAGGATTTGCTTCGACGTGGTGCATACGGTGCCATCATGGATGAGGAAGATGAAGGGGCCAAATTCTGTGAGGAGGACATCGACCAGATCCTCCAGCGCAGGACAAAGACCATCACCATTGAATCTGAGGGGCGGGGCTCCACCTTTGCAAAGGTGAATAAATGAGATAAATGCATTCACTCGAACATAACTGGTACAGATTGCTAATTTTTGGGGATTTCTGATTTGTCTGCTTCCAGGCCAGTTTCGTTGCATCTGGGAACCGCACAGACATCTCTCTAGATGACCCCAACTTCTGGGACAAATGGGCTAAAAAGGCTGATATTGATGTGGATACGGTCAATGGCAGAGTATGTACTTCATCGTACAGCACAATCTGACAACAATTTGTTACACATTAAATATGTAATGCCAGGACATTCAGTGGGTGTGAAGTTTTCCTTTTATCTGTGCTATCTGGAAAGACATCTGCTGAAGGTTTGCCCTACTATTTCCTTTCTTCAGAACAGCCTGGTGATCGACACCCCTCGTGTCAGAAAGCAGACAAGGCCCTTCAGTGCCACCAAGGATGAGTTGGCAGAACTTTCAGAGGGTGAAAGTGAAAGCGATGAGACCAAGCCCAAGGTCAGACGAAACCACGATCGCCTCAACAGTTACGGACGCACAGAGTGCTTCAGAGTAGAGAAGAACCTCCTTGTTTACGGGTGAGATTATTCAAATACTTAAAGCCTGTAATTATTCAACATGTCTGCATTTCAACTGCACATTTAATTTAATTTAATTTAATTGTACATAATGTTATTCTGTAATATGCTCTTGCTGCTGTAAGCCTGCAATTTCCCCGTTGTGGGACTAATAAAGGTTTATCTTGTCTTATCTTAATTGTAATGATCACATCCATAAAATGGTGTTTTTTTACAGAAACCTAGCTGAAGTTCAGTTGAAAAGTCCCCTCTCATCTTTGCCCTCTTGTTGTCCAGGTGGGGTCGATGGAATGATATCCTCAAACACGGTCGTTTTAAGAAGCAGCTTACAGAGTGGGATGTGGAGTCCATCTGCCGGGCACTGCTGTCTTACTGCCTGGTACATTACCGGGGTGATGACAAAATAAAAAGCTTCATGTGGGACCTGATCGCCCCTACAGAGGATGGACGCACTAAGGAGCTGCAAAATCACCTGGGTAAGTCTCAGCACCTCCACCCATAACCCCATAACCCACCCATAAGATTAACTATCACTTATTGTCTATTGCACATCTAAAATCATCTCCTCTTGTTCCTTTAGGTCTGTCTGCCCCAGTCCCTAGGGGTAGAAAGGGTAAGAAAATGAAGACCCAGTCCAGCTCTTTTGACATTCACAAAGCAGAGTGGCTTAGGAAACACAACCCAGAGCACATACTTCAGGACGACGGCTACAAGAAACACATTAAACATCACTGCAACAAGTAGGTGTTTCCTTATCCTACTTATTGTGTTGCTGACAGTTTAATCCAGCTCCTTTTTCATGAAGTATAAGAACAACACAGTACAGAATTCAGCTGTTTGTCAATTTATCTTAATTTTTTATTATTAGCTGAAAAAGAAAGCTGTAACGCCAGATAATCTTGGAAGTATTTTACTCTATAAATTAATAGTCTGTCGTAAGGTTGTTCATCTCATGGGGATGGGAGTGTTTCCTTGTGTCTGTGTTTAAACATTTTTTGCTGTAATAGCAACTGGCAGGTGCTCATTATTCTCTTCCAGCACATATTGCATCCCTTTATTTTTAATATTAAGATGCCTGAGAGTATAGATAGATAGATAGATAGAAAGATAGCCTTTATTAGTCCTACAATGGGGAAAATTGCAATGTTACAGCAGCAGAGCATGTTACAGAGTAAGAATAACATTGTGTTATGTGCAATTAAAATAAATTAAATAAATTAAATTAATGTACATGTATATTAAATGTATGAAAATATTATTTTCATGCAGTTCATATTTTTTGCAGTGGCACCTTCATTGTAATTAAGAGGCACTGAAACATCTATTGGAGCTGACAGATGACTAATTCATTAATGGATGTGCATCTCATCGAGACCAGCTAATTGATGATTCATAACAAGTCTTCCGCCTTGTTAATGCTTCTTGCTTATTGCTCTTGTATTTATACAAGGAGGGAAAATGATGGCTATTATAAAAGAACATGGGTCAATGGGATGTACAGTAAACCCAAATAGATGGCTGATGGGGCTTTAGAAACAAAGAACAGAAGCTTCCATAGAAAGTTCTCCATTGTTTCCTGGTCCAGTTGTGCTGAATCCAGGGATTGTCAGATGTGTGACACACTGTGCAAATTAGGACACCCAGCCAACTGGGTTTGCTGACTTCTGCCTTTTCAATTTGATGGCCTAAAATGTGACTGTAAGGGATGTTCACTGCATTCCTTAAAAGGACACCAAATGTAGTGCAGAAATCCTACACAGGAAGTAATGGGAAATTCCTCCAAAAGCTGGGAGTCGGCACAATAAATCAAATCACCTCAATATTTGGTTTTCTTGTTCTTTTCCTTTAGTTATATTAATATCATATATTCCTTACTGCATACTGTAATAATAATAAATTAGCTCTAGCTCAGAAAAATGTATAGATGTGTTCATGTTTTATATCTTAAATACATCAGTTACTCTGTGTCTCCCAGTGTCTACTGTTATTTTGAAAGATGTTTTTCTGTGAACACCATGAGGGATTATTTGCATGACACTCATGTCAAGCATTGTTGGTTTATTTTCTTGCTGAGATTCCCTACTGGCTCTCTGGAAGAACCACATCATGCACTCACTCTGACTTAACAAAGGCTAGGAAAGGAGAGCGATGAAGGGGTTTTGCTGACAGACAGAGGAAGTAGCAGCTGCTCCTGGGCGGGTCCAGTTTCACAGGAGGGTGGAGGAGGTTTAAGACTTTATTTACCAGAGCTTCATGTCCAGACTGGTAACGACAAACATCCATCACTTTGACAGACGGACAGACCTCGGAGCCCTGCAGATATTTTTGACGCCGTCCGTAAAATCAGGCGACGATTTTTGGCTCATATATAACAATATTTAGCTGAATTACATTGTGAGAATGATGGAATGCCTGCAATGCTATATTTCAAGCCTGCGGTCTGTAAGTCTCTTAGTGCTGTTGAAAGGAAAGCTGCATGATAGAGTCCCTTTCACCAGCGAAGAGGCCACAGGAAGTTATAGACTGTTGTGGAGATGATGTCATTCATTTATTTTTTAACAGTCTGACAAGATACTCTATACAAAATCTACTTCCTTAAATGTGCAATAAGTAAGAATAAGAACTGGTTAGATGAGCTAGAGTATGCCTCCAATGATGACAGATTTTATTTTGAAAGGGAATAATATATTTTCTTGTCTAACTGCAATTAAAACATGATTTTGTAGGATAATATCTAAATTTCCTTTTTAATTTTACTGGGATGGAGGAGCATACTATTCAGTCCAAAATGTAAAGATTCTGTAATTAGTCTCCGTAACAACATGTTAACTAATTTTAATGGCAATCCTCCACATAAACCGTCCCTCTCCACCCAGATATCCTTAAAACCCTGCCTATTTTTTTAAAAGCCACATTAAATTATGGCATTCAAAATCATTTTGTTCAGAGAGAGTGTTTACACAAAAAAAACATTTGGCAAATCTCAAGTCATATCAGACACGATGGCCTAGCACACTACCAAACCACAATTCCCACCAGTTCCCTGTCAATCACCTGCTTGCTGTGATGTGTGATATTAGATCACAGAGTTAATGTCTCCCCTGTGAGTCAGACTCTCTCTACCTTGTCAGCCTCTGCTTTACAGACTTCTACTGCCAAAGCACAACTGACCACATGACCACTAGAGAGCGACAGTTACCTATCTCTCAATGAATGGTCTACAGAGTGGCCTGAATTAAAAAGTGAATTGATCAGGCTTACTGATCAATTGTGTACAGCTTTTGTCATGGTGAATCATGAAGCCTGTATCCTGCTCTTGGGAATGCGTTAATGCTAATTAGTTTAACATACACATAAATCCTAGAATGGAGAGGTATGTATTATGCAACAATTAATTGAAATAGAAAGCCTATAGCCGTGAATGTTAGACCTAAGACCTAAAGTATATCAGTATTGTCAAACTTTCATACAATTGCATTTTGTTTAACTGGCCGCTGTGTGCGTGTCAGGGTTTGTGGTTGTGTGGATTCTGCTTAATCAGCATTTGTGCTTGGTCAGGGCTTTGTTGTGACAGGTCGTTTTCTATTTGCAGGGTGCTACTCAGGGTCAGAATGCTCTACTATCTGAAACAAGAGGTAATAGGAGACCAGTCCGAGAAGGTGCTGGATGGCACAGAATCCAGGTGAGCTTCTCAGATGTTGCCTTGCCTTATATACACTTCCTTTTATACTCCCTGAGCCGGGTTGAATGTTATAGCAAGATTCTAGAAATACTCACTTAATGGAATTCCTGGATTCGTTTTATATACACAGATGATCAGGAACGCATTATTATTAGCATTTTCCATTTGACCAAATGAGACAGCTGATTTTTGTAATCAGCAGGCAGTAGGCTATAGACCTGTTGAAGGGAGGAATGAAATGACAGTTCATCCAAATGTATTAGAAGGATGTATAACTCCACCTGCTGGTGAAAGATGGGCAGTTTTCTATTATTTTTCCTTCCTCACAGCAACTGTTTAAAATGGATAATTATGTCATTACAATCAAAAGAAAAGGGATGATTTAATTGTTTCTCAATTCTTATTTTGTTACCCAATAAATCCTTTCATGGGGAACAGGTCCAAGTGGTTTCAATTGCTGGGGATTCCTTTTTTAATTATATTAAAATATAGTGAATTACAAATGAAATAGCGTGTTTCTATAATCACTTCATGTTTCAAATTTAAAAGTGTATTGAGTCCTGCATCTCTGTACTCCTACGCCATGTTGAAATAGAGGAACTGTGTGTAAAGACATCAAACAACCCTAGATTGTTTGAATTAATTAACTAATTGAAATCAACTACCTTCTCATCCTCTTTAGTGAGATAAAGATCTGGGTGCCAGATCCTGACCACTCTGAGTTGCCAGCCTTGTGGTGGGATGCCATCTCTGACAAGTGTCTACTGCTAGGGGTCTTTAAACATGGTAAGAAACCCCTCTTCTTTCTGACGCTTGTTTTTACTACATAGGGTATTTCAAATAGGAAACATGTAAGTGAACTCAATTAGTCTACTTTGTTTTTGCTCACTTAAATCATGAAATATAAGTGGGAAAAATAAAGCATTATTATAACTAAAGCATTCGTGTTTCACACAATACCATGTGATTATGCAAAATCCTCCAGGTTGTATATATTGCCTGAGTTTTCAAACGGCTGACTTTCGTCTTTGCGTGACCTCCTGTGCACTCTCAGGTTATGAGAAGTACAACACTATACGTGCAGATCCTACGCTGTGCTTCATAGAGCGTGTGGGACGACCAGATGAGAAGGCCATTGCTGCTGAACAGAGAGGCAATGATTTCATAGATGGGTAAGTTAATTACATGAGTCCTGGGCCGAAAAAAACATGATTTGACGTTTTTAATGGGCTTAACTTAAGTTTATTTCCTACATTTCTGTCGGAAAGGTTATTGAATCCAAAAATCACAAACTTAATTTGTATGTGCAGGGATGTAGATGATCCAGAGTACAAACCTGCTCCGGCCCTGCTGAAAGACGATATGGAAGTAGGTCACATCAACCATATGTTTTTCCCCTGATTAAGCATGTTTCGTTGTCTCCTGCCATAAATTCATGCTGTCGTTTCATGCAGGATGATGCCTCCTCACCAGGAGATCTAGTTGTCACTGATAATGCTGGTGGTGAGTATAAGACTCTTTTATAATCCAGAGCCGATAATCACTCTTATGATTATAAGCACATGCTTCCTGCAAGCTAGGAGAAATCAGGACAGGTTTGTATTGAAATTGGAAAAGATGCTTGCACATCATGTTTCCGATTATTTCTTTAAAAATGTCATGTTATTGATGGCAATTTCTTTTTATTTTAATGTCCTTAATAATGTATATTCCTCTTATAGACGCAGTTCCACAGACAGAAGGTGAAACGATCTACTGGCCCTCATCCTCAGTGCTTACAGCAAGGCTGAGGCGTCTGATCACAGCTTCTCAGCGCTTCACAAAGAGCCGGCAGATCCTCCAAATCCACCAGACTCAGTCTCAATCCCAGCAGACTATGATACTTTCTGCTCCACTCTGCTCGCTTCCCCCCACGCTTAATGACAGCCTCAATCCAAAGATGGCTGCCAAGATTGAACGCCAGCAAAGGTCAGTACACGGAGCAGATCATTTACAAAATAGGATTGAGCCGAGAAAGAGTGTTTATGAAGTTTTTCCTACTGTGTAATTTTTTTAATTCTCAGGTGGACCAGGCGAGAAGAGGCTGACTTCTACCGTGTGGTCTCCACTTTTGGTGTCGTTTTTGACCCGAATCTTGGCCGGTTTGACTGGACAAAGTTCAGGGCCATGGCTCGCCTGCACAAGAAAACTGATGAAAGCCTACAGAAATACCTGTGCGCCTTTACTGCAATGTGCCGTAGGGTGTGTCGCCTGCCACTCAAAGAGGGAGGTCAGACGTGATCCTGCTTATTCACATATTTACACATACAAAAACTTTCCTCTGTACACACCTGAAGTAAAGGGTTTGTCCATTTGTTTCTAATTTTAGGCAGTCTGTTACACTGTTATATACCTTTAAAATAACAAAAAGATATGATGTGCCATGCACAATGGAGTTTATTGGTAACCTTTTACTGAGTGTTTAAAATCAAAATACCAGAATTCACCTTTCGTTGGCAAACAAATCTATAGGTCGACTTGCACAAATAAAGCAGTAATGTTATTTAGGTAATAATCATAGAAGATCGTTCACATAAAATGAAGTGCGCACACACAAACAGAAGCTGCAGGTACGCTGGCCTTAACAAAAAACTTGTATTCTCCTGTACCAATACTATACTACAACTGTGCAGCTTAATTTACTTTTCTCTCATTTCTCACCTGCTGCACCAACATAAAAAAATAATTGTGCAAAGTGGGATATGTAACATTTGACCAATTATACCAGTAAAATACTCAAATTGTTATGGATTCATTCTTTTTTCATACAAGGCTCACATTACAATGTTTTACGCTCTGTACAAATCCACCAACATGACTTAGACACTGTTCTTAGCACGATGTTATGAACAAAGCATCAGTTACTCTAGTATGTTCTGCACTCTCTGTGAGTTGTTTTATTCAGGGCGAGTTCGCACTTTCATAAAGGAGCTGACTCAGTGATACTGGAAAAAAAAGGACTGACAAAGTTAATCATTTGTTGAAGTATAAACAGTGTGCGGTTTAAACTATGGTCTCCAGGGATCAGCCTTTGGGTTCTAGAGGAACCTTTAATTCCGCTCATTAACTTCCCCTCACACTTGCTTCTGCATCTTTGTTCCAGATTCTGCAGTGGATCCATCTTTGAACATCCAGCCAATCACAGAGGAGAGAGCGTCTCGTACTCTGTACAGAGTAGAGTTGCTTCGACAGGTGAGAGAACAAGTCCTTCTCCATTCATTGCTGTACGAGCGCCTGTCGCTGTGCCAGATGAGCTCGGATTTGCCTGTCTGGTGGGAAGCTGGTACCCATGACCGTGACCTCCTAATAGGCGCTGCAAAGCACGGCGTGAGCCGCACAGATTACCATATTCTTAGAGACCCGGAGCTCAGCTTCATGGTTGCCCAACGCAACTATAGCCAAACAAAAACTGCCCAGCAGCAATCACGCACATCCAACCCACTTCTACACCCTCAATACCCGGTCACAAGCTCGGTGTTGACGGGCTCTCCGATGCCCACACCAGTCCAGAGAGACACAGACCCCTGTGGGATTGTACCTAAAGTAGAACCAACCTCAGATATGGAGGAGGTCAGGGAGAAGCAGAAGGAGAGTTGGAGTCCCCATCATGCACCAGCCACTCCCACCGGTCTGGAGGAAAAGCCTCTTTCTGAGACAAACAGTGAGAGACAGATGGTGGCAGCACGAACCAAACCCCTCACACCCAACTCCTCCGAGAGGAAACCCAAGAAGGCCAGAAAGAGGGGTCGCAGGGAGGCTAGACGTGGATCGGAGTCCAACTCAGATGGCTCTTCCTCAAGTTCTTCATCCCGCTCCTCTTCCTCTTCTTCATCGTCTTCCTCCTCGTCACATTCCGGGTCAAGCTCCTCATCCTCTTCATCGTCTTGCTCCTCTGGCACTTCGTCATCATCGTCGTCCTCCTCATCTTCTTCTGATAGCGAAAGTGAGGGAGAGGACGGAAGGAAGAAAGGTTAGTGACTTGAACAAAACCTATATAGATTTCTTATATTAAATATAAAGTATACTTTCCCCAGTTGCTATAATAAGATAACTGTCTGCCTGTCTCATCCTCAGTGCCTGCAGCAGAGCTTGTAAAGGGCTTTGATGAAGACAGCGTGGCGTCTCTTAGTGCCACACATGATGAAACACAAGTGTCCGAGAATGGTATCGCAAACAACACACATACCACACATCCTGTCCAGGGAGGAGGGTACATGCTGGCAGCGTCCTACTGGCCAAAGGTGAGCTAATCTTACACAAAATGGCATTACAAACGAAGCATCAGAGTTTCAAGTCATTTTAAACATCACAAAACAAATAAGGCTGGTCAATTGTTGTCCCTGTAGGTGTTCAAGTTGAGTCTGCAGCTCAAAGGGAATATTGTTAAAACAAATTAATTTGAAAAAGGAACTCATAGTCTTGGGGAGAAGGGAAATCAAGAGTAAAAGCATTTTTATTGACTGTGGTGTTTTTTTATTAAGGATCGGGTGATCATAAACCGCCTGGATAGCATCTGCCAGGCAGTGCTAAAGGGCAAGTGGCCTGGAACACGTCGGGTCTACGAGCCTGGAGGTGCAGTTGCCTCCTTCTACACCACCAAACTGCTGGACAGTGCAAACAGCCTCTGCGAGGACCCCTCTGACTCGCCACAGGGGTCAAAGGTGACCAAGCATGTTGCAGAAAACAAGGAGTTCTCAGTAAAACTCAACGACGTATGTTGATTTCTCCCTTTTTACCCTCGTCCTTCTGCTTCGCCATAGTCGTAGGACCCTACTACCTTTGCTGCCATGACCGCTGCTAGCTGTCGTGCTCAGCATGTTTCTCTGGTTTTCTCCTTTCTTTCCCTTGGTTATGATTGATGGTTTTGACTGCCGGGCAGTAGTAGATATTAATTTAATAGCAACCGTCCTCTCTTTTCCCACACACTCAATTTGAATTGGGCTCTGAGGCTATGATTACATGACAGAAATCTATCAATCATGAGAAAATAATATGGTTCATTTTGAAGCCTCTCTTTACTGAAGGGCCTCATGTTTATAATCCTATTATGGAAATATCCACTATGGGTGTGGGTGCTATTAACCTGGCTTCATATTTGCATCCATTTATTTCTTCCTTTTTTGTTGCTTTTCGAGGATAACCAAACTACCTGGTTTTTACCAATGCAGACATTCAAACGCCTGCTGCTTTGTTACCTATATTGGTCTCAATATGCTAACTGCAGATGTCTCTTTGGCATGGCTTTCCACACCTCCAGACTGTGAATAGACTTTCCCTGCTACCCCACTACCCGCTGTGTTTCAATGTGCCCTAATATTACTTACAAGAAAATTGTCCGTATAAAATAGTTGCTTGTATATAATTGAGATGAGACTTGATCACATTAAATTATACTCTGAAAAACCTATCAAGATATAAAATTACAGATAAGAAAATTCCACACGACAAATACTTAAGTTTTCTTCTTTTTTTTTTGCATTACTTTGTGTTCAGTTGAATATGTTAAACACCTTTACCTGTCTGCGTTTAGCAGGAGGGTGGTCTGAAGTTGACCTTCCAGAAACATGGCTTACCTTTGAAGAGGCCCCTGGAGCCAGAGGAGGGGCCCCAGTCTCAGCAGCAGTACCTGGCCCGGCTTCACGAGTTACAGAGTGCCTCGGACACAGGCCTAGCAGACATCACCAAGCCTCAGTGCAGCTTCCAAACTGGTGCATTTAATTAAATACAATAATTGAAACAGCTCCCTTGTTTTCCTTTCCGCCACTAGATGACAGCAGACTTCATTATTTTTGTCAAATTGATAAGTCAAAGGATAGTCTGTCTTTCTGCTGCCCTGATGTTTTTTTTTTACATGTTTAAAATATATGTATTCTCTGTGATTATATATCTTATAAACATTTCTTAACCAACTATTGATTTCAGTCTGAAAGTGAAAGTCCCTAAAACTGAAGAATAATCTCAAAGCTTAATTTTGCTCTAAATGAAGGAGGAAACACATCAACTAACTGGCAGCTTCTTTTGCAGTGCCTCCAGATCTTACTTGTCAGATGAGGTTGAATGGAGCACTGGATTCCCAGCCTGTGGTTAAGAAGCGGCGTGGAAGAAGAAAGAATGTGGAGGGCATGGACCTGCTCTTCATGAACAGGAATAGAGTCACTGCTGTTCCTGATCAGGTAAATTGTCCTATTTATTTCCTTCTTGTAGAAAAGTAGAAGCAGATTTGTCATAATCCAGATTTATGGTTCCGCTCAGGTTCAGACTCAAAGTTTATATTCTGGTTTGCATCCAACATATATCAAGTAAACTGTATACAAGAATGTAGTAAATGATTTGCTGTGGCTTTAATAATGTGATTTTGTGCTTGTGTATATCCAGGTGCCTCAAGGGTGGGGTGGCATTGGCCAGTTGGGTATGGTTGCTCCGTCTGTGTTGGGCTACAGCCAGAGCCCCTGTCAGGTCTCAGCTGACACAGAGAGCAGGGTACCTGTCATCAACCTTAAAGATGGCACTCGGCTTGCTGGAGATGATGCTCCCACAAGGAAAGATTTAGATCAGTGGCTAAAAGAGCACCCAGGCTTTGTTGCAGACACAGGAGCCAATATCCCCGTGAGTTATTTTTGTTCTAACCTCCCAATTCTTTTCCTCACAGCTGATGGTGAGCAATGTTTTAATAGTCTTATATGTAACAGATCATAAATTCTAGCGCCTTTTTTTTCAATGTTATATTAAAGATATATAAATATAGCATAAATCAGCATGGGTTTTTAGGTAATATTATTTTTTGAATTAACGTATTATACATACATTTATAGCGATGGATAAAAGTTCAGAGGCTCAACACAGATATAGAACTAGGCTGAAAAATTTGACAATTCCATAGATGCAAAACTAGTATCTATGAATAGGAGGCATTTTCTTCTAACTTCTTTTTTTTCTGTACCCAGGGTGTAAATAAGATGCAAATGCAGTTCCACTTTCAGGATGGTCGACCCAAGCAGAAGAGGCACCGCTGCAGGAACCCAAACAAGATTGATGTGAACAGTCTAACGGGAGAGGAGAGGGTTCAGATCATCAACAGGAGAAATGCACGCAAGGTATGTTTGTGTGGGATTGAGTAAGTCCTAACTAAAAGAATCACAGCCATTTTCACAACTTTCGTAAGCTGGGTTGTAGCTCTGTGGATAATATTTAAAAGACTGCCTGCCGAATGAAAAGTCACATACTGCTACTATTGCTGCTTTTTACATAATGGGAGCAATTTTTTTATAAATATCTGTCTTGTCCATCTGAACTTGGGCTGATATGGTCTGCAATCTTCCCTCACTAGGTTGGTGGAGCATTTGCACCTCCTCTGAAGAGTCTATGCCGTTTCCTCCAGGAGAATCCTGAGTATGGAGTCCCACCCGAATGGGCTGATGTTGTAAAACAGTCGGTGAGTTACTGTGTAACATAATCAAAACCCATTTTGAACCGTCACAATATGCTGTACATTTGGTTGACGGATTGTAAAGATAATTTAATAGACTGAGGGCTCTCTAGCCAAAATGATGGCTGAAATAACAGCGTTGGAACGGAGCTTGCTCTGCCTCACAGAGACATGGCAGAATGAGAATATACTAAATGCTATTTCTGTTATTGTTTACATTCCACCATCTGCGGAGATGGACAGTATTATTGACATTATGCCCTCACCACAGGACCAAAAGCAGCATCCCAGTGCTCTCATAATGATCAGTGTGGATTAAATGTTGGGTCTTATACTTCCCTGTCCACCATATGAGGACAGTTCAACAAAAACCTTTCTTCATCTCTCCATGTGTCTATGAAGGGGCGTACAGATCCTGTCCCCTGACTCAAAGAAGCAGACATTAAGCTTATATGTCATGTAGCCATGTACGGAAAATAGCAGCCACCGGTAAGGCAACAGGTGGTCATAACATACAGTTTTGTGGTTGGTCCAAAGATAACAAGTAGACCTTCTAAGAGAGTTTTAATTTGCCCGACGGGTCTCTTTTCCAGGAGAGAAACGTAAAGGAGCACATAAAGTAAGAAAGGCCAAATAGAGATAGTTTGGACATGTGAAAAGGAGGTATAGGTGGTGGTAGTAAAAGAGGACATGCAGCTGGTTGATATCAGAGGAAGATGTGACAGAGGAAGATACAGAGGACAGGGCAAGATGGAAACACATGATCTGCTGTGGCGACACCTAAAGAGAACAGCCGAAAGATGATGTAGAGAGGAATACAAAGGATTGACTGAGAGCTGAAATTCAATTACAATATGCAAGACAACAGAAAGCAGCTCTGGTGGTTGGAACAAGAGATAGAGAGGTTAGACAATTAAGCACATTACAGGTCCATTCAAGAGAGAACTGGACTTGTCCCATAACACCCTCCTTCTGGAAAGAGTTGAGTGACTGAGACTCATATCATTCAGTATGTTGAACAGGTGTTTGATGGTCTTCAGTCAGTCATCAGCAGCCAATGCTCTGGTCTTTGTTCTTTGACGGTCATGGCACTATTTTCAGGGATGCAGCTCATCTCTATGCTTGTTTTGAAGACTGAGGTGCTGCTGAAATGTGTTTATACCTTGAGAGATGTTTCTAGTATTCCACCTCAAATATGAAGTAGGAATCAAGAATGTATGATTAGTTGTCAAGCTTTTGTATTAGACTTCATTAAAAGTTTGGTTAAGTATGCTGAACAAATATGCATGAATATGTTTCCTCCGCCGTTATTCCCTGTAAACATGTAATTTGTGATGTACGATAATCTCTCGCAGTATGAGAAACATTTCTAACCCTGCATGTAATTTTCAGGGTTACCTCCCAGAGAGCATGTTTGACAGGATCCTGACGGGACCTATCGTTCCTGAGGAGGTGAGCCGACGTGGGCGACGACCTAAGAATCCTCTGGCAAAGGTGGCAGCTGTATCAGCGACGTCCAATCCAGCAAGCTCCGCGTTGGGTCTGAACCCACTGCTCGCTAATGGCCTCCTCTCAGGAATGGACCTGACCAGCCTACAGGCCTTCCAGCAAAACATCCAGAGCTTACAGTCCCTTCAGCTCACCACAGGCCTAATGGGCCTGCAGTCCGACGCTAGCAACCTGGCTGCAAGTAACCTAGCTGCCATGTTTCCCATGATGCTGTCTAATATGGCTGGATTGCCAAACCTGCTTGGCATGAGCAGCTTAATTGGGAAATCTGCTCAAGAGAGCATAGGTGGTTCCGAGGAGAAGACAAAGGGAACCTGTAGCGGTTCAGCAGAGCTTTCTGCCTCTAAAGTACCATCTCATGACTTACACTCTCATGACACCAAAGGAGAATGGACCGAGGGCTCAAACACGAATACTTCCTCAAATGCCAGCTCCTCTTCCTCTGCCACTGCCCCACAAAGTGCTTCAGCTGCTTCTGCAGCCTCTAGTAACCCACTGTCTCTTAACCCGTTGTTACTATCCAGTATGCTTTACCCAGGGATGCTTCTCACTCCAGGCCTTAATCTTCCGGTGTCTGCCACACAGTCGCAGAGCTCAAACAGTGACCCCACCCTCCTTCTTCCTCCTCCACCCGCCCTTTTCCAGTCATCGGCACAGGAGACAGAGCAGCCGCATGCAGAGAAGGACGGAGTGGATGATGACGATGAGGAGTTGGACGAAACTTTGGATGGAGAAGAGGAGTCGGTAGAACAAAAAGAAAACAGTGGTCCTGAAGGCTCGGGGAAAGCTGAATCGTCTTCATCAGAGACTGGGAGCTCTTCTTCCACATCAGACGATTCAGACTCCAGTGATGAGGAGGACTGATCCAATGAATCTATAATTATAAATTTATTTATGTATTGCCTAGAAATGTAAACATATATTCACATATATACGGATTTTTCAGCACTTACGTTGCAATTTATTTACATGTAAATATAAGAACTAACTAAATTGTTGAGTAATAAAGACTATAAAAATCTAAAAAAATAAATAAATAAAAAAACCCAAACAAAGAAAAAAAAAAACTGACTTAAAAAAGAACTGAAATAAAATTTCAGTTTTTGTTCACATGGTACAGTCTTGTTTTGAGAAATTTTGCATGTCAGAATTTGGTAGATTTCTGAACTTGTACCACCCAATTATGTACAATTCATCATAAAAGGCATTATTGTAATTATGTCAGAATTTAATTTTATTAAAAAAGTGAAACTACATCAACATGCTCACTGAGCTGTACTATTAATATATTTTGATTGTTGGGGTTGGGAGAAGGACATTGGGACAGACACTCGTTTGTTTGTCTCTTGTACAGAGTCCGTACTTTTACAGGTTCGTTGACACGTATGCTTTGCAGATCATATGTTGGATATGACAGCAATAACTTGGGCAGCTAATGAATGTCACTGAAGCTGTAGATTCTCAGCTAGATTCTCGGTCTGCCATGTTCCACCCCAGTGCACAACAGCCTCATTTACCCTTGCATCGCGGTGAGGAGGAATTCATTTGTATGAATGGACCTCATACAGAATCACCTGTCTCTATTATTGTTATCCAACAAAATAATTTAATTCTAATTTAATTTACTGCTCTGATTTTGCTTTCTAGAGGTTTTAATATTTCATATGGATAGAAACTCATTTCCACCTAACCAACATGTCTCAACATGTCCAAGGTGCACTTTAATTACTCACAGTAGACGCACACATTATGGTGTCGGAGCCTAAGAAAGTCCTCAAGCAGTGGGGACAGAAAACAAACCATTTACTGTGTGCCAAAATCTGGCCTTTGGCCCTCTAGAGGTCTTGACAGAGTTCAGTGGTCTCTGTCCAGAGGAGCAATCAAGGATTCTATGAGACGTGGATGTTATTACAAGGCATGTTTGACTGCATCTTACCTCAACTGTGCTCAATGGATTGGCTTCACTGTGCAGATATGCATGGGTGTGTATTTTTTGCTGTCCATGTACTTAATGTGTGTCTCTGCTGGAATGTGTGTCAGAGGCTTCTTTTTTTTTTAATATCATTTTGGGGTGTATCTACTGCTTCCACAACTTTCCAGTCACAATGTTGTGTTCTAATTTAAACAGGGGGGTGGAGCTACCAATGAGTAGAAAAATACAAATGTGTATGACCTTTCTAACATCCTTTGCATTCTGTGTCATATGACCACCGGTCTTAAAGATCACACTTTGGACAAGCACAAAATAGTTCAACTCTGACTAAGATTGCATAAACATCATCATTTTGAGTACTGCATTGTATATAATTCTAATCAAGCTAGCATCAAATGGCTAAGTAATAGCAACGTTCGCAGCTTTGCTGTATTTCACTTCATCTTCGACACTGTTTGGCGAATACATGGAGCTTCAGATAGATGTTGAAGTGCTCTTATTCTGCACCTCCCTCTCTAACTCTGCTCAGATCTGCGCTCACTTTCCACACTTGTGCATCTTTGCTCATGATTCCTGCACAGTTCTAACCAGGATACACACACAAACACTGGAGTTCACTCTAACCGAAGTACCTTTAGTAACTCTCTGGCACAGCAGCAACGCTAGGCTCTAGAACTGCTGTTACACATTGGACTGTTAGACACACGTTTCAAAATATATCTTTCTGATGGGAGGTTTCTGTCTCAGAGCACTCCTGTTGAGCAGAAACCCACTGATTGGACTCAGTCTATTAAGTTCGTAGGTATTTCTG
Organism: Lophius americanus; assembly: GCA_037951165.1. Classification (NCBI taxonomy): domain Eukaryota; kingdom Metazoa; phylum Chordata; class Actinopteri; order Lophiiformes; family Lophiidae; genus Lophius; species Lophius americanus. The sequence goes on along the minus strand of JBBDHG010000014.1, from coordinate 11,110,237 downwards.
TAGCATCGTTCACTAGTAGGTGAAATTGTGAACAGCCCAGCGGCTGGAGACTCATCTAATTTGTAATGTTGCTTTAAAGTGGTATTCCTGTATGCCTGTTCGATATAAACATAGGTATATATAATACCTAGTCCTGAGTTTTGTTGTAACGAAATTGCATCTTTTATATTATGACTAACAGTACAGTATTTTTCTATGTCTGAGCGGTAAACTTAAACATGCCACTGTTATTTTGTTTTATTTACACCTCTGATCTCTTTAACTCGTAGTGCCCTTATGCAAACACCCAGCCATTGCTCTCTCTGCTGTACGTTATCCAGGCTACTTTTGCTTTACTTCTTATTGCCCCACAGCGATTAGGCTGGTGGATCCAAGACTGTGCTGAGACTCTCAAGGACACAAATTGAAAAGATGTTTTTTTAAGTCTCTGGGTTGTAATGATACGAGTAGGACTCCCAAAGCACTGTCAGTCTTAGAGAAGCAGTGTTGATTCTGCGTTAAATCCAGATACAAGTAAACCATGACCAATATGCAAGAGGAACGACAAAACAGACTACTGCTGTACAGGGAGGTTTTCTTTCCGTTTTAATAATCCATGTATTCATTGTGCTCACAAGCATCATTGGTTTTTGTATTTTTATTTCAAGCTTGATAATATCCTAAATGTCACCATGGTCAGTTTTTGTCTTTCTCTGTTACCATTGGACAGTTGTAATATTTGCAAGTTGTGGTCTAGTCAAAATAATTCTTTATGTAGTGCAGGAATACACATCTTAAAAAGTCATTTGTAATTTATTGGATTACTTTCTATGAAGTTCTATAGAGTAAATTGAGGTTTAATTATTTTTATTAAACATTCTTCTGACTATTGATTAAGTGTGCCTTTGATTGTTGCTTTGTCCGGAGGCCTGCTCAAAAGAAATCCGTGATACCAGGAACTCTTTTTGGACTCTCACTGCTGCACTTCAGTTCCTTTTCCAAACTGATATTTACTCTTTGGAGCTGATTCAGTTGCACTGAGGTTCAGTAGGTGAAGGCAGAGGTCCCCTTACCTCTTTTGAAGCAATTTTGTTCTTTTCCCCCCCACCTTGTTTAACTTTGAAATGGTTCCTTTACTTAATCAGAGTTGCAAACCAACATGTAGTAGTTCTCGGTGAAACGACAATCTTCACAGTCAAGGATAATACTTCAGACAAGGGTGTCACTGGACACACGTTATTGAGGAATGTGCTCCAGTAATATCTTTCATTGGAGTTTGGTGACAGTACATGATGCTAAATCTTGCACATGCATGAAAAGCTTAATGAAATCTTAGAAGCAACAAAATCTCAAACCGTTTATCGACTGCTTCATCTCAGGCTGGAGCCGATTCAAGCTGAAATTGGCTGTACATTCTAATCAGTTCATCAGAGTTGGCCCTCTTATATAATATTTCATTCTACGACCACGTGCGTCACTTATTGTCCTTATATATTACTGTCTAATGTTTTTCTACACACATTGGACACATTTGTTAAGTTGGAGAGTTTAAAATGGAGAAGATTTTGAGACCTGCTTTCATTTGAAGGAGGTCATGTCTGTGCTGGATAGATTCAAAGCTTTATATTTGCTAGGCGGAACTTTGTTTACTTTTTAATGAGATATTTACATGCAGCAGGAATTCCAGAGGAAGAAAAAGATTGACGGGGCTCCTGTTCCCAGTAGAGGCTCATGTCCGGCATATCCCTGATCAGAGGATCATTTTATGCTGTTATATAGCGTTCAATACTGAAGTTGTGCATCCTAGTTTATTTAAAATGTAATCGTGGTGATCCACCATACTACCTGCCCAATGTGGGCGTGGTTTCAGCTTAGTAGGTAGCGCAGTTGTCCCACAATAAGAAGATTGATGGTTCAATCCCTTGATCAAGAAACTGAAACCCCAGTTCCTCCCCAGGCATTTTGCAGAAGATGCCCACTGCTCAAATGCAGACAATAAATGTCATAGTTTTGTCCTGTGTATGACTCATAAAGTAGATTTTATATGCCTGAGTCAGTGAACTTTGTTTTAACACAAGTAACTAGTAAGAAAGTATTTCATGGATTATTTTCAAATTATATACAAAAATAGACCTAGTGCAAAGGGGAAGAGGACTGATTTTGGGAAGGGTTGGGGAGACTAGGGGAAACTTTAACATAAAAAAAAGTGCTCTTCTAGCTTATTCACATTTAATAGCAGAATTCAATCGGGAGCTTGTGCAACACAGTTATCAATATAACATTAGAGCAGACCAAATTGATTCATGGTAACGATATTCAAATCACTGGGGGAAAAAAAGAAAATGCTCCGGGACCAGTTTTGAGGAACATAAAAGTGAGTTCATGGTTTTGATTTGTTCTCAAAGTTCTCAATCCAATCAAGCATTATGAGAGATGCACTGGACAGAAGTCCGAAGCCCTTCCTCAATAAGGACTTTGTGGATCTGCTGCCAGAGACCCAAGAACATCTTCAGAAGTCTCGTTGAGTCCTTGCCTGGATGGGTCGGAGCCGGTTTGGTGGCAGGTGGGGATGATATTACAGATGATCGGTGCTATAAGATCAAGGTCCAGCAATTTCTTCCCACTATCATTAATCAACAAATGTTGGGCAAAACAGCCAGACACCATCGCATCTTCGGCAAAGCAAATAGATTTCTGATGGAGCTGGAGCTCAGTGATGCGAGTTTCAGTATGAGTCACAGCTCGGAGCAACCAGAGTCAGACGACAAGTCAGGACTTGTCTGCTCAAGAGAAGACGCTACTGTCAACCATCAACCTCTCCGCTGCTATCCACCGCACACGAGAGGCATCCAGGGGGATTCTTAGATCGTGAGACCAGAAGCTCACCCCGAAGAGTGACACACTGGTGAGTGACTTTGAACCGTGAATTTACTTTTATTGTATATGATCACCCGACCACATGGAAAGTCAGCTGATGGATTGAAGATCGGGCCATCACCCATCTCAGAATTAAGCAAGATCTATGAAATCTTCCGGATTATTAAAATGAACGAGCATTTTGAGTATGGTGAGGAGTCATTTAAAGGAGTGTTAAAGTGAAAGTAAGGGCTATTTAACCGGAAAATGTTGGGGCCAGGAAACAGGAAGTTTAAACTGTTGATGTTTTCTGTTTTTCTTATCGTTATTGACCCAATTTACTGGAACAAAACATGTCGCAGAGAATGGTCTATTTCGATACAAATCAAATGTTTTACATATTACATTAAATAAAAAGAGAAGTGAATGAAAAGTTTCTATAATGTTCAAGTTCAAAAAAAGGACCCAAATGCAAAAAAGCAAGAAGGTAATATTAGCAGAAAAAATGTTTTAATAAAAAATAAAGCTATTATTCATTTACACAACAGGCACACAGATATAAATAAAAGGCAAAAGGATTCCAGTCCAAAAACTAAGGCTAATCAGATGAAAATAATAAAGTAGCAAATAATGAACTACCAAAAAGCAAAGTACCAAAATAATGAACCATGAGAGAAACCAAAACTTACTCAGGCAGGTTTCTCAGGGAGATATGCAGGAGCTGACAAAGGCAAGGACTTGGGTCGGTAATAAAGACGATCCGACCAGGAGGGAACCAAGTAACAAGGACAATTGGGGAGGAGGAAACTCCAGGAAAAAAGGACTAACGCACATTCAGACCAAAGAGGAGAAAGTGGAACACAGGTGGAAAACACAGAAATAAACAATGAAAAGGTAAAGAGAATAAACTGAAATCAACCTTCAAAAATAAAGGGGATATTCCTAGAAAATATACAACAGAACCATAATAATAAATCTTACAAAATGAAACATAACCGTGACAGTTCCAGCCAATCTGAAGTGAAGCTGTCATTGTGATCCTCTAAGTCCAGTCTGCTACAGAGCCTCCCCAGTGTCAGGTGAGAGAAAAAACACATTCATCTGTAAATGTTGTCACCTTTCCCCGGCCTCAGTCACATCACAATGAAATAGCATATGTTGCTTACATAAAAACAATTCAAACAATATTATTGCATATATTGCTTGTAAAAAAAGAAATACATTTTATTGTGAATTGAGCGATTATTTGTATATTTAGAGGATATTTATTTTACAGAGTAGGAGGTGATGACAAAATCAGGCTATTAGATAAATCCTTGTGCAATTTCGTTCATGTACTTGTGAATGAAAGTGTGTGAGTGTGCACTGGTGAGTACATGTAAACTGTATAGATGCACATGTAAACTATGCATATAGATTGCAAAGGATTCACGGATAACATTTTTTTTCTCAACTGACACTAGGGGGGCTCCATAGTTTGCAACTCTTCTGAAGGCGAAACCTGACCTTGACTGAATTGGTGTTTATTTTTTATTTTTCGGGAATCATGGCACAGCCCTTGCTTTACATTTAAATAGAATTTTTAATCAGATAACAAGTGACACCTTCTATGATTCTCATGATTGAGTGGGATGGCTGTGCAGATGCTTCCATGTGAATCTCTGAAAAGTTCAAGCTAATTCTTTATTACAGCAGAAGATATGTGATTATCAGTCTGTTAAAAAGTTTTTGATGGTTAGACTCTTGAGATACAATGTAATTGAATGTTATCTACCCTGAGTAATAGTAAAACAAACCTCCCATGGAGTCTAAATGCCAGTGGCGGCGGCCGATGACTCTGCTGAGACAGAAGAGGCTGATAAAAGGAAGTTGGTGAATTTCTGGATACTATGAAGTGATGTGGAGGTGGAGGTTTCGTAATTACATGATTCTAGATGCTTCCACCAGTTATTTTATGAAGGTACTTTGATGGATCTTTTACAGATTTAATACCCACATAGACCTTAGTACGAGGAGGACCTGGATTGATTTTGGGAAAAGTAGGTTGCATATTAATCTACTCGAAGAGATCTAACTTGTGTATATCACATTTTAGTCTAGTACATATTTACTCACCAGAGGGAACTTCTTTATGAAAGACGATATTTTTGTGGATATAAATTCTGAAACTTTCATCTGCTTTAGTCCAAATTTTCCTCATATGAACCGTGAAACCTCAAGGAGATCTAACTTATATTGATCCTATTTTATTGTAATTGTTCATTTTTCACTAACCTGTGGGGCTTTTTTTTTGTTACAAAAAACATAATTCCTGCTCCGTAACATCCCAGCCATCGTCCAGTTGTGGACAAATTTAGCTCATAGTAATTGACACAAGGAAATCCATCTTAGTTTATAATTCATAACATTGATCTTAAGTATTGAGTCACTATGGGATCTTATCTCAGAGCATATTGCTCACTTCATAGAAATAGTTAGGTTGAATCAATATGGACTATTAATGAGTCACATTTAATTTGAGGAGTTCAATAAGGGGGAATGCTTGTACAACGCAGGGGATTGGAGGCTTTCAGGAAAATAACATTGCAGTCAGTGACAACAGCGTACGCCTGGTTTTTATATATAAATGAAATGTTTACTGGATCAGTACTAGTCACCACCACCATATACTGCTTATTTGTATTATTTATTTTTACCATATCTCAAGCGTCACTGACCTGAAAATGTATTTACTGGTGGATTTACTCAGTTTTGTCAGTATGTGTTCTTCACTACGCTTCATGTTCTCTCAGTGCCTCCGGTGTTCTTGTTTAGGTTCCCTCTCCAGTTTGGATTCTCCTCCTGTGTGGGAGCGGAGATCACCATGGCGAAGGGGCCTCAGGGTATACTGGGAAAGCTGAGGTTCGGCCCCAGTGACCGCCTGATCACTATGTTCAGGTAAGCGCCGTTGCCTCATACAGCAGCTTTGAGGCTGGCAGGTAAACTCAGAATTATGCAGTAGATAGCTCAGAAAAAGCTTCTGATGATTTCAATAATTAATAAGTGTCACAGAATAAAACAGACACAATGTGATTTTCTTCCCAGTGCAACTATACACATTCACAAGTAATATAGTCTGTACTTTTTTATAATAGACAAATTGTAGCGAGGCTTGGTTAAAACCTTTATTTACTCAATTGTTTTCCCACCAATGATCTACACATATATCCACCATACTATGATTGATCTGACTCAGGACGCATCCCAGAAATCCAGCCATCGCAATTCAAGACAGGCTGATATGTTTGCTGCGCAGATTTCTTCAACACCACAAGGACAGTGCAGGAAAGGAGACCAAAGGTAGGCTCATATCTTCTCTCAGCCTCAATCAAGGGGACACGGGGATGAGACAAGAACTTTGACGTGTGAATATTTTAATTCAAGTTTGAAGAAAAACTATTACGGAATTGGAGAACAGATGTTCTTACAGTCTCACCAGCGGTTCACAGTACACCAACGTGTAAAAGTGGATATTTAATGTGCACATGAGGTACATTTTTTAATTTCTGATTTAATAAGAAAAAAGAAGAGAGAATCTCAGAGGTGCAACTCTGTGACTGCCAGTTAGACTCTGTGATAGCAGACAAACATACATCAGAGAAAATGAAGGAAAGAAGCAAAACAGTTATAAGTAATTTTCATAATCCTTAAGAAAAAGAAAGAGTCATTAGCAAGCATGTGTCTACGTTGGTTGAGTGAAAAACCAACGAGGATTCATCCCAGAGGACAGAAAACCAGATTCATTTAATTTGAGCGCAAAGTGGCCGCCAACAGAAGAAACATAAACAACTTGTTCATCCGTGTTGTGCGGACATTATTCATCTGTGCAACAATTAAAATAATAATAATAATAATAGTGAAATATTATTATTAAAACTACTGAGAATCAAATATGTTTTGATATGCATGGGGTCTGTCAGAAGCAACAACTATGCTAATCTACATTATATTAAATCTTGACACAATAAGGGAGTTGGCTTTTTGTGACTTTGTTCACAGACATGGCAGCAAAGTGCTGCTGTGAAGCTACGATCTGGTTCTACAGGATTCTGGAGTACCATGCCAGTGAGGAGAGAGACAGACTGGGCCTGAAGGGTATGACGGTGAGAATACTGCCCTCGTGTGGCCGAAGGTGGAACTGTTACCTTCTTACACACTATAATCGCTGCATTATTTGTGTCTATCATGACCTTTAATCTCTATTAGCCTTTTTAAAATTTTGTTGGGGGGCAAACTTTTTATATGATTATGTTTGTCACAGGTGGTCTTTGAGAATGAGCTACTCCACCATTGTCTGGTGGCCTGTTGTCTGGAGATAACCATATCTGCAACCCCTCTACCCTGTGACCTTATTCTGCTCCTTCAAATCCTCAAACTGGCGCCATACTACTTCTGGAAGGTGTGTGTCCAAGTTTGTTCGTAATCAAACCTCAACCTTTTAACAATTAAGTCAATCAGCAGTTTTTAAAACTAAATAATTTAGAAAATGATATGTCACAGGTGACAAGAGAAAGTTCCAACCTGCTCCACAACATCACACGGTTTTTATTGTGTCGCACATTTCAACACGAAGGACATAAAAGCGGTTCACAAAATATATGTACAAAGAAGCATTATAACAGAAAGAATATTAAAAAAAAACAAGATATTAACACTTCTTAAATAGAAATGAAAAAATATGGGACATATGAAAGTCAATGTTACAGTGCAGTAGGGTAAATAAGAGAAGATAGTTGGCTCCGTGCCTCATGGGAGACATAACAGTGATTTTTGAAGCCTGAAAAGAGGCAGACATCCCATAACCTCTCCTTTGTTTTGTTTTCTTTCTTTTATCTGGCAGGTGATTGAGCCGGTTTTGCGAGCTGAGGTGGGCCTACCTTGCAGTGTAAGAAGACATCTCTCCCAAGTTGAAGAAAAAGTTCTGAAGAGCTTGGCCTGGACAAAAGACTCACCGCTGTGGGAAGAAATCCAAGATGGCCGTCTGCCTACGTGCCATCAGGTTTGCAATACTACACACCGAAACTCGCCACATGGCTTCAAGGCTCAAGTTTCTTAGCTTGTTCCAAGACGTCTTTTCTTTCTTTTTCTCTTAGGTTATTATTTGGTTTCTGTGGTTTCTTTGTGTTGATATTCTGTTATCCATCTATTGATTATTTTAGATGTATTAACAGTGTATTTAACTTGTAGAATTTGTTAAAGCAAAAATGCAATAGGTTACGTGTAAGTAATCATTCAACGTGGAGGATGTAAGAATTTATTTGCACTTGTGGCTCTGATGAAGGTGATGCCTCCTACTCAACTTGAAGATCCAAAGATGACAGCCTTGAGATCTGAGGGAAGAGGTATCAGTAGCCTTTATTAGATTATAGTAATTATATTCTTTATTACATTTGTCAATTTACTGCGCTCCTTATTATTAACTAACTACAGTATTCTTTTAACCAGTGGAGTTGAGTTTGGGAGCCGAACAGTCTGGCAGCGCTGACCAATGGCCCTCCCCATCTCAGAGAAGCAAACCCCTCCACCTGTTTACCCGCAAGGTCAGTCAGTCCTCCACACCTCCACCTTCCTCAACTGTGTGTCATGATATTTTATTCTGAGGTTTCAACGCAGGGCATTTATTACTATCATATGACCATACTTTCTTAATACACATGTTTATGTGTGACACTTACCCGACATACAACATTTACCACAAGCATGTTTCTGTAGAGTAGATCTTCAAACAAACAACATTTCTGCTTCTTGAGGCTAAGATCAACCAATGGCTTCCATTGAAGCATCTTCCTATTTATCTAATAATAAGGCCGCCACTTTCAATTAATCCATTATAGAAAACTTACAGAGGAATAGAGAATCCCCATTTGTTTTAGCTGAGCGTGAATAATCCTGCTTTGTGACCTCACACATCAGTGAACGTGTTACGGCCACATTAGCTTAAACACGATGGACACGGATGACAAAGTGTTCCTAAAGTGGGTCACTTGTTCTCGCAATGATCTCTTACCTGTGTTCTGGCGTACACCTGCACGATACAAAGCCGAGCTGAGCGAGCGTGTGAGCAGGTGTGAACCAGCGCGCGGAGCAGAGATCTATGGATGAACAAGTGACTAAAACTGAGTACGTTGTTATTGTTATTGAGTTTGTTGATCATAATATACATTGACAATCATAATATATCATTTTTTTCCCTCGGGTTATTGTTTATTCATGAATATTTTCTCTACAAAATGGACTTCATGTTCTTGCAAATGATGTTTGCACAGAAGGTCACACTGTGCTCAGGAATGAGGCCCATAAATAACAACACAGGAATGGGGTCAGGATATTCTTGTTTGGTAAATGTAAATGTTTTTCACACAAATAATCATACATGTTATTCTAATATACAATAACATGTATGATATGATATGTATATTATAATGATGAATTACAAGGCATGTAATTGATTCGATTTTGGGTTTTTTTCTGAAACATCCTCCAGATTTTATATATATATATTTATATTATCAATATATCTTGAACAGGAATTTCTCCAATTTCTTTTTTTATCATGTAATTTATGGAATAATACACACATATATTTTTCTATACTTATGCACTCCCTGCTGGGGATTTCTGGGTATGTAATTCATTTTTATCAGAAGTTTGTGGGATCATTTGTAAATAAGATATTGAGTGTGGACAGGTTTTTTATCTTCGCCTCAGGTCTACAGCCTGATGGGTAAGCTTCTATGGAACTTGTGTTCCGTTCTGCACATTTCTGATGATCTGAAGCTGACGATCTGGACTTGCTTTGAGTATTCTCTGGTCCACTGCACTGACCTCATGGTTGACCGTCATCTAGACCAACTACTCATGTGTGCCATCTACATCATCGCTAAGGTTGGTTTTACACACGTCTGTCAGAGTCTCAGCACTTTAAATATGCTGAAAATTTGAATGATCACATGTTGGTGTTATTTGTATCTATATAAAGGTACAGTCCCCTCAAAATTGAGATTTAAAACACTAGTTTAATCTTTATACCCATCATATTAGTTACAGAGAAAGTATTTCTCTTTTAGCTCATAACGTCGGTGTAGTAATCAGTATCAGGAAAAATAATTTACCTTCACTGTTACATGGCGGTTGATCTCATCATCACTACATATTGATTTTCTTCTTCTTTGAGTTAGCTGCCTTCTGCTATTACATTATTTTCAAATCTCCTGGTTTGGGCTGTGATAAGACATTCAAACATCTCACCCTCAGTCCGTCCCCTATTCCATGCTGCCTCCAAAATGTATGCAGATGCCTGAGTCAGCGCTGTTATTATCTATTATCTACGCTATTGTTGCAGAGGGAGGATAATATAGACCCCCTCATTACAGCATTTATGCTGGAGAAAGGCACCATAACCTTGAACAGGTTGTGTGAAGGACTGAGGCTCCAGACCTGGTTTGATTATGTGGTTGGATTTGACCAAAAGAGTACGCACTGAGATCTGATCCGTCAGAACAAAGTCAGAGGTAATCTTGGCCACATGTGAACAGATTTTTCAGCAGTGTTAACAATAATGTGTCCTGCACCACAAAGAGGACCACCTACCCAACTGGCTGTTCCCAATTAAACAACAAGAAACCACAACAACAGGGATAATGGATTACACGCCGTCTGATTTCCATTTGGTTATACCACCCATCTATTAACTGGGACATCTCCAGACGCCCATAAAAACGGTGCAATTTTGAAAGTTGTTGAATCAGGAGAAAGTTTAAAACTTGGCTAAGTGGCTGAATGCGACGCATTAAGTTGCCTAATTTTCCTTGTAAAAAGATTCCGTTTTTCTATACCAACCGCTTGCACCAACCTACCTACCATGTGTCTCATATCCTGCACCTGTTAAAACACAGTTTTCACTGATTTCTGCCTTTTACAGACAATATTGTATTTCATTATATAATATTGTCATCATGTGAGCATTTGCATATAGGGTGGGAAAGTAAGACCTGATCACTGAAGTGGTCACTCAAGGTGCATGTAAGACAATTTGCCTTACTTTCACAGATTACCGGTGCAGATATTCCCTTCAAACACATCATCAACTGCTACAAGTCTCATCCTCATACCAGCAAAAGTGTAAGCTTATATGATGATCTTTAACTTGTTTACTTAAATACTTGTATATTTAAGATATTTGCCCGCAAAGATGTCATTTAGATGTCATTTAAGATGTGACGGAACATTAATGCCGTCACAATTTCTTTTATTAATAATATTGTCAGACACAAGTAAACATTATTACTATTATTATTGTTATTAAAACAGTGAAATATTGATTTATACACACATTTTTGAGACATTTGCAGACAAAAGGACAAAAAAAAACATTGACTCAATAAAAAGACAACGGATAAAGGGGTGGTCCACAAAACGTGCTGTAGGAAGGGGAAAGTCAAAAATAAATAAAATGTTGAATGTATGGTGTTCATAAGGGTTACGATAATTTAAATAACAGCATTTTTAATTATGATGAGAGTAATAATTGTAATAAAGTCATCCACCCGTAGTCCGGTGGGATTAGGGCGGGATTACCAGAATGAGTATCAGGGTTGGTCCGGCAGGACCGAGCTCCAAGTTGCATTCATAAGAAAGCGTTTATTTCTTTGCTCTGTATTTTCATTTTTATTTTGCTTTATTTTGATTTGTTTTATTTTACCTTAGGCTGTTATAGCTTTGACAGATTTAGTCTGATGGCATAGAATATGTATGATATGTCGCTTTTTGATGTATTCTGTATTCTGTTCTGCAACATAAGGACAAATGTGTGGTCTTTTCAGGTCTGTAATAATGTGCTGATTTCTGGAAAAGACAGAGAAAATTCCCCAGCAGGAAAGAACAGTAAGTAAAACCAAGATTTTGAAATACTCTCAATCAACTGCAGGAGAATACTCTTGAATTAGGACCCCCTCTCATTGCTCACAGATGAAGTAATAACAGCTGGGTTACACAGAAATGTCTCATTGTAACATCTCTCCGCATACTCATACATATATACAGCACATTTGTCTTTTAACCACTGAAATAATATACTTCACTAATTATCATTACTAGAAATATTAATGATTTCCTTCAACATTGCTTGTTAAATAATAGATTGGTCTCTGCTGTTGCAATGAAACATTTAAAGGTAAATGTACAGTGTAATGACTGTGAAGAATAATGATGCCATTGGTGTTTAGCTTGATACGACGACCCCTTACCAAATGAGCACAAAATCTACTGGGAGATCCAGCCATGCTGGTAGTCTGGCATCTATTCTGTCTGCTTTGATGTCTCCTTAATAGAAGAAATGAATACACAAACACACTCTTTTGTCCCGTTTTGGAAAAATTAAGCATTTGACTGCTTTTGCAACAGGGAGCCCAACATTAGCCCCATGAAAATCTCTTTAGGCTCCACACTAGGTCAAGTGTTGCTGCGTGTGGTTGTAGGCCGACATTATACCTGCTAGGAACCAACGATGATATGTGGGGGAAAGGGAAGCAACATAAAACCAGTTGTTAATTTGAAATTAACGAAGGTAAATAAGTTTCAAGTTTGTGATAAAAGTGAATCAAACATATAATGAAGCTAAGCAACAAATTTGAGTGAAAAAAGAAAAAGAAGAAGAGTGAAAAAAGAAAATAGCAAAACAGTTAGAGGAATCTATCAAACATGATGCTGTCTGGAGAACAAAGAATGTGAATTCTTTTGGCTCAACCAAGACTTTCTTAACCGAGCACACTTACATTATTCAATACCAGTATCACCACGATACACTAAGAGTACGAGGAGATCTACACACCAACACCAGATGCCCGGGACATCTGAATGGCAGGACTCTTGTCCTCGCTCCCTGGTGCTGCTCTGCAAGTTTTTGTGGGTCAGAATAAGGTGTATGCTTACTTCAAACACAGAGGGACTGTCGCCTCATAAAGTAGAAGAGACTGCACAGTTCAATTATCCTGCAAAATCTAACAAAGAATCAAACAAAGTAGAGGGACGGGGCGGCCCGTCTGTGATGTAACAAACACCTCACTACGGTGTTTTATTACCAGTACTTCATCTATAATGGATGGGGAGACCTTTTATCTCCAAAATGACAAGTGTTCATTTATTGCATTGTTGATTACAGATAAGGGAGACCACTGCGATGGTGTCCTGACCCCCGACACGCCATCAACACATTACTCAGTACCCTGGCTGGAGGAGAGGGGCAATCTTATTTGCTTTTACAACAAGGTCTACATGCCAAACATGCAGCACTTTGCCAAGCAGTTTGCCTCAACCCCTACAGTGAGAGATCTATTCCAAACCTTTATGTGAAACTTTTAAATCACTTTGTCTGAAATGCATTTTCATACCTATGCTGTGTCACTCTTGCGTAGGGAAACACGCCTCCTTTTTCGCCGTACCCCAGGCAGTGGAAAGCATCCCCTCAAAGAAACCGGCTGTCCAGCATCTACATTTCCGTATATGACATAACAGCAACTCCCCCAAGTACACCGGGACTATGCTACCACTTCAGCTCAAGCCCCCGAGAGGTCTGTGGACTGTCTGCTGGAAACCCTTTCAGTTGTGAAATAATCAAATATAGTGGGTGGGGGGGATGGGCACTTGTTTCCTCCTACAGTTTCATTAGGTTCGTAAAATAGTGCTATATAAGTCCAATTCATTAATATAATTACAGTCCAAAAAAATGCAGTAAAGGTGAATTATGAATAGTTGATTCTAAAGTTCCTGTAGGTAAGAATGTGAGAGTGACTGGTTGTTAGCCCTGTGATAAACTGGCGAGGGTGCACCCACCCTATGGCCCAATGCAAGCTGGGATAGGTTCAAACCCCACTGCCATTCTGTAAGGATAAGGGATTACCAACATGGAATGAAAGGATGAAAGGAGGATAAGAGCTGCAAAAGTATGGCCAAAATAATAATCCTGTTTAGGTTGATCAATGTAGAGGTCACGATTACTTATCACAATTATTCATTTCATGAACCGTCATTTCATGTTCTGTTTGACGATTGGTCAGTGGTAGCGGCTAATTACCCAGCAGCTGTGAGTTACCCCTGTTTCTGCGCCACATTTTGCATAAATACATTTTGCATAGGTCGTAGCACTTTTCGGAAAACTCGTGGACAATTCCCTGAAGCCTTCATTATTCACAGTGTTTATTGGACCCATATTTTTGACCAAATGGAATGCCTTGGTGATTTCAGCTTGTCTGTTTGTAGGCTGGATGGATGGGGTAACACGCTGTATGTGGTGACTGTCATGGCTGTCTGAATTGATAATGGATGATTCCTGTTAGCAATACCTTTATCTGCCTTAACCATAACCTTTATCATACAACAAACTATATAAAAAGCAAAGTATAGGATTTGTTCTTGTTCAACATCACTCGCTCTCCATTGGAAATACTCCAAAACAACAGATTGGGATCGGCTTCGAGTGACTAGTTCTTTGCCTTCTACTCCTCCTCCAGACATTTAACTATTTTGACCATATGCTATATGTTGTATCGTAACAAGAGTCTTTTTATGTTTACTTTATTCATCTTGTTGCATCGAAGAAGTTCTTGCAAAAGTAGTGCCTGATTTGTCAGCCAGTGGACTCGGGGGTGCTTGATTTGCTTTGCTGTGGACTGCAGAGCATGTTTTTTAAGCATCAATATTGCTCCATTATGTTCATTTAATTAGTGGAAGTCCACATCCTGATTGAAATTTAGATTGGAGAAATTGTTAACGCCTGTGGCTGTTGGTTACCACTTTCACTCAGGATGGATTATTGATTTTAAACATGATTGAATGATTCTGTCTATTAAATATTGCTTAAAATTTCCCTCCTGTTGTCAACAGCGACTGCGAGAGATCAACAACATGATCAAAATGGGCAGGAAACCCAGCAGGAGATGCTGTCAGGCATTACTGAACAGAGGAAAGGAGGGGGAGGAAGAGGAAGAGGATGGTCCTTCACTGAAGAGGGCTCGATTGGTTGATCAGTCGGCATTGCATTTCAGCAATACCGATGAATGTGATGAGCAATCATGTGACAAGAAGGGACCAACCAGCTCCGGGTAAGCCTAACCTGCAGTGAAGCAATTAGGAGCCTAGTTTCTGATACTGTAAGAACAAAGTCAGATGGTTGGAGCGAACAGCACAGAGCAGCTTTAATGTCCACTACTGTGTCTCAGAAGAGGTCCTATGGGCCAGCTGATAACCTTTCCAGTTGAATCTAGAATTCTGCCTTTTTGCCCTAGTTCTGCGCTTAATATATCAGCCATTTGGCCGTCAACTCAGTGAATACTGATAAGAGCTCCTTCTTTGTCTGGGGCAACCCCTAGCTGGAAATATAAGAATTTCTATGACTTTCTTTGAAGCTGAGGCCAGCAGAAGCACGTCTGTCCCATAAAGTCTTCAAAGGTACAAGCATGAATGATGCTCCACCACTGTTGATGGTCCGAATAAACTAGAAGTTATTCTTCTGTTAAAGCAACAATAAAGCAACATATTTTTAACTCTGTGATGTATGAAAGCCTGTCTCAGCCATTGTGATGTGTTCGATAACTTACTGATTGACTGATTTTGTTTATGGATGTAAACTGGTAAGAATTAAAGTAAGAATTCAGCCCCTTGGACAGACAGCTCACACTGAGGACCACTGCCTGTAGAGCAGAGGTCCTCAAACTTTTCAGTAAGGTTCCCCTTAACAATTATTTAAAAAAATTATTAATTAATTTAAATTTTCTTTAATTATTTTTAGCCGAGTATCCCCTCATCAGAGCAAATCATTCTGGATGGGACTGCAGCGCTGTCCCTTCAGTGTCTGCACTGTAAAAGCAGAATGTTTTGATGAACTCAGAATAGTTACTTCTGTGGTAAAACACAGTTAAATTAAGTAAACTCAAAATATACATATTTAATTTAGGTTACTAGGTAAAGTCATTTTATTTAAGTTCATGAATGTTTATTTTTACAGTGCATCATTAGACCCCAAAGAAAAGAAATAGGAGATTTCAGCTTGGGAAATTCTTCTTTCATCTTCATTGATTTTTTCCAAAAACTTTTTTTTACGGTTTTACCTTAAAAAAAACAACTAAAATATATTTAAAAAATAAAATAAAATCTTTCTATTATTGGGGCAGGATTCTGAAATTATTTATTATTATTTATTCCTGCTGCATTTAAAGACAAATATTACCAACATTGAAAATATAATTATTGGTGATTTAATAAAAATGACTTCCACTGGTTTCTGTTAAATTAAGAATTTTCAAATTACTGCTATTTAATTGAATAGCATTGTATTTTACCAAACTATTTTTTGGGGGGTTATTAAACAATGAACTTCCTATGGATGTCAATGTAAAATTAAAATGCTACATTGATGCTACAGAAATGCTACAAAAATCTTGTCATATATCTTATAAAGTTAAGAGGGTTTATAAAGTTTCTAGTGTTCAAGTTTAAATATTTCAAATATTCTTCCTTGTTGCCTTCAAAAAACATAAAACATTATACATATATACATCTATTTGAGAATTAAATTTAGTATCTCAAAAATATTCTTGTTCAAAGCCATGGGGATTAAGGATTTAATTGTTTTAAAACCAATTTAGTTTTTGTTTGTCTGCTCCTTTTCTGAATCCTAAGAAGATTTTAACCTCAAAGGAAGCTCTGGCTTGAGATGACTATGATTATGAAAACCATTCAAATATTGCTTCAAATGAATGAATGCAGAAACTCCCACCACGTTGGTAACCATGGCAGCCCTGTGATTGACACAGAATGCCCTGAGTTTTTTATCCGTAACCATGTTGTGGCAAGCTCCTGACTTAATTCTCGACCAACGTTGCTTAGGGGATGATTGTCAAAAGTCCGTAAAGCCTGGAAACAAAGCTCTGTAAAATGAAACCAACACAAAGTCGCGTACCAAATCTCAACAGGAAGTCCAGAGGTTGCTATGGAGAGCAAAGGTACAGGAGGTACAACATGGGTTTTGAGGATATGACAGGTGTTTTAACACTCTATACGCCTTTGGACTCATAGCAGTTGAGCAGCGAGTTCTAGACGCTTAGTCATGGGTTGCAACACGAGTCGGGATGGCAAAGTGGTGGAACCTGCAGAGAAACCAGAGGAGAGGCCGAAGACAGCTGATTCCACCAGGGAGATGTCTGCGGAGGACACCAACGGACCTGCTGACAACGATGAAGACAAAAACACAGAGACGTCCAGCTGAGTGCCATCGTCACACCTCATCCCAAACTCAAAGTAAGAAATATCCATTAATACTTTGTCCATCATTTACCATGTTACTCATCAACTTCCATTGATTTCAGTCATACCGATGAAAGATCTTACTATAACAGTGAGGTCACTTTGATACACTTGCCTCTATAACTCGACCGCCACGTCTATCTGAAGCTATTTGACATGACAAATGGGTTGTATGGAGACTGAGATTGCCTCTGTGTGTCTGTGTCGCTGTGTGTACAGATTGGCCTGTCTGAGGTGAAGGAGGGCCTGTCAGCAGGAGGACGTGTTGCTGAGCTACTCCCCATCTACATCTGTGTCAACTGGGCCCGCCACACACACACACTCTCACACACAAAATCACACACACACACAAAAAAAAAAAATCAAAATGTTCAGAATCCAGAAACTGCTTTGTTATAAACATAGTAAAACCTTGCTTTGTGGTGTTGTGTGTGTTTTACCCTTTCCCTCATCTTATTTTTGCGTTAAGCATTTAGATCCCTCTACAGCTTCCTTAGGCGTGCTTCATCGCCTCTGAAGCTCTCATACTCACCTCTGGTCAGGGCTGATAGTTGCAACACACTCTTTCAAACGCTTCCAATTCTGCTGCAGGCTAAAGCAGCAAGCCTCTGAGATAGTCAGCTTACATTTCAGCGGTGAATACCTTACAGCTCTCTAACGGGATTGCATGCTCTGCACGCCTCTATTTAATGTTCAGTTGAACAGAACTGCAATGAAAGAAATTCAGCCATGGTATAAATGTGTAAGCACTTCTCTATCTTGTCCACCAGGTGGCGGAGACAAACACTCATGTAGTACCCCCTACTGCCACCAGGGAGCAGAAGCGATCTATCATGAAACATTGAGGCTGGCTCCATTTGGTAGAGATATTTAATGTGAAATATAGGTTGTAAGTTTATTACCAGCTATTGGATGAATGGAATAGCCATTTTATAAAGCCGTATCAAAAATACTTATCTTAGATGCAGTGGGAAATTACACAAAAATATTACCATTATACAAATGGAAAGCGTGATTGAATAATGTGCTGGAAAAGAAAAATGAAAAGCACTTTGTTGGGAAATGTGGTACTAAATAGGTTTTTAATTTCAGTACTGGGATAAAAGGAGCACATTTTTACACCATTTCACTGCCAATTGATTAGTGGTTCCACATGTGCAGATGGAGAGGGGAGCCTTATCTACTCATTATCAGTTAATTAATATGCATGCACACATGCCAATTATCTTTCCTCTGCTATTTAGCAAAAAAAGAGAGATTGATGTTTTAATGGTGCAAGAATGGATAACTCCTGTTTTGCTTTTAAGACAAGGCAGGAGCATTCACTGACAATGAGAACAGTAACCCGACACACACACAAACACACACACACACACACACACTTATATATATATATATATATATATAATCCTCACAATAACACCTGTCAGTGTTTGGGATATATTTGCCAGCAAATGAACATTTTTCCCCTAAAGGTGACGAGTTAGAAGCAGGAAAAACAGGCAAGTGTAAAGACTTGTTTAACTCTTACAAGGGCCAACACAGAATAATTCAGAATAGGAGAGCTGTAGGACTGAAAGTATACTGGGGACTAACATGTTTCAATTGGCAAAGTCTGACTGTAAATATCGGGTTTACTGATTGTGTTTGGAGGAGAAGGAAAGAAATAAAAGGAAGTACGGAGCAAGTTATGTGAAATTGTACATTTTGGTAATCTGATTGCAGCTCACCTTGACAATTCTTCTTCTCAAAAACTCTATCCTTCATACATACTAAAGTGGGTGTGAAGTACAACTATAATCACTACATGGGCCAGTGGTTTTTAAAATACAGCAAAAGAACATCAGCCATAACATTATAACCTTTGAGAGTTGAAGTCAAAATAACATGGATTATCTTGCATGTTATGAATCAGTTAGGTTACAGTAGACAGCATGTGAATATTTTGACCATGAAATGAACATATTAGAAACAGGTTAAATGGGCAAGAGTAATTATTTGAGATACTTTGACAAGGGGTCAAATTGTGATAGCTAGACAACTGGGTAAGATTATTCTGAAAACTGTAGGACTTGTTGGGTGTTTCCTGTCTCAGTGGTTAGGGAAGGAAAACAGTGATCAGGCGACAGGCTGGATAATGCTCCTGGGGAGTGAAGTCCAGCCACGAAGGAGCTATGGCAGTACAAATTGCTGAAAATGTGATGCTGGTTCTGACAGAAAGATGTCAAAACACAAAGTGCATCGCAGCGCTCTTGTGGAAGCAAAAAGGGGACCTACATATGTATATGTGTGTGTGTGTGTGTTTGTGTGTGTGTGGGGGTGTAATATACTGTATATACAGTGTACAGTATATATAATGTCTATTTATAATATACTGTATATATTCTATATATAACGTGTGTGCATGTTTGTGTGTGTGTGTGTGTGTGATATACTGTATATACAGTGTACAGTATATATAATGTCTATTTATAATATACTGTATATATTCTATATATAATGTGTGTGCATGTTTGTGTGTGTGTGTGTGTGTGATATACTGTATATACAGTGTACAGTATATATAATGTCTATTTATAATATACTGTATATATTCTATATATAATGTGTGTGCATGTTTGTGTGTGTGTGTGTGTGTGATATACTGTATATACAGTGTATAGTATATATAATGGCTATTTATAATATACTGTATATATTCTATATATAATGTGTGTGCATGTTTGTGTGTGTGTGTATAATGGAAGTATTTTATTTGAAGGACATGTAGAATAGCAAGCTATTACATTTTTCCACTGTGCCATGACTATCAAAGGACCCAAGGCTATAGCAAGTGAAGCAAAGCCAAGATGAAAGTTGTAGTAATCATTATTCGGTTTTGTGCTGTGTGCACTGCATTTATGTCTGTGAGTCTCAGGCGAGTGTTACAATATGTGCCAGTGAAATAGGCAATACCACTGAGGGAAGGAACTATTGACATTTTTCATTCCTGCATATATTTCTGGTTGCTCATTATGCCCATGGCTTTTTTTCCTTTAAGCTCAACCATAATGTTGGAATCATTCTGAATGATCACAGAGAATCATCCAGAAAGAAAAAGAAGAAAGCAGGAGCTTCATCCTCTAAATCAAAAACCAAGGATTCCACACAGGAAGGATCATAGTGAACAAACTAATGCCACTGAAGGCATCTGCTCACAGGATTGAGCCAGCAATGATGGCAAACACAAAATGAAAAGGGTAACTATAAAAAGCTCTCTGGGGTGTAATCTTCTTATCCAGTAATGGACCATTTAAACGATATTTATAAAGAGTTGCCACAAATATTCTCAAGTAGTGGTCCTCTTTTCAGCCAGCTTCTGTTTAAGGATGTGTTCTTCACATGGCAGCTTTTGTGAATGTATGATCAGAGGCACGACAGCCCCATTCTTTAATCTTACACTGGCCTTGAAGAATGTCACTGATTCCAACCACAACCCCCCATCTCCCACCCCCACCGCTGCAGGCTAGAGACAATCCTGTTCACACTGTGGTGCAGCCATGCAGCCATGGTTGCTTAGAGCATTATGTCTTTCTTTATTTAAGTTTTTTTTTTTACAACAACAGCACATATTCATAAAAGAACTTGTTATAAATATCAGATTTGCTGGAGAGACTGAGGCCTCTGGAGAGCTGGTTAAAAAAAACAGTTTATTGATCACTTAGAGGTTAGGTTCTGTCATCAAACTATTAAATAAGCTTTTTTTTTCTTTTTTTTTTACCTCTCTGAAAGACAACACGTTCCAATGTCAGGGGGCACACATATCCTCTCTCTGTTATGAGATGATCTGCAGGCTTGTCAGTTTAAAGGGAGTCATATAATATGTTTATGGTTTTCTCCATGTCCGCAGCAGAGCACTTTTACAGGATGTAGTTTGGCAGTGGCTTGGTCTGATTTTTCTGTTGGATTACTAGTTCACTTGAGCCATGAAGCAAAGGGGAAATAAGAAGAGTGCATGCCCTATCATTTTTATATTAGCACAATAATCTCACACAGCACTGATGAGGAGAATGGCCAATCTTCTGCAGTGCATGCAGTGAAACAGTGTGATCACCTTTCACCAGTATCCGACCAGTTTTACACCCACACTGTTAAGAATTGAACATTAAAAAGGACGACTAAAGCCAGTGATAGCCCAGTCACCCAGTAATACTTAGCTTTTTGTTGCAATTTCCCCTTTATACTTGGACGGTCAGGCAATTAAAGGAATTGCATTAATTATAATCGTTGTAATTAATTAATCAAAATGAATCACATATATCAATATTTGCTGTGAAACGTATATGACTAAATCAATGAATAGATAGGCATTACAAACCTTTAAAGGACAACATATTTTATGGGCCATGCAATCTTTTTTCTCACTTTTCATACGTAATTATTGTAATAAAAAAAAGGAAAAGAATATGAACTAATAAGTGAGGGAAAAGGAAAATCTCTCTGTATAGAGAGCTATAACTGAATCTCTCCATAAACGAAACACACATCCAGCAAGTGAAGGAAACTGATTTACTGGGAATCACACTTGACAACAAACTGTCCAGGCCTCAACATATTATAAGATTAGGCATTAGTTAGGCATTAATTGTTCTAAGAGGATGCAGAACAAACTTAACACCAGATTTAATTATATCAGCGAAGAGAGATATTATGGAATCGTCAATACCTGTTCGCCACTGCATTTTGGTTATGTTAATGTGCTAATTCTAAAACTATGTCATGTATCAGTTTCAAATTTTACACCTTCCTAGAACCTCGTGTGAGAGAGAACTGGATTGAATTTTGGAAAATGTTAGATGTATATCTTTGATAGGGGGAGTTTTAACTGCAGGTTTTCAGGCATTCATTCATTTCTCAAACTTTTTACATCTTTGATATAATTATTAGCTTGTGTTTTCATATGTTTTGATTTAAGTGAACTCTAAGGTTTATTATGCTGTATGATGTTTGTCTTGAATGTGTGTATCTTTGTTTTAAGCATGGTCTTCAGACAGAAGAAAGTGTCCAGCACAAAAACCTGCAAGTTGTTTCTAATGACGTATTCAGCATGGTTAATGTAATGTCTGATGTTGTCACTCACTGTTAGTGGTGGGTGTGGCCACATTGAGGTAATCGTGACTTCCTACCGCAGTCTGCTGGCATAAAAAGGTTTAGGGTTATAGTAAATGTCAAAATAGCCCCCATCTCCAGATGGATTAATGCCCTGTCCTACACCACCGATGTTGGCCTGCACTTAACGTGTCACGGATAGATTTTGTGTCTGTGCCTGAATGGCCGTATTTTTGCTTTTCGAGGCTGGATGTAACGTTAGCATCCAGTGCTATTCCAACTCTGGCCTCGGATCTTGCTAAAATGATGATGAAAAAAATTCCATACAACAAAACTGAACGGATCACTAGTCTCAACAGTAAGAAAAATCAATTAAATTAGCCAAGTAACACTCTGCCTTCTTCTTTATTCCATTTTATGACACATGGCAATCAGTTGTAAGGTACCTTAGCTCTACTGTTTCAGTGTGAATCAGTGTAATTAGAGTAAGCTGTTGTCCATAAAACGTGTTAAGTGACATATGAGGTCATTAGACTCATCACAAGGCTGATCGGCTTTCATGTCTATAAGCTTTTTCTATAAGCTCCTTTTTCCCTTCTTTTTAGTTAATTAGTCAAAATTAAATCATTAATTGGACCACCATATTTCCTATATACACATACAATCAAATAATTTTACATATTGGTAATATTTTGAATTACTTTAATCTGTGCCTCTCTCCTGAGGACTAAAAAGTCATCTTGTGATTAAACGAAAAAAGGAAACACCAGTGATTCATCGGTTTCTAATCTGAGTCATCAGACTCTCCTTTGAGAAGATAGTAAACAGCAAAAGCTACAATGAGTTTATTTCTGTGATTAGAGGAGTTGCTTAAAGGTGCGTGTGTCCAAAAAAAAAAAAAAATCCTTGAACTATATGGCCAATATGGTCCCTGGAGAAATTGTGCTCACAATCCATCCACCCACTGCTTCGAAAAAGATTCACTCAAAGTTGACTGCAAATTAATACAGAGATTGAGATATCTTACCATTAAGCCAAATGTCAGAGCAATGAAAAGTCTGTAGGACATTTCAAATAGATTATGAACAAGTGGAAAACCATATTAACTCCCGAGGGCAAATATGATTTTGTTGAATATAAAGGTCAGGGCGCTGGAGGAGAGATACGGCGAGGCATGTGGACAAGGATGACTTGATTATTCTGGATGGGAGCACAAAGAAGCATGTCCTTTTAAAACACAGTTAGAAATACCATATTCTAATAACTGGTACAAAAGCGCCACCAATAAATGTTTGATCATGCTCTCCTAAAAGGTAGTACCGAGTGAAGAAAGAAAATTAGATGCTGTTAACTACATAGATCAACCATGGCAACGGTGGCTCATTTGGTACAGTTTTTTATCCACTTATCTGAAGATCAGTGGTTTGATCCCAGGCCACTGCAGTCCACGTGTCTACGTGTCCTTGAGCAAAATACTGAACCCCTAGTTGCTCCCAATGGCTGTTCCATTGGTGTGTGAATGATGGCGTGAACGGTTAACGCTCATGATGAGCATGTGTTGCCTTGCGTGGAAGCCTCTATCATCACTGTATGAATGTTTGTGTGAATGAGTGAATGATGGCTCACAATGTAAAGCGCTTCGAGTGGTCAAGCAGACTAGAAAAGCATGAAATTAGTACAGTCCATTTACCATAACCATAACATTAAAAACCAACTGTGTGATACAATTTTATTGCCCAAACTGCTAACGCCTTTCTATCAGAATGGCTATGAACATTTTCAACAATTTCTACTACAGTTGCTACTCCTTGAGAGTGGACAACACGAATAGTCTTTGCTGCCTACGATCAACATCAGTGGACCTTGGCCAATCACAGCTCTTTGGCCGGTTCACCTGTTGACCTTCCTTAGACCGCTTTGGTAGGTTCCAACCACTGCGGCTTGGGAACAGCCAACAAGAGTTGGGGTTCTGGAGATGCTCTGCACCAATAATCTAGCCATCACAATTTGGGCCTTGTCAATGTGACCCAGACTCTTATGCTTGCCCCTTTCTCCTGGTTTGAAATCAACTACCAGGGTAAAAAATGTTGCTGCCTAATATAACCCACTCACTAACTTATGACTTATTTACTCATAATTACTTCAGAAATTCTAAATGTTTTAACATAAAATCAACTGAAATGATTTGGTTTCCTCTGGCAGCCGTTGTCATCACTCTTTGTTTAAGTGGTTGCTATGACATGTAAGAGTGTGTAGTGGCAGCCATGAGTACAGTGTAGGCGTGTGTCGTGTGCCTGCCTGCATAGAGCGTACATGAGGAGCAACACCTTTTAAAGACAATAGTGAAAAATAAGAAATTGTATTCTAAATGTCATTCATTCAACTCGGATGTCAGAGTGACCTTCAGCAGAATCAGCTTCTCTCATTGTGATTGTGGATATGGGGGGCTCTGTAAAATATCAAATTTGAAAGGAAAAAAATATTTAAGCAAACGTGATGAGAGTCACTATATGATCAATGATCAATGCGGGCTCAGATTCCACAAAGAGAACTTTATACCAAGCGTGACTTTGCTATCTACGTGTTTGGATGGATACTGTTGTTCACCATGTGTTGTAATGAAGAAAAGCCGCTATACAGTACTTTTCCTTCATTGGGTCATTCGTGTGAACTATAACATACAACCAACAGTGTGGTGCAGTAAATGATCAACAGTGTGAAGAGGGTCATGTAGTGATTGGCCTGACAATTATTCAGGTGTTGAATCGAAGCTTATTAAATGTAACTGCAGTGTGGCGGTAAATTCCCCTCATGTTAACCGTGTGTTCATATGAAGTAATAGGATTTCTCAAGTTTCCTTTTGCAGTCATAGGATAGCTTTCATTTGAACAAAGGCTTGTGAAAAGTGTCCGCCAAATGTGGACCAGCAGGATCACAAGGCTTTTACAGAACATGGGAGATTGCACGCCAACATGCATCTATAAACAATAAAGCTACTAAATATGTACCATGAGCAGCTTGCAGTTTAATATTGTCACCTGTCTCCAGCACTCACCTGTTTCCCATTTGTCTTGTTAGTCCTTGTGTATTTAAGTTAGTGTCCTGCTCTCCCCTCTTTGTCTGTCCGTCTGTGTAACATGCCTGGTAAACTCGTTCATGGTCTCGTTCATGAGACATTTTCAAGATTTATAATCCTACCGAAGGCCATTTTATTAATCTGAACCTTACCTTAAACTTTCCTGGAAAGAACAGGTCATTTCTCTGTGGTTACGGTGCATGTATGCCAGGTATTGAAGGAGATATCAATGTTGGCCTTTCCTTTGCTTAGTTTGTATGTATTGTTGTGTGTATTTGTATGCAGTGCCACCTGATCCTGCCTGCACGCATGAATCTGATCTTCTAATCCAGTCAACAAGTTGCTTCAGTTCTTAACAGTACCTCACGGCACTGCTCTCAGCCCGACTGTGTGATCACCTTTGTGGTACAATTCATCAGCCAAACACTTTTTCTTTTTTTTGCAAAGAAATCTAGAATGGATTTTCTGAGTATCAGTTTAACTGTTCACCCCTTCCTGCCTTCCGTCTGGCGATACGACACCTTCCAACTCTCTCTGCGGTTACTCTAGCTCTACTTTAACTCATCTTCCGTACATTTGGAAACTGACGCATTTTTTCTACTATTGTTTTGTTCCAAGCGTTTTTTTGCTGAGGTCATCAAAAGAAAGGGATTGATCCGGATATTGGAAAATTATCAGTGTTTTTTGGCAGCGTTCACATTAGAAGCCACTTTGTTCAATTCAGAACAGCAAAAAAGTCTATTTGTGATACAACTTATGTGCCATTCAAAAATAAGGACCCAAATGCAGATCTCACAGGAAGCAGGAGTGATGTTGATTGATTGCCTTTTTTAAAAAAAAACTAAAAAAAACTTTACAACCAAGTCCAAGTGGTCATACAAAGTCCCGAAAAATTAAAACAAAAAAACAGATTCATCCAATCCTGAGGCAGACATAATAAACTTAATTCAGATCCAGGACATGACTTCCAAAGAGATCTAGAAATGTGAAAAAATGTTCTGAGATCCTCAGCAACAATCAAACTGATATGGACAGGAGTAACAAAGACAGTTGGGAAGAGCTGATGAATTAATACAGGTGAAGACTTTCAACAATCTGGGAGGAGACACACGAGGAGTCAGGAGAACTCCCACACATACACAGTGACAGTCAGAATGAGTGAGGAAAAAGGAACCAACTTACAAGCCGGGCCCATGCTGCCATCCCTTATAGGCTATATCCCTGAAAACTCAAACCCTTGCATTGTACAAGCTATCCCCCGATGAACTCCCCAATTAAATGTTTTTTTGTTTAAAAAAAAAAGCTCCCTATGAAGAAAAAAAAAATAACCTATTGGAGTTATATGAAACAAAAAACATCTCCTCCTTTCCATTCATATGCACCAAATTTGGACTTAATTGGACCAACAGTTGAGAACTTATGACCCCCAAATTTTTGCAGTTAAAGCTCCTCCTATTTTCAAAAATATACAACTGACCTTTCCTAAAATCAATAAAGTTCTTCCTCTTACTAAGGTCTACATGGGTATGAAATTTGAAAACAATCCATGAAGGAAGTTTTTGAGTTATCTCATTAATGCGAATGATCTTGAATTGATCCGGAAATGGTGGCGATGATGATTTCATAATACCCACGAATTTTCAGGGATATAAAGAAAGAAACTAATAAGAAACAAACTAATACCACAACCATGAACAGCTGATGGTATTCAAACAGAAATGGATGTGATTTTTGCCAGAAACGCACACATTTCATCAGCTGTTCACCAGCAGACTGTGAACACTAGCCGACCTGCAATTTGATGTCACAAATCTGAGCAAATCAGATTTCTGTATTCACACAGCCTTCAAAAATCATATTTGTGTCACTTTAAGGAAAAAAAATTGATTGGAGTCACTTCAGCCTGGTGTCCTTTTGTTCACCATGACAACCTGCCTAATAGCCCCAAACATCACCGAACCATCTGTGGAAACGTTGCTCCACACATCAAATAACAGTCAGGTCTGCTAATTACATTATTGCCCACTGTTTCATTGTGCCTTGAGGGGAAAACAAAAAAAAAATCAGCTCTATTGTTCCACTGTTTAAACCCTCATGGCCAAAATATGACAATTATTTGCATGCCGTGCCTCTAAATGTATTTGATATGAATTGATCATTTCAACATCAGCAAATACTTGAAGATTGGTGCTGAATAGATGCCTTTTAGCGAGCTTGTTTGTTTATCTGTAGATTGTTAGTAGCAAGCTCTCTCCTCTCCATGATTGGGCCATAAGGAATATGACCTCATCTCTGGGAAAAATAATTAGGATGGCCGTCCAGAGCTTACTGACAAACCTCCTATCTCTCCCAGAGGCAACGCTGCAGAGACACTCCTCTGTTGTCGATAACATGCCTGTCTCCATTCTTATTTCCTGCATCTTTGCTAAATAAATCTTAATGTGGTGGCTAGATTCAACAGATTTATGGTCGGCTATTAGAATTAGATAATTGGAAGATAGGGGATTTTTTAAATTTTATTTTTTAACTGCATTAATTGTTTAATTAGCAGGAAAGCTAAAAAAGATTAAACCATAGCCTGTTTTAATCTTTACAGTTTAAAAAGATCTACAGTAAATGATCACATGATGTAAGAAATCAGTCACTAATAGCATCCTGTGAAGAGTAACAGTACATTTTGTTTAAATATTAGCACACAATGATATACTATGAATAATTACAGTAACACTCGCAAACTGTAAACAATCAAAGATATACAAAGATATATCTATTGTGTAGATAAGCAAATTAATGAAATAGTATACTGTTGAGGATTACATTAAATTATTATGACTTTTGAGATCAGTCACAGATGAATATTGTATATTGTAGAGTAGCAGTGAATGATAGCATATGGTAAAAAAAAAATCATTAGGAAACAATTATGTACTGTGGAGGATTACAGTAAGTATGACATACTGTAAACAATTTATAGTATACATATGTACAGTTAATATAACATACTTTAAACAATTAAAATAAACTATTGTATACTGTACATGTTCTACAGTAAACATCACATACTGTAGAAAATCATAAGTAGAATAAACTGTAGAGAACTACAATGAATTATCACCTACTATTAAAAAAATCACAGTATGACAAAGCGTCCCCTCTTTACAGTAACTTTATTGTTTCCATTGAATCATTGTTTTTATGCAATAATGTTTTTCAGTGTACATATGAGTTAGCTAATTTCGTCACTTTGTTCTCTGTGAGAACACCTACAATTGATCCATTGTATGGTGCTGACGTGATTATAGTTTCCACAATTGTCTCCACTGTTCAAATAAAGAAAACTGTCAGGCCTGGGCTCCAGCACCCAGAGGTGATGGGAAATATAATCACATCAGTGTGTAATGGTTCCGATTAATCAGCTTTATGATTTAATCAGGCATATGGACAGATTTATTTGTGTGTGGATTTATGTCGGAAAAATTGTTTTTGTCACTGTGTTCTCTCGCTCTCTTTTACTGGATGTGCACCAATCGCTCACCCCTTTGGCTGCTAAATCTGTGTGTGTGTGTGTGTGTGTGTACATGTACTATCTGCTCATTGTTGGCTGAGTGCTGCAGTGTGTTTCAGCTCTCAGGTGCGGCTGCTCTTGTCTCTTGTTGCTGTGATCTTTGAGCTGAAAGGCTTTATTTGCAGCCCGCAGCTCTCATAGCCTTTTCCACACTAATTACATATCCATCATTAAAATGCTAATCATACTGGTAAAAGGGGCAATTAAAATGGTAATTAAAAAGGCTTTGTTCCAGCAGTCTACCTGTGAGAACAGTCTGACCGGTGCTGGTCCTCTTGATCCTGACTATATCCATAATGTCCAAGGTCTAATCCCCTAATCTAGGTTCAATTGGGTGCGATTGCCTACTGCTGGAGGGTGGAGGATGTCAGATCACACACAATAAAATATCTCAACACAGTCTTAAACAAATCACAAGGTACTAAATTAAAGTAAGCAGGGAGTTGAGCAATCACAATCTACAACATCCAGCCGAGGATTAAATGTCACAAATGTAATTTAATTCTATCCTATCACATTTTTTCTCTCTCACCATTTGTTTATCAGTGTAATCCCAAAATAATGATACAAATGCAGCCTAAGAAATAAGAAAGGCCATTTATTGGTTCAGACATGTTTATATTTAGATTCCGAACGCTTCACTAACCCAGCCACCTGCTTGGACTGGCGGCTGTAGTCTGTCCCAGTTCAGTTAACTGGGGGAGGATCTGCAGAGAGTTTATATTTTTGGCATTCATCATTGACCACCAACTTTTCTCTACAAATTCCACTGATCACCCAGTGGTAGACACTGTGCTATCCATTATAGTTTGACTTAAAACCAGAATGTGTCACCGGCAGTGGTGGCGTTTAGCTTTGAGACAAAATGATGAGGATGATGATGATAATGATGAATATGACAGGTTATGTCAATGGATGTCGCTGGCTGCGACAACAAAGCTTTTTGTAAAAATGAAAATGTAAATCTGTGACAAACAGTACAGTTGTAGTAGGATACAGACACTGAGCTCTAACAGGAATCACGAGGTAAATGTTGACGCGTACCACTATTTTCCCCCAAAATATGTTCATTTTGAGCCGCTGGTATGATAATACTACAACTTCGATCTGGCAATGCTGTTTCTCTGGAATAATGCCATATTCTGCTTTCAGAGGTGTGTTTTGCTAGGCCGGCCTGTGTGAATTACATCAACACCAATCTTCGATAAGATTAAAAACCGCCTGCATGATTTTGTGATTTTGTGTTCCGACACCTTTCAATGAAGACCCGCATCAACCTTTTTATCAGTTTGTGCAACAGAAGCTCCTCTTTGGGATCTGATAACACGGGGTACCATCATTTCTACACACATCCATGAGCTTTGAACGCCAATGATCCTTTCATTGGTTCAGATTCCTGTTTCAAACTCATCATCCTCAGGACAAAATGTTCTCCTGCTGCTGAATATATTCACTCACTCACAGGTAGCCATGATGATCAGAAAATCTATGTTATTCTCTCATGAGTCCTAAATATCTTCCTTAAGAGTAACATGAATTGAATTGCTAATTTAACAGAGCCTGTATGAGGTCTGAGCTCGATGTGTGTGCTTGTGTGCTTGTGCGCATATGTCCATGTCTGTGTCCGGGCATAAATCTTTCGGGGTATTTGAAACATTAATAGAAGATCCTAATATCCCCTGCAGACAATGTGACGTGGTCTGAGGTGAGTCTCTCTTTGAGTAAAGGCTGTCTAATTAGCATTTTGACCACTGGAGAGGCAAGCAATTGAGCCACGTGCTACACATCCAAATGTAAAAACTCCTCAGGAAAGTAGCCAGCGAAGGAGAATTAGTAAGTTTTTTTTACCTTGACTTTTTATAAAAGCTCTTTCATTATCCAAGGACTCGACATCCAGTTTAAAGCAAAATCTACCGGTAAGAACAACCGCTAACATCCAGTAAACTTAAAAGTTAGTAAATGTTAGTTAGCTAACTAACCTGTCAAAACTACAATTATTACTGCTACTACCACTATTATTGAAAAATGTTTCAATGGACTGTAAGTTAATAGGTGGTGTTGCTGACAGGTGTCGTGCCACAAAGATATCACCTACATTTTTTCCACAAACAATCAAAACATCTTAAACAGATTTAACAACAAAACAATAACTTGAGCAACAAATCTCCGGAATAGGTTATGTATGTACTCAAATGAATATGGTGTTCTACATTGCACTCTGTATGTTTTTACTAACAATGGGCCCTGGTGAATAAGTGGTGTGATATTGGTGTATTATGAAGCGTTTACTGCCGATACAGTTAATACTGATGTAAGTTTTCACAGATGGAGCCCTCTAAAATGAGAAATGATGGATTTGCTCCAACTTGCTGATGCGGCTGGCCCTTTTTGGTTTCAGGGCCGGTGAAGTGTCAGTGGTTTAATTTTATAGTGCGCAGTTTTCCCTGATTTCCCCACAGAACACAGCGTTGTAGGAGAATACGGAACATCTGCCGCCAGTCAGAAAGGATACACATAAAACCATCATTCCCATGATTGGCAGCAAATCAAAGACGAGGAGAACAGTGGCCTTTTTTCCCTGGTCTCAGGTTGGCTCCTGAATATTGGTGGTTATTCAATTATCACGCTACCACAGAATTTGCAATATTTCAAATATGAGCCTTGAACCAGAGTTGGCTACACTTTAAAACAATTTGTTGAAATTACAGGGAAAACTGGCAAATGGCAACGTAAAATTCAAAGTAGTACTTGACTGTAATAGATGACTGAATTACCCTAAATCAAGAAGCAGTACATTACACAGATGCAATAAAACAGTCCCATACTATACCAGACTTTTTGGGGATGTGATGAGTTCTTTGCCATCATATTCCCAATCCCTCACACGTAATATCATGAATGCATCCTGCAGCTTTTATGGAATCCTGCTTACAGACAAACCCTGTTGAAAACATTTCTCCCTTTTGATAGGAAACAAACAAACATGGGTGTTTACATGATCTCCTAACTCTTATTGATGGAGAAAGTAAATTTGCTAAAACACTAACTGAGTTTTTGGCCTCTTCCGACTATAAAATGTCATGCAGATTAAAGGTTAATATACAGTCAGTGGTAGCAGAGCTTGGATATACAATAATTTTGTATTATAATGCCTCCTAGATTAGAATTCAACTATGCACTTGCAGAAGACTACATTGCTAGGACTCATATTTTTTTGATTATGTGCACTCTCTGAGAAAGTAACTGGAAAATCCTTTTTCTTTCTTTTAAAAAAGGACACTTCAAAAATAACAACTGCTTCCATTCCAATTCCATAAACAATTTTAACCATATCTTCTCTGTTGTGTTATTGTGCAGCATTATTGCATCATGATTGTATTTCTTTATAATTCAGCCTATTTCTCTATTTGTTGTTATTTATCTGGGCTGTGTTTGTCACAGAGGGAATGTAGTTCACTCGAGAGTGGAATTGAAGTGATTTAGTCTGTCTTGTCTGCTTTCATTTTCTGGCAAATCAGACAGAGGAGCCTGCAAGTCATTAGATGAGAATGGAGCAATAAACTGTGAAATGTAATATATACAGACAGAGGTTCGTAAACAATGACCCTCACAAGGAAAACAGAGTCAAATTGGAGGTTAGCATGGTTCTGTGGACTAGTAAACAATTATCTACACCCAGGGAATGACTACCAGAATGTATATGTTTTTAAACTATTGACCCTTGGCAGAAGAATATTTTTAATATTCTGGGAGCTGATCCAAACCCACAGACAGAGAGAATGATCATCGGTTAATTTGTGGGCTTCTATATAGTAATTCTGTATGCGTACACAACAATCACTTGTTTGCCACTGTTTTCCATTCACAGCCCTGCAGCATTTTTCATCATAAGGGGTTATAAAGTTTAGTCAAATACATCTCTTTGGTGAAGAGCAGACAAATGTCAATACATTATATATGGTGGTCCGATTTAGTTGAAATTTGGTGCATATGAATCAACTTAAGGAGAAATATCTGGTATACATCGTGTTTTTTTTTTCCGTATATAACATTTTAATCCTTGGTCCAATTCAGTCCAAATGTGGTGCCTCTGAATCAACTCAAGGAGATCTATTAAGCAAATATCCTCTTTTACTCTAGTAGCTCATATCTCACCCACTAGAGGGAGTTGTTTCTTATGAAAAACCCTTTTACCTGGACAGAACTCAAACTATTTTATGGATCAAACTTTATACCCCATGGTTCTTAAGATGAAGAACAACTGGACTGATTTTATGAAAGGTAGCTTGTATATTTCTGACCCTATAGGGAACATTATCGCCCAAAGTTTGTACATCATAATCCCACAACTATTTTATCCAATTTAGTCCAAATTTTGTGGAACGTGAATCGACTCAAGGAGATCTACCATGTGTCAATTGTGTTTTAATCTTATAGTTCATATTTTACTCACTAGCGGGAGTATTTTCATTAAAATTACTGTGGACATAACTCATATTTAATCTAAGGAGTTCAGTCAAGGGGATTGCTTGTAAAATGCTGGGGATTGGGGTATCTTTTGGCATATGCGCCTTCCATTTCCCATCTATGTCTAGTCCTCATAGAGCCATCAGCCTCATCATTCATCAGTCTCAGCAGGGTCATCAGCCACCACCATCAGTATCCATAGGGATGATATCCCATGCTGCTGCTCAGAGGAGACTCTCTTTGATCTTGATCTCCCTGAAAAGTCCGAGCATCAAAGACTTTTTAATAGACTGTTGTAATAAATCATTGATGTTTTCTTCATTCTGTCTTCTTGAGGTGAAGTATATGCGTGTAGAACAACTTAATTTGTCATGCATAATGAATGCACTGTAACCAGCTCTTATAGATTGAAATCAATCACATGATTATATGTATGTGACAGAGGTTGATCTTGCTCTTTTCGGTAATTTGTGCTACAGTAGCTCTTATGTATATATAAGTAACCTGTTGCAAAGACATCGAAGCCATCACAGTCATATTATTATCCTGGAAAGCCTTCTGGAGGGGTCCTTCTCCCAATGTTAAAGAAAAGTGGAATATTAGACAAAAGTGGTGTTTATGAACCTTATCTAGAATGTTACAGAAAGTTAAACCCAATTCCCGACTCTGCCCTTCCTTTATTCCCACTTGAAAATGTAGCGGGTTCTTTCTCCTCGTAAATCCGACCATTCCTTCCAGATTTTATGGAAATCAGAATATTTCTTTTTGTTTGCTTCTTTTTGCAGATCTGTATAAACAAAACCCCTCTGTGGCTTTGTTTTTCTTATTTATGTCATTTTATTTTTGTGGTCCCTCTTACAAACTCACAAATATAAAAAGAAGAGGTATTTGTTTTTCCTCCTGTTTTTCACAAGCTGATATAAAATATTTGACTTTTCATTCCCACAAAACACTTATTTTTCTTGTAGCTCATTCAAAGTTTTCATCGATTGTTTGTACTTTTCAAATAATCAACATACCTGACAGTTTTCTATATTCACATGCTGATTAGAGAACATTGCTATTGCACATGTTTAAATATTAACATTATTAATATAAAAAATATTAACTCACTCCATAATTTGAAGTTTTATGTGAAAAAAAGGACCATTTGTGTAAGTGCAACTCTTCTCACATCATGGTCAGCAGCTATGTGGGACTATCCTGCCGCCAGCAGACCAACCGCTGCCTCCCTCAAAATTTGCAACATGTGTGGAATTACATTATATGATAAAACTTCACATTTATTTTATTGTGATCAGCAAGAGGCCAACTTGTGTTGTAACCACCTGGTTCAATGGGCATCTTGATATTCCACACCTGACAGGTGGATAGATCGTCCTGGCGGGCGGTAAGTGTCCACATACCTTAATTTAACAAATTTTATATGCTTAAAATGAGGGACTGATACTATGAGTGTTGTGTTTATTTGCTTTTTAGTAAATCCTTTTAAACAGGACCATGACTTTCTCATTAAATTAATATGTCATCCACCAGGCTCACTCTGCACATTGCACATTTCTCGACGTGTGCTGAGCCAAACACTTATGGCCCATAGAATCACAGGATAGACGATATGACGTTACCTTCCTTCAATGAATTTACAAATCTGGACCAAATTGCCCATATTTTCATATATAAAAAAAGCTTTAATGGAGGCACAGGGATGCATTTAGCAAATGTCAAATTGCTCATGGTGCAGATTTGGAGAGGAAAAGACAAAACAAATAGACAGCTGGTTGCAATTATGGTTTTACTAGGCGCTGATGGGCAAGTAATTACAGGATTAGAGCCTGTAACTGCTCACAGCTTCGGGTGCTGCTCTCTGCTCTCTTTTTCAGCCCCTCTCAAGAGCTACACAGACGATTATGGACTGAAGCCAGAATAACTCAAACAGTGATGTTTGCACATTGCAGAAGCAAAAGCCCCGTATCTCACTCACTGTGTCCATTGGACAGAGATCTGCTGACTGTACTGCTTTGACATTTCAGGGTTTTCTCTGGGTGGGTTTATTCCATGCTGCAAAAGGAACCGCTCAGGCCTTAAAGCCTTTCCCCTTAATGGCCAATGAAGTTGAAACCTTGAATTATTTCGCTTCACTTTCAAGAATTCAAATCAAAAGCAGGGAGAATGTCTGACTGAAGCCAGAAGCCAGTGGAACAGTGACAGAGGACATGGTTACACGTGTTCTAATTCAGGATGTGATCATCACCTGTTGGGACAAATTATTATCAAAGCACTGACTCATGTGAGTCATTTTGAACTTACTCCAGTGTTTTTCTTGTTTTATGTGTCAGCATACCCTCAGTCTTGTGGCTCACAGTTCTGCTCTTGCTACACGCCTGCCATCAGCCTCTTTAGCCCCGCCTTGTTCCTATAGTCATCCCAAACATTAGTCTCAGTCTTCCCTAAGGATTGCTGCCCATCTTTCTACCTGTAAATCATCAGATCACTGGCTTAGTTCTATTACGCTACTGTTTATTTATGTGTAATATTTATTTGTATACACATTTCTGCAGGATTGCTTGTGTATCCATGACTGTAAGCAAATGTTCATATATGCAGCGCTATGCATATTGGTATAAGTACCTGCTGAGAACACTCTGACTGAACAGTTAACAAATTCAACTGAAAAAGACTTTACACCAACAACATACAAAAAAACTAGATCTTTTTGAACTCTAAAATAGTCTGAGACCATTCATTTGTCCATTGCTGTATATTTCTATCCTATCTCCGTGACAAACAGTACAGTGGTAGTAGGATACAGACACTGAGCTCTAACAGGGAAAGCTTTGTGTCCCCTGGGACTGTGTTCCATGATGTCCCCCCGGATCATGTCAGAGTCCTACTGTGCACCACAGCTCAGCCTCCTACCAAGGAACGAGCTGCTGTGGAACATATGTTGGATGTGACACATGGTTGCACCGACAAAAATGTGCATGGCCATGCATTTATACTAACCGTAACCCCAAACCTTCCTAATCACCCAAACACACACATAAACATGCACAAAGTCTATCAAAACCACCTGAAAATACCAAAAACACACAAACCTGCATGCATGTATGCTATACACACACTCAGTCACAAAGACCAGAAACCCACTCACTCCCATCTCGATCTCCAGTTACAAGATCACTTTCCCCAGCAGCATATATTCTCCCAGCCCCCCCCCCCCCCCCAATGCAGGGGCAACAATACCCTAGCAACCAGCTGGATTAGATTCAGCATAACATGTATTAGATTTGAAAGAGTCAAAGCTCTGGCCACAATCTAATTAAAGCTAATGTGTTTATATTTGTGTTGTGAGCTGCTGATTGCTGTCTCAGTGAACTGGAGTAGGTTTCACGCTGACATGCTGAGGCCAGTGTTTGTTGCCATTCCAACAGGCCCGTTTCTGTAGATCCAGTACTTAATGTGCATATGCTGGAGCTGACATTGAGTCATTTTATTTAGAGGGGCTGTGTCCACCAGGCATGAATGTGGCATGACAGTCAGCCTACAGCCTCCCGGCATTCTCTGCTGTTTAGTTCTTTCAGGCCTTGTTATGTAGTGTTTGGGCCTGTGACACATTATGCATTCTGTATGTATTTAAGACACAGACAAGGGAAAGAAAACTTGGATTACTAAGTGAATATTCTTTAAGTGGAATTTAATTGGAGCACATATAGAAGGAGTTTATTAATCTTGTGAAATAGATTTCCTGCCTTTCTTCTGAGCCCCTGGAATGTTTTTTGCCAAATTAAGATTATACATTGTACAAGCGAAAATTACTGTATCCTTAGCAATGCTGACTCACAATGTGTATGTCTCACACATTAATAAAACACAGCGCTGCAGACAATATGGTCCGTCTATTTTTTTTTCACAAAATGTTTGTTTCCTATCCTCTGATAGTAGAATTGTTGGAAATCAGACAGTGAATTTGCCCAGATCAACTGCGGACCTGCCGTAAATCTGTGTGACTGTCTGACAGTCTGATGAGCAGAATTGGGAGGTCAAAATGTACAACTGCTCTGTAACCGGACTAAAACTACAGATTTAAGGTATCTGTACTTAATGAGTATTTATTTTCCTGACAACTTTTTACTTTCTGTTCTTACATTTTAACACAAATATGATTTCAACCTAAAATGATTCTGGACAATAACACAATGTAAGAGGATCCCTCAGTGTGTCCATTGGTGCATATTATGCATGAAAGAAGAAAAGAAGAAACAAAACGTTGAAACAGACAAACATGTAAGCAACTCAACCCAAAAGAAATGATGTCAGTGGGTTCTTTTCTATCCGCATTGTTTTTCTCCACTCCTGTTCTATAAAATGGTGATTCAAATTGAATAAACTGTCTGTGAATGGTAATAGTTGAAATAATAGTAATAGAAGTCAAGGTAAAGGTAATATTTAGCCCTTTGAGATTTGATCCAAATGTAAAGTACGTTATAAATTAAATGTATTATTATTATTAATAAATTGTTATTTCTCCTGTGTGTATAGTAATTCTTCTTCCTCCTGAGTAAAGATTGTGTGTACTCTGTGGTAATCTGAAATAGCAACCTCTTCAAACTGCAGGTCAAATGAAAAAGAATGAGGCAAACATTAATCTAAATTCTAAAAATTCTATGTTACTCTTCGAACTTAGAGAAGACTAACTTAGAATTTTGACAAATGACGATGACATTTAACAGCTTATGTTTGCAACTTGAGGTATTT
The DNA here is from genome assembly GCA_037951165.1 of Lophius americanus. Taxonomy (NCBI): domain Eukaryota; kingdom Metazoa; phylum Chordata; class Actinopteri; order Lophiiformes; family Lophiidae; genus Lophius; species Lophius americanus. Next base: position 11,072,114 of record JBBDHG010000014.1, on the reverse strand, counting down.
AAGTGGAGTTTCCCTGTCTTGTGATATTTATCTGAAAGACAGTGGGCTGTCTTTTTTTGTATAACCACAAATGAACTCATGATGGCATCCTGTCTTTGTAATTTATTCCTTTTGTGTGCCGACGGAAGCCACTTATTGAAATCACATCTAAATCTTTTGTCGATCGTATGTTCTGCACAAGATGTAGAAATGTGTGTGTGTGTGTGTAGAATTGGAAATCGGATATATCAAAATGCATTTTCCCTCCACAACGTATCCCATCTCTACAACGTATACATGATACATCAAGCTGTGACACTCTTTGGTTTTCATATCATGATTAAAAGAGTCAATCTGCAGCAGAGTGCAGTATGGGGTAGAGTCACACGCTCCACTCCGCCTTGTAAAGCAAAGAGTGCTCGGCTCTCACAAGGTAACCGTCTTTTCTTGGCCGTCCATCTCATTCACTTGTAAAACATAGCTGTACTTTATAGGCTTGTTACTGCCAAAGGGTTACTCATTTATTTATTAGCCTGTCCACAGTGAATGGATGTGTTTCTGTCTGTGATGCCAACCCCTTGAAGTAACTTGATTCCTTCTGTTACTTCTTTCAGGGTTCAACAGGAGCTGTAATGCTATCAGACATCAGACCCCTGCTCGTGGATGGGTATGCTGTCTGTGTGTGGGATTTAACAGCACCAACTCTGGATTCCTCGCCTGTTAAATAGTAACAGATAAGACATACAGAAAGTTCCACATGCTTTAATATTTGATACACGACTGATATTTCATGTTGACTCTTCACACTCTTTCACTGAGTGGGGGGGTTAAGGTAGGGGCTCTATCACATTAGTGGACTTGAATCATCCTGGACCACTGAGAGTCAGTGCATTGAACTACAAGATAAATCATAAAAGAAACCTAGTCTTCAAGGGCCGGCTATCAGAGCACATTTAATCGTAGCCTGTCTCATTGTAGCCTGAACAAATCTGAGCTGGCACAGAACATTTGTTTCCATTTTATAACACTTTGCCCAGTGCACCATAATGGCTGCCTAGTGCCTAATGGCTGAACAAACAAAAAAAACATTTTTTGATTGCCAGTGAATTTCCCGCAGCAACTCAATGCTTTTCCATTCTGACACCTTCTCTTTCCTCCTGACAGCGAGCACGAAGCCTTTTCTGCTTCTTGCAGCTGAGTTCATCTAGATTTGGACAGGGAGACAGAGGATGGTTGGGAGATGAACAGAAGAGATGTTAGTGCTCTGTTCTCTGTTCTCTGCTATAATGAATGCTTTGTCAGGGAGAATCCATCAACGGTCACCGTGGGGGGAGGAAATGCCAGGGAAAGTTATGGTTTGTTGGCTTTAACCCACGTGACCCAGCCCCGCAAAGTAATTGAAGTACAGAAAATGTCATGTTGTTGCACTTCATCTATTTGTATAGCTGTCTCACAGGATAAATAGAAATATTGTTGTGGCGACACGATGAAGAACAAGCAGATTGTCTGTTTAAATCTACAAAGTATGGGCTGAAGGCCAATGTATCGTTCCCTCCACCACATCACTAATGTTGGAAAAAGAGAATCTGTATTGATTCTTCTTCTGTTGCTGTTTGTGAGCTTTTTTCATGCCAACTGTCGCTGCTATAAATTGCTTTTTCTTCAACTTCTTTAGTCAATTTGACATTTTGGTTCCTTGAGTAGGAAAATAAGGGCTTGATGATTACAGCCTTATTGAAAGCAGACAGGTATCTGCGTGATGTGAACGGGGAAGAGATGAGTCATTCATAAGTCATGAAAGACATGGAGAATGTTTGCACAGGGCATACACACATCTACGAGATGATGTCACAGACGACAGACTGGCTAAGCAGGTTTCCTGAGGGTGTTTTTACACTAATTAACTGGATTATTTCTATTTTGCGTATATTAAATGTTGCTGCTGTAAGGAAATGCTTTCACTTCATTTGAGAGCAATGTTTTAACCTTCTTTTAGAAATTGTTAAAACAATGATGGTGTTTATTTGGAAGATCAGAGCCGCACATTTTGCTAAAAATATTCAATTTAATCCAGTGGAAACGTTTTCGTGTTAACAAGCTCAAGTAATGACACTCATGATGTAAACACGCTCATGTACTCATACTCATGTAATCATACTCATGTAATCACATTCATGTATACACACTCATGTATACACAGTCATGTAATCATAATCATGTAATCACACTCATGTATATATACTCATGTATACACACTCATGTAATCATACTCATGTAATCATACTCATGTAATCCCACTCATGTATACACACTCATGTATACACACTCATGTATACACACTCATGTAATCATAATCATGTATACACACTCATGTATACACACTCATGTATACACACTCACGTAATCATAATCATGTAATCACACTCATGTAATCACACTCATGTAGACACACTCATGTATACACACTCATGTATACACACTCATGTATACACACTCATTTAATTATAATCATGTAATCACACTCATGTAATCGTACTCATGTATACACAGTCATGTAGACACACTCATGTAATCATACTCATGTAATCACACTCATGTAGACACACTCAAGTAATCACACTCATGTAATCGCACTTATGTATACACACTCATGTAATCATAATCATGTAATCACACTCATGTATACACACTCATGTATACACACTCATGTATACACACTCATGTAATCATAATCATGTAATCACACTCATGTATACACACTCATGTATACACACTCACGTAATCATAATCATGTAATCACACTCATGTAATCACACTCATGTAGACACACTCATGTATATACACTCATGTATACACACTCATGTAGACACACTCATGTAATCACACTCATGTAATCACACTCATGTATACACACTCATGTAATCATACTCATGTATATACACTCATGTAGACACACTCATGTAATCACACTCATGTAATCACACTTATGTATACACACTCATGTATACACACTCATGTAATCATAATCATGTAATCACACTCATGTATATACACTCATGTATACACACTCATGTAATCCTACTCATGTAATCGTACTCATGTATACATACTCATGTAATCACACTCATGTATACACACTCATGTAATCATACTCATGTATATACACTCATGTAATCATACTGATGTATATACACTCATGTATACACACTCATGTAGACACACTCATGTAATCACACTCATGTATACACACTCATGTATACACACTCATGCAATCATAATCATGTAATCACACTCATGTATATATACTCATGTATACACACTCATGTAATCATACTCATGTAATCGTACTCATGTAATCACACTCATGAAATCACACTCATGTATACATACTCATGTAATCATAATCATGTAATCATACTCATGTATATACACTCATGTATACACACTCATGTAATCATACTCATGTAATCATACTCATGTAATCACACTCATGTAGACACACTCATGTATACACACTCATGTATACACACTCATGTAATCATAAGATTGTAATCACACTCATGTATATACACTCATGTATACACACTCATGTAATCATACTCATGTAATCATACTCATGTAATCACACTCATGTATACACACTCATGTAATCATAATCATGTAATCACACTCATGTATATACACTCATGTATACACACTCATGTATACACACTCATGTAATCATAATCATGTATACACACTCATGTAATCATACTCATGTAATCATACTCATGTAATCATACTCATGTAATCACACTCATGTAGACACACTCATGTAATCACACTCATGTATACACACTCATGTATACACACTCATGTAATCATAATCATGTAATCACACTCATGTATATACACTCATGTATACACACTCATGTAATCATACTCATGTAATCATACTCATGTAATCACACTCATGTATACACACTCATGTATACACACTCATGTAATCATAATCATGTATACACACTCATGTAATCATAATCATGTAATCATACTCATGTAATCTTACTCATGTGAACATACTCATGTAATCATACTCATGTAATCACACTCATGTATATACACTCATGTATACACACTCATGTATACATACTCATGTATACACACTCATGTAATCATACTCATGTAATCATACTCATGTATACACACTCATGTATACACACTCATGTAATCACACTCATGTATACACACTCATGTATACACACTCATGTATACACACTCATGTAATCATAATCATGTAATCACACTCATGTATACACACTCATGTATACACACTCATGTAATCATAATCATGTAATCATACTCATGTGGACATACTCATGTGAACATACTCATGTAATCATATATGAGTATGCTTACATACTCTTCGCTGCCGCATCCGCCGCAGATCCTTCGTGTTAGCGCTATAACTCAAAAACTGTTTCATGAATCAATTTCAAATTTTGTGCCCACATAGCCCTCGGTGTGAGGAGGAGCTGGATTGATTTAGGGAAAGATTGGTTTTGCATTTCTAACAGCAGGGGGCGCTCTATCTCCAAAAGTTCTCTGGCCATTGTTTGTCAGCCGATGGTCTGATTTAGTCCAAACTAGGTACATCGGAAACGACTTGAGGAAAACTATCGTGTATCTATCGTGTGTAATTTAAGTAGCCCATATTTTACTCTCATGGGGAGCTGTTTACAATTAACAGTTTTTCTGACATGGTCCGATTTAGTCTAATTTGGGTGCATATGAATCATATCGAGAAGATGTATCATGTTTATATAATGCTACTCTAATAGTTCATATTTTTACTCACTAGGCCGACCATAACTCCACATTTCATTTGAGGAGTTCTATCAGGGGGATTGTTTGCACAGCGCAGTGGATTGGGGACTTTGGGGATATGTCCTCCCTCTTCACAGCAGGCCAAGTTTTCCAAGTTTTCCAAGTAAATCCAATACGCTTCCATCTTTATTTGCTTATAACACTCATTCTGTAAAAGTCTTTAAGCTCCAGTGTAAAATATTTCTATTATCATATTATTTGTTAAGCATTGTGGTAGCAGTGCAGCCAGCTTTAGTGAGGACCAGCTCTACCTATATATGCATACATATAGTTATGAATATTATATTCCCTTTATTCAAAGAGAAACCCTTAAATTTTAAACACTGGACCCTTGATAATCCCTCTTTCATAACCTACTGCTCTTAACCAGCTATCCTTGTTCAATTCTCCATGTTTCAAATAAAAGTCCGTGTAGGACTGAGTCGTAGGGTGCATTCAGGTGTAATTGAAGATAGTCTTGCTGCCCGTGTTGTTTGGTGATCCACGGGTGGAACCTTCAACGGTTTAGAGGATAGCTGGTCTTGAATAACACATCTATGTTAGTGAGAGGTGCAGAACTTCCAGCTGCTGGAGCATGGTTCATCCTGAAGCCTTCCTCTCTCACTGCCTGCCTCATTACAATTCTGTGGGGAGAAGAAACTGCAAGCGTGGTCCTAACTAGGCTCCTGGATTTCACACGCTTCATCAATCGTTGAGCTTGTCGACACTGAGGTTGTTTGACTAGCCTGACACAGAGCGTTTACATTGGCGGTCCAGAGTTCACCAAGGTCGTGTGTGGTATTTATTGACCCAGAAACAAGAGCCAATAAATAGGAGGGATATTTTTCTTAGTACTAAATGAAGAAACTTGAAAGTAACACAGCGGTTTGTAAACAACTGAATTTCTCTCGGAAACAGCTCAGCCCAGATGATACCTAATCATAGAAATGAGCTGCTGATGAGTTTTGATTCTACACTATATGTTGAGCCATGCACAATGAATTGATTCGAATGTTGTGATTGGAATGATGGAAAAAACAAAATAAAAAAATCAGTAATTGTTGCCAAGAATTCAAATGGATTCCCACCCAGCCGAGCATTAGAGATAACATCAGCAGATGAGACTGCTGTTACTGTTATGAAACCCAACACCATTCTAACAGACATAATCAGCTCCTTCTCGTAGAGCAAAGACACACACACACACACACACACACACACACACACACACACACACACACACACACACACACACACACACACACACACACACACACACACACACACACACACACCATGCATAAATCTATTTAGGCAATTAGCTGAGGCAAACTGTTTCAATTGGCAGGGTTATTATAGTATTAATTAATCAGTGGAGCTTAAAATGTATGATTTTTTAAAATCATTTTTCAGATAAAGGAGTCACAACTCGTTTCACCTTAAACGCTCATCAGAATTATGCAGGATTTCATGGTTACACTCTGGATATGAAACAACAGGTGCGTGAAGACAGCTGTTTCCTGCATCAATATAATGATTACAGTATATGCAATGCCACAGTAAAACGTTATTATTAAAAAGCATGCAAAAAAAAACAAAAAAACGTTTTCAACAATATAAAAGTAGATAAAACTATAATACTGGTTTCTTGAGTCTTGAATTTTGAAGAATGTAAATTTTGCATTACTTTAAAACCTGTACAGGTTTCAAGCTGTCAGTCGTAAAACCTGTACAGGTTTTACAGTAAGGCAACTCTGCTCAGAGTTGTTGTTTTTTTGCAGGAATAGTAATTATCAATAACAGTTCATAAATTATTTTTAGTAAGTTAATTACTGTTTTTTCAGAAAAAGTTTAAAAGGGGAAAATCCAAACCCATTTGTTCCTTGAAACAGTTAGTGATTGCTGTAACTATTCCTCCTCACTCTTTAGGTCGTAGGAAGATCTCCCTTCCTAATGCCAAAATCCAGAACTCTCTATCTCTGCAAGACGGCTGTCTGAGTAATGGATATATGAAAGGAACATGTATCAAAAGTATTAAAATCAATTAACCTTAAAGCAAGAACAGAAGTCAAAACAATCTGCACTCAGTTTGTCACTCTTTATTTAAGTAATAAAGACTTTCATAGATAGTGTCACCTTCTTCAATCCTCACTTACTCTGCTGATCTGTTCCCCAGGCTCAGTGACTACGACTGACAGCTTGATATTTTTATCAGGATTTAAAAAAGAAAAAAACTTCTCTCACCACTTTTCCACCAAAGTCAACGAGGTTTTAGACCCAGTTTGTAGAGTGTTCATCCTGTGAAAGTACAGAGAACTGGTTTGCTCTTCCAAGTCTTAGAGAGCCTACATATGTTGGCGTACACGTTGGACTATGTCTCCGCTATCCTGACATTGCTCATGCCAGGAACAACAACAACAACAACACTGGTGGCTTCATCTCTTTCCATGTGTTGCTGCTGGCTTTGCTTTAACATCTAAACATGACTGGTTCATCATATTCAGCTGCTCTTCATCACTGCTGTGGGTGACCATCACATTCAAGAAGAACGGTAAATAAGTGACACGTTTGACTCTTACTAACATCTTTTTTTCCCCCTCTTGGATGCTGCTGCTGATAGTTTAGTGAGGACCACAAAAACGACAAAACTAGTTGTTCTTAACAGCTGAAGAATTTAATGGATTAGAGGAAACCTAGTTGTTGTTTGTCTGTAATCTTTATCTTGTTATTATATCTTGTTATTATGTTTGTGTCCTTGCCTTAGATTGTGTTGTGGGTTGGTAAGGTGGGGTTGTATCTCATCGGCGGACTTGTGCGATAAGAATGAAGAATGTTTCGGAACTCAAAAAAGACTATTCGTGTTTCGCCCCATGAACTTCTGGTCCTTTGCTCTGTCTGAAGATTGTGGCACTTCATCACAAAAAAATTATTGTCTTTAATAATTTCTTACAATATACAATAATAATAATATATGAAACTAACAATTTCAACTTATGATATCCCCGAAAATTAAGGAATATTATGGAATCGTCATTGCCATTACGGCAGATCCTTCGTGTTTATAAGATAACTTGAAAACTACGTCATGAATTATTTTTCAAATTTAACACCCCAATAGATGTAAGTGCAAGGAAGAACTGGATTGACTTTTGGAAAAGTCAGTTGTGTATTTGCATCACTAGAAGAAACTTTATCTCCAAATGTTAATTTATCTCCAAATAAATTACATTAATAAATTAATGGGGATAAAAGTTAATTTATCTCCATTAATTTATTAATGTCGGATAAATGTTGGATAAATGTCGGCTGAGATAATTTCTCAAGCATTGGTCCGATCTATCTTATATAAATCAAGTATTAGTACACATTTTACTCACCAGTGGTAGCTTTGTTTTTACAAAAGAAAACACTTCCAGACATAATCAAAAAACTATTTCAATTATTATATTCAAATTTTATATCCACATAGCCCTTAGTGAGAGGAAGAACTGGAGTGATTTTGGGTAAGTTCGGTTGTAGATTTTACACACACGGGGAGCTTTATCTCAAAACGTTTTTGGGCCATAATTTCTCAAGTCTGATTTTGTCCAAATTTGGTGAATATGAATGAATTGATATTAGTCCTGCGATGGTCATCAGTGAGGCAAATGGGTATCCGGTGCTCATTGGAGACGGCTAGGTCAGTTCAAAGGTCAAAAATCTGTTCTAGGGTTCGTCACCCTTTTTAAATATCCCTTGTAGAGTTTTTATAGGCGAACCTGAGGGAAATCCAAGTTCAATTTAAGAAAAGGCCAGGATGATGAGTCGGAGGAGGAGGAACGCAGATAGATTGGTAAATATGAATTGGTTGGTGGAAATCTATCTGGTATGTACTGTGTTGTACTTTAATCATCCAAATTAACTCACAAGGGGGAACTCTTTAAGAAATACACCGTTATTTTAACTTAACTGTTTGTCCTATTTAGTTGAAATCTGGTGCTGTTGAATCGACTCAAATAGATCTATATTTTAACTAGATCTCTTTGAACATATCTTAATGTTCAGACCATTTGACTTATATAGTCCAAATTTTTGGAATACAAATCATCTCGGGGAGATGTATCTTGTATATCATATTTTACTCTAATATCTCATACTCACTTAACTTCTTTCTAACATTTCGGGGATTTACCCCTTGTTGTGGGGAACAACATCACAAGCCTAGTTGGTAAACTGAACTTACAGTTTACGTGAAGGAGAAATAGAATCACGAACACCCAAATTCTTGAAATTCCCACAATGTTTCATCAAATGTATGATTTCTGCACTTTTCAAGATCTTAATCCTTCTTCACTTGGTGCTTGTTTTATGTTCATGTCATATGAATTTGAGTTTGAGTTTATTATGAATGTCTATTCTAATTGCAGTTTACGTGCATCTTGCAAAAAGATAGTAATGAATAACTATGCACAAGAAAGTTTCAAATGTTAAACTCCAGTCAATATTACTTTACGGTAATTAAGATGCGGGACAGGTTGTTCAGTGAAATGCGTAACTATTCTCTCCACTCTGCACTGAATGAGTGGAAGGATGGTAACCTAAAGCACTGACACACTAAAGCTATGAGCAATACTACATATTACAGTAATGCAAATTGTGAATACTTTCAGCATTTTTATCCATTTCAGCTTTTCTGAATTATGGTTATTGGATTTAATAATTATGCTGCTGTTCTAAACCTGGGGGCAGTTGGTACCTACGTGTATTCTGAAAACATTCCTCACACTGCTGCACTGCAATGTTAGCCCAGTAGCTCTCTGGAGACTCAGGGCTTATCAGTAAACAAACTGACCTGTTTCTGATGCCCTGCCTCCAGCTATTCAGTCCAGAATCATTGAGCACAGAACGAAACCGACAGACACTTCATTGTTGGTATTTAGCTGGCCACTCCCCCTCCATTTCCATTCTATTTTTACCAAATTCCACAGCAAAGATAAATGCTTTTTGGACCAAGAGACAGCTAGTTGGTTTATATTAACCAAGCAGAGATTATTATTCGTCTCCAGTAAAAATCCATAGCCCCAATTTACTTAACCAGTAAATAATGAATGCTGATTTAGACTCTAAAACATATAGAGAGAATGGAAATACCCCTTAGGCTACATAATGCTTCAAGCAATTGAAGTTTGAGGTGTCAGAAAATACTCTCTTCTCAGTTCAATGAACCACCAAAATTGTGTATTTCTGTATACACATAATAATAAGACAGTAATAACAAAAATTCCCGACCCCCGTGAAAATTAAAAAACGTACATTGTTTCGCGTTTTACATTACTCTGTTATTCTTTACACACATCAAAATCAGTCAATTAAGAATTAAACCTTTCCAAACAAGAATTATTCTATTGTTAAAGGTAGTATGGCTAGGTTTAAAGGACTAGGAACGCGTAGACAAGCGAGCTGATGTTTGTGATGCCATACCACTCAGACAGCATTCATTGGCACCAGAATGGGAAATCTGGACTTTCCATTTTTGCAACAATGAAGACACCATTTTTGACAGATTAAACTAAAGAAAATATCAACACAAAAACAACGGACTCAACGTATAGTAGCCAACATAGCGAACATAGCGTGTGTAAATTCAACTACATGAAAAAATAGCAAACATTAGGTCATTGATATGGTTTGTTGTTGTTCTTTCCATTCCAACATTTCCTGCAGATTTAATAGACTCCAAATCTTAACTTAAAGCATGGCCTCCAGAGCGGGGCCAGAGGGGCTGGATGTTTCAAAACTATCATTGGATTTTTGCATCGTTACAGAAGAGTCTATTTAAGGTACGGTCTCATTTTTGAGGCAGACCATACAGGATTCTCGACCGCTGCTGTTATTTGTTATTATCTTGCACTTTTTTGGGATGTCTTGACATAAAGCTTACCCCATTTTTTTCTGTAATTCTTGTCTATGAAAAAGACAAACGTTTGCGGCACTAAACAACTGTTTACAGCCCTAACTGTAAATATTTTTTGCTCTGAAGCATTTTATGTACCAACTGTTATGCATTGCCTTTTGCATTTATTATCTATTACATTGTCCATGTACCGCAGTTTAAGATTAAATCAATATTACGTTTTCTGAAGCAAAATATATTCAATTATGTATTTCTTTGGTCAAAGCTATAGAGCCAACAGCAAACAAGGGATGACTGCTGAAATGTATGCATCTTCCTGAATAAAGAAATATCTATAATTATGTATATGAAAAGGATGCATTAATATGTATGTGTCACATTTTGTGTGCAATATTTAGCTCTTCTGTGTAAAATGTTGGCCCTGTATAGCTCCTGATTTGTAAGAATAATACTGTAGATCCACCACTGGTCCAATTTAAGATGTCATGGCACTAAATCTTAGATCACATCGTCAAACCCCTTCAATCGTTGCTTCTGAGTAAAGGCGCACCAACTCAAGTTCTTGCAGTCATTTAGAATTTTTGACAAACAGCAAACACTGTAACTTTGTGATGGTAAGTAAGCCTTACATAGGCAGTGAAATTTAACATAAAGAGAAATGAATTCAGCATTATTAGTAGCCCTATAGTAGAATCTTCCCATTCATTCACTCAAACATACACTCTCATTCAGGAGGTTAATGACTTTTATCCTCTTTATCTATCTCATATTAACTTGGAAACACACAAACGTGGTGAGATATATCATATCTCCATCACCATGTTGCCAGAATTGGCTCAGTCCCTTGTGCTGTTGGTGCTGAGTCTTCATTGTCTCTCCTGGAAATGAGTGAGGTAGGGAATTAAAGAATAAGGTTAATTAAGAGAGGGCTTAAATTACAGCTGCTAATCACGGCAACTTACACACCGAGAGCAGTATCTACACTAGTTTTGTCGAGAGAGCGAGGAGTGAGGTGCGGTTCCACAGAAACAATAGGTGAGATGCTGACAGTGCCTTAATTCTCTCTTTGTAACAGACAACACGCCTAAATGAAGTGAGGAAGACAGTTCCTAAAAGTTACTCTTCATAGTTTAATTAGAGGTCGGGATGTGTGATTATTATGCATCGGCACTGTTGAGAGGATGAGGACATTGGAGATAGGAAGCATTGCATCAGCCCGATTAGGCAGATCTTCCATCAGGATGTGGGTAATGGATTTAGCTATTATGGTTCATATGCATACTATGGTACTCCTAATTGTGTGTGTGTGTGTGTGTGTGTGTGTGTGTGTGTGTTTCTGTGGTGTAAGAATTCTACTAACTTGTACACCAGTTTTTAAAAGCAAGACATATTTTTTATTTGCTATGGCATCTTAAGTGGTAGATCCCCACTTGATTTCCTCTATTTTTTATGTGTATCATATTAAAATGTGTCGAATCATCAAACTAAATGCTGAGCTCTTTTAAATGATGACAATTATATTCAATAAGACAAAAAAGAGTTACAAAAACCTAAATCACCAGAATGAATCCTTTAAAATCAATAATCAGTTGAACCACTGTGAGCAGCAAAAACTAGAATCAAAGTCATCCAATAACTGGTGATCTGTCTCTGACATTGCTACGGTGGAATTTTGGCCCACTCTTCTTGGCAGAACTGCTTTAAAACCATTAGAGTATACTTGACAGGAAGTACTCTTTTCAGATCCCACCGCGCCATCTCAGGCTTCAGTTCCAGACGTACACCTATTTTACTCCTTACAAGCTAATCAATCTTCTGCATAGCATTAATGTCTTGCTGCATGAACTGTTTGCCCTTTAGCTGCAGCTCACAAACTGATGACCTGACATTCTCCTTTGGAATTTTCTGGTAGAAAGCAGAATTCATGTTTCTCTCAATTATTCAAAGTCTTACTGGCCGTGACGCTGCAAAGTATCCCCACAAAATCACGCTGCCACCTCCATACTTGACTGTAGATATAATGATCTTTTATGGTTTACTTTGTTAGATGTACACCGGACGACAAAAAGTTTAATAATATTTAGGATTTAGTTTCTGCTTTTTCGCAATTGGAAATTGATAAATAAACACAGGTATTAAAAAAAACTTTGGATCAACAAATAAAATGATCACTTAAAAGTTGCATTTAGTATTTACGTAGCTTTACTTTACTTGGCTTTATTTTAATGTTAAATTTAGTTTGAGATTACTTTACTGGCAGACTTTAGTGTTATAAACACACAACAGTATAAAACACTTTGTGGGGGATTAATATTGTTTCACAGCACTGTATGTACACATACTGGCGCTGAGTGTGTGCGTTAGTTTAAAGGCACCTGACTTTCTCTAAACTTTTTCAAATTCCACTTCGTATTATTTGGATGTCGTCACCTGTTTTAGAGAAAAGCTCTCATGCTGTGGGCATACGCAGGTGGGAAATGAGGAATGCTTGGGAACAAAAACCTGCAGCTTCATTTCCCTCTGTTCTCGAGACTGGCAGGGTCCTGGGTTGTACCAGCTGCACAAGAAACCCACAGTGTGGGAAAATCTCTCCTTGTCTAATAAAACACCTCAGAGAGCAGAAGAGATGGCATGAAAACAATTAAAGCGTGACCCAGATTCTGTTGTGTCTCTGCCCTTTCACTGCAGTTGACAAATACAGGAAGGGACCCTGCTAATGAAAACACTGGATGCTAATGAAGACAAACAACCTCGAACCAAGGTGCAGCTGGCACTGGCTTTGACATGATGAGAGACGGAAGGTGCTCACAGAGAGACCTATTATGTTTCTTTAAAAAAACAAATCAAGCCACACTGCTTTCACGAATGAGAAAATACGGTAATAATATTATTTGCAAATGCTCTAACCTCAATTGAAATGATGAATGAAAGACGTCTTTGCATTTTGAATGTGACGGGAGGCATCGTATGATAACATTCAGCTCTAAGAATACAACGAACCTTCTTTGACATTTCAATTGTTGTTTTTACAATTTTACACTTTAAATCGTATTAGGCTTTTGATCAGTTATTAATGCGAGCAACAATATTATGATATAAAATATTTCATTTTGTGACCTCTGTTCCATCAAATTGGTTGCTTCTGATCCTTTATCTTCAGAAATCATAGCTCAGTGATTGTTTTGTCCTTCATGCATCTGTCTCTGTCCACTTCTATTTGTCTTTTACAGATACTTAGCAAATAGAAATCTTATTTTCTAAATCTTTGTTTTAATCTCCAGACTTTGGCTCCAGCTGAGCTCTCAGCAGTCCAGCTACTCTTAATTGACCTGTAGTTGAGTGAACAGGGATCAATAAGGCAGTATTTGAGCACCCTTGTGCAATTCATTTTTCTTCACTCTCTGTGGAAGGAGAAACAGAGAGAGAATCAAATATGAAAAAAGCAAACACCCCTTGATGTCTGCTAGTGTTGCAGCAGTGTGCCATTGGACTCTAGGGAGAGACGGTCACATCCCAGCAGGGGAGTCAACCCACGCATTTAGTGGCAAACTTGCCCCTGTGCTCTGGTGGTTAACATCATTGAGAGATATAAATTGTACACAACTGATCTGCTGTATGGACAGTTCAGTCATAAACCCTGCTTGACCAAGGTACACATCTAGCATTAAAACACAGATAAAGAAACCTCTCTGTTTGAAAATCTTCATCGCAAATCATCCTCAAGAATACTCAAGAAAATACTCAAGAATCAAAGGGGGATGTCATGGATATCAAATGCCACCTTTATCTCAAGATGTTTATTGTGATTGTATATTGTATCGTAAAATGTGTGTGTGTGTTTGTGTAAAAGAATAAATAAAACTATATATATATATATATATATATATATATATATATATATATATATATATATTTAAGCTAACATGATAGTGTTAATAATCTTAGTATTCTTGGAGAACAGCAAAATCAGCAGGCTTCAGCACTCTGTGAGCTAAATAGTGATATCGTGAAGGTAGATTGAATTCATCCTGGTATGTGAACATAACAGTACATTGGCAGAGGAATCCTGGTCATGAGGGATTCATTTAGCAAATATTCCAGCAGCTCAGCAACAAATTTTTCATTCCCCAGTGTTTCTAGCTGCCCGATGCCATACGTGCCTTGAATTAACAATAGTGTATTTCTGTTTATGGCCAATAGGGGGCACTGACATGATACAGAACCCTGCCAATCTGTTATGCCTGGCTGGCCCACAGAGATGTTTGCAGTAATTTAGTTCCACTGCCAATATATAAATAGGAATTCTGCTGTTAGCACAAAAGAGTGTGTGTGTGTATCTGTATGTGTGTGTTTGGTGTTTGTTGGGAGTGGGGGGAGCATACTGCCGAATGAATGCGAATTGCTCCCTTGCTCCCATTTCAACATCAAAGTAATCAAGGAAAACAAGCTTTTTTAATCGAAAGTATGCAATTAGAATAAAGCAGAACTGTCCTAGCTGTGCACACTGCCAGAATGAAGAGATTAAATGGGTAAGGAGAGGGAGAAGCACAATCAGGGCAGTAGCAGCTATTGGACTGCAGTCAGAACAGATAATATAACATCTTCTCATTTCTGCCCTGTACTGTGACACTAAAGACTGACTTCTTTTTCAGAAGGATTCAAGGGTAGTTCAAACGGCTATCATTAGAGAAAGCAAGAGTGACCACTTCTTAAACAACGTATGCGTTGCATGTATGACAAAAGGTAATGAAATTTTATTTTATTTTATGCTCACTGCATCACCAATGCATTTCAGCTCCACCCCCAGGAGGAGGAATGTGCATGCTGCAAGGATGTGTCAAAGAGTACGGCAAATAGTCTGTTACAATATAGCACTAATTTGTTTCTAGAGCATTAATGCATTGTATAATATCCTTCCCCCCACCACACCCACACTCAACACTATCTATAGGCTTGCCCCATGCTGTCCTATTCTAAGCAGTGTCAAAACAATGATAAACATTTGGCCGCTATAGGAGTGCTCTGGAAACCAGCCAAACTGAATGGGCTGTTTTGTTTCCCTGAACAATAGCTCTGCTAAAAGTACTTAACAGCTGTGCTATGCTCTGAGCTCTCCACATACCCTCAACAGTACAGCATTCTATGTAGTGTTTCTTTGTGCCGTTGCTCATTTTTTCCCCTATTCAACTAAGAGCTACAGTGTATTCAAAGACTTTGAAAATGCAGTATTCACTGGTCAGAATGGAGTGGGGGCACCACAACTCCAATTTCAAGCATGTGCCGTAGTAACTGAATATAACCGACACTGATCTCTCACAACATTATGACCACTGACAGGTGGCACAGCAAAGGTGGGATTACATGGAAACCGTTCTGATTTCAGAATCAAATGATTCTGAAAGAATATTTTTTCTTGACTGTTTACATGAGCTGTGATTTAATCGTAAATGATTAAATCATGCACTGAAATATCAATCAGAAGAGCTGTCAACAGGAAGGTGGGCGTCTCTCGGTGTTCAGGGCAGTTTTTTCTGTTATGCTGATGCTTTTAATATAGAAAAAGCATAATAATAACTCACATCTACTCCTCTATCCTACTGGGAACACGAGGGAGGAAGAGAGGGGGAGAGGAAAAAGCGTTAACATAAAAGCCTTGTCGATACCTCAGAGTGCTTTTACAACATTACGATGTTTGCAGACATTAAGTTATCAATGGGGCCATGTTCTGCCCTAAACTCACCAGAAATGTTGCGTTAACATCAACATTAACTGATGTTAACAAAAACTTTACAGTAAGTAAAGCAGAAACTCCTTATCACACGTTTCATCCAGATCGACCGATGGTCAAGTTTTATCGTAAAACCACGAAGTGCATCGCAGAGCTGTTACAAACTACAGGACTGACACACTAGTAGGTAGGTGTTTTTTTGTCTTTGCTGTGGCCGTGACACAATTTTTCTTTTGTCTAAAACTGTGACCATTTATTGTGCTGCAGCCTTTTTGTTAGCAAACGAAACTCTTCAAAACTGGTTCCAATATATAATTTTTGAAAATGGCACCGTTTCTGTTCAACTAGTAAAACAGAATTCTAGTGAATACTGTATCGACATGTTTTTTTTTACCTCTTATAGCCAAGTATAGACAGATAAACAACAAAAACAATGACAGATAAGACACTACCCAAATAAATGACTGTATATATTCGTTAATTAAGTAGTGAGCAATCGATAATATCTTAACAAGCTGCTATAAGTCATTAGATAAAAAGCACAAAAGTGACTTGTTGGTATATCCCCGGAAAGTCCCCAATACCCTTTGTTTTACAAGCAATTCCCCTGATTGAACTCCTCAAATTAAATTTAAAGTTATGGCCACAGTATTTTTTTTATAGAAACGCCTCCCTAGTGAGTGAGATATGAAATAAAAGAGTAAAGTTAACATTGTATAATAGATATATCTCCTACAGTCGATTCATATGCACCAAAATCTGACCAAAGATTAGGAAGCTATGTCCAGAAAACTGTGATTTCCGTAAACAGCCAACCTTAGTAAGTAAAAGATGAACTGTCATATTAAAACACAACATACACAAGATAGCTATATTCAAGATCTTTAATTTGCACCAAATTCAGGCTTAATAGAACCAACCGTTGGGAAGATGTTTGAAAACTGTTTTGCCAATTTCCCCCCCGTAGTGAGTATAATATGAACTATTGAAGTTAAATCCTATCCATAAAACACAGTTCAAGTCGATTCATATGCACCAAATTTGGACTAAGTAGTACCAACACTTGAGAAATTATGGACCAAAAACTTTCATAGCTGAAGCTCCCCCTAGTGTCGGTTTTACAACCGATCTCTCTCAAAATTACCTCAGTTCTTCCTCGCACAAAGGTCTATTTGGTTATAACATTTTGAAAATGATCCATGACACTGTTTTTGAGAATCACAACAGACTTTTCGGAGATTTAGAAATGAGCCCACTTTTGTCATCATTCACCACCCTTGTTGTTAACTATGTTGGTCTTACCCAAGAGGACGCTGCAACCCAGTCACAATACTGTTACTGGTGAAATAGTGGTAGCACATTAGCAGATATCTGGTCAAACTGACCGTCTAACATACCGACTGATAATGGGGCAGCAAGTGCTGAGATTAGAAAAAAAAGGGGTTGTAGTTAGTCAATTTTGCCAAATGTCGTGCCTGCATTGATTATTATAGACCATATTATTACTTATATTATATTATAATCAATTATTAATGATTTATAAAGTATTGCCAACCTAATCCAGCCATCTGATTAGGATGCCTCCAGGACACCTCTCTTTAGAGGTTTTTTCCGGTATGTCCACTTGGAGCAGACCCCAGGCAGACCCAAAAATTGCTGGAGGGACTATAGATCTCATCTGGCCTGGGAACAATTCGAGATACCCCAACATGAGCTGGAGAGAGGAACATCTGGAATTCCCATCTTATCCTGCTGCCACCGCAACCCAACCCCAGATAAGCGGAAGAAAATGGATGGATGGATGGATGTTTGGATACAAAGCAGCACAGGTTACTGTACAACCTAATTCATTCTTTGTACAGGTATGGACATTTTTAAAACTCTAAAATTACTCTACTATCCACCCACCTGGTATGCATGGTACATGGCAGAGAGTTTTCAATAGTGAATCCTGCTGCTGAAGGATGGTTTTCAAGTAGGTTTACTTTTAAGAATGTCAAACTTCTTTTGAAACAAAAGAGAACATTCTGTGAACAATCTGTCTTCTTCATCTCAGTTATGCACACATTTGCAGAGACACATACATTCTACACACAAATACACACTACCACACTCTATGCATAAAGGTTTTAGTCTCCACTTCATTAACTCTGTGGACATGATTTAAACAGTCATTTCCTCTCACTCTTCCTCACTTCTTTTCTGACAATATCAGAAGCATCCAGTAACCAGATCACATCATTCGTGAACACGGTAATTTCGGGTGAGACCAGTCACTACGGCATCAGTGTGTACAGGTCAACCTCGCTCTCTGCAGGAATGGTCCGAGCAGCTGTCATTTTAGATCGATTTCTCCCTGAAGCCCAGCGTAATAAACACTTGAGAGAGTCTCTGGTTGGGTGATGTGAGTGTAATGAGAGTCTGTCACATGACTGACAAGTAATGTTCCTGCCTATTATTCTTCTCTGATTCAGTCGATCCCTGTGGAAACCATGTCCAGCTTTTGTCCTGCACATCCGTCATGACAATTTAAACCCTTTTCTAATAGTCAAACACTGGGTCTCTGTGAAGTAAAAAATTATGCTTTAACTTGGTTAAAAATCTGTTCTGTTTTCTTTCTTACTGAGTTTTGTGTTTTCTTCTGTCAGGGTACATTATTTGATGCCCTACTTACTGTCAATCACAAAACACCCAGAAGAAACAATGTCTCTGCCAGGAAATAATGCCTCAAACAAAAACAATAATGATATTGCAACATGTCATCCTGCAAACCTGTCATGTATCTTCTTGTCATGACAGCTTGTCATGTCTGCTTACTCAAAATGTTTTTGTTAAAGTCAGGCAAGGTTCAATTTACAGCTTTGTATTCACTTTTCCTTTTTTTCTCCAAATAAATAAAAGGACATGAACAAATGTGATATCACAAAATTATTATCAGATACCATGATTCTCTTTTAATAGTCTATATACGTGGGTGTGCAGCATAAAAAAACACTTGGATTACATCTTCATTTACACTGCTAGTTAAACATATTGTAGATTTTGTGTACACTGGTATAGTCTCAAACACGCAGTGCCAGCCATCTGGAACATCTCTTTATCGGTCTGGTACGAGGTCCTTGGTGTGGGTGGGTTCATGTTTCCTCCCACCCCTCCTCATTTAGAGGAGGTTTAACAAGCAGCTACACTACTTGTAATTATTCGACTCACCTAATTAGCTTTATGGCTCTGTATATTTAAAACTTTATGCCATTTTCCACACAGCTTGCTGTAGCTTTGTAAAATTTCCTTGCAGCTTGTTTTAAAGCTTTACTCAAGCGTTAAAATAAAAGTGTCTAACTATCACCGGTTGCTTATCTTAGCGTCATCTATTGAAATATTGTGACTTTCTCATCAAAAACACCCGTTTTTTCCCTTGTTCCACAGCTTGTACTTTTTAGGTCACACGTGGGAACATTAACTGCAGCTGTGTCTATGCTGGGCATGACAAAGCTGTCGTGGTGGAATCTATTAGAACGAAGTGCCATATTTTGCTCCTCGCTACCAGATAAGTATTGAGTCGAGTTTATAACAAGAAAAAAATCAGAAGGAAAATCTAAGGTGATCACTGCTGTCTTACAGATAGAAATACGCTATTGCTTTGAACCTGAGTTGATCTAAGCTTTCACAAAACAATATATAATGTAAATAATGATTTGTTTGGATGTCATTTAATAGGTGAGGATACACCTAGTTAATAGATGGTAGTTGCACTCATAGTAGGTAAGACTGATTCAAAAGTGTAATTTGCCAAAAAGTTTTGCCTTGGTATAGTGTGATAAACCTTTAGATCCCTGATGAAAGTGTCTGGGGGGTCTAGAGAATGGTTTTCGTTATCACTTGAGATTATATTCTTTGCACTCCTCATAAAATGCAGTCCTCCATATACATTTCACCAAATACAAATCTCGGAGCAGCTCACAGATAGGTTAACAGCACTTGCTTTGACCTAGTGTATCTAATTTATTTCCATAAATTTTGTCTCTCTTTCTTTCTTTCTTTCTTTCTTTCTTTCTTTCTTTCTTGCTCTCTCTCTCTCTATATATCACTTTCCCTCCACCCATAAAATTAAGAGTAAACAGCTCTATTAGTTGTTCTGTGTTCTGACCCCTGTCTCCAAACATTAATGTCTTCTGCAATTTGTGCTCCGCTAGCTCTTCAATGGGATTGGAGAATATGGGAAAGCTTGTCCTCACGTGCATCAAAGAGCCTCGGCCGCCCATGACCCTGTCAGTGGTTATAATGTTATGGCTGTTGTCTACGTACCGTCCTCTCCCTCCATACATCTATCGTTCCCATGCCCCCTCTAACGTATGCACCAATCGTTCCTTACGCTCCCGCAGCAGGAAGACCTCATTTATGCAGGTTAAGGCAGCCCACTAATGGTTCCTCTCTGTGCTAATAACATGGGTTCACCTGATATTACACACTGCTTTGTTCCATTCATCCATCTATTTATCATGTATTATTAACTGGCAGGTATCATGAAATCACTGCTCTAATGATAATGATGTCCCTTTTGCCTGGGTTAAGACAGGCAACACTCAGCATGTCAGCAAGTGGCTTAATATGGATAGGAGTGTAGCCGCTCCCTCGGCCTGATGAATATTCTGCTGCAGACTCTCTCTCACTTCCATGCAATTACAAATCAGTATAAAACTGTGCTGGACTTTTTTGGACGTGGTTTGAGATGCATGCACTATATTCCTGTATGATCCTGCTGTATTTGAATTAATCATTGTGTCTTGTGAAGAGCATATATTTCTAGAATATATTTATCTTCAGATATGAAACCCACAAAGCTATTTAATCACCTGCAATAGAAACAAGATGGAAATAATTTCAAATATCTAAAATCTAATGATATGAATAAATGGACTCGTATGATGACAGATGTCAACCAAATATATTTAAATAAATAATAATGGTTGCCTCCCAATGCAAAATGCGCTGAAACGTTAAACCTTTATTCCAAACCCATGTGAGTATTATTTGTTTGAATAAAGTTAAGGTTGTTCTCAAATATGCCTGTTTCAGTGTTCAGAATCCTGACCTATCAATATTCCAGGGGACCAAACTCTTCAGCATCTGTTATAAATATGAAGCATGCGGTGAAATCACAAGCAGAGCTCCTCCTAGACTTTGGGAATCTTGCCTCGATCATTGTAATGGGCAATGTTGCATTACCAAGCAGGCAAGATGATGTGATTTAGCATAATTTGAATAATGCAATTCATGGAAAAGTGCGAGGGTGATGAAATTTTAATGGAGGTTGGGATAACCCAACTACTCCCCAATTTCTTACAATGTGAGGCCACGATTGTGTTTTGGGTTTTTCCATTAATGTACGATCACTGTTTTGGTTGAATGTGCTTAATTATTAAGGATATACCTATAGTTGCAGGGTAAAGCAAAATTTGCAAAGCATCACTGAGGGTGATTTAATTTTCTAATATATATAGTGTATACTTTTCAAATTAACTATACAATACAGTTGATATGAGAAATATAAACTTCTCATATTGTGGCATCTTAAGCAAAAGAATCAAACCTGGCCCACAAGACAGGGCACATGAGATGAGACGTTATCGCATCAAATTATTTTATGTCCTCCTTTTTTTTTTTCCCAGCTCTAAATGCTTAATATGGGGACCATAGCCGTCAGTTAGGTATTACAGATTTGTGTCCTTGTAGACAAGTGAGTAGGTTAAACAAGTTCATTCCAGATGTGGGATAAGGGTTTGATTAATTAACTGGAGGCTTTTAGCAAAGAAGTTTTATTTCTCTGAAACATTCTCCAGCAGTTCAAATGGTACACATGAAACTGAACAAGCCGTACTTCTTAACTATATGCTGTCTCATGTCAGAGTCAGTGATGTTATCAATGTTATTACCACTTTTCTTGCTTTTGAGACGCCATGGATAAATTATACTCACTACCTTACTCTGAAATTGGTGAAATTGAAATGTTATTGGTTGAAAATGGGGGTTAAATCACAAGTTACTCCACCAGAGGTTGTAGCCTGCACCACTTCCTCAGTGAGGTATTTTCAATGTTGTGTTGCTAGGCGCGATCCTTCCCTGGAGGATGCTAGCAATAAATACTGAGTTAAAATATTAATACGTGCCTTGTGTCAGATATATATCCATTGGTCATTATTAATGAAATGTCAGTGGTGCGCTTTTTATCATGTTCCACAGCTGGATGTAACGTATATTTATGGATGTTTACAGAAAGAGAGGCCGCCTGTTGCTGTATAGACCGACCTTGTTAACGTGACAAGCCTTTCAAACTGTTAGGACTGCTTGACATTGTGTTGAACTTGAAAGTGGGTGAAAAAGTCAATTTGAAAGTGAGTATGCATTTTACGGCATACACCTTTGCATGTTGTTAAAATGCTAACTGTGTTTATTTGTGTACTCATTACAGTTATCTCTGTGTACTTCAGTTACTTCTTTTTCCTTCAGTCATTTATATATTTATTGCAAACATTTTTTTGATTCTGTGCTAATGCAGAGAAACCTTTTTGGCACCTTTGTAAGCGAACTGTGTGGAAATTCCAGGAAGGACAGGTCTTCTTTGTTGAAAACATTATATTATTAATAATTTTTACCTTGTTAATTACTGAGCCATATAATTAAATTTTTTTCAGCATAAAGAACCCAAAATAAATGTTTGTGTCCTGTGCTAGCTTATTTTCACCGGGTTACATAATAAACAATGTATTCCCGTATAGTGGCTATAATTTTTTGAAGTATCAAACATAATTATCGTTATCAAATTACTTAAGGTACGCTGATCAAAGTTCAGAACACAAAGCCGACAAGCCTTACGTTCACGGTAATCCTTCAAAATAAGAGCACTTAAAACAAAACAAAAAAGAAGTGAATCGGCCTAAATCGTTATCAGCCGGTCACACTTTATAAAAACCGCTGGTCGGCCAAGAAAATTGCAAATGGTGCACCTCTATAAATTTCTTTAAAAGCAGACCCGGGGCCCCTCCTTAGAAAAAGCAGATGTGTTGGGGAAAGCCTTGTTTGTAGTTAAAAAACATAAATCTTGCAAAGAATATTAGAGTAGTCTTATATTATTTTATAATTATATAATTAGTTATAATGTTGAGTTAGATATAACCATTTTAGGTAGGATTATCTTAGGTAATTGAGTTATTATTGTGTAATAGGCACAACATCCTTAAAGGTTATGATTTATTCTAGTTTTAAGACCTATTTTTTTTCTAGGGACTAAACTTGTTTTTTAGTGTTCACCTTTCTAGCTATGGCTCACTCTATTGGCAGATATGTTTTCAACAGAGGGCCATTTCATTGTTTTTAAGAATATATTTACATTTACATTTTATATATATATATATATATAATATATAGTTTGATGATTTGAGAATTTAGTTATTATCAGATTCCTGTCATTTATATTAGAATTATTACTTACTTTCCAGCCTTGCTTGTGGATTTATGGCTGTGAATTTGCTCTGTAAAAAGTTTGGTCTCATATGTATTGTAAACCCACCATCTGTCCAATCAGAGGTACAGGCCATGGAGACTTATCTGTCTTTATGCCTCACTACCATAGAGATTATAACACCAATTAGACCGCTATTTCCTGACATCTCCGATCAAAGCTGTGAAGTTGGTTTTACTTTTCCACAACGAAGAGTATTGTTCTTATGTTTCTCCTTTCAAACATCCACATCCACATCTACCCTGGGGATATGTGAGTTTTCTCTCTCATTTTCTCTTTGCTTCCCCGAATCGAGTTCTACTCCGAACCCAGCCATAAAGGAAATGGCAATGCAGACAGAACTCAAGAAGGATCGAGTTCCCGGTAGCACTTCATAGACTTCAAATTTATTGTCTGTCCTTCATCACTTTATGTTCATCATTGCTTATTGTTTTGAACACAATGTGTGGGCGATGATAAAAAAGGATGCATCTTTGTTTTATACGGGGAGGGCCTGATTGCTCCACTCCAAAGCCAATTAATGGAAGTAAAGGTTCAAAAACATATAATCCATGTGGATTATGTATTATCATGTTTTAGATATATGGTCTTTGCTCCTTGCAGACATCTGTCTGTATAGTCTAGAATCTAGAGTTTATGCAGAGTGACTTATCTCAATTTCCATTTTGCATTAAAATGACTCTAGAGAAAAAGAGGTAGACACTAGAAGATAATCCAAGCACGAAACAAAATGAATCACAGGTTGTGTTGATTCGTACACAAACCTTGATCCCCTTCCTGTTACATCTACATATAACGGCTCCATGAGAGTGAAAAACATTTCATCGTAACTATGCATTCATATTAACAAAGATATCCCGACAACTATGTAAATATGATCTTTTTAACAGTTTCTACATGGGTAATAAAAGTGAGTTCAGGCTAATCGTTTGTTCGGCATAATAACATACAAAGTAAAAGCAAGAGTATATCAGAGTCGACATGAATTTGTTTGAATTATGAAAATAGCATGTCTCAAAAGGCATGAAAAGATTCAAATTCCGAGTTATTTGTCTCACTGTGCATACTGACACCATGACGGGAAAGCTTGACAGCGATTCTCCAGTGGTCAGACCTCCAGATGTCAATCCAATGTTGATGCTACACAGGATGACCAGCTCCTTGTGGTGCTGCGTTCACACCGAACGCAGCACCACAAGAAGATGTTCCCACCATTCGATTTGCTTACATTTCACGTCATTATGGGAACAATTTCAGTTTAACAGCATGAACAATATGAACAATATCAATGTCAATTTCCACCATTCGCTTTTGTCAGTAACCGTGACCAAAGTCTAAAGGTATATGGTCAGAGAGGTTGGAACACTGAACAGGATCGCACATCCCAGAATCTGTATTTATTTCCATTGATAGCTCCGGTCGTCCACACACAGTTATGATAGTCTTGGTTTCCAGGTCCACATTGAAGTCTAATGATGCCTGGGCATATGGCGTTTCAAGACTTGCAACGCCATTGGGCTTTTGCATCATACTGTCATATTATAGTCTAGATTTGTGAAAGCTGCTCAAAGTAAATGTGAATTAATGTTCGAAAAACTGTTTTTTTCATCAAAAAGCAATTTCATTTAAGTTAATAGTTCATATTTTAGTAAAATATGAACTATTAGAGTAAAGAATGAAATTTATACAATAAAGACCCACTTGAGCCGATTCATATGTACTAAATTTGGACTTAATTGAATCAACGGTGAGAAATTAGGATTTGAGAACTTTTGAAGATAAAGCTCCCCCTATAGTGTTGGAAATATACATCCAAACTTTCCCAAAATCAATCCAATTCTTCATCCCACTATGTGTGTGGAAACTTGAAAATCATACATGAAGTGCCTTTGAGTTATCATATTAAAGAAACCAATCTGCAGATGCAGATGGTATTTCGGTGATGTCAATACCATAATATTCCCAGTTTTCCGGGTATACAATTTGGGTCTATTTGTTTGTTTGCACCAACCGCAAAAATTCACATTGTATTATAAATGAACTACTGTCTGAGTGCACCTCTGGCTAAAGTGGAGCCACTTTCCGACATCTGTTATTTCAGAACAAATCCAAAGCAGAAAATGTGTTTACTTCTGCCATGAATGAGGGAAGAGAGCAGAAATAAAGAGTATTCTTTGTATACCTCATGGGAGTGAGTACATTCAAGTGATCCTGTGGTAACTTTCACACTAGTGAAGCCAGTGAAGCCAGTGAAGTATCAGTGTGAATGTAATTCCATTAAATTTCAAAGCCCGTTGTTTGTTTTTCTAAATTGGCAAATTATCTTTTGTACATTTGCACACATTGTGGATTGAGAAAAAATTTGATAATCTCAGGAGGAGCAACTTTTTTTTACAATTCCACTCTTTCAAGAATTAACCTCTATAAGTTGCAGTTCTCTTTTGATTTAAAACTCTGCGTATCTCATCTTCATCATCTTTTCTTTTTCTGACAGTTTCTTTGACACCACTTTCTAAACCAAGCTTTTGGCAGATGTTGAACGTAGGAATAAAATCTAAATTATTTGTACTAAAAATTGAAGCATAGTTCGCACCATGTATGTACAAAGAAAACTACTCTATTTGCTGTAGTTTTAGAAGAATTTTTAAGCATTAAAAGAAAAAAAAAGAATATTTTTAAAAACCTGTTGTTAAACCGTGTGATGTTGCTGCCACCCCCTAATCTCAGCAATGAAGTTGACTGGTAAAAATCTTTCAAAATCAATCAGAATACAGCCAAAACCCCAAAAGCAACATCCAAGTAACGTTAAATTACTTTTCCTTTTCTGAGTTCTCACACTCAAAAGAGTGTAAGAACTCAAAAGGGTGTAAGAACTCAGATCTTTTTTTTCCAGATCAAAAAATATCTGAATTCTTATACTATGAAAACGGTAACGAATGTCTCGCTGAAAACATTGTTAATCTCCACATTAGCTCACAATTCTGAATTTAAGTACTTGCACTCCACCTGTTCTCCAAAGTTCTAACATTGGTGTTTTCATCAAGCCTAGATCTGTAATTGAATTGAATAACACCGATTATCATTGCGTAAGAAAACCAATAAACTAACCAATAGACAATAACTACAATGTGACACACAACATAATATTATCGTGCATTGTTAAATAAACCAACGGCAGTCAGAACCAAAGACGTCCTGAGTCTACTTGCCCTACATGTTGGCAGATTGTATCTGCGACTTGATGGGAACATTGAACTCTTTTGTCAGGGGTTGGCTGGAATCAGCCAAGACTGACTGGACTTTCTTCGAGATCTTCACCTTATATAAATGGGTCAAGTCATTGAGGGTCGTACCTTCATTTTTTACGCACTTTAGCTATACCCTAAAACGGAGAATTAGGACCACATTAACAAACAAAAAAAACAAGATTATGAGATTGAAAGAGAAAAAATAACAAGTCAATAAATATTGAATCTTTGGCACATAAACACATTATGATCCTAAGTATCTAAACTTTGAAACCACTGTGTAAGAAAATGGGTTTGTTTTGAGGAGAGGACCAGACTTTAGAAGAAATCATCTGTCTTGTGGATCAGGAAATCTTAGGAAATGTTCTTAAGATTATTCCTGAAATCTAATGTCATTACTTTTGTTTTGGGCACAATGATATCTTAAATGGTAAGTGGATTCTTCCAATACAGGGCCATGATCAGAGTCATTATTGCTGAGGTGAGACACAACCAAAGAAAAACCGACAAACTTAAGGCTATGGGGCCTTGGACATTGGGTTTGGCAGTCATTTGTGTAAAACACAAATAAAAACACCAATGGATAAAATGCTTTTCTGAGTCTCAGACGTTGCGATCTCTCAGTTAACCATTTTATCAGAGCAGGATCGATATTATAGATACTTTTAATCTTTTCTGCTAAACTGTGGTTGCATAGAATAAAAAGTTTTGGAGAAATCAATGAAAAGTAGGTGTACAAAACACTCCACACCCTTGAGGTGTGACTTTTAACTTGTGGCATTATTGTCATCCCTGCCAGACCTATCAGACAACTGGAGTGGGTCCAGATTTGCCTGGACTGTGTTCAGCAGATCGTCCTTGAAAATGTTCTCAAATGTTTTCATGACCAGGGATGTGAGGGCAACGAGAGTAATCATTTCTAATTTTTTCTAACTTCTAATGTTTAACCCCATAGCAAACCTTCAGAGGTCTCCTGGAGTCCATGCCTCAATGAGTCGTAGCTGTTTCGACAGGTGGTTGTAATGTTGAGGCCTATCTGTGTGTGTCGACCCATCACCTCCACCTTTAAGAAGGACATCGCATTATTTGCTGCTGTGGCAGTGAATGTTAATACAGGTCATTTTAAGCTGTTTAAATATACAACCAACGCTGTTGATTTTCAGGAAATAAACTCTTTCCCTGAAGCCTGGAGCAAATCCCATTTCCAGCCAATCATGGCAGCATCTGTTAGTGGTAAAATATGCCTCCACCACAGCGCAGTCACTTTCATTCCATTTAACATGGCTGAGAGTAAAACTGTAGGTTAAATGAAGAGGCTGGGCATGTTGCACCATCCATCCTTGACACCCAACTAGTAGAGGTTGTCACTTTTGACAGCTCCCACACTACATGACAGAATGATGAGCCAGTGGTGCAGAGGTGAAAAGTGACTAGAGCATGTTCTGTGTGGGTATATGACTTATTGGATGAAAATACTGCATCACAACAAAACAATGTTTTTCCCATTGTTAGCTTCCCAATAATTTGAACATAAATATTTGAGAAAAACAATGCATCCAGCGCAATATGTTTTATTTCAATCCATCTAAAATGTATTTTTTAATGCTGTTAATGATTATGGTGGTAATACATCAGATTTATATCAAGATAAAGGAGGAAGGTGCAATGTTTGCAAGCTAAGCAGACAACACACCTCATGTTGAGGAGACATTTTTAAGTGGATCCAGGCTGAGAATATTACTTAGCAACCATTAACAAATGCACAAATTGGACATGGATCAGCTCTTTACAGTCCTCTCAGCGCTCTGACACTGCAGCAGAACAGCATGCATGCATAAATTCCTGCAATGACTGAAGTATGTACAAGAAGCCTCCCTGCCTCGTGACTGATGGTATGAGTAACATCATTTTTTTTGTTTTATATATCCATCCGAACATTTCCCCACTAGATTACCTGAGCAAAAGAGCAAGTTTTTCTACATCCCATCACTAATGTCTACCTTCCTATTTTAATAAAATACCTGACCTTTAAGGAAATAGAATCAAAACTGAACTTGGCTTTCACAAATAATACATATTAATAACAAACTTAAGGTCAAAATGAAATATTGTTTCAGCAGAAAGGTCTGTATTAAATTAAAGTGAAAGGCATGGAGCATTTGGGATCCCTCGGGGAACACCGTTTCAGTAAAGTCAAAGTTAAGAGAATGTTGTCCATTCCTGTATTTCAAGCATTAAACCGGGCTGGTTTACATATTTGCTTTATGTGGTTTACGGTGTGTTGTATGTTAGAGTCGGAGCCAACATGTTTTAATAAAATGACGAGCATAATTGGCAACATATGCTGCAAACTGAGGTGAGAGCTAGTGCAGCGGTACTCAAACTTTTTACACCGCGTACCACCTCCAAATATATCAGGCTCTCCAAGTACCACCATTATGACTAATGTGAAAATACATAAGTAGAAGTAAGTAACCCTATTCAGCTAAACGTAGTCCAAACAGGAGGAAAATATATTCCCAATAAGAATATTATTTATTGTTGACTAGTCAGCCACAACCACACAAAGTGTGAAGGCGTAACACTAGAACCGGCACTTAAACGCATATGATTATGATACAGTGGGCAGCCCCTCACACACATACAGTACACACACAGAGCAGGCGACAACATTAACAAAAACAACTGTAGGTCCCTGTAAATGCACATTTCAAATGTGATATAACCTGAGTCATCTCTTCTACTGCAGTTTCTACAACGCTGCTAACAATATTCTCCTCCTGATCCACACTTCTCTTCCTAAAAGTTCCCGTTTGAAGTCAAGACTGCATGTTATTAAATCACTCGTAATTTCAACTTCCTCCGCTTACTGTCCTCTTGTCCTCAAAGTTAAGCTTGTAACGGCTTGACGCGTGCGCCACAACCCTACTACGTAGCAGGCTGATGGACTTCCTAACAAAAACACCACAGGAAAGGCTGAACTTATTTAAAGGCCATTTAATTCATCTCATCGCTACAGTATTATCATTTCATTCATCATAGTATTTTGATGGTATTAAACGTTTTTAAACTGATCTAATTTAATTTAGTAAAAGTAGGCAATTTCAGAGATTCCTTCGGGTACCACTAGAGGGAGCCTGCGTACGACCAGTGGTACGCGTACCATAGTTTGAGAACCACTGAGCTAGTGCATCTCTTGCTAAAATAGCCCTTGTGTTTAATCGTGAGATTTTCATGTATAATTCATATTATTATCGAAACAGTTAATAGCATAGCACAGAGGCCTCGGACAGTGCAGAATAACGATTTAAGAGTAAATTCGTAACTAGATTCCTTATATATAATTATCTTTGCAGCACAGCAATGGCAGACTTAATAATTATCAGTGAAACACAAATAATGTCCAAAATTACAATCATAAGTGGTTTTGGGGACATATTTATTTAAATGCTCACAAATCTATTCATAAAGTCATCACTGCCACAGTTTCCAATTCATTTTAAAATCGATCATCACTTTAATTCTGTTGTTCCTTTTGGATTAGAGCTTCAGCGTCTCTGAAGTCTCACAGTTCAGTGAATCCTCAGGCATTTACGTACATTATCTTTCTCATTTATTATTCATTTAGTCAGAGATGACTGACATTTGTGTCTATGTGATTTAGGATTTAGTCATTTTAAAGCTTTTCCAAGAGTTATTGTGAGACATTCTTGACATCATTTTAAATAGGAAAAGTCAGGGCTGATTTCTCACCTCACTGAGCTGTAAACATCTTCACAAGGGGCTTCATGCATTTTGTGCAGATCCAGGGACTAAATGGGGAATGAAAGATTAACTAACGACTTCATTAACAATGAATTATCTCCCGATTGAAAATTCTAGAGTAATTAATAAATTAGTCAATTAATCAATTAAGAAATCATGAGAAATGAATCAGTCCTTTATCATTAAGCCATACTCTATATATTACATAATCATAATTTTCTAGACAGCATGTGAGATTAAATATCGATAAATCATTAAGTAATGATTAGTTCATAAAATATCCATGATTTGACCGCACTGATAAGTTTCGACACAATGAATCCCCGTTGAACGGCACAAGACTTCCATACTATAACATTACATATTATGAATTATTATGAGTTATTTATTTATCTTAAGAGCAGCTCAATCGTGAATTTATAAAAATAAGTCATTACTTCATCCTTATCTCATGATATTATGAT
Organism: Lophius americanus; assembly: GCA_037951165.1. Taxonomy (NCBI): domain Eukaryota; kingdom Metazoa; phylum Chordata; class Actinopteri; order Lophiiformes; family Lophiidae; genus Lophius; species Lophius americanus. The sequence goes on along the minus strand of JBBDHG010000014.1, from coordinate 11,040,673 downwards.
TGTGTCAGCTCGAGTAAAACAGTGCATCGTACTGCGTGGTTAATGAACAATAACTTTAGAGACAGACTCGCCCTTTTTGAGCTGCTCCAGGTAGAGCGGCGTATCACAATTTACTGGAGGCGGACACAGAGAGGATAACTACTGAACAGATATGATGGAGTTATGATTTAACTACTAAGATGCATCATTTTATTTAAGGGCACAGAGTTGTAAGTGATTTTGTGGCATTTACTGGAAGAGTTAAATGGAAACGGCTAAAGCAAAGCCTACCATCAGTTCACAGATGTTCATGAAGTAATAAATACTTTATGATTAGTCGACATGGATCGGCCCCTTTTTCAGGTATCATTTTCTACAATATAGTCTATCAATAGGAATGAGTGGGGAAGTTAAGTTTTATTAATTATCAAGCTGTTCCTTGGTGGTTCCTCATCCATTAATCATCCGATCCTATAATAAAGGTGTGTCTGTGTTTCTCATTAATTAATGACTTACTAGTAGTTAGTCATTGGGTAACCACTTGTGTATATCTTATGTTTAACCTTCATGCAATTATTTTTCCTTTAGCTACATTTTCATCCCAAGATCAGTAGTTATTGTGCTACTCCCTTCTGTTTGTTAATAATAATCCCATCTCTTGATATATTACATTTTAATTAATTAAAAATGTTCTATGTATCAGCAATTCAGGGAGACAATAATTAACTGACATCGGATTTGTTCGTCTTAATTTCAGCAGTTTAATCATGGATCCAAAGCATCCAAATGGCTGTTTTATCTAAGTTATGCAGAGTTCCCAATTACAGATAAAACAGAATCATCATTTAAAATGATGAAAACCTTTCCTGTACTGTTACAAAATGATGCCAATTAATTTTCTGTTAGAATCCAGCCCAATCTGTTCGTGGCATGCTGCTGTAGATTCATTTTCAGCTGTCATTTCTGAAAGAGGTGTGCTCCCGGGATGTTGAGGGGCTGAGTTCTGCTCAGCGCTGAGAGAAACTTCTCCTTGTTAAGTAAAAGGAAGGTCCTTGGTCCCTCTGCCTAATGGTACGGCGTCACTGCAGGGAGCACAAAGCAGTACCCTGAATACCAATGGGAGGCTGCTTGGTCCTTGAAGGCACCACGGGCAGACAAACACTGCCAATTAGGAGAGGGCCCTACTCATCGGCCAAATGTTCCCGTCAGATTAAAAGAACGTATTCACTGCATCGGGTCCAGGTAAACACAAAACCCTTTCCTCAGGCTCTTCATTTTCAACTCATATCTTCATCTATGTCAATTAAAAAAAAGTTTTTATTATGACGCTAACCGTAAGACCACTCTGAGGAGTGTTTTGGATAGGAGGAGGAGGAGGAGGGCTGAGACTGGTTACTGTATTGCTCCTTTGTCTCCTCCCATAAGAGATCTCCTCTGCACTTGGTTTGGCTTTCTTCAACACATTCTGAAGAGGCCAGTAGCTGAGAATCTGCCAGTGTGTAATGACCGCTTCCTTCTTTTTTGCTTGTCTTAAGTGGCCTGTGCATGATTAAAAGTCTCTTGTGCTGCCCCAAGGTGTAACATTGTCCCGCTGGTGGCACAGCTGCCCCTCTTAGGAGACGTAATTTGGCAGTCAGGTTAACACATGAGACTTCACCTACATTTTTCAGAAATATTTAAAAAGTATTACTCCTTGTTTTCATTTACTAGAACACGTATTCACCTTTTACTGCAGTTCTTTTATTAATTTTCATGGACTAAAGTATACCATGATTTAGGATTAAAAATCATTAATAAGCATTCTAGGGAAATTTTAATCGCAACTATAAAACTGTTATATTTTGGTGAAATCTGAGGGTCTGTGAGGGCCAACAAAGTCCTCAGTCCATCAGATTGATATAAAATAATGTATACTCTTTATAGCCATTGTTTCAAAACATCAGTACAATATGGTGAATTAGCATTTGTCCAATCACTGAGGAGCAGTGACCAGCCCTGTGAAGAGCCAGGGGAGCATGTCTGGTTTCTGGGCCTTGCTCACCTTCCCTTACAACCGCTAGACTGCAAAAACAGAACCGCTTTACTGGTAATAGTGGAACAACCCAGCTCCAATACTACAGCCATGCCATTCATTATCTGTAACTGTGAATTGTGTGTAGGGTCATGGGAGCACGGAAGCCTCTACCAGCTGACATAGTGTGAGAAGCAGTGTGCAGGCTGCAAATGTTGCCATTATTATTGTAGATGATTTATTACAACCTATGCACAAGTAAAAGATGAGCTTAATAGAGCTTTTTTCTATAATTGCGTACATATTGCTTGATCTTAAAAATACTCTATGTCTCGTTATTAACATTTCTAGTCTCAAACAATTGTTTCCTTGATATACACCATGTACTTGAATGAGGCACAATTTGCAAAAAATCTTACTGAATAAAGGAAACACATGGATGGAGGACATATGGTTGGTTCCAGTGTGTAAAATATGGCCTCTTTAAAGACCATAGTTTGAAGATCTGCCACCGTTCTACATTTCTAAGGATGATTTTAGAATGGATTACATTCACAGTTCAGCCCTGTTGTCTTGAAAGAGGTTACAGAACTGTTGCATCATACTCGAAGCTGGGGGAGCACGCTCCCCGCAGATTTTTAATGTTTGACCTTTTTTGAGTTACTACTAATTGCATTACTGCAATTTTTTATGAACAATATTTAGTTATGATCTTTTTTAAATTTATTATAAGTTAAACGTATTTTCTTAGTTTTGTCATAGATCATGTCTAAAAAATAATCTCACAGAATCTCACTTTTCTGTGTGAGATTAGTTTATTCAACAAGTTGCAGATGTTGCGCCAGAGTAGCTAGGCACACAAGGCTCACCAGCGCCTCATTGAGGGAGGAGATGTAGCCACTGCCAGCCGAAGTGGTTCAGTGCAGCATCAGTCCCTTTCTCAAATTCGTGAAAATGAAATGCAATTATTTGTACATACTTATCTAATATACACTTAACTACATTTTAGAAATGTAAGCATATATTGCTTCATGAGATTCTTTGCTAGTATCAAAAGCTCTGATACCAGCTAAAGTTAACAATGGCTATCCCCTCAGTCAGCTTCTTTACTCTCTGGCTCGCTATCTACTCATGACTTCTGATAGCATATCATCCTCTTTGGTAAAGAAGAGCTGTGTGAATCTTATGCCACTTCGCAACAACTGTAGCCCTACATTCCCTGCTGACGGGATCGCCCTCAACAAGGAGCCCAAACAATTCCCACATTGGTGTTTTTTCTGTTATAGCTGGGGAATGAAGTATTTCACCCGCTCCATTTTCTTTCACAGAGTGTGACATCTTGACACAAGACACTAGCGCGGTTGGCTGTGTTTGTACAATACGGTGGGCGAGGGTATATGACATCACAACATGTGTGCACGTGTTTACGTTATAACTTTTAAGGGAGCGAGGGACACAGACAAAACATTACTTTGAAACAAGTTTTGAAAAGCTTGTTCATTTAAAAATGCTGTTGCTGTTGAATATGATAATATAAAGGTTTACGGATTATTTTCATGATATTCATATTTTCATCTTTTAATGGCCATCAGTGGCAAAAAATCAGTGGCAAAATAGGTAACCCGTGACAGGCCGAAAAGGAACAAATGAGATGGTCTAATAAATAAATGAAGGTAAAAAATCAGCTATTATCATTATGTAAGGAACTTCACATTATTTAATGAAGGTTTATCTCAATTTCTGACTGTTACCATACACTTGGCTCACCCTCTCTGTTTCTCTCTTTCTTTCTCTCTCTAGCTCTCTCTCTATCCCTCTCACTCTCTGTAATTATAACAGTGTAGGAGCTTAGGTTAGTGGTGAGGATGGATTGTTCAAGGAGGGGAAGCCCATTGGAAAATGGTTTCTGCTCAGTCTGAGCTGTTGTAGGCAATGGAGCAAACACTGCTTTTGTACTTCCGCACAGTCTCATCTTTACTCATGCTGCTTCCTTTTATTTGAGAGCACATCTATTATTACCGTGTTGGCAGTTTGTTCTAGCTCTGGCTTTATTATCTGTTCTCTAAATTAATTACATTTTGCATAAAGCCTTTTCATTGAACTCATGCCCCTTTTGGCATGAAACAGACTAGAGGTTTGTCTTTTTCAAGAAAAGTAGCAACACTGAAGAAGTATGTGTCAAGCTGGCACCACAATTAGGATTCACAAGCACGACTAATACAACGTCTGGTGAATAAAGGCTTTACTCGTAACCAATATCCGAGGGAGCAGGCAAAAATACAAGGTTTCTTACAAGCAGAGATCAGAACCATGGAACACTAGGAATTACGCTGGATAGGTTGGCACAATGGAACAACACGATCTGGCACAGGTGGGAAGGGGAGCACAGCTTAAATACACTGACGCAGAGTCCTAACAGGACACAGGTTTTAATAATCAAGGGTGGAGAAGCAATCAGGAAACCATATGACAACAAACCTAATTACAAGGCATGACAGTATGGAAGTGAGTGAATAAGGGTTTGTCATTTTTAGTAGCCATAACAGCACAAAAAATTGACATGAAAATTTAAAAAATCTGAAAGTGGATGTTGACGGGCTAGAAATTTTTTTTGTGAGCTCTTAAAATAATTCCGCCTAAATTATGACCCCTAGTATTTTGCTTGCATGACACCCCTGTGACAGAATGATTTCTGGTGCGACGGTGGCTCAGTTGGTAGAGCGGTTATCCACTTATCTGAAGGTCGGTAGTTTGATCCCAGGCCACTGCGGTCCACATGTCGAAGTGTCCTTGAGCAAGATACTGAACCCCAAGTTTCTCCCAATGGCTGTTCCATTGGTGTGTTAAGATAGCATAAAGGGCTACTGCTACTGATGAGCATGTGGCGCCATGCATGGCAGCCTCTCTCATCACTGTATGAATGTTTGTGTGAATGGGTGAATTATGGCTCACATTGTAAAGTGCTTTGAGTGGTCGTGCAGACTAGAAAAGTCCTATTTAAGTACAGTCCACAGTCCATTTGAAAATTAACTAACCACTTTGTCTCTCAGTGGGGTGTCAATTTCTTAAGTGTTTTGAAATCTTTCATGTATAATTTCATTTGTATTGTTACTTGCATAATTTCTTTTAATTTATATATATTTTAGAAAAAACAATTTGGTTTTCCAGATAGCTTTTGTTTCTCACTTTAGAAACCAATAAGGATTAACTGATATTACTAAATGTATTCTAGCACAAAACTATAACATTCATGGAAACTTCTACACATCTTCTCAGAAATGAGATTACATAAACTAATGCTAATATGCAATATTAGATGCAGAAATTTAAATATTAGTAAAGTATGTAAAGAGATGAGTCACATTTCTACTTTTCAGTCCTGTATACAATTAAGTTAGACAAATTATTTACCTATGCATTAAAATAATATAATAAAAATAAAGAAAGAAATATAAAAACATTATATATAATAAATTCTTCACTACTCCATTGTGGTTTATCTCTGAAAAGACCCCTGTCGCGTTGTACAAACAATCCCTCTGATAGGACTTGCCAAATTAAATGTGAAGCAATGTCCAAAACCAAAGTTGCCGTAGTGAGTAATTATATAGTGTATAGTCAGTCAGTCTAACATAGGCCTATAAACTGTAAAACATAGATAGATCTCCTAGAGATGATTTATATTCACCTAATTTTGAGTAAATCGAACTGAACGGTTAGTAAGTTACAGTTGAAAAAGAAGATGGGCTAAGAGGATGTGATGGACTCAAATGGACTAATGATTAGAAATGTTGTGTTCAGAAAATATTGTTTTTTGCAAAAAAGCTCCCGTTAGTGAGTATAACATGAACTATTAGAGTAAAACAAGACTGACCTCATTATTCATATGCACCATTTGGAATAAATGGCACCAACGGTTGATAGATTATGGCTGAAAACCTTTGGATATAAAGCTCCCCATATTGTCAAATATATACAACTGACTTCTCTGAGAATCAACTATTAAATTTGAAAATTATCCATGTCATAAGTAAATTTGGGATTTATTGCGTCAACACAAAGGAAATGTGGCAGCGGTGAAGTCAATTCCAAAATAATATATTTTACTTTTCTGGATAGTAAAATTCTGCCAATTTTGCCCATATCATGCATATCTGATTTGCCGTTAACATATATGTGTCTACTTCTGCTCTCCATATTACCTTATATCTATTTGATGGCATTTTTTTATTTTGAACACATTTTCTTTTTGGCACACTGGCTGATGACCTGAAACACTGTTGGTACTTAATAAGTACTAACAGTAAACTACTTAATAAGTACCAACAGTAAATCAATCCTTAAGACTTTCAGTTTGATTGAAAGTCAATGGAAGCACAAATAGGTCTACCTGATTCGCATTTCTGCCTGACGAAGTTCCGTAGTCGCCATTATGCCAGCTGCAGGGTAATCATATTGGAGCCACCCTTCACGGGTGTTTCGCAATTTGATACCGGAACATCTAAAGATGGTGGAGAATTGATAGGGACGTCTCCGTACTGCCCCTGCAGCTGGTCCTAGGACCCCCGCTTTGCCTACGCCTGCTGGGCTAAAGCGAGAAGCTCCCCTATTCCGTCTCCTCTGCCAGGTCTCCAAAAGCCTTTTTCAACTCCGTGCCTTTCACCCCTTGAGTTTTTAGTAGCCACTTAGTGGATGCTTCAGTGAAGTATATGCAACCAACCTCCATTGGGCATGTAAATGGTCTCCACCCAGCTTTTGAGCACGCAAATGCCAGCTCTGCATACTTCAACTTCTCCTTCTTCCTCTCAAAGGCAGCCTCTATTCCGTCTTCCCATGGGATGGCTGCCTCAGCCATCCTTCCATAATTTGGGTTGGACTACAGCATAATGTAAGGCCATAGGAAAGTTGTGAAGATCTCATGTGGGAACATCAGCTGGCAGTCAAGGTCAGCTCTCTCACATCCACTCACATCCGGGCGATATGAGAGGCACACCCTTGCATTGCTGGTTTGGGCCTTGCCCCCTTGCCTGACAAACTGGATCAGCTGCTGAGATGTTACCGGGCTTGCCCTGTTTGCATCCAGCCTATGTGCCTAAAGAATTTCAGCCAGCTTGCGCAGTTGTCCTCGGAACATACCAGAGATGCGGGTTCTGGGGATTTGGATGGGTGTCGTATGTGGCCTTGATCAGGAAGCCAATCCCTGCCCGGGGGATCTTCCACATATCGGCACAGGTAACCTTCCTGTTGATCACAGCCTCCCTCGTTGTCGATCTCCCTTGCTGACCCGGACCCCCAGCTCTGATTTAGAAGCGCTCTTCTTCCATTATCAACATCTTGGAAATAACCAGGTCTTTCTACTCCTTCCTTTTGGCTTTGGACCACATTTTGGTTATGAACCCCCAACAAGTACCGATCTTGCCTAGTTGCTTTGAGCCAACTATCTCCTGCTCCGCTCTCCTCCAACTATACTGCCTGCTCTGCCTTCAGCTCACGTCCATTTCAAACATGGGCGTTGGTGTTTTGGACAGACAGGTCATGAGTCCCTCAGCTGGCACACGAGCATCACGTATTCTTGTATGTAGCCCAAGCTAATGGATTACAGTGGAAGCTTCAGGGTGTTTATCCCACACAGTGCCGCGTTGGAAAGACAGAGAGGGAGACTCAATTACGTATGTTATTTTTGGCTTTTGCATCCATCTTCTGCCCGTTGTCGAGGTGATATCACACTACTTTAAGAGCAACATCAAGTGCTGGTAGAGGGTATGCTGGTAACACCAGACCTTGAATTTTCCTTGAAAGGAGCTTTGGTTGGTAACAATGGCAGCCATTTACTTGTCAGACAGGTCGGCCGTATTAAGCGTTCTGAGGCTTTGTACCTGATGGTCTGCCGGGAGTGGGATTTTTTCACCATCAAACATGAAGGACATGCTGTCGTTAACGTCTCATTGAAGCTAATTGGACCCAAGAGCAGGTTACTGACAAAAGGCGATTGGTTTAAACCGGTTTAAGAGAGTGAAGCAAGTACTGGAATACTGACTTGAATGCTGGCAGGCTTAGATCCGATGATCTTGAACGCCCCTGTGAAGAGGATGGGGTTGATAAAACAGCCCACTGCTATCTCTTTTTCCGGCTGATGCCAACCGGTCGAGGCTTCCTGGGTTATGTATCACACATGGAAGTTGTTGAAGAAGTTGCGTACTATGCTCTGGATACATGATGGAATGAAGAAGAAGTCAAACAAAAATGCTATAAGAGGGTGCCATACAGAGCCGTAGGCATTAGCAAGGTCCAACTAGACTACGTGGAGAGTTGACTTGCTTTGCTTGGCTGTCTGTATTTGCTCCTATACCATAGTCAAATTTCTCCACACAACTTGGAAACCCTCGGAATCCTGCCTTCCATCACCTGGTGACAATGTAGTTATTTAGGTAGAGAGTCTTGCCATACTACATTCAGCATTGCGATGCCTCTGAACTGACTGATGTCGAGGGAGTCCTCCTTTCTCCACCTGGGGACGTTCTTATATACCCTATATGGTACGCCATTTTGCCTGGGTGCTGATGTAGCTGTTGCATGCTCTACCACCTGCTTGGCTTCAGACCATCTGGGGGGTGTGGTTTCAAACAGGGCGGATGTTTAGGTGCTTGCGGTACATGCCCCTACATTCTCCTTTTGACTGTCACAGAGCTGTGATCTTCCAGCTCTTGTTCAGAGATCTTTAATGTCCCCGACTTGTTCTCCTCCAGGAGGCTTTGGGCACATCTGAATGGGTTGCGGAGAAAGCTTGCCCCGGCTCTCTCTCTGTGGCTTCTGCATTTCCTGATTCCTTCTGCTCACCTCAGGTGTGCGAGACTGGCTTTCTCCACCAATCTGGTCCCACGGAGTCTTCATGCCATCCTTTTTCCTGTTCTTTGGCCTTCCTCGAGGATTTCCACAAGAGGCGTCCCTCCTTAGCAGCTGATAGATTTCCTTTTCCCGCCTCCCGCTCTGCTTAGTAAGCGGCTAAGTAAGAGATGATGTTTGGGGTGTGAGGGGGAGGGGGGCATGTTATTCTTAAAGAGCAATTATCCCAATCTGACTAAGCTAATTAGAGAAGATGAATGCTGACATGAGGAAAAACATGTGACGACTCTGAGCGGCGGTGTGAAGAGAACATTGCTACTGAAAACCAGAGTAAAACACAAAATGATACACAAAATGATTTTACTGATATATTCTAATGCAAGCTGGAGAAGAATGGGTTCCCACAATGCCCTTTGTTGTTGAGATCTAGGAGGAAGTAGATCAAAATAATTACTGAATCTGACTCTTGCTGGTGGATTAAAGTTATAGTTACATAATCCTAAATAAATAAGCTGATAAAACCACTTCTAATGTTCATTCTGTAGTGTGAGCTGAAGACCTACTATTCAGGCAGCACAATGCCATGTGACAGGATGTCACATATCTCATTTTTAATGATCCTGATGCTTGCGACATGGCGCATATCTATTTTCACACAACCAGCTCTGAGGCTTGCTTGACTGTATTGTTTTGTATTAAAGGTGTTTCTACTGCATTGCACTAATCTGATGAAACGCGTTAAATATTGTCTGTACACTTTTCAAACGTTGCTGCTTTATTACAGGCAAAGCCAACAGAAGGCATGGCATAAGAGTGCTGTCAGGAATATTAAGTGAGGCAGCCTGAGCAATATCGAATATAAATGAGGTTATTTTACACTGCAGAGCTCTGCAAACCGACGCACAGACTTCTCTCTTTGTAATAAATCATTCCAATTCAGGCAGCCTCTACTCTTAGGGCATTGTTTAATACTATCTGCAATAGAGAGGAGAAATAAATTGGTTTACATAGCAAAAGAAATAGTGTCGCAGTTGGAATGCATGATATGATGATGAAGAATAGAATATACTTGACTTATTGATGATAATGAACTTGCAGATAGAACTGTGTTGCATGGCGGTTGTCATGAGGTAATAATATTAAGAGGCGAAACTGGGGAGAAATCCCAAGTAAGCAGTAAAGGTAGCAGAATAAGATTTTCTGAAATAGCATTTTTGTCCCCACCCACCCCTTTCAATGGAATGACATAAAAATGCTATTTATTTCTCCACCCCTTCCCACAGTACTGCTTTTGCCACGGTGAGATTAATATTTTGTCTGAGATGCCGAGGACTAAAGATGAAGTGACAATTACTCGCTGATAAAAAACGTTCTTGCTTCCTCTCTTGTTGTGGCAGAAACAACTTTCATTAGATCACCTCTTCTCTGATTTGCAGATACTAAGAAATAGCCATGTTTAGTCTGTGTGTGTGTGTTGTTTTAAAAGAAAAACAATGTCGGCTGGTTATTTTACTGTGATAAAGAGAAGTAAACATTTTACTGCATCCTGCCTGCAGCAAGGACCATCATTAACAAGGGAGAGAAAACAGTTTTTGCTGTACTGCATGTGCTTTTCAGAACGCTGAGAACTCTGTATCATTGAGAATTATAGCTCCATGTCAAATGTGTTGCATCAATCCCAAAATATGAGAAACATGTCAAGGCTATTCCCAGTACAACAGTTACATCAGTCAGACAGATTTTCAGCACGAAGATGTGAACATGTCAATGGCGACTATACAAAGTGTTCTGTTTCATTGTATTACCCATATATGACAGCGGTTTGATGAATGGAGCTTGTAGAATCTCATCTTCCTCTCTTTAGAAATGTGGTGGAGTGGATAGCTGAGCATGAGCACCGTGGATATGACATTTGAGACTAGGGTCCAATGAATGTGGCAAGGAAGATTTTATCTACTTTATTACCAGACTTCTTGATCTGCTGGGTCTGAATAAGTGCTGGTGCACCTGTCATTCTTGGAGGATGAGATTCCCACCTTTCTATGCTACGAAAATGATGGTTGATTACTAGGATCTGCAAAACGCAGGGATCATGGTTTGGTGGATTAATATTCTCCTGTTGTTGCCTTTACCCATATCTCCTCATGCACAGTGTTTCCCCAAAAACATCTCTGTGTTCAGAGATAGGACGGCTTTCTCAGGATGATTAGCTAAATATTCACCAGGTTATGTGTAGAACCGTACCTGTCAGGGGATGAAACATGATTTTTGTAAATGGAAAACATTCTCCCATGCTACTGTTGGAAATCTTACTGCATCGTATGGTAACGTGAACAGTAAAAAAAGCTACCAGACACCAAGTAGTCTCCACTTTTCAAGGGCGCACATGGGATATCCTGGCTAGCTTCTAATATCAAAGCAATTCAAGAGAATACAAGCCAACAGCCATGATTCATCGTCCCAAATTTTATGTTTATTCAGCAAACCCTACAATGTTCGGGATAGGGGAAAAAAAACAGACCAACCTGTTTACATGATCCAGAACTTAGTTGACAGCACTTCGCCCAGCAATGAATGAGCTTCATCACTTCAACCACTGTGATGGTAAGCAACAACCCTCAGGCAAAATTATTGCTAAAAATATCAAAATTAGATGGAAATTTGATCGATCGATCTAATTCCTAGATCGATCTAATCTCATACATACCCTTTTTTTAATTGAAAAGGGGCTGGCTGAAGCCCCCACTTTTCACATATCAGATTCTCCAGATTCTCTTTTAAACTATCAAAAGCAAAAACTAGAAACAAGGAAGGAATACAGCTGAAATCAAGTAAAGGGAAGCAAAAAAGAAATCTAACAGAATACCAACAGAACCCTGTTCGATTGCTATGGCAATCCCGATTATTTTCTTGTTGCATAATGGCAACAAAACTGGTTTGACATAAATATAAACAGAAATTGTAAACACTTTAAATGCAGTGTCTGCAATTTTGTGGTGAGAATTAAGTATGTTGTTTAATAAACAATCTATGTGTTTTCACATAGCACTTTACTGTATGTCTTTATAAAGGCTTTAACCTACCAAATATGATAAGCGCTCATAATATTTTAGAGGATTCACTGCATTACAGCCCTTTCACTTTTTTTTTGTTCTTAATAATAAATATAATTCCTTTCTAGTGTTCAAATAAAAAAAATAAATCAATCAGTGAGTCATTATTGCAAGAAAGTCTCACCGGCAGTACTTATACCGGCAGGAATGTTATTTATCACAATGCTGGAGCCACTGATTAAGATCTTCTTACCAGCGTATAAGACATCAGCAAACATTCGCTGATAATCTAATCAAAGCCCATACAGTCTGAAATAAAGAGCAGCTGCAAGCACACTGAGGAAAAGAACAATGATAAACTGTACGGCACAATCTAATTTTCTGTTATATAAAACAGCACACCTTTTAATGCTGTTTCTATAAATCTAAAAGTCCCCCATGCTCAATATGAAATTGCACTGTTTCTGGTGACAGGCAAAGCTTTGGTGCAATATATGGTTACTTCTTTTCATAAGGTAGTAAAACCTCTAATTCAGTCTGCAATAAAGTGGCTGAGAGAAGCTGATTCTTTCCAGAACATTAATCATAAAAATTTAATGGATATCAAATATTTAATAAAGTGGAATGTACAACTTGTATTACTATGGCTTTCTCCAAATCGATCATGTAGAAGAAAATTCATAATTGAAATTATGCTTGCAAGGGCAAATCATTAAGATTTCTATTCGCCTTCACGCTTCAGGAAAATGATATATACACCCTGCCAGTGATGTATGGGCTATTAGAGGTGGAAATAAATGATTGCTGTCTCTTCTAAAAATGAGTGCTTGATTATATGATAAAAATAAAGTTATTTGATCATTCTCACGCCACTGATTCTCATACTAAGCTTTGGTTTCATGGAAAACTGTAAAATAGCAATTATCTCGATCTGTAGCTTTATAAACATGAAAATGTTTATTGTTCATATAAACAACTGCATGCCAAGGTCTCTGCAGACGGAGTTGCTCTGTTGTTAACTAAAGTTTGTAATGGTCTCAATGCATTTATGCCTCATATATCAGACACAGGCCGACAGAGCAATGATGGAATACATTTTAAAGGACCCAATATCCTGTTTGAAGAGGCCACTGCCATTAGGGAAGGGGGTTTTTGGTCTGCAACAAAGTTTAGGTAGGTGGTGCATAACAAAGTAACATCCATATAAATGACAGGACTAATAGTTTCAAGGCAGAACATTGTTCAAAACATCACACTAAGTCCCCCTGTTTGCCTTCTTCTTATTGTGCATCTTGGTGGATTCTCCGGTCCAGGTAAGGGATGCACAAAGCCGGCTGTCCACAAAATGTAAAAAAAAAAAAAAAGGCTCATTAAACCAGGCCACTTTCTTCCATTGCTCTGTGGCCCACTTTTCCACTTCTGATGCTGACGTGCCCAGTGTTGATGCTGTTTTGACTTGGGTTAGCAGGCAGTTACAGATTTAGACGTGCAGTAATAAAATTGTAATGACTTGGCCAACATTAACACATTGGTGTCAACTGAAAAGTCCATAATTTCCATTGAGTAGGAGTGTTTGCGAACATAGCATGGTAGATGAGAAGTAAGTACTGAGAGTTTCAACACATCTTTCCCCCTTTGGTGCCATGATTTGGACTGAGGCCATTCCCTTTCGGAGGAAATTCCTCTATACAAAGACTCATACCTCCCCCTCCATCTTAGTAGCTCTGCTTCTCTTTGATCTGCTCATGTTCTCTTGAAAGGATGAAACACATCAAACAGAAAGGACCATGAGCTGAGTGCGACTCTCATGCAAGCAGCTATTTCTTCATGGCATTTCACTGATTTGATAAAAGTGATCGATACTATTAAATAATGTATCATACCATGTTATCCTGTTTTGGGGTCTGGGTATCAGTGCCTCGTTGTGATTTTAAAGGAGATGGGCTTTTCACTTTAATGAATGTGGAGCGTCCTTTTGGAGCAGAGTACTGAAAATATGAATTATGGAGTAGGACTACAAAGAGTTCCTATAGAAAGCACCTGATCAGATTATCAAACATTTATCATCAGCTGCATGTTTGACCGGACTCAGAGGAGGACAATATAACTTTGGAAATGTTTCTACACCTAATGGATTATCGAGTACAATTCGATCTCAAAACACTGTGCCGCTTAACTTTTGTCCATTTCTCATAATTAGTTCAACCTTGATCCTGTAAAAATGTAAAAAGGACAGAAATACTACCTTTTACCCAGTAAACGTATTTCCTGCTTTCTCCCTTACACATAAGGATGCTCTGATCCAATCTGTCAGTTTGTTAGTGCTGTCTCTTAATTGAGTGCATTGTCGTAACGCACACCATGGCGTATATTTCATACATTATTATTGCTCCCCTTAATAAAATCTGTATTTCTGCACAGTGGGCCACCAATTCAGAAGCCACAAAAATCTCTGTCCATGTTACATATTTGGCAGGGATGTTCCAGTCAAGTGTTACACATTGCATACTTCAAAATAATATGAGATAGTGTTACATTTATTCTGAAAGATTTTAATGTTTCCCCTTCATCATTTCCATCATATGTAAAATAGGCATCTACAGTATGGCACATAAAAGCAGTAACCTTATATTAATTTAGCACATCTTGCATGAGCTAAACACTGTATGACCCATGAAAATAGGCAACAAGGGTAAAATGGTGAATCTACATTGCCCATAGGTGAGAGTGTGAATGGTTGTCTGTCCTCCAGGGAAGGAGCTATTCAGCTTATCAAATTAACTTTTATGTCAACATTAGCTGCTTCCATACTGAACAAATATCTTTTTTTTAATTAAAAGTATATACTTTAGAAATAGGCATCATGTGCTGGCGATATTTGTGATTATGTCCTTGTTTTAATATCAGCTGAGGTTGTGCCGAGGCATTCTATGACTGGCTTGCTTGCTTTTTGAGAAAGGGGTAGTGGTGAATGATGCGTGAGCCATGACTGCATGTAACGTGCACTGCTCACCAATAGTTTATTTTCTCCGCACACTACACCCAGATGTGTTGGATAGCACAGTGTAAATGATTGTGGCGCCAGAGTAGCAAGCAGTATATATAATAAGAATCCTGCATGTGCACCAGTATCACTTTGACTTTGAACAGCTGCAGATCCTGGGATGATAGCATATAAAGCTGTTGGAGCTGCAATTGCAAACTGGTTTTCATGTATTTATGCAGAACACTGGCATACAGTAGGTATTTCACCTAGATAGATAGATAGATAGATATATAGATAGATAGATAGATAGATAGATAGATAGATAGATAGATAGATAGATAGATAGATAGATAGATAGATAGATAGATAGATAGATAGATAGATAGATAGATAGTTAGATAGGTAGATAGATAGATATTCCAGTTACATATAGGTAATGATCATAAAAAAAAGGACGGGGTGTATATAACGTGTGTAAACTCTAGTCCTAATCTCAAGCCCAAACTACCCTCTATAAATCAGACGTCATCATTGATTGAATATGTTGTCCTACATATCTCCTTCTTGCAGGAGATTTATGGGGCTGAGTCATCCATCAAAGCGTTTATTGTGTGAAGAACAACCTATCTTCGTTCTCAATGAACATGGTATTTTAAACATGAGAACAAGACGATGATGGAGTTTAGTTCTGTCAAGCAAACAGAGGATTGCAGTAAGTCAAATTATTCCAGGAAGAAAGACATTGCATCAGCACAGGATGGCAACATTTGGATGCAGCTTAAGTGGTGAGCCTCTATTCTGATAGATTCAACATTTTATCATTATTTTTTCATTACCAATGGAAGTGGTTGAGACAATGAAAATGCCCCCGGCAACCAAACATCGGAGTCGGAGTGGATGCTCTTCCCCTTGTAAACAATCGTTGAGTATACATTGACCATCATTAGAGCTGAAGAAGAGCAGGTAAGCAAACAACATAAATCAAACATTGAGCAGATTGAAACTCTACTCACCTAAAGTTGCTGTTGGCTCAAGGTCAACAGCAATGTTAATTGAATTTTGCTATTGTCAAAGTAATTGTTGGGATCAATTCTAAATTTCATCCCAGACATTTGAACTAGAACAAAGAAAGAAATAGTCGCTTCGTAAAAGAGAAAAGAAAAGAATAACCTGCATGCAAATAAATTCCTTAATTAGATGAAATGCTGTGCAGGGCTAAAAGAAGCACGGCTATTCATACAAGGCAATGTGGCCACTTTACCATTTTATATATAAATATATATATATTAATGTAATCAACAAAATATGACATAAACACTTCAAAACTAATGTAAAATTTGTCCTAAAATATTATTATAAATACCAGTGCTGCTCTTTTCTAATATAAACAGAAAGTCCTTGTAATTACCTTGTAATTAACACAATTGTGTTATTATATTTTTACATTTCCCTATTGCTTTGTAGAATATCTGTTAAATCCTACCTTTTACGGGAAAAGGCTATCATTTTTCACATACTACAGAGTGACATGGGTAGTCTGTTGCAGAGAAACGCTTACTGAGGTTTCTTTAAAGACCCCCTGAAGAACAAATCAGATCTGAGATCTGTGGAAGTTGGAGCTGTGATAAAAAGGAAATATGAGGGCTGTGAAACAAACTTTTGGAAAGGTCTTACAACCGACAAAACAAAAGCAATATTTCTAGAGGTAGCAATAAAGACAAGCACTGATTAAATATTGTTGTATTGAAACACATTTTTATTAAAATATTACACTCACATAACAAAGTTACCTTTGTATTATATAGTTATTGTCTCCCCGCAACAAAAAAGACGTGGTGTCTTGGAACAAGTACTGTCTGGCTGTGTGCGTGTGTGTGTGTATGGGTGTGTGTGAGAGAAACTTCAAAGTGAAGACGTTTTCTCAAAAAGCATTCAGGATAGTAGAATGAAATTTTGCGTGGAGCTTTAACGCGTGCTCTGCTGGATTGACCCTGAAAACTACTGCTGAAGAAAATATTTCCACTGGAGTTAATCCAAAATTTGCCCCTGCCACCTAGTGTAGCAAACTGAACACGTTTTCTCCAATTTAGGAAAATTAAAAGTGGTGCACCCCTCAAATGCGGCGAACAGTCTTATATTGTATGTGTTTTTAGATGGGTTGAGGAAAAATAGCAGCACAGCACCCTAGTCCGCATCATGTGTTTCACATAGAAGCATGATATTTGGTGCACATGTTTATCATGTCAAGATCCGTGGGAAAAAAAAAGAAAAGAAAAGACTTGTTGAGATTGAAATTTGGTCAGTGCCAACTGAACATCAAATGGATGAAAATTTCACAAAAGTTTCTAATAACCTCACAGGTGTGGCCATGGCAGCAGAACTTTTATCAATATTTTGCCTTTGTGCCCAAACTTTCATGTTGGACAAAAGCCCTGACCTGAATAAATCTACATGCATATGTGCAATTTTAATGTAGTCGCTCTTGCTGGTGGTAAGGCCTTCTGTTACTTTGGTTCATCATGTGATGCAAAAGGAGAGGTACTAGTGGCTGTTGTGTAGTGCCAAATAGTGGTCAAATAGATGTGCGTTATGTAACGCCTATAAGTCTTCTGGATTTTAAAGGCCCTACAGAAATTTAACAGATTCTTCTATTTAATTTAATTTATTCTTGGAATAAATGAGCCCCTTTATTCCAAGACTATAGAGGATTTAGTTTTAGAGAATTTTAGTCATGTGATCATGCCACACAAGATAGTCTTTTGGTTTCAACGACTGGCCCCCCACACAAGCAAATAAGGGTTGAATCTCACAGGTGTCCTTTTTATATTTCATTATTTCATGAATGTTACTTTTAGGGTTCAATTCAAACTTTTCTGCATATGATATGAGATTTTCCGAAAATCTTAGGGTTGTTCCATACAAGTCTACGGATTGATAAAGCGATGAAGCTTACATATGAGTAATGTCTACGCACGTGTTTGGGAGAATGTTTGACTACATATTGTGCTTAATACATTTAAGATAAAATGTGATTAATCAGGGTTGCACGGTGGGTGTCAACTCTGCATCATAGCAAGAACGTACTGGGATCAAATCCACCTCTGCTGGCTTTTCTGTGTGGAGTCTGAATTTTCTCCTCGTGTTTGTATGTGTTTTCTCGGGTAAATCTGGCCTCCTCCCACAGTCCAAAAACAAGCAACATAAGTGAATTGGTGGATCTAAATTGCCCGTAGGAGTGAATCTGAGAGTGAATGTTTGTCTGTGTGCCAGGATTGGAGCTATTCAGCTTAATAAATTAAGTTTTATGTCAACAATAGCTATTTTCAGACGAAGTTGCTCTGCTGTTAACTAAAGTTAAAGTTATGTGTCACAAATCTGTATACGTATTCATTTTTTGTTGAAGTATCTACATTAGGAATAGGTATCATTATTAGTAACTATGTCCTCTTGTTCTAATATCAGCCGAGGTTGTGCCGAGGCATTTTGTGATTGGCTTGCTTTCCTTTTGAGAGAGGGGTAGTGGTGAATGATGCGTGAGCCATGACTGCATGTAACATGCACTGCCCACCAATAGTTTATTTTCTCTGCACACTACACCCAGATGTGTTGGATAGCACAGTGTAAATGATTGTAGCGCCAGAGTAGCAAGCAGTATATTTTATAAGGATCCTGCATGTGCACCAGTATCACTTTGATTTGAAAAGCTGCAGATCCTGGGATGATAGCATATAAAGCTGTTGGAGCTGCAATTGCGAACTGGTTTTCATTTATTTATGCAGAGCACTGGCATGCAGCAGGTATTTCATCTACAATATATTCCAGGTGCATATAGGTAATGAACAGAATCATGGAAAAAGGTTGGGGTGCATATAAATTGTATAAACTCTAGTCCTAATCTCAAGCCCAAACTACCCTCTTTAAATCAGAGGTCATCACTTATCGAAAAAAGTTGTCCTAAATATCTCCTTCATTCATGTGATTCATAGCGCACAGTCATCCATCAAAGCGATTATTGTGCGAATAACAACCTATCTTCGGTCTCAATAAACATGGTGCTTAAACCTGACAATGTGACAGTGATGGATTGGAGTCCTGTCCGACAAAAGAGAATTGCAGTAATTATTCCAGGAAGACACAACTGCAACAACAACGTATCAGCACAGGATGGCAACATTTGGATTCAGCTTAAGTGGTGTGCCTCCTTCACACATACAGCACTTGATTTCATAATATATTGATTTCATGTCTGGCGCTGTCAGTGACTTTAACGATAGCTGTGAGCCGAGCCAACTATCTCTCCGTCAGATGAACATGATGACAGTAGATCAAAAGTATACTGTATCGGTAAAAGCACATTCTGGGCGTCACACCCTGTGAGCAGTGTAACAGATGAATAGGAATTTCTGATTAAGCTGCACATTTCTGAAGAGATAATTCAGGCAGTGCCATGTACTTCTTATGATCACATGCAATTGTAACCTACATCTGCATTTTTTACCTTCCTGTGTTCTACATTTCTCTTCAAACTTGTGAATTCTCATTAGGGCTGAAATGCAAAGCCACCATTAACCTCTGTTCTCTCCAGTATCTGTATTTGCACTCAAATTTGAACGCATTAAAAAAATTTTGAAAGGATCAGAATTCATTAAAAATGTGCCTTTTTAATAGTTTGATTGTTGACACAATGTTTATTACAATCAATTAATGTTTCTTCCACCAATCAAGAAAAAAACAGTCCAAACATTCACCAAAATCAAAATTCAAAATTTAAAAAAATAGTACAAGTGAACCTGAAGAATAGATCAGCCATCACATGTTAATACTCTGGCTGATAACTGATGACTGGTATTGATCTAGTATACTTATAATTAATGTAATTTACATTAAGTCCAGCAGTAGGAATAGTAGGAATCTATATTTGGATTACTAAACCCAAAATGTTTTGTTAAATGTTAAACAAAAATAAATATGTGTATGGTGTGTAGCATAGCACAGTGTATAGTATAGCATATACTGTGCTATGCTATACTATACTACACAGTAATGTACTAGTACGATTCTCTACTATACTATTCTATATTATACTATACTCTTCCATATAATACTATTCTATTCTATTCAAGGCTACACTATACTGTACTGTACTATTCTATTCTATACTATTATGTACTATGTTATGCTACGCTATTACATGCTATTCTATATTATATGCTCACCCAACACCCACTCCACTCTGAATGAGATCTTGCACTTGCTTTTTTGTTGTTGTGTCATAGATGTAACAAGAATCGTGCTTATAGCTTGATATGACAATTTCAGTCCATAGATTTTTGTTGTTCTTGCCTCTGAATTTTGAGGAAAGGTCTCTTCAAAATTTCTATGTTTGGTCTCATAATGACGTTTCAAATTGGAAAAATAAACCAGAGCTAAGGTCTCCCACATATTAGGCACATTGGTCTTGTGCTGGTTGGAGGTAGAATTAATGCAAATTTTTCAGTAAATTCCTCTTTGAATTGCAGATTTTCACTGTCCACTTTTCTTTTACCGGAAAACTTTGAACATGCCATTTTCATCCAATCTAGGCTTTTACTACTGGCAAAGTATGGATGCGCGAACCGATCCAAAAAGTGTAAAAAAGTGCCGTTCTCGCTGCAGCAGTGAACTCTCAGTGACCCAGTAACAGCCTATCAGCGCATCGATGGCATGGACATGACAGCCCATTCACATGTGCTGAACAAACCAAACACACATAGTGAAGTTGTCACATCTTCAGCTCAGGGTCCGCAGAAAGGTGGCTCGCGGGCCAGATGTGAACCGCCTACAGACGGCCGCTGTACTACACTATTGTCTACTAAACTACACTTTACTATTCTGTACCATACTTTACTATTCCTTACTATAATATACTATAATATAAAATACTATACTATTGTGGTGATACTTTATATCACGAGGGGTATGGTTGTTTGTGACCAATTAGGTATTACTTTTATTAATTAAAAGGAAGCCAGTCAACGCCACCTTGGGAGTTTCACACAAGGAATTAATGGTATTCAACCATCGTAAGAACACACAGGCTCCTTATACTGATAGGCAGTAGACGTGGTTCTAATAAAAAGTTGACACTTTATTTCACAATCTTATTAAAACGTTTTAAAAGATGACTGTTACAACATTACTCAGAGAAAAAGGGGAAATTGTCTGATGACACAGTGCTGAGTCGTACCACTGGGGAGATGGCACGTGACACACGACCAAGGGATACAAATCACACACAAAGGGGGAAACCACCACCTGGGACACCAGCACTACAACCTTGGGTTCTCAGCAACAGCAGAGACAGAAAGTCAAATTAGTGGGGCTGCACTCAAAGAAATCCAAAAATAACAAGAAGTACACAGGATAACAAACTAAACAAATGGATAATAACAATTAGCTAAAAAGGGGAATTTGATTAAAAATGAACCCAAAATGAACCCATTCCCAAAATACAAAAACTATAAACGGTAAAGAAACAGGGTCAGGTTAAATCAAAAGGGGTAAATTAAATAAACCAGAAGGAAAATCATTCATTCCCATTAGGTGCAGCACTCATATGTTGGTCAATTAGAATAGAAAGCAGTGCTAGGAATGTACCCAACAGTTCACATGGTCCCACAATAATCAGCCTTCTTAACAGCCAAGTAAAGCCATAAGCGAAGTAAGCTCCATAAACGATGAACCGGCTGAATCAAGTAGGCTAAGTTGCAGTGCATCTACAGTGGAGCTAGAGCTAAGCCAGAGGCAAAACAGTAGCCACAAAGCCAGTCAGGAGCAAACTAAGCAAAGTCAGAGCAGTAGCTACGAAGCCGGTATGAGTAAACATTAACAGAGGCCAAGCAGAGGCTACAAAGCCGGTACAGGCAAAGCAGATATTACAAAACTGATGTAGGCCCTGTGTCAGTCTCCCCGCCACAGCTCTGCAGTGCAGTGTTTAAGGAGCAGGTCCACAGCTTCAATGATGGCCGGTTCAAGTCCCACCGGGGTCTACTTGTTATCGGGTCCTTGACGCTTTGGGATGCCCCCACTGCCCGGGGTTGAGACGGAGAGGGTAGCATGACGTCAGTGAGAATCGCACCCACCGATCCGATTAAGATTTGATGGATGGCAGATCGATACATGATTATACCTCAATTTGGTTATAAGCATATGTATAATATCAGTCAGTGGCTCATTTTCCAGTAGATTTAATACAAAATATTAGTTTGCTATTTTTTCTGTTTGAAAAAATCCATGCATTCTCAAGAGATGCAGGCTTGAGAAAGTCATTCAGACAAATCATTAAATAAAATCACAGAAAATCTGGGTTTCAGTCCTCTCCTGACTTCAATCTGTGAATAAGACAAACGATTGACGGACATGTTATGTATGCAGCTCTGCCTCAGGTTCGGACAGAGGAAACGGGAACAACCTTTTCTTCCTTGAAGCTAACCTGACAGCGAGCAGGTTAACTTCACGGAGTAAATTACTGCAGTAAATGAGTCAGACTTTAAAGAGTCCCGCTTTCTGGAACGGAAAACTCAGAGTTTCCCTCCTCTCCGGCTTAACTAACTCAGTGTCCACTAAGCCCGCTTCCCGAAGTACCCCAGTTCACCATCATGGTGATAAATGAGCAGACTGCATCTCTAATAAACACTATACAATATTATACCATAATATACTATGAAATACTATGCTATGTTACACTATACTTTTCTATAAAGTGTATACCATACTATAGAATACTTGTAGGACACCTGATTAAACACAAGATGCAGGTTTTGAATTATAATTTAATTTAATAAGGTTAATAATAAGGCAACAAGGCTATCCAATATTCAAATCACCAGCATGAAAAATAATTTGCCCCCTGAACCTCATAGCTAGTTGTGCCACCTTCAGCGGCACCAATTGCAAACAAAAACCTCTGATAACTGGAGCTCAGCCTCTGACATTGCTGTCATAGAATTTGAGCCCACCCTTCTTGGCAGTGAAGACGAATGTAGGCACAACAGAGCATTGGAGAGTTTGTGAGCAGGTTCCTTCCACAATATCTCAATAGGGTCCAAGTCCTGTCTTTGACAAGGCCACTCCCAAACTCTATCGTTATAACTTTGGTACCATTCAGACTTGGACTCTTCTGCTTGTGACCACTGTCATTCTGCATGACAAGGTTTAGCTTGAGTGTTAACTCACAGACTGATGATCTGACATTTTCTATCTGAACTTTTTTGGAAATGAGAAGAATCCATATTTCCAATTCGTTATGCCAATTTGTCTTGGCCCTGCAGCAGGCACACTAAATTGCCACCTCCATGTTTGACTATAGGTATATGTTTATTGTTCTTTTTGTGTGCTATATATTGGACTTACACCAGATGTAACGGAAAAGCTATCTTTTAAACAGTTCAACTTAAAACTCATTATTCCATTCAATAATCTTCTGAAAGCTCCGAGGATCATCACGGTGTGTGAGGAAAAATTTGTGTTATTCTGTTAAGCAGTGTCTTTCCCTTTGCCACTGTTAAAATTGATGCCACTTTTGCCATGAACATTGACCCTAACTAAGGTTAGAGAGTCTTGCAGTTCATTCAATTTTGTTCTTAATATTTGAGCATTTGCCATGCTCTGTGAGGAATTTTGGAGAATTTGGTACTTTTTTGTATTTTATTTCGGAGTAGGCAAACACCTTTTCTTACAAGCATTTTTGGCATGAGATTAATCCTTTTGGATTAAAAACAAATATTTGAATACATGAATTTTTGTTTTGTTTTGAGTTAAATTTAAGATCTGACAGAGTTTAATATTATATACACCAAATAGCTGAAGAAACCAGAACCAGGTGAAATACTGCTTCACAGTATTTACTCTTTAACTGCAGGATAAGGAACACAAAGTCCACAGTAGAATCTCAGAACTTACAGAAGTGGTGTTTTTATGGTGCTCATTGTGAGCAATAGTGTTGAGATATAACGGAGAACAGCTGGCAGGTGTTTCTCCTGCTTTGGCGATTGACCTAACACTCTTAAATCTTTCATAAATGTTCACTCGGGACTGTATACAGCAAATATGCCCTGGCATCGCCATTTAGATGCCTAAAATCAGCCGAGTAACGGGAGTCGATACTTCAGTGCTACATTAATAATAAATAGGTACAAACAGGAGGTTAAGGGCCGCCTGATGCATGGCTCTGCTCTGTGCACCGCATAGTTCACATGATTGGTCAATGTCACTCTATCCCCCATCTGTTTGTCATCTTGGACAGCCTTTAGACATGACAGAGAACATCCTGGACGCTGGAATCATGAGTGGAGATTCTGCTGTGATCACTCCCAAGTGACACACCTTATAGTCTACTATTTTAACCTGTTCAAAATAGTGCCACATATTGACTAATACACTATTGATCGACCTGATATCATATTAAAGTGTACACTAACACGTGTATGACCTGAATATACACCCTGCTGCCTGTACGCTCTAGTATTAGAGAAGACTATTTCAGGCGGATGAAATAAACTACCTGCACTCATTCAAGGATGGCTTTCCCTAGTGAATAGATTTCATCTCCTTAACAGGAGTCATTAATTCTTAGTGACAAAGAAATTAATTCCTTACGTTGTGAGAAAAGCACCTATCATTGGCAATCATTAGTTTAGCACTCCATAATCACCCCTTCATGCTGGGTGTTCATCAGAGGGCCTGCAATGCTGGAGCCAAAAGAGAGATAGGCCACTATCACCAAGGACAGGAAGTGGAAATTGCTTCATAAACCATAAGTAATACCCAATAAAACAGGAAAGTAGGAAAGCAACTGGCACTTACCAACATAAAAGTATTGAGTAAACTCATTTTCATGTTGAAGGTTCATGATAGCATACGAGAATAATTCAGAGAAAGAGAGATGGCGCCATGTGGTGTTCATGGCTTTAAACGTTCTGTGGGAACAGGAACAATCTGTCTTCATTGAGGCTGTGATATGATGAGACAACCTGAATGGTGATTAAGCTTGATATGTTACCTGCACTCCTCAGCCCATGCTTTTACAGAGTAACAAGCTCCAAAAACAAAAGGCAATGTTAAAGTTATGGCCTGTCATCTCATACTTTCTGCCCCTTATGATTTTTCACAGTCACAACAGCTGACTAATGAATTCTATTTGAACCAAGAGTAGTCGAACATTAAAGCTTTTTCCACTCTCGGCCCGCCTATTGATGTTGTTTAATCTAGGAGTTATAATAGACACAAAAATGTTTTCTTCAATTTAAAATGATCACACACCAATGATTTATTAGGTTTCACATTTGTAAACAGTAGTTTTCCTAAAAATATTTTACAAGTCGGAATATACGAAATAGTTTTGTCTTCAACAGTTATAATGCAGAACATACAAAGAAAGTTTGAATATTCGTAATTTGAATTTTATGAGAATATTTTCAAATCGTTTGGTTGTTTATGTCAGATATTCATGTCAAAATAAATAAATACCTTTAAAAAAAAAAAAAGAATATCCCTCAGTGTGTCTATCTAAGCATTGTCACACAAGCATACTTTATGAGATGGTGGGAGTGGACGTGTCCTCTCATGTATAGATCAGGAAAAAGTGGGGAAAAAACAATTACAAAAACACTGTTGCAAGTAGATTGAACTCAATAACTCCAATGTTTAAGATCTTTATTTCATTTTCTGCTAACCTTTAGGCTTCAGGAGGCTTCTTCTGAGGAATAGGAGTATGTAAGAGGAGGATATAATTTGAGATCCAGCAATTTATTTTTGGTGCTTTACAGTTGGCTCGTGAGGTCACAAGGCGTGTTGTTTTTTTTTCCTACTGAATACGTATTGATGCGAAGATGGATGAGTGTTACGAAGGATAACACTGATTATATCAGTATATTATTATATTATTTATTATATTATTATTTAATTTAGTCAAAATTTGTTGAATATGTTATATATATGTTGAGATGATGTATTTTATACATATCGCATTATTGTCTAATACTTCATTTTTTATTCACTAGGGGTGAATTTGTTTTACGAAAAACACTGTTTAACACTCACATAACTTCACATTTAATCAGGAGGAGTTAAATCAGGGGGGTTGCTTGTACAACAGAGGGGATTGGGTCATTTTAAGGGAGGTACTCTACTGATGATCACCAGATTTAAGCTAGAGGAGCTCTGTCTCTCGACTGTGAAGAACATCAATAAAACTGGTAGAAAGACAACTGATGACAGAACAGATATTTCATCAAGAAATAAAGCAGAGCTGCAACAATAAAAAAGTGCTGCTATGCAAATTATTTCTATATGAGATCACGTTTCATCACAGTCATTATGAGAATTCCCATAGGTTATCATCTCTATAATCTCAAACATGCAAACACTTCAAAATTGGAAAATATAGGGAATCACACCCTACAGAATTTCACACCGTACGAGTTTCTTTTGCCGGAAGGGTCAGTGAATGCACCGTCTCATATGATCTCAGAGAAGAAGCTGTAAACGTAAACATAATGACCAAGCTGCTGTAGCGATCGGCCTACTTTGATATGGGAAAACAGGTAAACATCAACAAAGGCTGTTTTCCTTCAGGAAGAACTGGGGGTTTGCTTTAGAACCTAATGTTAGCCTAAAGGCTTCAATGTTTACCGTTGATATGCATTACTTTCAGCTGCAACGCAATATCTCTCTCAATGTCTCTCCCGATGTTCTCTATGTTGATCTTTCCCCGAAAGTACTGACAAAATCAATCAGATTTACACTGTTGAAAAGCAAACAAAACAACACAAACGCGGGTCCCCCTGACAGCAAGGGTTAGGTTAAATCCACTCGAATTCCCCCAACCTCCTGCGTTGTACAAGAGTGAACTTCAGTGAACTTCAAATTAATTGATTGTCAAATTATGGGAGATATAATGCGGCTCACCGTAGTTGCAAAAATATACAACAGACCTTTCACAACATCAAACTAGATCCTTCTCGCACTAAGGTCTATGTTTTGAGTTATCATGTTCACACAAATGATCCGCAGCAGCGGTGACGGATGTGACGGATGTGGTGCCGGTGATAACGATTTCGTGAAATCCTAGACTTTTCGGGGATACAATTGCCCGTTTACCCAGATGGTCACTGAGCAGATCAGAATAGCAGACTGAATATTTCGATGCCTCACACTACCAGAGAATATGGGCCAAACATCGGGTACGACCATAGTTTTAGACCGGTTCATCCCTCCAGGGTGAAACAATGAGATTGAATCATTTGAATCTCCTGTGGCGATTTTAGACTATCTTGTGCAAATATGCAGTCACAGAAATTGAACTGGATGCCAATGGACTTCCATCTCATCAAAGAACTTTTGTCTTGGCGTACAGTGTCTAATGCACCCTAAATAGCCATTACCAATGAAATGGGTCATTTAAAAAAATAAAAAAATAAACAAGGATTGCAACCCTTTCTCACCCAGCAATATTTTAGACAACACTAACAACCAACCCAAATAGATTTTGTCTTCCTAGTAAGATGGTCAGACTTCTGGATTTTAACAAGCCTACACGTAAACTGTGTTTGTCAAAACAGCTCATTATGTTATTGTATGTTTACTGCTGGTAGAATTGAACGAAGTTTAATGCATTTTATAATCCATACTGTGTGAATGCAAGTGCTTTGCTAAATCAATCAGAATCAAGTTTGCAGGAGAGTGTTTCATGGAGGAGAGTGACACATTTAATAGAAAATTGGCTCAAATACATGACAGATACTGCCTTGGGAACACTGCCTCTACACATGTCAAAATATTCATTATAAATTCATTACAAGTGTCACCATGTCAGCAGACTGTATAATGAAATGCATAATTATACAGTTGGATTTCACCATTCAGACTGCATCCTTTATTGTTTGTTGCTATAAAGTAATCAAATCCTTTTTAAATGTGGCTCTATAACAGAGGGTGTTGCCTTAAGAGAAATCAATACAGTTTCTTGCTCACATTATTACGTGATTAATTGGTTAGACTCTTATAATCATGGACTCCTTCTAGAAACTCCTGTTTTCAAGTGCTTTTGAATAAAGCGGAGTAGCATTATGTGTGGGACATGAATGATGATGTACTAAAGCTGATGCCTCAATCTATTCAAGAGCGTTTGCGGCATTGTCAATTGAGTTAGCTCGGTGCAATTGCTGTCTATTCAACGACTGAGGAATTCAGTTTCAAGCCCGAAGTGCTGCCAACATCACGGCATCAGGAGAGTGTGAAAGAGAGAGAGAAAATAAGCGGGAGAAACACTGAAAAGTTAATGAGTGTAGTTTTATCCTCCTTTACACACATTGCATTGAGCACACAAATGTTTATTTTAAATGCAACACTTGAGAAAGATTTTGACAACCGTGCCAAAAACCTAGAGGTTCTTCATCTCCCCGGCATTTGCTTATAGTCGTTAAGCTTCATATCCAGAGGTTTATGCAGCACATCTCTCCTCTATATGCAAAACAGTGATTACTGGACATCTTATGAATTGTGTTATTTTCTCCATCTCACCGAGAACTGCTCATTCATGGAAAGGTGATTTGAGTGGCTCACAATTACGTAGCCCGAGAGAGAAAATTGTGCTGTTGACTCTGTCAGGGTCCAATTGGTTCCAACTTATAGATAATGGGCAATCAAGGCTGTATTTATTTGGTCATGTTTGGACCCCAGAGTTGATTGAATTTTGGTACCAACCCCTATTACTATTTTATACCTGATTGTGTGAGCAAAGTGTTTTGATTAGTGCTTGTACTGTTTATTTTCTTTAGTCTGAAAGCGCCAAGCGTCCCTGCTGCATGGCACTACTCCCCTCTCTAGCTCACGCTTGTCATTGTTCTGTCACTTTGATCAGCTTGAGTCAATCTTCTCTGCTTCTGCTGCCAGCCATCACAGATTTCCTCGTCTATGTGACACAGAGCCAAAATCAGTGACTGTCTCCTCTTCCGAAGCAAGTACTTGCAGAAATTACCCTAAATTTGGTTGTGTTATCGTTATGTCTGGAATGACAACCATATGGGTCCATATGGCAGTGCTTGTCTGAAGAACCATATGTCATCAATGCAAGCAGGCTGTAGTACTCATTTAAATAATATTGGTTCCTCAAAATATGCCTTATGTTGCTGAATTCCGATGCAATGCCTCACAAATTAAGTAAGCTTAAGAATATCACGACTTCTGAATGAATGATAATAATATTTGCTATTAAAAAAATGTTGAACGTTTTATTTCAAACAGCCATAGGACACACTTCATCTGATTCTTTCATGGCTTAGTTTTTTTCTCAGAAAACGCTGCTTTCATTCATATACATAATCGAATGGAATAACCACATATGCGACTATGGGATGCATCTTAAGACAGCAGCTCACTTGTATTGCTTTCACATTGTTTGTTTGGAGTGGAAGCACAAGCTCTGTTTTAACAGTACAGATTGATGAAAATTGCTTACAGATCTGGCGTCTCTTCAGCCGAACGCCAGCTCTTTATTCCTGTCTCTGTGAGCTGAGGTTAAAGATAGCTACCCAGAGCTCCACAGCCCCCCTCTCAGAAAGCAAGACTTCTTACAGCAAAACAGCAGGATGCTTTGAACTCCCTCCAGGCAATAACAGGACACACAATGCATTTTATATAGAGGTTGTAGGTTTTCACTTCATTACAATGTGCAAAGGTATACATGCCAGTAGTGTGTCTGGAGTTTATTTGCCTGTATCGAGCCTGTGAGATAGTGATAATAAAAACAGACTTTATGCGGGATGTTTGATTCTGTGCTGGCAAGATTCTGTCTTCACACTGTGGGGAGATATGTAGTTCTGTAAAATATTTCTCCCATAGGTGTTATAACTTACTCCAGGCCTGGCCTAAACTATGGTAGGAATTCACATACCTGTATATGGTATTGTGCTACTTCAGTTGGAAGCTGCCATAACGGAAAACACACAACATGCAACAGTCTGTTATTATTCATACCATGAATGCAGCGCTAGAGATGACAATACAAAGCGCTGTGAAAATTTGTTTGACCCTCTTTTTTGGCTCAGTTATCTTTTTCACACAGGCCCAACTGTCTTCAATCAAATCATTACGTAATGGACCGTTTTCAAGCAGCAGATCTCGCCAGTGAGTTTTTAAATAACTGAACAATCTTTGACTGCATCACATATGTATTTTTTTTCCCGACAACACAGTAATGACAGGCACATCAGACAACATAAATATTTGAGTTTGAATGAAACCATTTGTTGACAACTTTGTCTTTGAGAAATCAAGTCTGCTTTTCTCTGATAAAGTTGTTGCAGGTCAAACTGTATTTCGGTAACTGAAGACAGACTCACGCTAGTATTACTCTACAGCTGTCATGTGAAGGGACATCCAGTGCACTCTCAGGCTTCTTCAGAGAGGCAGCTGAGGGTAAATAATTTAGAGAGCATGGCCAGATAGATATTACTGAGAGTTCGTACTCTGTCTGACTCTCTCAGTGAGTTTCATTCCCATCATGTTTCAAGTAATATGTGAAGAACCACATACCACACTCCATGGAGAACTAGATTGTTCTTTCTCCTAACATAATTTTTAAACAACGCTGCAGCATGATTAGATCTTGTTGCGGTAGGCAACTTTGATTTAAAATGGAAGAGAATGAGAACGTGGACGTTTTTCTTTCTCAAAGGATGTAAAGGGCAGATGGTCTTTGAGACCTCACACTCACACTCAGTAATGATAGTGTGATGTAGTAGTGATGATCTATCACATTAAATGTAATGAACTTTTGAAGTTATGCTAGTAAACAATGTGCACATGAGATCATAAAATTTATTTATCATGACAATGCAGAACGTTACCCACCTTATACCTTAAAATTTGTCTGTCATGCCCCTTTCCCCACATCTCATCAACATGAGACTCAGCTTGTGACTGGTCAGTGTTTGATTATGTGATTTGGCTATAATAATGTTTATCTTTAATGCAAGATGTATTAACATGGGTTTGCATGGGGCACACAGACTATCCTGCAATGGTTTTAAAAAAAAGACAGACCAAGAAAGACAACTTCTTGTATAGCATAGTTTCTTGTATCACGTCTCTTCTCCCTATTCTCTCGAGTCTTTGTTTGGAGTATTTAATTTGCTAAGAAATGTATTAGTAAAGACCAAGAAATGATGAAGTGTACAAAAGTGTCAGAGAGTGCCCTGGAAACCAGCTATATAACGGCCTGGATAGCACACACAAAAACACAGGATAGCTTTAGCTGGGCAACCCTGTACGACTTTACTGCTGTTTGATTTCAACTAACTGTACAAATCAAAAGTTTACGGAAGCTAACAATTAGTGTGCTCACACTGTGCGGTCCAATCCTCACGATAATTACATGAGTGCTCACAATGTACAACCCGTCTGGCTCCTGAAGCCCGTTGGTCTCTATTGACTATTGTAAATAAAGCTTTGTTTGTTAACGATAAAGAAACAAGCTGTCTTCATTATTTTTTGCCCTGCTGTCTTCTGAAACATTTTTTTTTTTTTTAAAAGGTAACGGCGTATCTGGGCTCGCAGGTGTCTCGAATGCCATGGACGGTTGGTCTGCTTTGAAAAGAGACTTGGAGGTAGGCCAGCTGCATTTGACTCTATAGAGTATTAACGTGATAACGGGCAGTGTTCGACAGCTGTGAACTTTTCTTTTTTGTTAAGTTTCAGCCACAAACTGGTCTTTCTACTTTATGACTACTTATTATATATCATCCACACGACAGGTGGTGTCCCAATGGCAACTCTGATAGTCAGTAGTCACTTCACACAGGCGCAGTGAGAAAAGACTGCCTTGATGTCAGCCACTCAAGTTGAGACCCTGTCAAAATTTCTGACACGCCAGTAAACCATCTGCTCATCCATTGGTTGTCCAGGAGCTGTTACTCGTCATTCGTGACCCCTGTTCACTGCCCGACAAACGACGAACACCGTTGGACGGCCAAGCGAATCGGGCCCAAACCATACAGTGGATGGTTTGGATGGTTGGTTTAGATGGTTAGTAGATAGATGGTTTAGAAATATGACCATCCCTACTTTGGATGGTCATATTGCCTGCATACACAGCAACTGTCAACCAAAGAATATTTCCTGAGCGATAAAAAAAAAATTCCAATATAAACTGCAAGCAGTGATACCAGGCCCTCGCGCCTGGTATCACTGCTAGTCGGGCCGTGCGCAAACTCCTACTGGTTTGATTGTTCGTGCCTGATGCTTACTGTGTAAGGATAGGACAGCATAAATCTCCCACTTTTTCAATGATAATTTTCAACTTACTACCCAGGTGAGTAATTACCAGGTGGCACTTTCAATGTAACTAAATATTGTTATGTGAGCATCTTCAGGGCATCTTTAATTGTGATTTTCATGTTGCAAATGCAACACCTTTCAGTGTTGCATTTGCAGTGTTTTTCACTTTTCATCGTCGATGCTTTATGATTGTATTCACCAAATTTGATGTTGATCAGGATCATTTTCAATTGAGTCATACTTCCTATTGCCAGTAGGAGGCCCTGGGAAAAGACAATTTTTTACATTCCCTCCTCAGGACGGGACTTTTATCCATGATGAGAGGTTTAGTGGAGATTGGCCTATGTACAGTGGAGTTATGATGACTTAAACTTTTGTGGCAAGTCATCAATGTTCACCTTGCAGCCACACCAACACAATTATTCAAAAATGTCCATACTTCACAACAATGGATCTCCAACTTGTTGTTCTTCTCCAGACAAAATTTGAAATGTTTGGGATTTATAGACTTTGAGCAATGGGTCAAATCATAAAACATAATATTCGTTGGAACCGCTAGGTGGAGCTTTATCAAAAGCTGTCACTATAACTGAATATTGTCCTATGGACATCTTCAGGGCGGGACCCTCAACAGAAGTTTGGGACTAATTAGACAATGGAAAGTGTCCTTTGGAGCTCATGGGTTAAATGTTGAGTATCACTCCTCCATGGCCATAACTTTCAACTTTGATAACTTTTTAGCCTTTATACTTTTCTATTATCTGTAACACATTTCACGTTAATCGGATAAAATCCCTAGGACGAGTCTGATCAAATACATCACAAAAAAATTGCTAATAAATTGACGCAGAATTCAAAATGTCGGACTTCCGGTTTTCTTTAGGTCGTGACTCCAAGACGTTTATTTGAAGGTCATCACCTATGAAGACATGTGTGCCAAGTTTCATCTTTCTAGGTAAAACTAATGCCGGAGGCTGCTTATTTGAAATATTTCAGTGGGCTCTGTAGAGCATATTTGCTACGCTATACCCGAAAACCAAATACCATCTCTTGGCTTATGGTCCTTGAAATGCGTACCAATTATTATGAACTATAGTTTGGCAAGTTTGAATAATCAAAAAGGCAAAATATGAGCAACGGTGCATTGTCCACTTTTTTTGAGCCATCTCAACAAATTTGAAGTCTGTGGTGTCAACGGGCTAGTAGTAATTAATGAAAGTATGAAGTGTGTAACTTTCTATTGCCATTAGGGGGCGCTCATGAAAATGCAAATTATTTTCATTCAGACCTCTTCAGGTTGGAAAATTACCCTTCATTTGAGGTTTGGTGGCTATGGGTCTACGTACGGTGGAGTTATGATGACAAAAATGTTAATGTTGAGTCATCAATATGCCCCGTGGAGCCACACCCACAAAAAAATTTAAATCAAAAAAAATAATTCACATCCATAACAACAATGGATCTCCAACTTGTGGCTCGCTTGACCAAACTAGAACTGTTAGTATTAGAACTGCTTATATTACGCCAAGGCCTTGGAGTAATTGGTCGAACTTGTTGCTGCTGGGTGGCGCCATGACAAAAGCTGAATTTTTTTTTTTCCATGTAGGCCTTTTCAAGGCGGGACTTAAATTCAATCTGTGAAATTATTGCAACCTGTGAATTGGGTTATTGTGTTTTTTATGGCGAGATCCCAAAATTTGCCGCCGTATTCGTTCCACACCGTTAAACGGCAACTCAATCTTTTGATAACTTTTAATCCTTATGGCTTTAAGATGTCAGTAAAAAAGAATGAGGTCGGTCGGATCAAAACTTTAGGACTAGATTGTTCATTTGCAACACCTGAAAACGGCACACCTTAAAATCGCCCATTTAAATGGTAAAATGGGTGACTTCCTGTAAGGTTGGCGCCATAGCACCAGATGACTTTTTGGCAGATCCGCATATGATAAACATGTGTACCAAGTTTCCTGTTTCTAGCTGAAGGTAAGCCCATTCGTGAGGGACTTCAAAGGTGGCGCTATAGAGCAATTTTGCCACGCCCTCTGCCACGACCCCTAAAATACAATTTCTTTTGCCAGATCTGATAAGATCTGGCAAAAAAACTGATTAGTGGTCAGTCAGAGGATCAACAAGTCCCCACAGATAAGGAGACATTTATTTTGGGAGTTGAGAAGCACAAGATCACCTATGACACCAAAGATCCTCTTAACAAGGACAACAGTA
This sequence comes from Lophius americanus, assembly GCA_037951165.1. Lineage (NCBI taxonomy): Eukaryota > Metazoa > Chordata > Actinopteri > Lophiiformes > Lophiidae > Lophius > Lophius americanus. Next base: position 11,006,262 of record JBBDHG010000014.1, on the reverse strand, counting down.
AAGAGGAAAGTGGAGTTTTGTTGCAGGAACTTGAGGAGTTGAAGGTGAGAATATCCACTAATTACCTACAATGAAAATTGAGATGTTATTTTGCCCAACTGAAGTATCTTGGCAACAGTAAGGAGCCGTTAAGTAGCTTTCAATTTTCAATTGCAACGTCACCAGGACCCAGCTGCGACGCTCCCAGTGAAATCAAGGCGTAAGGGTTTTGCCCCATGGTTCAGTGTCTCATCCATCACTGCCTAAATACAACGACTGAATGTATCCTTCCAGGTTCTGGTTTCTTAATAACAGTAAGTCACATTAACCCTTCTCTCTCAATAACCATTTGTGTGTGTGTGTGTGTGTGTGTGTGTGTGAATGATATTAATAGAAAATTGGGGGTCTGATATTTCTTGTGTGTGAGTGTGCCGCATCATAGAGAAGCAGACAGATATTTTTTAAATACATTTCAGACTAGCTTGAGATATAACTTGAGAAAAAATATATTTGTAATTATTTCAATCGAGGAACTCTGGCTTCCTCACACAGTCCAAAAACATGCAATCTAATCTCGGGGAATTGGTGACCCAAACCCTAAATTGCCCATAGGAGCGATTGTGAGTGTGAATAGTTGTCAGTCTCTCTGTGTTAACCCTGTAACGAGCTAGACTCTTCCTGGGTGTACTGTTCAAGGTCAGCTGAAACCAGCTGAAAGATAAACGCTGAAACATAATAAATTAATGATCGCATCTTCATATTTGGAGAGGACGCTGGCATCATGTGTTCGTTGCTTATCTGTCCGAAGTTTTCTGTCCGAGTGTTTTCTCAAACAAATACCTGCTAACATAATGACATTACCATTTTTGTATTTGATTCTAATTAGCGGAACATAGAAGGTTGAGTATATGTCAAACATTTTTTTTTTTTTTTTTACAGCGTTATCATCTGTTAAACAATATGGAGTGATAGACGGGGGGCCAGCTGGTTTGTACTCATTGGCTTAAATGTACACCTTTTTTCAATTCAACTTTTCGATGTCATTATGTTATCCATTGCATGATTAAACAATGTATTAATGAAATAATGTATGATAATACCTGTATATAACAAAATAATTATGATGAAAAAAACCACAGTGTAGCAGTTTAACGATAGAGAATGTACTGTGTCTGTCCTAACCCATCTCCTGATAGAAAAAGAATAAATCTCGTCCAGGAGATTGTTTGTTGCCAGCAGAAAGAACATAGGGGTGACCTCTGCTTAGTTCCATTAGACAAAACACAACTCTGCTGAATCAAAATTTAATTTTTCTCCTCCCACATACATTCCATATCAGCAACAGTGCATTATCACTGAAAGGTCATGTATCTCAGGCCTAAGCGATTTACTCCACAATTCCTTTATTTTTTACAGTACTGATTGGGTAATTGCATTGACTGTTAAATAATAAATACTATGTTAACTCTTGTTAGAGGTAACTGCTTCTTAACTGCCTTGTCTATTCCACTTAGAAGATTTTGAGCTGAATACACAGTTTTGCTTGACTAAATATACAGCTCAAATGATTTCAGAAACAAAAAGTGCCTCATATTATCAGCCATAATTAAAAGTCTGCTTCAGCTGGAGTTGAGTGTTCTGATGATCAGCCTGATGTTATACAGATATCGTGCCGTCTAATGACCGCTGCTGTGATGTCTAAACTGCAAATTAGTGTGTAGTTGTAGATTTACAGTTAAAAAATTTACTTCAGTCATTATCATGTACCAATCTGATTCAGGTGGGAGAAATTTTCTCAAATGTAACTTATGTATTAAAGTGATATTTAGTCATGTTAGAGCCACATTATTAGGATAGCTATAGCGATGGCATTGCCAGTCAGCTGGTCCGTACTTTGGTTTGGACTGGAATATATTGAATGCCAAACTGTGTTTATAGATATTTACATTTTTTATATAAATGTGTTTATTTAGAGAGAATGAACTGCAATAGCTTTGGTGATAACTTATTTTCTCAACTGACAACTTCATCAATTCAATATTTAAATGTTTTATGGCCACATATGTGTAAAATAAACAGTATTCTCATCAGTGAGATATTTATAATACATCATTTAAAACACCAGCTTGTTATAATTGTCTTTGTTAACATTACCAGTTGGCTAAAAGCACAACTTCTTTTTTTGGCTGCTCCTGATTAGTGGTCGCCACAATGGAGGCTTAGCTTCATTGTTGAATTGGCATATGTTATGTGCTGAATGCCATTCCTGTTGTGACCCTCCCCATTTATCCGTGCTTGAGACCGACACCAGGAGTACACTGACATGTCCACTCACAGTGACTGTGTGTAGAAGCCCCAGTGAGATATGAAGCTCAAGCAAAGGTTCAGTCAGGGACTACTCCTTTTCAAACTCAGCCACAGTTTATTTCTCATACAAGCGTGTGATTAACACTTTTCATGCATCCTCAGTCTTGAATTCCTGCTATCATGATCTGAGGCTGTCAATGAGCTATCAGCCCTTCTCATCAACCGGTCACTTCTAGACAACAGCAAGACGACACACCTTCATTGTTAGCCAATCATCTTCATCCTGTCTCTTTAAATATGATTCTGACTTATGAGCTGTTCATCCCTCATAAGTCTCAGCAGAGACATCAGCCACCACCACCACTGTCGGGAATAGTTGCTAAAGAAAGATACGACTATTTCATCACAATCTCTGCAAACGGACTAATTATCACATATCATCTGTTGTAATAAACATTCATCTCTAATTCAGTCATTAATCTCTCCTGATTACTTTACATTGTATCCTCTTTGTATGATATATTGAATTATATAATATAAGTATATTAATATTATTTTCTATTATATTTCTGTAGCACGTTATGTATATATTGTTTATATTCTATTCTATTATATACTAATGTGTTTTATATGTACAGGTATCCTTGTATATATATATTCTGGTATATCCTGGATATATATATATGATTTATGTAGGATTTATAGATAGTTAGCTATCTATGTTATTGGTTTATTATATCATAATTATTATAGATTATATTATATCATATGTTTACATTATATATATATTATAAATATGTAGGTATGTCTATGTCAGATGACTATACATATCTGCATGCTCCACATGAGCTCTACTGACAATCTTGATACTGATAATCTTCTTAAACTTGCACCTTTCGGACACTGAACGCACCTTGGTCACCAACCCATGCATAATACCACAGTTTTTTATTTCTTGTTTGTTGCTTACACTGCTGTATTTGCAACATTGTACCATCTATCCATCCATCTATCCATCTATCAATCTATTTATCTATGCATCAAATCCATCAATCCATCCATCCATCTATCTATCTATGCATCAAATCCATCAATCCATCCATCCCTCCACGACCAGTAATCTAACCACTTAGCTAAGGAGCCGTTGGTGGAAGAAAAAACAACAATACTGTTATATGAACCAGTAAAAAAAAAAGTTAAATTTTTATTCTATAAAAGTTTTATTCTATGGGATATATTGCATTTACATTTTACTTGGTTTGGCAGTGCCTCGATTTAATTCAATTTAGAATGATAGCAGAATGTAAAAACTGTGTCCATAGATATTAATCATAGGACTGATCCGATTCTGGTATTGCTGCCTTACTAGTAAATAACGTATAACATATGTGGCATTTAATCTCAATAAAAAAACAGTTACACAGTCTGGATGCTGCACAGGTTGCAGTTAAAGTCCACACAAAATAATCAAGAAAATGTTATCGTCTCACAAGAGGCAATATACTCAACTCTAGTGGTACTGTGCAGTAGTTTTAATCTCATGCCAAAATATTTTCACGTTCTGACAAGATTTCAACAACTTAACCACATATAGTGCATTTCTCCATTTCCATATCTGCATGATTTATGCAGCTCTGAAATATCAATATATAATTTGCAGCTCAATTGAGTGACAAAAAATATGCAGCCCTAATTCCATTGTTTTTGGATGTAAGGTAATTTTCAAAAACTGGAATCTCTTTCTTAAATAAATAATGACAAAATAAAAAGTATGATAAATGTCAGGGTGATTCATTCCCTTGTGTGTGTGTGTGTGTTAGGGACAGGAGGAGGATGCTTTTTGTGCTTGATCACGTGTTCACTGTGTGTTTTTAATTAAAAGAGGGTGGATTTAACTGATAATGGCCAGAGTGGGAAAATACACTGGTGTCATTAGGATAATCAAAGCCCTAAATGAGGATTTGATGCAGTGTGTCCGACAGGTGTAGTGGAAAGATAGGGGAGGGCAAGGTTCCTCCAGCCTGCTCCAGCTGTGTTTACACTCTTTATTTGAAACAAAGGAGCCTTGTCATAGCCGCCATGATTGATGCGGCTGCAAGAGAATAGTTAAAGCGTATTTACATGAAGCACCAGTGGGAGGACCTGGACGAGCAAGCTCTTTTGAGTTGTCTTTCTTTGCCCTGCATACTCTGTGGCACAGTTCATACTGCAGCACAGCAGAGCTCCTCTAACAGTTCCCTATGTGCTGAAATCACTTTACATTTCCAGGAATGTTTCACCAAACCGCTCAGGCCTCCCGGACACCACTTCCAATGTATCACACGTCATCTCCAAGTAACCTCTCATCTCTGCCTCGGGGGAGATCACACTGCCTGAAACGTCTCAGTGAAACATCTCTCCCTCGCGTTTGTGTCATCCTTGTATCTTTTTGAATTGCTGATGACAAATGATGTCCTGCAGAGAAATCATATCATTGGACTTGACAATGAAGAGCATTAGAAAGGTGATACAGGCCCTCATGAATGATCAGGATGTAGATCTCATCTAAAGCTCCCTTCAAACCATAAAGCACCTCAGTTCTATTGGGATGAGCCCGACGAGTTGGGGCTGATTCGAAGAACAATAAAGTGGATCTGCTGTTCTATAGACTAAATAATGAGGTTGTGTGCCTCAGAGAGCAGCCCTGCCCCCTCTGTCTCTCACAAAGACACCATCCCCCATGCTTTTTGATGGAGCTGATATATGCATAAACACTTTCACGGGGTGCCAAGTATTGGTGGGTTAGAAGCTTGGTGTCCTATCTGGGACTAATACTTTGATTGCTTATATCATTTTCACCTGAAATGCAAGTGGTATGAAACCTATTGAAATGAACAGCTTGGAATAATTACTGGTAGTCTCTGAGTCGTTTCTGTTGAAGTCAACCTGATATAATGTGCTTTGGGTATGTTATCACAGACTGTGTTGATCAGATGTAAAAAAAAAAATGTTAACCTTTGGAACAATCGTGGTAGACTAGCCCATGGCTTCTGACTGAGAAAGGGCATTCTTTCTGTTTTAATGGCTGCCAAACCACACAGGGAATATGATTCATGTAGAGCAAGCATAGTTATAGCAGAATGTTGTCTCTCCACAGCCCTGAAATACCACGGCCTTGACTAGATTCCCATGGCTATAATTAGATACTGTGGTTTTGAACCCTACGTGAATCAATGTCTTAAATGTCTCATTCTACTGTTAGATACCAAAAGGTTCATTGTTTCTCCCTTCACTTAATTTTGGTCTGGATCAAAATTGAGCACTGCGAACATAGTCCTGCTGTGTTATTGTGCATTGTGCAGTGCTCAGAGGCCCGGTTAATGCGGTTTTGTGTTCCTCACTCCTTCAGACCACAACGAACATAACCACACACAGAAGAACGTAGGCCTAGGTTTAGCCTAGAGGGGTTGCTCCACTCTTAATCAAACTAGTGGCCAGCCAATAATGAGGTCAGTTTTATGCAGATCTGGTCCTATCAATAAAGTAGTGGGTTTAGTTTCAGAGCTCAGCCAAACATTATAGTTCATTGTATATCCATTATGGTGTGTTTTAAAAGTGAGATCAATGTCGAAGCATCATTGCACACTAATGAAAATATCTCCATGGTGTCATGCCTCAGTGCTTATGAATTCACATAATAATAAGCCAAATTCATAAAAACAGATATATCCCTGGAGGGTGTTTGTGTTCTGTTGACAGCATTTCTTTTAACATGCTCCTTTTGTATTTGGATAAAAGCTGACATGTTTCAGTGGTATGAATTTAATATTTCTTAACCACAACAGTGATGTGTGTGCGATTAGTGTTTGCCTGTGTTCTGGGATGTTGTGTTGATTTAAAAAAAAAAAAGAATCATTATGTATGAATAGAATACTAATTCAACTGCTTGGAGATTCATGGGAATAACAAGGTTTATCTCCAGAGATGAATTTGCTCTATTTAAACAAAACTCAGCTCAAATCCGGAGTGTAGGGCTGCATGGTGTTGATCAGCTGTTTAAGGTGCAGTTTATGGAGGCTTAAAACTCCTTAATTGACGCTTTTTCCCAGAGTTGAATCGTGGGTCTCTAGAGTAATTAGTATGCATTAAATCTCATCTCTCTCTGTGAATATTAGCTTTCCATAGAAGGCAGGGAGAACAAAAAGAGATGCAGGTCTCTATTCACAAATACTGTGATTTAAAAATCAGAAAGAAAAGGGATTATTCTCATACAAAGGATTTGCTGCTGCTCCTATAATTACTTACAGTACATTAATCATGTTGAAGTGAATTCATAACTTTTATTTTTATTTCTTTTTCTCAAACACATTCATTCCCAGCAGGAGAATATACCCTCTATAAATTAAACATTTCAAATAGCCTTGCCAATTTCCTTTTTTGCCCCCGTATGCACATGAATACTGCATAAGCATGTTTTACTTGAAGAGCACAGAGAGCGAATCTGTGATTAATAGAAGAATAATGGATGTGTAATAGAAATTACATTTTGAACATTCATAATCTGCTTCTCTCTCTTTGTTCAAATATAAATGCTCCCGGCTCCCATTTTCATTTTCACTTTGAATAATCAGACCGTAAATTGAAGTGTATGGAAGGGTAAGAGTGGAAGAACTTTCAAGTTCAGTGTAAATTTATTCTGACCTCTGTCAGAAAAGATATTGATGCTATTCATGATTCAAATGTAAATCAAAAAAGTGATATGATCAAATTTAATTTGACTTCTCAAAGCCCTTACATCTCTGCCATTGGTAAGTGATATGTGCAAAGCATACTGGTGTTGGCAAAATAAGAAGAATATGTGTGTGATCCTTCATCAGCGCTTTCTGTCCTCCTACTAGCCCTCGATGCATGAATAGGATGATGATGTGCTTTAACTCTCCCTGGCTTCATAGTTGAGCTATCACGTAGTGTATTGCATACATTACAAATCACATCTACTAATGATGGAACTCATGTGAAAAATTTGGACTGAAGCATGTGTAGAAATTAAATTCATAAATCAGCTAGAATGGATGACTAAAGATCGGTGATGACACCATTCTTGACATATACACCAACCTTGTCACCCTTTCAAAGTCCAGTCACATTATATAAGTAATTCCATTTCATTATTTCATTTCCTGCAGGGAATATTTCTGTCACTGAATGTTATCTGGAAGAGTATTGAAGGGGAATTTCAAAATACATTTGCATAACCCCGACCTCCACCCTCTCTCCATCTGCCCTATGTGCTCAGAACTGAAGGTTTCATTTGATCTTTTGTAGACACAGTATTCACGACACACGCACACACGCACGCACGAACACATACACACACACTTTTACTGAAATTCTCTTCAGTTATGTAAAGCCCCTGTGAGGGGCCCCGATAATTTTGAATCACATTGGTGTCATTTTTAGTTTGATAGTTATTCAAGAAAATTAATATTTCACCCAAAGTACTTTTCTTAAGAATCGAGCTCAGTAACTTTTGTAGATACGTCAAATGTGACACCAAACTGAATAAACAAAGTTTCAGCCAAGATTTTTCCTTGTTACATATCTGTAACCTCATAGGTTGTTATCTCACAGTAGTGAATTTTCCATGAGCCACACCACCAAAGCACTATAGGTATTATGCAGTGAAAATCTTGTTTTTGTCTGTCTTGTAGTAGGAAAGGATTCTATTAAATGTTTTGGATCATGATGTTGATCCAGAACATTTAATTATTATTCGATCAACATTTAATTATTTTTTGATCAACATTTAATTATTTTTCGATCGATTCCTTATCTCTCCAACAAATTTCATCAAAACATGCTCTTAACTTTGTCCGCATTCCTGCAGGCATACATTCCACCAGCACCGTTTCAAACATTGGTCAAGTAAAGTCAATTTTATTTGTACAGCCAAAACAAAAAGTTATCCCTAAGCACGTTCCAAAAAGATCAGGCCTTGACTGAACTCTTTATTATATTAAGCGCGAACAGTTCACACATCGGCAAGCACTTGGCAGTCGGGATAAACTGACTTTTAACATGCAGAAACCTCGAGCAAATCTTGACACTAAGAAAGTGACCCTCTGGCATGACCGCTTGGCTCAAGAGAGAGCTGAAGAAGGGAATGTGAGAGGGGGATTGAGATATAGACACACAAATTAATACAGCAAGAGCAACAGCAATAACTGCTGTGATAACAGGGAGGCTGCATTAGATGTACATATGATAACAACTACAATAATGGCACTTTTAATAATAATAAAACCAATAATATCATTAATTAGAAAAAGCACTCAGATGACAAATTCACAAAAGGATTGCGCAACTTTGTCGGAAGCAAAAACCGTTGAAATTGATTGCACTGCCATGCAGATTGTGTCCAAGTTCTCCTGTGCTATCTAAATAAGGTATTATGCAGGCATATGGCACAAAATCGACCTCTATCCATGCAAGTGATCATAGTTGCAAGAACAGATGTATTCACAGCGATCAGCTCAGTTTGCCATGAAATTATTTGCATCTTTACAGAGATGGTAATTGAAAAGCATTGATAAAGTATGTGATGCCCAGACTTTCCAGTGATGATGGCAGCAATGATTGTGGCCAGACGAAAGCATCATAATGCCAGGCGTGCTCATGAGCAGATATTTCGAACGAGAATAGAATTTTTTCTCTTAACCAAAACTGAAATCATTCGAAGGTACATCTTACCAGCTCACCTGATTGTTGATATTCTCGATGGGATCAAGGATGAGATTCAGCCTGCTACCTAGAGATGCCATGCAATACCTGGCATTGTGACATTACTGGCAGGTTCTTACGTGTGGCTCCTTCCAAACACCTATTGCTGGTGCCTCTGAGCTGTCAGAGCCATCCCTCAGCAGAGCCAAGTTGGATATTATACCAGACTTGCTGGTTGAGCAGCGAGACACGTAAGATTTACCCAAACCAGACGGAAAATTGAGGGGACCTAAAGATTCAGAGATTCCATGGGTGGCTCCGCTCAGAATCTTTTATTTTAGAAACTGTGTCATGAAAATGCGGGTTCTCCGACCACCCATAGTCCAAAAACATGCAACAATATTGAATAGGCGACTCTGAATTCCCTGCAGGAGTGAATGTGAGTGTGAATGGTTGTCTGTCTCTATATCTCTGCCCTGCGATGAGCTGGTGAATTCAGCAGCAGTCCAGTGGACCTGCAGCCTCTGCGACTCTGAACAGGATAAGCCGTTACGGAGAATGAACGAATGAACGAAAATAAAAAAGGTGTACGAATCCCATACATGCAATTTTTGAAAATGCATTGGAGAAACACAAGATATTATCTTGTGTGCAAAAGCTTAAAAAAAACTCTCAAAGGACTTCAAGGGCTGGCTGGACAGACAGACAAACAAATGCATGTGAAAACATATCATCTTCCCTTGGCGGAGGTAATAATAACTAGACTGGTTATAGATAATATTTATAAGGTTTAAGATTATATCCCGGAAAAATCCCCAATCCCCTGCTTTGTAGAAAGCAGTCCCCTTGATTTAAATTAGTGTGAAGGTCACAGTATTTTTTGAAAAAAAATGGTCTGCTTGGTGAGTAAAATCTGAATTAATAGAGTTAAATATGATGTCTACAAGATAGATTTCCTCAAATTGATTCATATGCACCACATTTTGACTAAACCTGATGAACAGTTGAGAAATAACTGTCCGAAAATGTTTGGAGATAAAGTTCCCCCTAGTGAGGAAATAGTTGTTGGTTTTTGAGTAACGTTTTTGAGTAACGCGCTAACACGAAGGATGTGTCAGACGTGACGGATGCGGAAGCAGACGAGGACACGCCAACAGCGATGATGATTCCATAATACCCTGACTTTTCTGAGTTATGATAATTGCATGGTGGCATAGTAGCCTCCTACCAAAGCAACAACATGTAAAATAGTGACACTATGCCTGTGAGTATAAATATGAGCGTGAATGAATCTTAGGGTTAGCCCTGTGATGAACTGACAATTTATCCAAGGTTCACGGACCAAATGTCAGGATAGGCACCAACATTGTTTTGAGACTGTAAAGACCGCAAGTAACCCTGTTTGCTGGAAGCGTAATGTTCTAGTCACGTCATAGGTACCCCGTGAACTTATGGAGATATGTTGTTCTCTGACCAATATGTGGTTTGTAAGTGCGAAAAAGGGTTTTTTAATTCTGTAATAGGTTTTACATGGACAGTGCAGAGAAGTAAATATGGGCGGGATTTGATCTCTCATACGTTTTGTGGTCAGTGAACACGCAGCAGCTTTCTGGATCAGCGCCAGTGCCTTTGGAGACGGACTGAGAATGACTGATAATAGGGAATTGTTTCTCCAAAAAGTAATCCAAGTTTAGAAGCAGTCGTGATGGGTTTTCATAAACTTAAATAGGAGAGTATATACAAGTCATAATTCAGTTATCATCCATGGGTGCACTCTAATTTTATTTTGTTTCTTTTGCTTTATACATTGCCTCTACCTTCTAGACTTACCTTGTATTGGGGTCTATTTTTCAAGTAGAATAAATCAAGCAACAAAAGAGCTTTCGGCTACACTACATTGGATTTACTGATCTGGTAATAGGCACCATAAATTCTGACCTACATGCAGCAGTGACAAATGGCACATCATATATGAAATTTAATTTGTGACTGTCATCCTCTGCCAGACATGGCTTTCACATGAAACAAGCATTTATCCTTTTGAGTGAAAAAGGTGTGCTGTGCATTTTTATTTATAAATCAAATCATTAAGGCCCCGGCTATCAATGCGGCAGTTCTGGTCATGGAAAGTATTTGTGCTGGGATGAGAAAAAAGCAGTTCAACAGAGTCTGTCTGGAACAGAGTAACAAAGCTATTAAGGGAGCCCAAGTGTATTAAATTTAAGAAATGTACGATCTGGGAATATATCTGAATATGACTGACTATTATATGATATAATGTGATTGATTTCTTAAGATTATCTTACCAAAGAAACAAAACAATTCTGCTCTATTAGATATTAGAATTCTGACAACACCATAAGCAAACTAAGCTGGAGTCATTGCCAGTTCTTTATATTATCATAATTTTCTGTTTGCTATAAGCGCCATGGGTGGAGGTTATGTTTCACCTCTGTGCGTTTCTTTATCTGTTTGCTTGTTTGTGAGCAAGATTATGGACAAACTAATGGACAGATTAGCTCGAACGTTAACTGCTAAAGAGCACCAAACACACACTCAAACCGTAAAATGCCGTTTTTAAGTTAATCCAAACCTCATCTTTCCGTCGAGAGGGCTTTCAATGAACTAAATTAAAGATTGTCCTGCGGTTAGTTAGGTTGTGTAATCAAGATTATTAGAATAATGGCGGAGTTTAGTAAGACTTCGTGACATGTGGTCTCGGTATTGGAAGCCGCTAAGCTTAAGATGCTAACAGACGATAAAATGTCTGTAAATAATTGAGCTCTATGAACGAGTTTCTGAAGAACAACGATTTTAGCTGAAGATTTTTTAAGTGACCTATTTCCCTGCGTTATTAAGGTTGTAAAATGAAGATTATGACAACAATAGCAGTTAGAGCAAAAAGTAATAAAAGAAAACTCCATACACGACTCAAACCGGAGATATATCGTTGTAAATGCAAGACATTTAACCCAGAGGGGGGTTTAGGCCCTCGGCTGATGCTTATGCTCTGAGTGCTTTTTCTGGTTTCTTTTTTTGAGTGTCGGTCTGTTTGTTTGTTTCCTCCGCTAAGGGAAAATATTTTCATCTGAAATGTTTTATAATCAGATTTTGTTTCAGGGCTTTCACAGTAGCTTGTTTTGTTTTTTTAATTTAACAAACTACTGTAAATTATAGCCATGGTCAGTACAATAGGCAGCTTTAGCTCAGTGGGTAGAGCAGTCGTCACTACAACCGGGAGACCAGATGGAATAGTTGCATGTCACGTCCTGTCAGATGGGAGTGAGGACAAGATACTTAAAATTAGTAGACATTTAAACTGCATTAAAATTTAGTTTAAGTTTTGACTATACTAGAAGGAGAATAAATACAATGTGGGGAAAACTTATAATTCTGGATGTTTTCTGATATCCACACTAGTGGAAACATCTGTAACTTCCAAATATGAAAATTGTAAAACATCAACATTAGCGGATGTCCACAGGTCCTCTGAAGTAAAAAAAACAACAACATTGCTCTCTTTTTAAAAATGACTTAAGAATGAAATGGTTAATCTCCTACTTTAATGATATGCATTCCTATACAACCCGATAGTTCTCCATGAGTAAGTTTTCCTTTTGAATCTTATTCAGAGCTACAGTTAAAGTGAGAGTCTGGCAAGTTTGACATCCGTGTTAAGTGTGTGTTTGATAAAACACTCCTGACCCAGTCTCCTGACCCAGTTCTGTTGCAGCCTATAATAGTAAAAAGCAATCCTTACTTTACTATAAATGTAATCCATCCTCCAACATTTGCTCTTGTCTTTTCAAATCTGCAGTGTTTATAACATTTCTGTATTCCTAAGCGAATCCTATCTAAACTAAGACTGTACTTTCAGGCTGGTCAGTCAGGAGGAGCAAGTTGACCTACATCCCTGCATCAGATTTGCATCAGTGTGGGAGGGGCTACAGTCCTGATGGCGTGGCTCATGACAGACAGGGCTGTCTTTTTCTGAGGGGAAATTAAATTACATTTGCCTTCATTTCTATCTTTTTCCCACATCTCAGTTCTACCTTAATTGGCCAAAGCAACTTCCTCAAAATTAATTCTCCCAAATTCTGTCCCAGTGCAGGAAGATGAACCAAATGTGAAAGTCTTTCTGAGAGTGTAAAGAGTTGTATGTCAGTATATTTTGCTTCAAGACTCTTGCAGCAACATTCAAAAACTGTATCTCACTACACTATTATCAAATTCATAATGTTATTCTATTTCTTTTCACGAGATCATTGACCTGGCAGAGCCCCGGTGGAATATTTAAAGCCTCCAGGGTTAAATCGCCTTCTATAAGCACATTTCCCATTAGAACAACACTGAAGGGCACATGGGAATTGAACAAAATCTCTTGTTCATAGATACGATTTCTTTGTATTTCTGAAAAATAAATGCACAGCTAGAACACTCACCAAGATATCAGCACTGACAGAGCTCATCTTTAGGAGCGAACAAAAACATACAAAACAGCAAAAAAGAGAAAAAATCAAGTAAATAATTGTGTGATCACTTAAAATGAAGGTTTGAATACAGCAGAGCCTTCGCCATCCATTCTCTCTCCCTATTCTGTATCCATTCCCGCATGGTTAATTGAACAGAATGGTTTAGTGTGCAATTAATTATGATGTGTTGAGATGATGTATGGACCTGACAGGGTATTGTAGGTAATAATAGAAGAGATTTATTTACTGGCTGTGCGTAGGCTCCTCTCACCCCGCAAAATTAATACATTTTCTCTGATTCAAATTATGGAAGAAAATAGGGAGGAAATTGTGTCAGATGCGTACATATACAATACACTCTAGAGTACACTACAAGGCAAAGAAATGCATGAATGTGCACACATATACACACACTCATACACTCTCACACACAAAGAATCAATGTTGCTCTTGTAGGAAAATTGTAAATGTAAAACGGCAGAAATGAATCATGCTAATGGCATGGTTGACAGTTGTGTTCAATATTATGATTTCAAACCCCCAAATGATTGATTACATAACCTCTTCTTTATTTACCCTGTGCAACAAAATATATTCAACTGCAGTCCAGTCGGAAAAGCACAAAGTTAGGGAAAATAACACAGTTATGATCCGAGCCGAGCCTGAACGAGATACATCAAAGTTGCTATATGTGGTTTCTGTAAGGAAAAGCTTCTCATAAGAATTTAATCCGACTGAATCCAGCTACATAACCAATCAATATGCTTCTGAAGAAAAACCTTGAAGCCTGGTCTTTTTGAATTTACTGTAGATGTGTTGGGGAGTTTGGACCATCAGAGCCCAAAGATCTTCAAAAGATCTGCTGCATTACCCACTGAATACGGTATTTTTTCAGCCCGACATCTTCTCTCATCAACCTTTTTATGTTGAAAATGTTCTGAGTCCATTCCCGTTTTGCACTGGCAGTCTCAAATGCTGTTTACATTGAGTGGGCATGATGTCACTTCAAGCATATTTTGAATACTAGCAAGCCTAAGTTTGATAAATGTCAAAGAGAAAGATGAGAGAGTACAAAGTAGGTCCTGCTGTTTCAGCTTGGAGCTCTGATTGATGAGTTGCGATAAATTTCCCAATCAATTCAATGACACCAACTCCAAGTCAATGGTAACAGTTATTCCAATGTTTAAAAAAAATGTGATAAAAAATAAAGTTACATAAATTAACATAAACAATATGTGTTTATTCATTTATTCTATATGCGGTATGTGCTAACTCCTTAAATAAACCTTATTTATTGATTGATTTATTGATTTATGTGTTCATAATTAGCTATTATACTGAAAAATAATGCATTTCTAATCATTTTTTTCTGTCTCCTGTTCAAAGAAATTAGTAGTAATTGTATTATGGAAACATCATCACCATCGTCCACGGACGCTGCAGATCCTTTTTTTTCAAACTATTTCCTGGATAATTTTCATATTTTATACCCACTTAGACCTTAGTTTGTGGAAGAACTAGAGAGGTTTCGGGAAAGCTCGGTTGTATATTTCCAATACTAGGGGGCGCTTTATCTCGAAAAGCTTTCAGGCCATAATTTTGCAACCATTGGTCCAATTCAATCCAAATTGGGTTCATCTGAATCGACTAAAGGATATCTCGATTTTATAAATCATACTTTACCGTAGTAATTCATATTAATAGGGGGAGATTTTTTTTAAAATGGAAAAAAACTTTTCGGGTACAACTCGGAAACTACTTAATGGGTCATTTTCAAACTTTATACCCCCCCGTAGACCCTAGAAATTTTTATTTATTCATTTTGGCTCAATATAACGGAAAAACATTCCACTAAATGTAATTTCTTTTGATTTTTGTAATGAAATTAGATGGGAAGTTAATTAGAAATTAAAGTACTTCCTTTCAATGTTTCCGGTCCTATTTTTTTAAGTATGGCGTGATTATATTGTGACACAAGTTAGCAGAATTGGATGTTTTTTTCCCATTAAAGCAAACAGTGAAGGTGAGACATAATTTATTTTTTTTGGACAGTGAACAAGGGAACAAAAATTTTGTTCAATAAAATTTCCATCTGCAATTCAGTGCTTTCCCACGCTGACTAACACATAGAGCATGCTCACTTTCAGCCCATCTGCAGAGAATAACGATAATCACATTCACCTGGAAACATAAATCAATGCAGATGTTGTAGAAACCTGATGTGATGAAATAGGATTTACAGGTGTGGGTGTGGATCTTATTCAGTGCGATGTGTACAGTTTTAAAAAGCTGCGAGCTATGGCATTGAGAAAATCACTCGTCTTTGTTTGATTGATTGTTTCTCGCTGAAGCTGACTGCTACTCCTTTTTGTAAATCTGCCTCACTATAGTTAAACTTGATTTATGTATTTTTCTGAGAAATGCTCATAGAAGAGAACAGCTATTGGATGTAAGTTATGTACAGTACAAAGCATCATTGATTACTTTGTATTCTGTCGCGCGTTTTGTCTCTCATTCCTCCCTACAAGTGCTCTCCGGTGTCTCTCCATCTGCGTTTAAAAAGCACCTCGCTTTTTGCCGTCTGTGTTCCATTTAGCAGCATATGGGCACTTTGCCAGCTGAGTTCATTGTTACATAAATGAAAGAGACCCCTGCTGTGGAAGAAATGATGTGGACATTGAAAAAATGATATTACTTTTCTATCAGGAGTTGGTCCAAATACCATGTAGCTTGTAAAGATTGGGTATGTTTAGACCATAAGGACGCTATTCTCACGGAGAGGGAGAAAGGGAGGACATTTAATCTAGTTTCTGGAGATTAATAAAACTTTGTTAATTTAAAATGAAATCTAAGTAAAAGGATCATATAATACTAATACGACATTATAAACAGCTGTGTGGGAGAACAGTTTGTATTGGTTTCTGATTGGGTTTTGTGCCCATGATAATCCAGGCAGCATATGATATATGTAAACAGATGTGCCTGAAGTAGAAAAAGCTGTGTGTTTTTTTGATCCGCTCCAGTGATTGAGGTCACCAGTATGCTTTTAATAAGCTTCTCGGTTTATGTAAGGGGTATAACCTCACTGTCACATGTTACTGTTCCTTTGGTCTGTTGGGTAAACATGTCAGTATTACATGTCCATGTAGATTGTCATTCATTCAGGTCATGGTGATCCATGTGGGTTTAGTCCAAAGCAACTGGACTTCTGTTTCGGTCTGAAGACGTTTCTCATCTCATCAGTCTGGATGAGGATGTCTGTGCGTGTCTAGCACACAATACTAACGTTTCTCTGGGAGTTCTCTGCTCCCACCAAAAGTTGGTGATATTATTTAATAGTCCTCGCCTACGCAGATCCTTACTGTTAAGTTGAAAACTCAAAAAATATTTCAAGAATCATTTTAGAACCACATAAATCTTAGTGTGAGGAAGAACTGGTCTGATTTAAGGAAATATCGATTACATATGTCTGACACTAGAGGGCGCTTTATCTTGATTTTTCAACCGTTGGTCTGAGCTAGTCCAAATTTGATGCATATGACTCGACTCGGGGAGAACTTGTATATATGTATATCTTGTAAACAGTTCATATTTTACTCATGAGTGGGGGCTTTGTTTGGGAAAAACACTGATTATGTTTGGGTCATAAAGCTAACCAATAGTCAAATTTAGTCCAAAATAGTTGCATATGACTGGATTGATGGAGCTATAGTCTTGACTATATCATATTTGACTCTAATAGTAATTTTTTTAACCAATAGTGGGTTTGTTTTTGTTGCTGTTTTTTTTTTATTACAAAAAATAGTATTTTTTAGGACAAAATTTATTTTGTCGAATTTCAAAAATTCAATCAGTAGAATATCTTATACAACGCAGGGAATTGGGGGCTTTTCCCTGGGATATACCAATGCTCGTGGGGACGCCAGCTTAGGTCTAGTTTGTCTAAATTATCTCATCACTAGACGGATTGTGCAGCATTTTCATTTGGATTATCAGCAGCTGTAAGGAACATGCTTCATACTTTCTCCTTCAACAAATGGGAACACTGTCAAACTATGTGACGCAGAGCTGCACAACTAAAAGTAATAATGAGAACAGGAGACAGAGAGATGGAAAAACCATTGTCAGAATGTGAGAGAAAAACAACAAATAATAACAGCAGAATGAAATCCAGAAGTAAGGTATCATGCTCTGGTTTTGCCTCTGCATGTTTGAACACACTCCACACCAGTAGCTGTTTATTTATTGTTACGGCGTTAATGGAAAATAGATTAAATTCCCCACAACATCAGTGACAATTTCTGGGAGTTTCAGCTAGTCCATCTCTTCTAAATGCATAAAGCATCAGATGGTTGACTCCCTGTGAACGTTGTATTGTGAGGAATAGATTAAGGTGAGGCTCCTTGCAACATGTTTAGGTGAGCTTACTCTGGCTGAGGCAGGAAACAATCATCAGATACAGCTGACTTTTACAGTCTAGTTTGTATGTGGTCAGAAATGTTCTCGTCTTGCCACAGGCATCTCCGTACCATTCTTCATTTAAGACGGGCTTTTGAAGAGTTCAGTGAAGTGCAGTGAGAGATACGAGTGAAAACATCTGCCTGCCATAATGGATGTTTACTTTTTCTGAGTGGCTTTTGAAAAATCCTTTAAAAGTCTTATTTATCATCAAAATCATTACACGCAGCTGAGAATGAACCCCAAGCTTTTATCAAAGTTTTTCCAGTCACGTGTCGTCCAGTGTCTGAACGTTTGACTTGCATTTAAGGCAATGTTTCTCTTTCCTCATCACCCAGCCTTCCTCTTGCTTCTGACTTCCTGCTCCTCATGTGATTGTCCTTGTTTGTCATATTTTTGGATTTAAATATGAAGTGGATCAAGTGCTAATTGTGGACAAATATTTCCTCTGAACCAGCAGGATGTACAGATGAATGCACATTTGCAGGAGAAATTAGCGATATCAACAGAAAATTGTTTTTTAGAGAATGAGCTTATGGTATTTAAACAAAAATGGATACGCTATTAGAGAATGTGTGAAACACTCAGTCAGCTGTTTATATACAGCTGGTGAAAAGCTTGTGCATACTTCTCTCTGAAGATGTCAGAGCTCACAACATTTTTGTGATTCTGTTGACATTCATGTTTCCAATCTAGGTCAACATATAAAAGTGACTTCAGTAAATGGTAATGGGAACTTAGCCTTATTCTGTCTAACCCCGTTGGTGACGTGGTTCTATATTGTCTGTTCCAGCATTCACTTGTTTCCTAATCACGTAGATTTTTGGAAATTTTATGTCTGCAAGATTTCAGTGTTGATATCAACATTTAATAAAGACTTGGTATTTTGGCAGACAAAGATTTTTTGTTGAGTCATACATTTGGTCCTGCCTCTCTTTCCAGTTTGGGCAGAAGAAACACTTAGCTGTATTATGTTAATATTTATAAATCCACACAGGATGACATGATGAAGAGTAATGAATACATAGTCTCTTGTGGTGAAAAACCCAAAATCAACAACCCCTCGACTGCATTTCTCCTTCAGCTGTACTGAACTTCTGGGTATCATTTAGATGTTTAGGTTTCATGTCCATCAACATTTTAGATTTATTCTTGCTCTGTTGATCCCAGCAGCAGTGAGTAGCTGCTTTCAGTGATAAAGTGTCCAAAAGAGCTGACATGCCTAAACCAAACACGATCAGACTTATTTTTGTTGCCAGAAACATGAAACAGATTTTGAAAGAAGTTCCAAAAGTACATGGGGATGGGGTAAACCCACACTGCTGCTCAATATGCAGTTTGCTGTAGTTATGGCTGTGGGTCACTTAGCAGTGCACCTAGTGGTCCCTCAGCTGACTGCAGTCCTCCTGGACCTCGGACACTGATCTCTGGGGGTATCATCACCTGCAAAGGGGCTCAGCTCAAGACCAGAGAAGACCACTCTGACCAAAGGGATAGAGTACGGAGTTGAATTACAGCGACTCAGACAGGAACTAAAGCGCTGGAAATGAGACAACACAGAACATCTGTCCTGTGTCTTCCCAGTTTGTAAAGACTAATAATGAATTCATCTTAATTTGATATTCTTTGATCTCTTTGAAATAAAAATACTAAGAGAGACAATGAAAATTAACAAACCCTCTGCACCTTTACGACACCTTTAGATAAACATAAGCGCGTGCTCTCTTTAATCACATTCTGAGGTGGTGATATGTATTTTCATAATATCCGGCTGCTCTAAAGGGTCAAGTTAATACATAAATAAAGGCAGTTTTTAGCCAGAAAGGCAACAGAGTGCATATTGTCATAGAGACACAGCAGTTAAGACATGTGCCATTAGGCATAGATGTCAACTACATAACTATGTTACATCGGGCTTGTGTGTTCAAGACCCAAATGTGTTCCTTTATTTGATAATTTAATACATTTTTGCTACTCTCTGGGTTTAATCCAATCTTTTCTGATTGAATTTGTTTTTCAATTCAAGTATTATGATAGCATCCTATGAGGAAGGAATGTATGCACGGATTCTCAAGATGTTAAATCCATCCATCCATCCATCCATCCATCCATCCATCCATCCATCCATCCATCCATCCATCCATCTAACAACCTATCTAGTAGTTTAAGTGTAATTGAAAAAAGACTGTTATTCTCAACGTTCCACAATGTGGAATGTGTTGCATAAATTGTTCATCATCAGTACTTCACACATGTGACATCCAACCCCCAGAGTAGCAAGACAACCACCCCCACCTGTTCTCCTGACAGACACTCTGAGCTAGCTACCACATGTCATAGCTGTTGAAGCTATGATCTTGCTCTTTTTTAAGGAACAGCTTTGCATTCAACAAATAAAAAAGTATTTCAGACACCTCGTTATTAGGAAAAAAGATCTGGTGATTGTGAGATACTGCGTCACACAGCCGGTGAAAGGACCTATACAGTTACAGATGCGTGATAAACACTACAGGGCATGTTCAAACAAACAAACTTCTTTCTTTTCTTTCTTTTCTTTCTTCCTTCTTTTTTTGGTGAATACAATGCACTTCCCTAGCTTTTGCTCAGTGTTTGATTATGAAAATTCCAAAAAACATACAAACTTGTATGACAAAAACACCAGCAACATGAAAAGAAATATTCTGACCCATGACAAAAATGGAATGACAAAATTGTTTCTCACCTCAATGCTTTGTCTGTCTTCCACAAATGACCACGTAGAAATGAGCATGACATCACAGCATGACATCGTCAAATGTTTGATAACAACATGATGAATCAGCGCCCTCTAGCTCGGCTGTAATAAGCAGTGTGACCACCAACCCGTAGAACTGCCAACTCCAGTCCCGCCTTCTAAAGTTTTTGATGGAATTCTTAAAAAATTCCCACTGCCAATAAATGTAGCCACTTAAATTGGGCTAAAAATATAAAACCCAGATAATTGCTGCAGACTGCCACATTTTCAACTGTACATAATGACTCAGAACTGGAATGATGGCTGCTGCTTCTCTCATGTGAACTGACCCAGAAAAAAACATTCAGCTGATGCTTGAAGTGGGTCTAAAAGTCTGAATGTGGTGACACACACTTCTTAGAAGCGTTGTCTCAAAAACAATAAAGAACAGAAATACAATTATCTCTTCATCATTATTATAGCAGATAATTATCAACCCCTTTACTTTAGCAGTGAGTTATCTAAACCAAGAAGCTCCATGCCACACCATCTCTGACCGGCTTCTGTTCAGCTGCTGTTCAATATTAGAACGCACAGAAAGACTATTACCATTTTTAGGCATTTCCCTCCTCACTCTGAACTGAATTTCCTTTCTGTTTAATTAAAGATTAATGAGCTAGGGCTGCTGTGTGGCCTCCTGATATAACCTCTGCAATAGAACTTAACAACCAATCAAAAGCATACAAAGCAAACTCAGACCCAGTTGTCGGGCAGAATTGATATATTTTTTTGGCCGGACTATCCATTTCCCTATGACCGAGATTAGACTAATTGTGAATCAAACCAAATGAATAACTTGAGCACATTTTGAAAAATACTTAGGCTTTTCAATTAGCTTACAGGATCCTAGTGAACGGAAATTTAATGAGATCCAATTGCAATATTTGCCATAGAAATATCATTACTTGATATATGTGTGTTTATGATAAATGTTTTATTCTTATTAAACAGGCTTTGCTCATTATTAATCAAACACAAATGGATTGCTGATATATTACTGCAGTTAATGAATCTTCTTATTAAACCAAGCCAATGCTTTTAACATTCCCAGCATACAATTTAATTATCTTTTTTCACCCTCAGTCTAATTATCTTTGATATTTGTCATCTTCACAAGGTCTGATGGCTATCTCATCTCAAAGGCACACCGCCAAGACTTTTATTATTATGCATTTTGAGATCAAGAAAGAGACTTGTCTTTCTGTCATGTGAGATGGAAAGATCAAAAGCCGAGATGAAGAACACTCTCATCATCATGTTCTATTTGACTTTAATATCTCTTCCCCATCAAACACTGTGACTCAATTATACTGAAAAGATCATATTATTTGTAGTATATATGCTTGAATGACTATGCACATATGCATAAACATGCACATTCAAAAACATATACTTGCCTGAGTTGTGAGGAGCTCTTAATGCATTTTATGGTTATTTTCCATCTGGTTGAGCAATGATATCTCTCTCTCTGTCTCTTTCTTCTCTCTCTCTCTGTCTCTCCTGTCTGTTTCTCTCCTTCTCTCTCTAAAAGCTAAAATCAAGCAGAATTCCATTTAACTCACAGAGGAAAAGTTTTGTGAATGTTAAATGAAATCGCTTTCAGTATGAAACCAAAACTGTTTTTCAGTCTTCACCAGAGGAAATGTTCTTGGATTATATAAAAAGGATTTAATCAGATGAGGCTGCCAGTGGCCACACCGCAAAAGACAGAATGAAAGGACATCTGACATTTACAGTAGCAAAGAGAAGTGAGCAGTGTTCTCATTTTGGTTCACTGACATGAAATCCTTAGACATTCTTAGAAATAAAACATGGATCTCATTTGCAATAAATGACATTGAATTGTATGTTTGATAACCAGACAGTTTCATTGCATAATGAAAAAGTGAAGAGTTTAGAATTACCTAATTGTGATTAACAAAGTCAACATATGTCTTAAAAGATTTACACAAATATGTTTAGTTCATGCAGTTTAATTGGTTCCAGTAAATAAAACATTATTTTTTAGGATGAATGAACTAAACAGTTGCATGTTTGACAACTAAAACAAGGGAGTGTAACTGCATGAATCAGGAGGCACATCCCAGAGAGGTGTGTTCAGTCACATCTGCAGGCATAATCACAATGTCAGTTATCAATTGATGGGCAGTCAGGCTTAGCCAAATTATTATTAGAGTCCCATTGTGAAAATGTAAATGTAGAGTGTAAATATTATTTATTGCGGTCAAGAAGCATTGATGTTTTACTCAGTGGGTGAACAGGACAAAGCCCCATGTATTGGCCCTTTCATTGTCAGTTTGTGACAAAGGGAATGAATGAATAACGGCCAGAGAAACAGCCTCAAACCTCTCCTGCTACGACAATAATAAGTGTGCATGTGTGCCTGTGTTGGGGGTGGAGGAGGAGGAGTCATAGGATCCACAAGAACACCAAGATGTAGAGAGCAGCAGATCCATTACGTCCTTCAAGTTGAAGGGGTGCAGCCTCCATGGAGCCGAAGTGTTTGTCAAGCACACCTCACAGACCGTCAATTACATTGTGATCTGGGGAATTTAAAAGCCAAGTCAACACCTTGAGCTATTGCTGTTGTGCTCCTCAAACCATTCCTGAACCATTTTCACAATGTAGCAGTATGTGATGGCCTGCTGATAGAGTTCAGTTTTTTTAAGGGAACACCATTTCCATGGGGGAGGAGTCCCACATTGCCTCCTTGTGCATGTCTCTGCTCTTACTTGTCCAAATGATGTAAACGACAATGTGATTCATCAGATCAAGCTGCATTGTTGTATAGAACCAAGGTCAAGACTGATGAGGACGTGTCTATTGTGGACAATTTTGGCAGTAGACACGGGTCAGCATTGGTGCTATGCTACACAGTGCGATATGGAGCCAGCTGCAAAGTACTATAAGACCTGACAACTTTCTATCAGAACAAGCATTCAGTTTTTCAGCAATTCGTGCTATAGTAGCTCTTGCTGGATATGGTTGTAAAGAGCTGTCGGTGGAGCACAGTGCTGCACAGGTACAGTTCATTTACTTTTAAACTAAAAAATGTTGGTTTATTGCATATGAAAGATAAATTATCTGAGCGAAGAATGATTAGCTTGCATGATTTTTATTACTTGGAATTCTTAGTGCATAAAATGAGATTGAAATTTTTAGTTCTGGAACAGGAAAGATAAATTATCTGAACAAAAATTGAGAAAAAAAAATGTTTCCTACACTGTCGGTCTGTTTCAAAGTCCCTCATTCCCAGTCCCTCCTATGCTTGCCCATTATTCCTGTTTCTAACACATCGACTTTAAAGATGATTACTTACTGCGTAAAATATTTCATCTACTGACACACTTAGTTGCCATTGTAACGAGATATTCTCTTCAATTGTCAGTGGTTAGAATGTTATGGCTGTGCCAAGCTATGTACTGCAGAAAGAAAGGATGGCGAAACATGGATGGAGAGAGAAATTATCTTCTGTTGTGATGGGCAATGGATTGATGTAAGTGTTTATTGACCCTCAGCGAGAAGCTAGAAAGAGCAAAATCTCCCATCAGCTCTCTGAAGAGAGAAACCACATGCGGGAGTGAGATAAGACATCACACATTTAACCTGTCCAGTTTCAACGCATGAATTTCATTTGTAGTATGAACACAATTAAAATAGTCCGTCCACACGCATATCTTTGAGAATTCTGAAAATGGGGGCTGAGGGAAAAATGCTGCTGAGAAATTGCTGCACCCAAGATGTTCTGGTTCCTGAAATAAGATGATCATGTAAAAGGGGTCAGCTGCTAATCTTTATTCCCTTAGTAAAGCGCTCATTCATTATGTAACAGTTTGCATTTGTATTCAGGCCACAGACCCAGGGTACAGAAACACTCAGAGAGCAACTCATATAAAAGACCAATTTCTTCTTACCTCTACTTCCCCCTTCTTCTCTCTCATTTTAATCTAATGACAAGCTACTTAGTAATAATATAAGGCCAGGGTGAGGAGTCTTCATTAGATATTGCTCAAAGAAATGCAGCACAGAAAATGAGCTCCAGAAATGTATTAACCTCTATACATTATGAAATCCACTTGTTCCGATGTACCATTAATATTTGCTTTGACCAGAGCCCGATACATTATTCCTTCTCTTTAGTGTTAAATGATCAAAAATGGAAATCAATAAGGTTTCTTAGGAAAAGGGGGGCCATATTTCCTTTCCAGTCTGTAGAAAATCTTTCCGACGCAGTAACCTCACTGAAAAAAAATCAGAAAAAGAGAAACCCACTGTATTGTATTCATATGCAAGAAAACCCAACTGCAAACACAGCCCTACTTCAAAGAGACCAAATATTCTGAAATATAATCAAATTATCTTGGGCTGAGCAAAAAAAAATCTGCCACCAATTTTTCTTGGATAGAATTCTTCAAACCATCATAGAAGTCAAACCACTGAAAGACCATCATTTCGGTCTCTGCGAAAGAAATGATATGAAAAGTTAAGCAAGCTATGCTCATTAATGCACAATCTTAAAAAGCTGTTGTCAAGTCATAGAGCTGATATAATGTTGGACAAATGATACTAAACACTGGCATGTTGGACATTATTTAATGTAATAAGTAATTTAACTTATCTTTTATTAATCATATACAAAGTGAAATTATTTCTCTGCATTGACCCCTGAGAGGGCAGTAGGCTGCCCTTTTGAAGTACCCATGGAGCTGGGGTTTCAGTTCTTGCTCAAGGACCCACGACACATAAACATGCTGGGGCTCAGCAAGGAGACCGCTGCTCTACCCACTGTGCTACATCTGCCCCCCAATGTTGGTACGTGGTACATCAAATAGGGTTAGGGTTATTACCAAAATGTCCTCAGACTCCAGGGTGTTAAAGGGGGACTCCATTCTCTCCACATTAATGGGACCTTAAATTGCTTGGGCTGGGGATAATATCCCAAATACCTGGTGCCAGTATGTCCATGGACAGACAGTTTGGCAGATAATTGCTTAGTCCAGAATGGAATGACAACCTGGATGTGCAGGTAGCCATCTCTTTCCAGGAGGATAGTTCCTGCAGTGGAAGAAGCTGAAAGGGTCCACGAACTGCCCCCTCCCCTTTGATTTTCATGCTGGCTTGATAAAGGTGGCTGACATCATCTAAAGAGTGAAGCCTATTTGTAACCAGGTTACCAACTATCTCTCATCTGTAATTGAGAGCATGCAGCTCGAGTCAGAAGTGTATCAACAATATAAAATATTGTTAGTCTTCCATCAAGGAGCCTTTGAGGGGAATTAATAGCTATCAGCTGAGAGGCAAAAAAAGAGGCCTCAGACAGAAGGGAAAGGGGGGTTGGGCTGACATTGAAAGATGTTCCCCTGGAGTTATTGTTACTACTGCATAGGAAAGATAAAGACAGACAAGGAGAAAATATGTGTGGACATATTTACTTGCTCGTGCATGGTTGCCTTAAGATAACTCATGTGTATATATTAGCACTCAGAATACTCACCCCTCCTCCAACTAAGTCCTGAGTGATCCCCAGCATTCAGCAGCAACTTATGTGACTGCTACACATGGAACCCCCATCCCCCGACCCTTTTTTTTTCAATACCATTTTCGCCAGATCACAGCGCAGCTTGACAAAACATCTCCAAGCTGACCTCAGAGAGCAATCTCTTGACATATTCTTGCAAGAGAAGAATCCAAGTACAAACTTGATGGACACACATCGTCTACATTGTGAAACCAATTTCTCCCTGCCCACCAAACCCCATCCGCACCATGATCCAGAGATGGATTGCGGGACTGCGGAGAAAAGGTGTTCGAGCAGCCTCTGATATTATTCCTGATCCCTTTGGGAGATCATATGATCACAAATGGGCAGCCCATACAGCAAAAACAGCCATGATAGAACGGAGCAAAACAGGCTTAGATATGATCAGATGTCTTGTACTGAGCAGTTTCTTGTCTAGAATTCTTAACGATGGCATCAATGGAAAAAGCTCCCCTTCAACAATAACTAAAGACATTATGAACACAATCTGTTTTTAGCTTGTCATAAGTTTAAAAAAAAAAAAAAAAAAATTTGAGTATTTTTGAAATAAATTGCTATAGTTGGATAAAGAGATCTTGAAATTAGAACAAAATCTCATTTTGTTTTCTATTTGACACTTAAAAGTATTATGTCTCAGAATTAGCAAAAACGATTCTCAAAAAATTGTATTTCTTCCCTAAAAAGAAGATTTTTCTTTTTTGTTGCTTTACATATCAACATCTTCATTTCAGCTGCATTTATATTATTCTAAGTTGCATAGTAGTGACACTGTTAGATATCTGAGACTATCGCACACTTGACATGAGATAAGAAAGGGATATCTATTAAAAATCTCTTAAATTTTCATACTGAGTATTTAAATCCCCAAAAAGTCAGGGATATTATGGAATCATCATCATTGGAGCTGTTGACCACCACGTCAACCGCCGCAGATCCTTCCTGTTAACATGTTAACTCAAATGTTTTCGATCGGATTTACTCGAAATATGATGTATTAGAATGAACTCGAAGACTTACATTTACAGTTCCTATTTAACTCACGAAGGAGCTTTTCATGAAAATATTACAATGGGCATGAATTCGTAACTGATGGTCAGATTTAGTTCAAATTTGGTGCAAATGAATCGACTCGAGGGGATTCATCTTTTAAATATTGTATCATTCTTAAATAGTTAATATTTACTCGGTGGGGGAGCTTTTTAACCAAAAAAACACAGTTTTTCAGATATGGCTTCCTAACGACTAGTATGATTTAGCCTAGATTTGGTGCATATGAATTACTTCAACTAGATTATATCTTGACTATATAATATATTACACACTTCTGGGAGCTTTTATTCAAAAAATACTGTGGCCATAACTTCACAGTTATTCTCGGGGATGACAGCTTACACAGAGTTGAGGTATGTTCAAGATGTTATAACTTGACAATAAGTTATACATTTAATATTTTCCTGTATCTCACTAAAATGTTACTTGTAAAGTCATTGTGTCTTGCATGAAGTGTAATGAGATATTCTGACCATAAATTAGAAAAATAGTATACACGGTAAGATTTTGAGTCTTTGCAATGATAAAAGACCAACTATTACAAACTGTTAATGTCCTTTAAACTACAAAAGAACATCAAACTTTAAGTTCTGCTAAGTATATGCGATTTATAGACTTATTGAAAATGAGCGTCTAAGCTTGCTACACACTAGAGGATAAAAGGTCTGATTTAATGCCCAATATGATCTGATCTGGCTGCCTCCAACAGAATACCCGCAATAACCAAGGAGAGTGAAAAAGTCCTGGAAGCTTTCCAACTGGATGTTTCATACTTTTACGGCTCAAAAACATTTCAGCGAACCGATACCAAAACACATCTGTTACCTGAGCCAGGTGGAATATTGAAAAATAAGTCGCCGAATTTCCTCAAACTGCATAAGAGAAATATGTGAGTTTATGGTAAATTACAGCGCGTTAAGCATTTTTATTTTTAGCTTCTTTTTTTCAATTAAACAAGGAAACCTCAGCAGTGAAAAGTATTTGATACCAGTGAATAGTATTTATCACCTGTTCATCATTCAGCACCACCTTCATCATACTAACACAGATCAAAGCACATGCAGAAGTATTGACAGATCGAGGAGAGAATTTTTACTATATTCTAATGTCTTTTTGAACAGTCATTCAGATTTTGCTCTGTTTGTGTGTGTCTGTGTGTGTGTGTGTGTGTGTGTGTGTGTGTGAGTGTGTGTGCTTGTGTGTGTGTGTGTGATGCATAGACCAGATCATATAGCAATAATAGTAATAATGTAAAATGCTTGTACTTTTTGGTATATTAATATTTAGAGGATAAAAATATGTATTACATCTATTGAATGTTTTATTGTCATTTGCTGAATCATTTTAGATTGTAATATCTATAATCCGTCCGAACTATACTCTGTAAAGCTTCTTTGAGTTTTGTGTAAAGCGCTATATAATAATAACGTATTATTATTATTATTATATCCCTTCAAGTACCACGCACATCCTCTATGAGCCATAAGATGCTTAATTTGTGCTAACACACACACACACACACAAACACACACTTTTGACAATGTTGATCTCAGCCATCACCACGCAGCTCAACATGCAGGTTGGATTTGGTTCAGCATTATGATGACAGCCCTGTTTTTGCCTGCTTGATGTGCACTTTGCAGCTCCTATTGACATAGGTGTTATTATGTAACACAAGCCCCTTTTGCAGCGTTAGTAAACTATTTGCACTGTGATGTAACACAGCGAAATAGTTTTCACTTTCATGTCATTAAACTTTCTTTTTGCAGAACGAGGGTGAAGCAAGAGCCTGCCACATCATTGCGTGTGCATTATGACACCAATCAAATAGACTAGAATGTACCAAATGTTTACATTGAGTACAGGAAAGCCTGTAGGTGCCTCAAGCAATCACCAGTGTGTTAGAGTGGGAATTTCTGTTGTCTCTCTTTTGCCTCGGAGCTGAACAGCTCGGGTGTTCAGCTTGTGTGTGCTCTAATTACAAACAAGATTAGAGCGGGCAAATTAAACTGCTACCAGCCACTGTTTGTAATTGCCACAAGCAAATGTTTGTAATTATGAACAGATTGCTCTACTATCGATAATTAAAACAACAACGCAACTTATTTAATGACTATTGGGAGATGCCACTCTGAAAGTGACAAAGCAGAGCAGATCATTTCTACACTGGCTTTCTTGCCTTTGTCTCCCCGTGCCTATTTTTCAGCACTCCCTTGCTGCAGATCAGATTTCTTTGACTGCATATGCACCACTTGCAGCAAAGACAGTAAAGTCTGTGTTGATGGCATTACTGTCCGAGCATTTGCTTTTTCCCTTTAGTCCTGATTGTCCATTGTTTATGTGGAAACCGATATACCAAGCAGTATTAATAGTTGCGCAACCACGATTATAATCCCCCAGCTGTTGTTGGCTACATGATACCGACACATAATATCCAGCTAAAGCAACTGACCCTGTCGCTATTCTGGCTAATGAGCTGCTTCATGAGGCCAGTGAAAATAAGCTACAGCCCTACTGCAGAGAAATCACTAATACCACTGCTATTTCAACTTTAAATACTACTGATACTCTAGTTCCAGCATTTGAATATTACTGCTATATCCACTTCTACTGTTTGCAGGGCACTTGAGCACTAATGCACAAGTAGGCACTTTGAACCCATAAGAACCAATTTCTCTTGAAAGCAAAACTAGAGGGTGCATAAAATAGACCATATGTAATACATTTTGAATTCATTTTGATTACTGCTCCCTGTCAGAGATCTGTATTATTATACATCATATACTGTGTGTTACATAAGGCTTTTTATGGGTTTTCCTTGTTTCTAAATAAATCAGCTTAATGGTTTTTTAAACATTTTAAATTTTTCTTAATATCAAACATTTCCCTTCTTTATTTGCAATTCCACACAGCATGACATTGGTAAGGTTTAACAGGACAGATGGGTTTGAGGTGGAAGTTGGGCTGCACCAAGGATCAGCTCTGAGCCTCTTCTTGTTCGCTATGAGTAGCAGTAAGAGTGAAAGGAAAGGTTTACAGGATGGCAGTGAGAGCAGCACTGCTGTATGGTTTAGAGACGGCGGCACTGGTTGACTGGAGGGGGCTGAATTGAAGATGTTTGGATGATTTTTTTGAGAGGTGACAAGGATGGACAGGATTAGGAACGAGCAGATCAGAGGGACAGATCAGGTTAGATGTGATGGAGACAAAGTAAGAGAGACCAGCTTGAGATGGTTTTGACACAGGAAATGGATCTATTGTTAGGAGGATGCTGGAGATGGATCTTTAGATGATCTAATGTGGTGACCCCTAAAGGGAAGCAAATCCAAACATGAAAAAAAGTAAATTTGTTGATTAGGTTCTACAACATGAAACTGCATAATTTTAAATATGTAATACATAAATATTTCACTAACTTTTTTTATATGTATTTGTTAAACATATGGTGGTTTAATGTAATAGAGGAAATGTTATTAAAGTATTAGAAGGGTTAAATGGTTTACATTAGCATTAGTATCTAAAACAAGCTGAGAATTGATCACAGGAAGTTCATGAGTTGAAAAAGAAGGATATGTAAGGGACTTTTCATAACATTTAAACACTGCCACCATCATGGTTTCTTATGAGTTAAAATAGATTGTTTGTGTTTTTTCTGGTTTCTCACAAATTTGTATTTTATGTATACATGGCTTACCTTTGTTTCATCTGAAGCACAGTTTGAAACAGTTCAGTTTGAGATACACACAGAAATACGAGACTTAAGGAAAGGGTCTAATACCTAAATTCATTATTTTACGCAGTTTAAAATAATGCAGTAGTGGCAGATATCTCACTTGAAACATTAGAAACATTTGTAAAAATCAAGCTCAACAACACACCCACACTGAATTATTGTAATTATTATTACAGAATCATCGTGTTAACAGGACCAGGAACTGAAAAAGGATTTTATGAATAATCTTCATGATTTAGACCTAGTGCGAGGAAGAACTGGATTGATTTTGGGATAGGTCAGTTGTTCATTTCCAATACTAGGGGGCTTCATATCGAAAATTTGGAGCCCATGATTTCTCATCCGTTGGTCCGATTTAGTCCAAATTTCATGCATATGAATCAACTCGAAGAGATCTGTCTTTAATACATGTGTTTTACTATAAACGTTCATATTTTACCTGCTAGGGAGAGCTGAATTTTCAACAAAAAATAATGCTTCCGGACATAACTCAAAAATATTTAATGAATCATTTTCACATGTTTTTTCCTTAATAGTCCTTAGTGAGAGGAAGAACTGGATTTAATTGTCAACTGTTGGTCCCATTTACTCGGAATTTGGTGCATATGAATCGTCTCAAGGATATATATCTTGTATATCTATTATATTTGACTCTAATAGTTCATATTTACTCAAAAGGGGGAGCTTTATTATGAATAACAATATTTTTCGAGCACAAATTCTTCTTTTGCTTCGTCTCATTTGTTTGTCCAATTTAGTCCATATTTGGCACATACGAACTGACTTGATGTTTTTCTTGTATATAATTTGTATTTCACTGTAATAGTCATATTTTACATACAAGGGGGAACTTTTTTTTTATGAATAAGGCTTTTTTTCAGCCATAACTTCCTACTTGGTGGTGTGATTTAGTCCAACCTTGATAAACATGAATTGTAGGAGATTAATCTTGTATTTTACTAAAAGTTCATATTTTACTGACTAGTGGGAGCTTTCTTTTTTACGGAAAACACATCAGAGGGACTGCATGTATAACGCAGGGGGTTGGGGACTTTTCAGGGATTTGCCCTTGCTGTCTGGAACAACATCATAGACCTAGTTCTTTTTTCAATGGACTTTGCTGAGCAGGTCCTGCTATTCCTACGCTGGTTGACTAAAACAATGTAAACATGTGATGGCAGTGTTGGTTTCAAAAGCAAGTCATAAACAGGCGTCACCTCAGGACTAAGCGATTGTGATTTAGAAGGACCTGTCTCACATCTTCAGGCCAACCCTCCCATCACATCCTATTACCTCCTGTATTCATTATCCTCATTCCTATTCCTTGGGTGTTTGATTTTTATGTTCTAATAAGACGCGTTTGATACAATAACAGATGGTGTTTCTTTTTGTCATGGACCCATAGTAGGAGTGCCAGGAGTTGTAATGTTTTTGATTTTATTAGAGATGAGATTTAGCACATACATGCTACATTACTGCAACATAACTCCTATTTCTCATCTGC
This sequence comes from Lophius americanus, assembly GCA_037951165.1. Taxonomy (NCBI): domain Eukaryota; kingdom Metazoa; phylum Chordata; class Actinopteri; order Lophiiformes; family Lophiidae; genus Lophius; species Lophius americanus. Next base: position 10,973,748 of record JBBDHG010000014.1, on the reverse strand, counting down.
AGCAGAAAATGAATCTGTGATGAAATGTAATATAGTCCCCTCAGGCAGAACTGGAGGGAGTGGGAATTGCTCCACAATAAATCTAATGGATATTACTGCACTCACTTCACCCTCTCTCTTTTTTTAGACCACTATTTCTCTCCCGCTCCACCTTTTGCCTTCTCTTTTTATTTTCTCTAGCCATCCAAGCATGCATGCATTATGCACACGCATACACATGTACACAACCTAGTGTTTCTATTTACATTTGCTGGAGGAGCCTCTGCATTAATAAAAAAAAATCACTTTATATTTAACATCAGATCCATTTCAGATCATCCTAATGGATTTCAATTACTAGGTCTAAAGTTGAAAGCTAATGAAGTAGATACCTCTCTCTGCCCCTCACTGCATCCTACAAAGAATTACACCTCAGCGAAGAGAGGGTTATGTATACAGTTCATTATCTAAGCATTTTACAAAGCAATGGCTATTATTGCAATGGCAATAATAGCCATTGCTTATTACAAAGTGTCACGCACCATAAAATGCAAGGGAACGGCTGATAATTGTGTCTATTATAAAAATAAGTCATCAAAAGCAGTAAAAGATAGCAGAGTACATCTTTCCACAACTGCTTTGGTTTCTGTTATTGTCTCATTAAACGCCAAACACTGAACACTAATCAGCTCCACAGCAGGATCTTCTAAAAATATAACATGCATTGATTTTTTTTATATTAAAGCCTCCATCCTTAGATATATCACAGACCTCAAGAATGTGTCATGGGACATTGGGCGAGAGGCAGGGTCACCCTGGAGAAGTTCATCACAACGCTGACACAGAGACCAATAACATGTTCAGTAGGAACACAGAATATCAAAATTTTATTTTAAATTCGTATTTTTCTTTTTTACTTAAGATTGTGAAATATATTAGCAATTTTGCATGGCTACTATTATTCAAAGTAGTACCCAAAATCCCCCTAGGGGTGCACAGAGAACCTTTAGCCTAAATCTAATTGGAAATGGCCTCCCTCACATTAACTAGTCACCTCTCGGTAAGATAAGATAAGATAAGATAAGATAAACCTTTATTAGTCCCACAACGGGGAAATTGCAGCGTTACAGCATCAAAGAGAACACAAATCAATATAACAGAATAATAATAATGGATGACTATATTGGTAAATTTGGTCAACTTGATCGTGTTACCATTTGAAGATTCCAAGTTCTACCTAAGAGGATAAGGGCCACATATGGCGATGTCAATTATTTATTTATTTTTTAATTCTAACTTTATTCTCAGAATTCTGAGGCTGAAATTATTTTCAGAATTCAAAAAAGAATGAATCCGTCAGCCAAATTCTGAGAATAAAGCCAGAATTCCAAGTTTAGAGTCATAATTCTGAGATCAAAGTCATAATTTTGAGTTTAAAGTCATAGTTCTTGGTTTAAAAGTCAAAACTAAAACAAAATAAATTCACAAAGCCCTATGTGGCTCTAATCCTGCTCTGTAATATTCTCTGCCTTACTTCAAACATTAACATTCTAACACAGGCTACCTCAAATGCCGGGGACATTTATCTGCGAGGCAATGTTTATTTTTAGAACTACAGCTTGCAAAGGTCTAAATCATTCTTTTAAAGGACTAACGATTGGCAAGCTCTCATGTCTTAATGAGAATATCGACTATTGCTTCATTGAATGCCGGAGTACCAGAAAGGTCAACCAGTTAGATCTATTGAGTTAAAAACAGCTCAGACAGTACCATGCACAATGGTGCATAATTACAGTGATCAAGTTTAAAGAACTTTTGATGAATAACTACAAAACTCATCAAAAGACAAGTTTATGAAGACGTTTTCCACATTGCATTGTGTTGGTTTAGGCATAAGCAAAACGTTACAAACGTGAACATTCAGTCTCTGTGTATTAATGATAACAGTTATCCTGTATGTCTGATAATTGTCTTCTGCGCTGCATTCAGGTCCTGTCATACTCGTAGCATACAGTATAGTACATGTCAGTATTATTTCTAGTGTTAATCAAGTTATCTCAACTGAAATATCAACTATACACATTGCTCTATACTGTTGTTAAATGATTCTGATCAGCCTTGTGATTGAAAGGAGCTCCTCTGTCAAATATTGTAGGACCCACAGAACCAGCAGATATTCCTATAATGTGTGGTAAAATATAATTATAATAATAATAATTCTCTGGTACCCCTTGACAGTAAGACTACCTTTAGAAAGGATTTACATAAGGTTTATAATTAGTTAATAAATGAGCTCCTAAACAATGGATATGACATTAATAAACATGTACAAACAACTTATGACGAAGCTATCAATAATTAATGTTGCAACTGTCTTATGAGTTATTATTAATGATTCATAGAGATTTCACAACTTAATTAGTAGAAAAACCATTAATAAATCCTTCATAATAGTAGTTATTTTAAATTTGTTCTTTCAAATGAATGTAAGTTTGAATTAAACTTTTCAGTCCTACCATTCTACAAACAAACATTTTCTGAGCATTTTGTCTCCTTTCATACACTGTTTGTTTATGAACTAAATCTGTCGGTGTGCCTTTTGTTTTCCATTTATCTGTGTTCCTAGAAGGAAGGGGTCAAGGGTCAAAGTTAGTCTATGTTCATTAAGTGTCTGAGCATAAAGCAAGGGTATTTGCTAAATATTTAAAGAATCCAGCAAGTAGGATTTCTGTTGTCTTAACACATTGTACTACACCTAAGCTGCATTAATCAATTATTATTTTTTTCCTTTGGACTATTATAGCAAGCTCTTTAAACATTTTCCCCTTCCTCTCAGCCATATGCAGAAACGACGTTTTTCAGTCATTTTAAATTGTGATCTGATTAAACAACTTATTTTTGACTAAAACCAAATTAATGAGCAACAGACTATTTTTAATTGTAATTTTAAAAGCTTATTTGTACAGGAAAGAACGCTATAGACCAAAGCCCATTATGTTAAAATGTTTAAAAAAAACCCGTCATTGTCAGTCCAGTTTACAATTGAAGTAGAAAAATCCTAAAATATATGAAATATATTATAATTTTTGTATGTGTCTTCCTCAAGCTTGGGTCCTCTCCCAGAGGCTGTGGAAATAAAGGGTGCCCTGAAGTATCTCAGTTGCTCCTACGACTGCACTCTCCTGGACTAAGACTTCAGATGTTGTACCTGGATTCTACTGGATTCCAGTCTGGGGGGTCACAGCCCCTAATGTTCCTATATCACCACTTTGGCTTCTCATTTTCCCCATCTTTTCCAACTGTTCCCTCAGCCGCTTCCTCCTGATGTTACTGTCAGCTGAATGGCTAGGTCTAGGCCCACACTATCATGCCATAGAGCATGTATCCACGACAAAAAAATCCTCTGCGTTGTATAAGCAATCCCCCTGATTGAGCTCCTCAAATTAAATGTGAAATTTTGTCTGGAAAACATGATTTTTTGTTACAAAACAGCTAACCTTGTGAATAAAATATGATGTATTTGTAAATTAAGACATGCATTTGAACTTGTTGAAGCAGTGGTCCAATGTAAGTTGTATCAGGAAAATAAGAGCATGAACTGAAGAATAATGATGATCCATAAACTCACTTTCCCCATCTCAACTCCTTCACTTGGTCTAACCCTTCACCACCTTTTCTGAATGGGAATACAGTACTATTATTTTTCTTGGCATATAGCTCCATGCACCCCTGGTCCAGCATGATTACTATGTGCTTTTTATTATGGTTCTGAGAATATCAAGGTATGGTGCAGCACGTTTTGTAATATTAAGTGTTCATAGGTTTCTTATCTTGACGGTACATTTTCCTTCTTTCAAGTGTGGTATCACCTGCTGACATGGCCTGATCCTCCCCACACCTTCTTCCATCTCCTGTAAAACCTTGCCGTATATAACACTGGTTGATACCTTTACTCTCTGCCACATCATCCATCTACCGTAGAGGTAGATACTATCAGGTTAAATCTGTAGATTTTCTCGTTTGTGCTTTTTAATCATCCTTAGCCATTTTTCTTGTGTCTCATATCTTGCTGCCCAGCCACTTTTCCAGCCTCTGCAATCTTCCCAAGCGAAGATCCTTCATCCTACAGCCTTCATCACCCTAACCATCTCAGTAAAAGGCAGAAACACTAACATCTAAACATCTCCTGAGTCGGAAGCATCGCACTTGACTCCATTCCACAGTGTGAAATACCTTTAACAGCAACACAAAGACTCGATGTACCCTAAGGTCACTCGGTCCAATAAATACATGCATGGACTGGAACTCTTTGACAGCACACATCTGAGACATCCTCTCCATTTTTATTTGCATTGCAAAAACCACAAATCAAGTAGATTATTGAATAATTACCAAATAATAATCCCTAGATTAATGATGAATTATGTGGATCAATGTCATGCTTCATGCAGTCATAGATATAGATATCAATAATCTCCCATGAATACAAAGAAACAAAGTCATGCACCCTAAATCATGGGCATGCCACAAAGGAGGGTAAGCGACAAAAGCATGACTGGCTACGTACAAAACTGCCTGCTTTTTGAAGTTTATAAACATCGAGATATGTTTGTGTGTTTATTAGTATCAGCATTTCATTTTATGCAAAGTAAAAGGTCAAAGATGTAATAAATATCCTTGTGTAATACATTTCCAGGAAGATTGTTTAGGACCGTTCACCATCTACATAAGAAAAGGATCTTTGCAAGTGACAATTGAAACAGAATGTGTGTTTTGAGAAATAATTTCACAAAGACAGCAAAGGCTTTATTTCAAGTCTGCCATCACGTATACATATGGAGGTGGTATTAAGGTTAAGCGATTAATGGCTACCCTGCTTTTGACTTCATAAGGAGAACAAAAAGAGAACAGGAGATCTTCTATCTGATGAAGCAGTCAGTGACACAATGCAGAATCTTACACTTTCCAATTTACTCTGTGAACATTCTGAAAACGAGGAACTTTTCACCGCGGCTGCACTGTCACAGCGACGGCATTTCACAAGTCCTTTGACTTGTTTGATGTCTTCCTCAGGATTAAAGGGTCCATTGCTTGGGTCCCTGAGGACAGACAAGGTCAGCAGCTAAAATTTACTTAAAAGAAAGAGAAAATTAAAAAGAAGGGATGTCAGTGGACATCAACAATGCTAAATGTTCCCATCTCCAGTCTTCTTGACCATCATGTGTGTTCCTCTCACTGTATGTTTCTCTTTCAAATGACATACAGTGCACTCCCTCAGATGCTGCTCAGAGCACTCATTTCCATTTAACCAGAGCTCAAAAGGAAGTGGAAGACACTTTCAGAACAAATTAATCTAATTTGGTGCATAAAAATATCGCGACTGTGTAATACATCGCATATATAGCCCATATTTCCATGAGCTAATCAGTACATTTCACTTCACATAATCAGAGAGATCATTTGATTATCGATTTCTCTGATGAATGGGCATCAGAGGAGGAATAAATTAAGAAGCTGCCCAACAAATTACCTTTTCCGGCAGTTAATAACTTTAAAGGCATTTTCAATCAAAGCCCAATGTCATTTGTGGTATGATGAGACAGTGTCTGAGAACCCAGTCCTATCAATACTCTTTCTTTCTGTTAAGGCACTAGCCTCCATTTTCTCCACTACAGTATGATGGTCGTTTACTTATATACTTATATGTATTTTTTTTTGCTGGTGAAACTATTGAATTTTTATCACATACTGAATACTCCTTCACAATGTCAATCTTCTCTATTAAGGCTCCTGCAAAATATTCAAATGAAAGCCAACCTTTAGACTTTTGTGTATTTCTTATTAGTGGTGATTGGTTATGTTGATACTATTGATATAACCCAGATCCACACCAGATTATTTTAAGGATATGACCTTTAATTTGTTCATGGAGGGAGAGAGCATTGGAATCTGTTCTAGTTGGACTTCTATATGTAGCTTATATTGGAGCACAGCGTCCACCTTGTCAGTATTACTTAGAGCTGCAGTGATATTCTTTCCAAAAAGTCAAAATCATATAGAAATAAAAATCACATTAGTACCTATCAAAGTGAAAGGTCATGGAAATCAAGACTCACTGATGTGCTTAGGAAAAAAAGGCTTGCCCATATTGTCCGATCCTACTGAAGGTCTAGCATTGCACAAACAAGACCTATGCTCTCGTCCCCGACAGCTGGGTATAACCCTAAAAATTCCCCAGTCCCGTTCGTTGTACAAGCAACCCCCCTGATTAAAAATTTAAGTAAAATACGATGTTTACAAGATAAATATATCCGTGTCAATTCATATGCATCAAATTTTGACTCAATTGGACTAACGGTTGAGGTGACCAATAAATGTAGATAAAGCTTCCCCTAAAGTCAGAAATATACAACCGACCTTTACCAAAAACCACTCCTGTAACTTTGCACACCAAGGTCTATGTAGTGATTGAATTTGAAAATGATTCATGAAATAGTTTTTGAGTTCGATGGGGGATTTTAGGCGGATGCGGCAATGACAATTCTATAATATCCCCGACTTTTATAATATAGAATATAATTATTGAAGAGGTTGTGAAGCACAAATTGCAAAAAACAGAAATTCATTATGCCATGGCATATTACTTTGACACATACCACCTATCGAGACATAGCTGCAGACCAAGCACGACGCTTCATGGAAAAGGTTCTCCCTCATAGCGGTAGTCCCATTCAGCAGGATAATGCATTTGGCTAAATTGGAAAGATGGTTCAGAAATGGTTTAAGGAAGACAACTAGTTTGAGGTCTGCTGCCAACTCATTGGTGCCAGATTTGTTAGAACACCTTCAGAAGTCTTGTGGAGTTCATGTTTTTGAGGGGACAGAGTTGTTATGGTAGCAAAGGGCTTATAATGACAAGAATGAAAAATTCCGTAAGGTGTATTCTGGTATTTGTTCTTTATAAACTTCATAGGAGATGCCAAATTATTTGCTTTTATTTCCTATATGTGACAGGAACTTGAGCGATCACAGTACAGGTAATAAGTTATCACATTATTAGTATGGATCAGGTCAGAACTGCTATGTTCGTGTCATTCCCAAGGTGTGGCTCGCAGTATGAATGGAATATTAGAGCACCTTAACAATGAATAGGAATACACTAGTTCTCTGACAACTTGTGCAAAACAATGTATTATTTTACAGTGCTATGTGAAATGCAAATATTTGTTATTAAAAAGCCAGAATCAATCGAAATCCGCATGTTTTCATAGTCATCCACCCACTTCAACTCCACCCAAATGGACTTAAGAGTCTGCTGGTTCAAGTTTTCCATGTGAGCTCTTTTTATTGTGCCTGGTATTGATGTATGTGTGTTTTCATCACGATGTCACTGTTATGATTAGAGTATCAGCTTGCAGCATTTTTAAACCCTCCCATGCACGGGGTAATATCACAGCAGCAAGCACCGTGGCTCATCTGGCAGCAAATCCCTAAGCTACCGTTAAAGAAATTGGCATGGCATTGGAGACTCTCCAGAAAATAACGGAAACAAACTCATTATCTGAAATAAATATCTTAAGACAGTTCTGATGGACCTCATGATTTTTCATGACAATGGTTGCTTTTGCCCGGAGTATGGGTTTGACCTTTTGGATATGTTTTGGACCTCAGTAGGTCAAATTATGTCAGAATGTATCTTGTCTGGTGTTGGTAGAGGCTTCACCCTTTGACATTCACCCCCTCCTAATTTGATACTAATTGCTATCATTATTTTATGATAGTTGTCTCCAATCCAGTACAAAAATTTGGAAAATTTAACATCTGGATTCTGGACATATGATAAGATGTACCTTTATTAGTCCCACAACGGGGACATTTTCACTAGTTATATTAATTTAATCTAAAACATGTAGGTCAAAGTTCCTTAATATGGTAATTGCTTCAAATAATGAAGATGTCTATTAAGTAAATACCTAAAGCGAAATCATAAAGCATCATATCTGTGGCGACAGGTGGAACTCAGACCTTTCGTGGTATCTGGGGGGTGGTCAGTTTTCCGGTCTCTGAGTATGTATACACATTCTGGTCTGGACACTCTTCCAGATAGTTTGGTATTACCAGCCATGTGTGGCTGTAATAAGCAAATATAAAGAAAACATTTTTTATAAAACCACTTTATGGTCATTGACTATGTGCCTTACACTCAGAATACTTTTGGAGAAATATTATCTTTGTACAGCTGCTTGAAAAGAAAGTCACTGATTTGATGTGCTTTCTCAAAGCAGGGCATAAAAAAATTAAATAGTGTTTTGGGTGACTGCTGGGGTTTTTCCTCAAATAGAATATATTCAGTGGCGCTGATGCATTTGTCATTGTCAAGAAATGAAGAAAAACCATCCCTTGGCGCTTCAGCATAAATATATAACAATTTTCTGTTTTGATGTAAAAGCTAAAAACATTCAACTTACTAGTGATTATTAGCGAGCAGGGTCACCCGACAGACAATTCCTGCCTTTGTTAAACACAAATCTTTTAGTGTTATTTTGCATTCAGAATACAGCCTTGTACATGCTCATGAACTGTTATTGAATAAAAAGAAATATCCATTGTGCTTGCTAAAAATTGCGATATAATAGCCATACCATTCTATAGCAGGATACGCATACTGGTTTCGAGAACTCACTGGTTTTGGCTTGTAAGTGTGTGTATGCAACGGTGTGGGGTTGTGGTGGTAAAGGAGGAAAAAAAGGAAAACCTACGAACAAAAGCATTCAAAGGCCCTTTCATATGTTTTCCATTGAAATTTGGTGAATATTCTGTCACTGTGCTTTTGAAGTGATTGCTGAGCATACAGTTCAGAGAAACGCTCGTTTGGGCCACTGCCTCCCCAGTCTTTGTTGTCATCTTCATTGTGCTTTGCTGACCCGGTTCTTTTCTGAAGAGCAACATCCCACACCTCCGATTAATGCCTCATTAGGCCTGATACCGGCTGTGAGCAGGGGCGGCAGGCATATCTCACGTCTTTTTAGGCACGACCCACAAATCCAAACTTTCATTAGATGGAGGTGAAATTATTAAGCCCCAAACCTGGCTACTGTTTAACTCCCCTTTTCTCACACCCTTCACTTTGTAGCAAGGCCAGAGTGCACCTTTGGGTTTTTCTATTTGTTGAGGCTTATCCCCACTCTCCACATGTGATTGTCTGACATTTCTATGCTGCTTTCAATCAAGCCAGCCTCCATGAAAATAACAAAATTTGTGTATTATTCTGCAGCCTTTATCATGCTGAAAATATAGTGTAAACTCTGCTGAATGGAAAAAGATCCACCTTTGTACCAAATAATCTTTCCTCTTTCGAAGATTCTCAGGGTCACCATAGTCTTTGTGTGTATGTGTTTCACTGGTGTTTAGTTGTATATTAACAAAATAGGATTTATTCGTCCAGTGAAAACCTTGCATCTCTCAAGTTTGTGATTTCCCTTTTATCAGAAAACACCAGCGATGAGAGTTCTCCGGATTTTTTTAAACCACCTACATTATTTAACAGGATACATTTGTAAGAACAGGCTGAAAATAAGACAGCTTAAGGAAAATAACTAAATAAATAAGCAAAATAAATGCATGGCTGGATTGATGGATAGCATGGGTAAAAGTCTACTCCTTTAGACAAAGTCAAAGTCTATTATCTCCATCATCAGCCATCGTCAGCCGTAACTTTATAACCACTGACAGAGGAAGTATTGATTATCTTGTTACAGCCAGCGGTTGGGATGCAATAACCAGCGAGTGATCAGCAAGTTTGTCAACAAAGTTGGTCTTGTTGAGTGTTACTGGTCTTAAAGAAGGTGACAAGTAGCAAATTGGCAACAGGGTCATGGGTGGTTTCGGCTCATTGATTGGAAACAAAGGGTGGATAGACTTGTCCGATCCACGAAAGCGGGAGCACAACTTGCTGAAAAAATGAATGTTGGTTCTGCAAGAAAGGTGTCAGAACAAACTGTGTGTGATAAAGCTGTTTCGGTGGCAAAAGCAAGACCTACAGAATATTAGAGAGATGTGTGTGTTATGGCTAGTCAGTAGATGATAAAACATTGATCATTTTATTATTTTGTAATGAGCTTTCAATCCTCGTGAGCTCACATGCACCAGTGTGTTAGTGGAAAACATGATCTCCAGATGTTCCATTTTAAATGTTAATGTACAACGTGGTTAGTTCTGCCTTCCTGTGCATTTTGCTTTTCATTTACCCAGCACACTCTCTTGCTGTGCGTATGATGATGTGCATCGGTTTTACTCTTTTAATCTACCTCACTGGAGTTCCTTTATTTGTGTCCCACGCTTTTGTTCTGTTATAAAAATAGCTCTGTTTTGGCCTGGTTTACTTTCTAGATAATCTATGAAAAGTCTTGTGTATTATAAATTAGCACAACCCAATATTTTGTTCAACCTCTGGGGAAATCTGAGTACAAATATTAGACTTTATTTGTTTATTTAATCCTAATGTTACCAGGAAAGAAGTCTCATTGAAATTAAAAATCCTACTTACTAGAGCAAAAGCGGCGCATGTGAAAAAGAATGGAGCCTTACAAACTAGGCCCACGCTGTCATCGCCAGCAGCAAGGGTATATCCCTGAAAAGTAAAACAATCCCCTGCTTTGTACAAGCAATCCTCCTGACTGAACTCCTCCAATTAAATTTGAATTTGTGTCGGAAAAACAGCTTTTTTAGAAATTAAAGTTCCCTCTTGTGATTAAAATACGAACTTTTGGAGTAAAATGTGATATATATATATATATATATATATATATATATACACGATATAAGATGGTTTTCCTCAAGTCGATTCATTTGCACCAAACTTGGTCCAAATCTGACCAAAAGTTAAGGAAATTAAAGAAATTATGGCCTGATAATTTGAAGCCATAAAGCTCCTCGTAGGGTCGCAAATATACAACCGAGCTTCCCCAAAATCAATACAGTTTTTCTGCACAATAAGGTCTATGTTGGTATAAAATTTGAGAATGATTTATTAGTTTTTGAGTCGCGTTAACATGGATGTTCATAGCTGCTGACACTTCGGATGAGTGTGAGGATTCCCTAATATATTTTTACAGATGTTTTGGGGACATTATAATTTGCAAATTAGAATAAATGACAAAATAAAATCCTCAACATTGGGTACATATGGGCTGTTTGAGTCCAATAAAAATACACTCAGATGTGTCTGCCTCAATGTCACTTCAGATGGTTTTACATGCATCCGGAGAGAGCAGCTGCAACTGACTCCAGCAAGAGGGAGCAGCTGGCTTAAACTGTCGATAGTATAGAAGCATGTGCAAAAATTAATAATGAGAATTCTGGTGAACATTTTTTTTCCAATTTATGTGTTGCACTGTGACAACTTCAAGCTACACTAGAGGGTGATTAGCGAGAAGTGCAATGTGGGTTTGGGTTCAGTCCCTGTCAATTTAACACAGCAAAATAATAAAGCAAATAGAATGTGCAATGAACTGACATCAACACAGATTTACACAGAGCTCGATACAATATGTTATCTCCACTGATGTATATGGATCGGGTCGTGGCGGGTGATTGGTTGGAGCGGCCGTATTGTTGGGAAGAGAGAGATAGCTGGCCTCAGCTTGTTGTTGTCATCTTCATGAAGATCATCTGTAGCTCAGAAGGTGCTCTACACATGTGCAGAGCTGGGAGAGCAGCTCCCACCGCACTGGATTAAATAATCAATGCTGCTCTGCATGGAGATGAGGCTGTCAAACAAAGCCAAGAAGAGTTCTCTTTTTCAAATGTTTAGCAATTTAAAAAACTGAGCTTCTCCCTGTTTCTTCCAACTTCATTGTCATCTCAGTACAGGTGAGTGGTTGGAGCTCAGAGCTGAATTAGTGACACATGATGAAAAGCTAAAAGTAAGTAGGGTTAATTATTAACCAGAGGAGGAAGTACGCATTTGTGTGCTCAGTGTTCTCCAAAGCAGAATACAAAACCCATTTTATGGGTGCTTCACTTTTCTGCAATGTGGTCATCCCTTACTCAAAATTTTGAGCAATAACTGTGAAAAAGAGGAGAATAATGAACATTAGAGTGTGTTTTACAGCAACCTCTGCACAAGCATAGCATCTAGGGCCGTGCTGTTTTCAGGGTTAAAATTTGAGCGGTGCCAGTCAACAGCGACCGTGGAGCGTGTTAGAAAAGATTACACAAGTCAAATGGCTTTTTCTCCCATTGTGACTGTTAAACGGATCTTGACAGCCAGTCATAGAAGTTAAATCCGCACTGCCTTCACCACCCACCAAATCTATAAACTGAAGTAGGAAAATCTTTGAGGTGTTAAAGTAGGGCCCCGAATTCCCCCCAAACCCCCTCCCCAGCGTTCCTATTCACAGGAATCATAAAAGCCATCCCTCAGTAGCGCTTTGCATTATCCCTTTCTTTTTCTTAGCTGTGGTGGTCATTTCTCGTTTGATTAGTGATGAAAAAACGATCCAAATGTGAATTAAAGAGAAATAACAGCATGGTGAATGACCTGGATGTCGGTCAGAGGGAGGAAGAGGGGGCCGGGTCTGTTCCAGGCTACCATGCTCACCAGGACTCAGACAAAGGACTTTATCGGCCCTGATGCGGCTTGACAAGTGAATGACATGCTGAATGGTTACCATGGGAACAAATGTGTTGAATTTTATGCATGCATTTTCTGTTTTGATTCCCCCCAAACCTCCCTTGTCCTCTTTTTTGTATCTGAGGAGATTTACTAATGGTGCGCAGACGCTAAACAGTTCGCTGGACGGGGCGACCCGAGGAGGACCTTTATCCTAAAGTTTCACTGGACGTTGTTGCTCAGCTTAATGTTAATGCATCAATCAGTATTAGCAGAGCACTGCTTGAGCTCATGAGGAGATGGGTGTGTGCGAATAGGTAGCAGTGTATTACTTGCAGCAGAGATGGAGTTTCCACTGCGGAAGATCTAATGATAAATTCTCCGGACAACTTTGTTGGATCTCACACTCCACAAACAGCAGGCATGCTGTTTGCACCTTAAACAGCAATGTCAGGATTTTATCAAACATCCTGTTCAACAGAGTCAACACAGGTGCAGATTTTTCAGTCAACATTTGTATGTTAGTATAAAGTTGTTTTTTGCAGGATTATCCTTTCCTAAAATTGTACACTTTTTTGAAAATAGAACAGATGTTTTTGTGTTTTTTACTGCACCTCCCGTACATTTCATCTCAACCAATGAATCAGTCCCTAATACATTTTCATGTCTTTTTTGACGATGAGGCTAAGCTGATATTCTACCACCATAAGATAATGCCACTCATGCTAACTACCCAGTTCTTCTGTATTTGCATGAAACAAGGACCACACTACTTCCAATCAGAATCAGAATCAGAATCAGAATCAGAATCAGAAAATGGTTTATGGTATACTTGCAAAGAATTTGACCTGGTATGTTGATGCAAAGTATACAGTCCCAGATATCCAAGCATGATATACAAATTAAAAATAAAAAGACATGTATTATGAATATAGAATAAAATTGACAGTGCAGTAGTGCAAAGTTTAAAGGTGCAGTGAGGGGGAGGGGATGGTGGGCGGTGTTTAGGAGTCCAGCAGCAGATGAAATCCCATTTAATAGTTCCAACAAACACTTAGCATGCTCCCTTGTAAAATATAAACTCTTCTATATATAAAGGCCGGTCCATTTTCTTTTAGACATCCTTCAAAAACAGAGAGAGAGCATGCTCTGTATTTTTTGCTCGACTCATCCCAGACTATCTTTTCAGTGATGTATCTTAATCCCTTGACAATCTCCTCATGGTCAGAACCGGAAGACAGACAGTGGATTGAACAAAGTGTCGTTCTCTAACAACATTACGTTTATGGTATTTTCACTACCATGGACCAATAACTGGTTTGACCATGGAAGAGATAAGTTACTTTGAGTAGCTGGGTTTAAATACACTTTTCATCTCTTCATATGATGAAGAGAAAGCATATCAGTACCTCAGAGTAGCATTGCTTTGACTGACATTATATCATTACAACTTCAGCAAACATTAAGTTATGTGGTGAGGCAGTATTGTGTGGTTTACTCACCAATATGTGAAATGATCTACAACATCATCTGAAAGCAGAAACTCCTCATCATGTGATTCCTCCTGAAAACCCAGTTCCCATCCATGGCCCGCTACTTTCATTGAGGTCTTCCTCTACAGTTACTTTTTCATTTCTGCATGAAAATGGACTTTGGAGGTTCTGATCCACTTACTTTGTTGTTCTGGGATTTATCCTCATAATAGGCGTCTTCAATGTGTTCCATCGGTTTGTAAATTTTTTGGCGCACTCTCTATCACGGACCCCGATGTTTTTTCTTGGACTTGTTTGTAGAGTTCATAATTTCTTAATTCCAGGTGCACACGGTCAGGAAGTAGTGCGATCCACTGTTGTCTTTCTGATCGTTCTGATATATATATATATATATATGTTACTGCATATGACAAAAGAGTAAACATAATTAACATCATATAGAGTTGATAAAAGATCCAAGCACAAGATTATAAGTTGGGACAAAGTTTTAAATTATTTGTATGCAAAATCTACAATTTGAAGTATTTTAAACAAAAGATAAACTGGTCCCAATGTGTAAGTAAAGTAGAAACATTGGCACAAGTGCTAATGTGAGTTTTCCTCAAAACTCACATTCAACAACTCACACAGTATAACAAGTCGCCTTGACATTTTTAGCTTGTCAAATAACACTTTACGATAGGATTACCTTTATAAAGGATTTATAAATGGTTTATAATTATGTTATAAATTAAGTTTTTAACGTTTAATAAGACATTAGTTAATGTTTATAAACATTTGAATTCCAAAAATGTATCAATACGGGTCACAATCTAGCAATATCAAGTTTTACACTATTTGGTAAGCACCAGGTCCCAGACACCCTTTAAATCTAATGAGTGTGTTGAATGAATTTGTTGAGAATACGATTCCTATGTAATATCACCAAATATCACCCTCTGTAATTCTTAATAGACTGAATCACTGATTTAGGTAATATTGCATACCAAACACTTCTGAACCCCTCATATTGAGTGTTGATCATTATAGCTAAAATCAACTGTTTCTACTAAACTACTGATTTCCTCTGGGTACTATTTTATTTTGCATTAAGTAAAAATGAGAGCAGTGTTTTTGAAAGAACTGTTTTGAAAATGATAGCGGCTCGGCAAATAAGCTGTGAATAAGCGTCTAAACACTGTGTGATTGGTGGTTAATATGTAATGTATTGTGCCGCCTGTTATCAGACGCTAGATAACCTGCTTTCATGTTGTGATATTTTTGTTGATTTTGTTGCTTTCCAGTTTGCATGTCAGTGCAAGGACATCAGCTATGTTTGGAGAATAAGAAGTTGTGGAGTGTTCGCAGTGTGCGCTGACTGTGGGTTAACTCATCCTGAGAGGAGATTATATGGTGTGTCGGTCTTCTCAACCCTTAATAATATAGAGGGGAGAATTATCACCATCTTCAACAATACGTCAATCAGACACCTAACACAATGAAACTGAGCATGTGGGGAAAATAAACCTGATGAAACGGAAACATGAAGCATTTTTCCCCCCTACACTAATTTATCATTTTCCCTCCCGGATAATAGAAAACAATTTCCTTACCCATGATTACACTTGCCAAGAAATGATATTTAATGGAAGATAGGATGAATATCTAGACTGTCAATCATTGCGTATATTCACTCAAAAGCCAATAACATGAAAGTATACATGAGAGTGCCTTCTCTATCGCCAAGGGAATAAATATCCAGTATCAGCAGCAACACATAGCAGTGACCTTTGGAAAATAAATTTCAATTCTTGCAGCTTGTGCTTTTCCCCACATTATGTTCAGCTCACTTCCCAGATAGAGACAACATGATAATGTTAACATGCCTGAGCTCAAACCCCATAGGTTCACATCAGGGCATCACAGAGTCTCAATCTCAGTCTTTAGTTCAGAGCTGATCAATGTTTTATGGACAAAGTTGCAGCATTAGAGACTCCAACCATTAATGTCTTTTTATATATTCATCGTTGAGCAAAAGTAGAAAAAAGAAAGCATGACTTCAAACTGTCATGGCGAATTAATTTCTTATTACACCACAGAGCGGTTAGGGGTATCATCCGAAGTTGCCACATGCTATTTCCAGACATTTTAATACCAGATGTTTCTATCATGGTCCATGATGAATACAATAACAGTTTACAATGCAACGATTCTTTTTTTAAAGTAATTTATTATGTGAAGAATCAGCTTTTCTAAATAAGTTTTCAGTTTGGTGTAATCACATCATGTATAAGCCATTAGAAAGCAGTGACACACACATTTAAAAGGTTCTCACACTGCTTTATGCTTGATTTATAACTCATGAAGCGCTTATTTTCAGCTTTTTTTGTTACTAGATGTAAATTCCAATCTATTTATATATAATTGGAACTATTTTAGATAAAACAACTTATTTTTATTCATATTGTTCTGTTTTCTTCATGTAAAACATAATCAGCAAAGTTACAATTTTAATATATATTGTGGAATTGCAAATAAAAAAAAGTTAAATCTGTGTTCCGAAGAAAAAAACAAAAAAAAAACAAATTAAAAATGCGATAAAGCTTATTTATTTTCAAATGGGGAAAAATAATCAAACCAAAAGCCCAGTGGTAGCATTGTATATTGTGGTGAAATTGTTCTATTTCATATCCTCCATAATTTCCCTTTAAGGAGAAACTTTTCTGGGTCCAAATGGCTTAAGATTATTAAGAGCACATATACAGGCTTGTTTATAAAATTATAAACAATAATAAGAAATGTCAAATGTTGGTCATAAAATAAACAATCAGAAATTCTTTTCAAATTATATACCACTATTTTCTGCCAAAAATATATTTTGTGCAGTTGTAGAAAAAGTTCTCAGATCCTTTACTCGATTAAAAGAATTAATATCGCAATGTAGAAATACTCAGTTACAAGATAAAGTACTTTATTTGAAATCTTACTTAAGTCAAAAGTATGTAAGAATAATGATGTATAGTGGCATAGTAAGTAGCAATAAATGGAGATAATCTAGTAAAGTACAACACTATACCCTCAAAGACTTTAGTGTGAGGAAGAACTGGAATGACTTTGGGAAATGGCGGTAGTATACTTCCACCTTTAGGGGGAGGTGCTATCTTTTATATATTTCATTTTACATTAATAGTTCATGTCTTACTCACTTGGGGGAGCTATTTTAGCAGAAATAACTTTGTAACTCTTGGTCCGATTTAGTCCAACTTTGCTGCATATGTATCAACTTGAGGATATTTATCTTTTATATTTTCCATTTTACTGTAATAGTTCATATCGTACATAATAATTGGAGCTCTGTTTTTCTTTTTTGTACAAAAAAACACTGTTTTTCCTACATAACCATACCTTGCCATAAATCGAGGATTTTAATCTGGGGTAAAATTGTACAGTACAAGGGGATTGGGGAGTTTTCAGATGCAATGAGGTTTCTTTGAAACAACTAATACTGTATGATAACAGCAATATGATGATCTGCTTTTGAGATTATTACCAATATCCCAGGCACTGAATGTGCAATAGATCTGCTTCAGTCAATCCTTTCAGACGCATTTAGTCACTGCATGTTTTGGCATGTTTCTTCCATAAAGGCCTGTTTGCAGCTGTATGCATTACAGACCTGTGTTGTTTTATACTGACAGAGATAGAGATATGGGTTGGAGAGATAGAGAGAAACATGGGGGGAAGGTGCAGGAGGAGGAGAGAACACACCACTGAATGTCCCAAGCCATTAGAACAAGGGATATTTCTGGTTGACTGAGCAATTCATTCTCGACATGTCACATTGAATTTCTTCCATTATAAAACACTGCTGCCTTCTCCACTCCAAAGGCAGATTGCCTGTTCCTATTTCACCCTGTGAAATATTGCTTCTCGACCAAAACAATCTTTTTCATTTCAGTTGTGAAGAAAAAAAATAAAACAGTGATTAGTGTGCGTTCACATTGCATGTGATATTCCTTGGGATTGTTGTACTGCTAGAGCCGACACATTATTTTTCATTTTAATTGTATATGCACATATACTGTAAGTGTATATAATGTGTGTACAATATCATATTCACTGTAACATGGTCCCTGCTTTCTCATTCGGTTTTAAGTGTTTGTGCTGTGGCATTAGATGCTGCAGAGACAACAGGAATCACTTTGTTACTGTCAGCCTTTATGTGGCTTTGGGTGCTGGAGTCAGTTTTACACTAAATCTATCGGGTGACATACAATGTTTAAGAGGAGGATAGAGTCTTTGGGCTGAGCCAGTTGTATGATCTCTCATCCTTGGCTGCATCTTGTGCTTAGCTCCACCACTTCTCCAAGCCCTGATACGGGAAGCCTGACTTTGCTCTGTGCTTCTGACAGCTCTGACACACAAGGAACAGAGATTGATGTTGCCCAGATAGAAAATAGAGAAAGAATGGCAATTACATCAGGCAAGGAGAAACATGTGTCTGTGCGCTGCAATACAAAAGGCTCTGGCTGCATTGTTATCGTTCTCAAAAACCCAAGGTGTGTTTGGGAGTAAATGGATTGTCTGTAGAGAGCATTTCATCCTCTGTATCTCTCTCCTCTCCTCTCCTCTCCTCTCATTCCTCTCCTCTTCTCCATCTCTTCCCTTCATCCTGCAGGCAATCCTACATTTTCTATTGCTTATTAGTATCTGCTATTTCACAGCTGGAGAATAACATTTGCAGATAATTAAAGAGGTGTTTCCATTCCTATTCACCCTATAAGACCTGTTACACAGATATTTTTCTTGCATCCAGCCATGCAACATTTATTTATTCAGTCATGTATGGATTGAACCGAACAGTCTCAGAAATGCAACATGGAAGTTTGCATCATATGATTGTTTTTATTTTATTTTTGACAATTAAAACAAGCGAATTTCATTGCATTAATGAAATATGCAGAACTTTTTGGAATTACATATTTACTAGTAATGTCTAGTAAAGTCAACACATTCTTTAAAAAAATCAACATAACTGTTGAGCAAAAAACTGTGTTCAGTAAATATAACATGAATGTCGTTTTCTTGCATGAAAGAACTGGATATTGACCAGTAAAACAAGTGCGCTTTAGTGCGTGAACATAATTCCAAAGCGTTTTGGGATTACATTCATTGTGACTGTATTTAGTGCATGCAACATAATTGTTTTTAGTACCTGAGTTCAGTAAACTGAACACAAATGCATTTATTAAATTCATCATTCATATGTGATGGTGAACTAGATGCTTTGTTGACATTTGCTCAAAAGCATTTAATAATATTTGATTTTCTCATCTATAACCCATCTATTAAACCTACTTTTGTGAGACCGGTTAACATAACCAAGTTTGAAAGAATAAAAATGATGTTTTGTTTCTCATAGCGAACAAAATTTCATGCTTATCATCAAGTTCTAGCCAAACGTGAGTCATGCAAGCAAATATAAGTAACTGCACCAACATATGCAGGCCATGTAGTCCAGGTGGACCATTAACCATATGGTCTTCGTTATTTCAAAACTAAATTCCACCGCTCAAGAACACATTGCATGAATTCTAGGTCTTAGCCCATAACAACTCTCTTTAAGTCCTATTTCACATTAAAATGGAAAGAAATATTATGAGAAACATTCCCAGCTTTTACTGTATACTGATTTAATTTACCAGCACTGTGCAGCTATTCATGCTTCAGAAAACACAACCATTTATGAAGAATTCAACGACACAGTCCAGTGCTTGTTGAATCGAGTAGAGTTAGAAGGGATGGGAGAGTTTGTCGGAGCGATGGTGAGTCTACACTAATGGAAATGACAGTTTTGGAGAGAGACAGTAGAAGGGTCATGGCTCCGATCCAGCCACCTCTGTTGCTCTCCTGTCCAACTGGCTGCCCTCCTGAGCCTCATCTTGCACAACTTAATAGGGCGGTCAACTGGAAACACTGCATTTGTCCTGACATAATTGTACTGTGAAAATCAATTATACTGGAAAAATATCAATGGTGGAAATTGTCAGATTGGTTGTCAGCAGTAACCATCTCCAATTAGTTTTGACTAGTGAACTGACTGACTGCTCATGTTTATTTAAATGATGGTCTGAAGTCGTAGGATGTTGCATTTAGATGGCTCCAGCAGCTGGTTTTCCTTGAAAGGTTGTGTGACATGTCATTTATGTGATGGTCATATATTCCTTTCCCCCTCTTCTTGGCAGTTAAAGTAGCAAGACTTTGAGAATTGAGCATGGAGGATCTGGATTGAAATTAACTGTGTGCTACAAATCAAAGATATGTCACTCAAGTGTGGACAGTGCCTAGTTAATTTATGAGCCCGGAGATGAGCCTCTTTCTCTCCCAGACTCATCTATATCAGCAAATGACACATTTATATTCAGTGGAATATGAGGTTACATTTTGTTTTACACCTGTGTTGACATTTAATTCAAAAGACAACGGCCAAGAGGGCAAGGCTATTTTCAGAACGATTTTAATGTATTTCAACATTCAACCATCATAAAAATGAGCCCACAATTTTATTGTGATAATGGGAAACTAGACTGGAAAAGTGGATTTGGAATTGGTTTGAACATGATATCGTGTGCTATAAAAATTAGATTTGCAGCCATAGGGGAAAACAAATCAACATCCTTTGTTCAGTTATCCATGGAAGAGAAAATGCACTTATTTTAATGTCACTGGAAAACGATGCTGAGCTCATGATGCCCATCCCCTGTGTCAGTCTTATTTTTGTGAGCATGAGGTTTGAGACAAGTAATAAACATACATTAGACAGTTTCAGAGGAGATTAGAAAACCATAAGTGCAGTAGTTTTAGTCAATTAAATCGAAGCTCATTTATTCTCTTCATTAAAAAGCACATGAAATGTAAACATGAAATAAACAGAAATAGTTGCATGCGTTTACATGACTACGTTCTATAGCCAGATTAACTTGTAGTTTCTAGTGCTTACTATCAGCATGCATTGGGCAATATGAGGATTAAGATATGTGTTTTAGGGTAAACAAGCTTACAGCAGCACAGTATTTCATTTCATGGTGAGCATGCAGTTCCAGTTTGACATAAATATTCATGAAGTTTCCTCGGAAACCATGATATAAACATAAAACAGGCGTTGGAGAATGGTCACACTGCATCAAATAGAATAACCTATCTTTGATGCTGCATGAAGTGTCTGCATTATTACTGTTATTAGGGGACATATATGAGACGGAACAGAATCTTAACACACATCAGCCTCTGTGGCTGCTTCTTCAGAATGAGCTTTGCCACGAGCAAAGTGAGTTTAAATGAGCTGAGATGAACAGAGCTATCAGTGGTAACCAATCCATTAATTGAAAGATGTGACTGAGGTTGTTAAACTTTTATAGAAGACAGGTTCATACTTTCTGTATTTCTGAAGATGTAGGCCACAATTCCCAGAAAACCTTCATCTGTTAATTAAACAGATATGTGATATTACTCAGCCTGTTCAGGGAGATTGTGATCGAATTACATCCGCCCTGAACAGCACCAACATACCATATATCACCCCATGGAGTGTGGACATGGTGGCGGTGGTGGCTGATGACACAGTTGAGACTACTTAATGATGATATTTTTCAGTCTGTGACGATTTAGCAAGTGGAGCTCTGGGAGCTATTGGAAAGAATGTAGTCAAAGAGGCAAGCAGCTGAAATGAGCCTCCTTCGTGGGGTGGCTGGGCTCAGCCATGAGGTATAGGCTGAGCTGAGACATCCAGAGGGTTCTGGGAATGCAACCATTGCTCCTTTGTGCTGGAAGCAGTCAGTTGAGTTGGTTGGCACATCCGATCATGTTGCCTCCCTTTGGAGATTTTTATTATATATCTAATCCGGCCTGGGAACTCCTCAGGATCCCCCAGTGTGAACTGCAGAGCGTTGCTGGGGAGAGGGATGTCTGGGTTGCCGTTTATAATCCCAGAAATTATATTTATATCTCTGAAAAGTCAGGGATATTAACTGAACCGCTGTCGCCGCCGACACGAACACGGACGGAGCCATTCCTTCGTGGTCAGGTGACAACTCGAAAATCTTTTCATGGCTGATTTTCAAATTTTGTACGCCTGCCAATTGTATATTTGGACATTAGTAGGAGCTTTATCTCTAAAAGTTTTAGGACCATCATTTTCTACCTTTGGTCCAATTTAGTCCACATTTGGTGCATTTGAAAGGGCTCAAAAGATCTATCTTGTACCTATCATATTTTACTCTCTAGGGGGAGCTTGTCCATGAAAAACACTGCTTTTCATACATAACTTCTTAACTTTTTTCTCAAAAAACACTGTGAACATAACTTCCTTTTGATTTGAGGAGTTCAATCAGGGGGATTGCGTGTACAACACAAGGCATTGGGGACTTTTTGGGGATATACCTTTGCTGTCGGTGATGACAGCATAAGCCTAGTTTCACTATGCATTGTGGTATTCATGAATTATGCTTTCGCCAAAACAAAATAAACAAAAGGCACATAAAACAAAATAACTTTTGCTAAGAATAGCCTGAAAATCAACATTAAAAAAAATATTGATGCATTGTAGATCCACAGTCTTGTGTCCTGACTGATCTTGATGACCAAAAAATTCAAACCCCCCCAATATTGATTCTAAGAAACCCATTCCTCATATGCTCATCCCACATCATACTCTTATTCACTCCCAGTGCCCGTGATGTTTTGACTCAAACACAGTGCTGATTAGGGGTTGTATTCCATGGAACAGTCAGCTTGAGAACAATGTAATTTAATCAAAACAAAGACCTGCTTCCTCTCCGTTAAAACCCCTTATGAAAAATAAAAGTTTGCCCTGACATGTAACAGCATAACTTATTTCCTTCTAAAAAAAAGGAACCTAGAACGATTAATCATCATGCAATTGGACGTTTGTTACAAAAAACTCATGCTGGATCATTTGGAATATGTGCAGTGTGCAATGGGGTATATTTATAATTTCTTTCATGAGCAAACCTTTCTGGAATAGCAAATGTTCTGTCAAAACACACAGTAATTAATATGTATATGTCATACTCTGCAGTAAAGGGAATATTCTAGAAAGCAGTGATACAGTAGAATGCTGAATGTGTTTTTATTTAAAGATATGATTATTTCACAATTTAAAGCACGGGAAATAATCCTTAAGACCAAACAGTATTCAATGAGAGTCATGTCAGCTAAGTCTGCTTTACAAACTGCACTGAAATAATTGTGTTCTCACTCCTTTCTATCAGAACCAGCATGAACTTTTTCCGAAATGAGTGCTACATATCTGTTGGAGACTGAGCAGCTCATTCACCCGTTGTGTCTGAAAGGGTGATACTGCAGATCCTTCCCCCCTGCTGCTGGTGGGCTTTATAACAAAAGTTGCTATTAAGAGTCTATCCCCATCAATCCACATGTTTTTCCCGACTGAAACAATAATAATAATATCGTAAACATTTTTACAATGTTCTACTGTGTGCAATATCCTCATCATCTGTGCATTACAATTTTGTATGACAACTGTCACCTGTGCAATAACCCTATACTCTGACACAATGACAAACATTAAATATAAAGACCTCCACTCTTACTCTGAGTATCAATTCAATCTGAGCGCCCTGTCTCTAAACATAATCTCCAATCCGTTGCAGTCTTCATGCTAATTATGTTGTAGCCCTTATAAATTTGAGAGCATCTTTTGGAAAAGTCAATAGTAGCACATACAGTATCTCATGTATGTTTTGAGAAAAACAAAATATCTCCTGATTAAATCTGCTGAAATTCAGGGAGATGCAAAATGAGGAAGCTCGAGAGTATGTTATGAAGCTGCTCAGCATGAATCGCTACTTAGGCCTTTTATTCAGCGTTAAATAAACAATCAGTTATTTTTAGTAAAGCACAGACTTTATCCTGCGCACATGCATCACTCAAAATTTAGACATTACTCCTGCTTGTTTACATTTATTTTTAAGAGTAGTTTTGGAAAATCAACTAATCAATTGCGAAACGAAATAAATATATAAATACACAGAAGAATCTGAGTAATGTGATAGACGGTTTATAATAAAGGGTATAGTTTGGTTATCCAGTAAAATGCAGTCACTGTGTAGTTATGATGGCTGTCTTTTAATTAATATTTGCAGTTCATAGATAATAAAAGAGTGCATGATATTTCATTCAGATTTATGAATTTACATACTATGCTATCGTGTGCTTTACTCATTATTGTGCTCGCGTATCAAGCTTTTGATGTTGCTCTTTTTTCTGTTTACACAGTGTTGATGTGGATGAAGAAATGAAACCTCAAAATTAAAAAAAACACATGTAAATCTAAAATGGTGAAAAGAAAACTGAAGCATATAATGTAATTACCTCTGAAAATTAAAGGGGATGTCAATCAAGGGCATATCTTGGAATCACCTAATGGGATATTGAAATATCCTCTTCCAGCATGTGGCAGGGAAGGCAAGCACTCATTAGTATGAACGACGAGTGCGTAGATGACTAATGCTGCTCAGGACAGGATTTAATTGAGAGTGATATAATGAAGAGGACATGTCAGTTTGCAGTCCTTGTTTGTTTTTGGTCAACACAGGCCTAAGATTTGAAATAAAACAGGCAACTGGAGGTCCAAGCAAGATATTTTTGGTTAATTTCATTTGAGTGAACAACTGTTGAGGAGGATAAGAACATTTTATATACCTTCGACAAACAAAAAAACAACAACGTAATGCTACGTCTCAATACAACATATATTATTAAATCTCTTTAGGAAAGAAGAGAATACAGTTTAAACCAACCGAAATAAAAATCTGTCAGCGCTGTTTCGCAATTTCACAGTGTGACAACTCTGAATAAAAGAACATGTCAACAATTACAAAACAAACAGTAGCTTTAATTATATTCTATGCGTATATGTGAGCGTAGAAGAAGCTAATTTGATGTGTCTGCATATGATTCAGCACTTAGAATTTTGTCGCATGCAGTAAAATGAAATTAAACTAGTTTAAATTTAATGTTCAAGCTAAGATGTGTTATCTTGGAAATGGCCCTCAAGGTTTAGACATGACAACACGGAGGTTTGAAATAGAGAATAAGGGAATGTAGCCAATGTAGCATACAACTGACGGCTAAATCCAATGGGATTGGCTTCCGAAATCTGCGTTGAGGCCTCATGGCCACCCACTGCCATCCCACCTTCACTATGGGGCACCGTTTGTAAAAGTAGCACATGTTGATTTTAACAGCAACATTTTTCCACAATTTAGGGCGCCGTTTGTAAGAGTAGAGTAAAAAACAACATAATTTTATAGAATGGTTCAACATCAAACCGAGGATGGTGAAAGTAACTTGGTTAAGTTTCATGCTTTAAGGGTCTTCGGTTAGACTAGTCATTCGTTCACTTAAGCTGCTCAAATATGGCGAACAAAAGCTTTTGGTGTGCAACGAAAACCCAGCCCATAGTTTCGGACTTCACTGCTTCCTGAATTTAACCCAGGAGCCTTTGGTTGCTCTTAAGCCCCGGCTTTTGGGCCTGGGGCTATTCCAAGTTAGGTTCTAGCCCAGAACTAGCTCAGAAACCGTCTTGGTGCTAAAGGGTGACCATTTACTATGTATTGAAGTTTTTTTTCTTCCTCAAGCTTTTATTTTGGTACTTCTGCTGACGTTAGTATACATTTGAATATTTTCTCCCAATTTAGGTTCAACATTTCAACATTTCAACATTTATAGATTTGGAGTTGACTTTTAGATATAACATTTGGATTTACATTTAACATTCCGAGCTCAATGTGGTAAAATGTTGCTGTTGAAATACTGATGCACTTGGCCATGAGGGCAAAAAAATACATCAGGACTTGTGAAAAGGGTGGTGTTGTTTTTTTCCAGCAGAAATATCTACTTCCACGAAGGGGTCTCAGCCAGTGTAATTCTAGCGCCGATGCCAAGCCAGGATACATAGGAAGGGTTGTGTCAAGAGGTGCATCTGACCTAAAACTATGCCAGATCAGTATGCGGAAACTGATTCCAAAGAGAGGATGGAGACAGGTGATGTGTTGTGGCTACCCATAGAGGGAACAGCTCAAAGACAAAGACAAAGACAAAAACAAATCTTGGCTTTTGGCTACACTGCCTCTAGGGATTTCCAGTGGTACTGCTACGTTTCGTCCATATTTGTGAGCTTTTAGAAATGCTCCCTCACTGATAGGTCAAATGCAGAGAATAAATTTCACAATATTATATTGTATCTAATGTGTATGGCTGTGATTAATAAAGTATGCATTATTATTATTATTATTATTATTATTATTATTATTATTATTATCATTATTATTATTATTATTATATTGTGTTACAGTTATGAACAAACCATCTGCTCCTGAATTTAAGGTACAAACAGCCAACAGAATCAAAAGTTCGAGGGGGTTGAGATCTCAAAGTGGATAAATGATCAATAGGCTCAATGTCTTTCAAAGCTTCTATGCATATGCTACTTTAGCAGTAAACACCTACCTTTTTTACACAACCATTAAATACGGATCAACACTACCATTTGTTTTATGTTGTTATGTTTCTGTCAGAAAAATGAATGTCGATCTGTCTCTCCTTTCAACTGTTTTGTTCTCCTGACTCCTGAGGGTAAATATATGGATCTTAGCTGTTAAATGTTCTGCTTGGTTACTGGGTAGCTATCATACAGTGGATTAGTCACAGCTTGTCTTATAAAAACAACATTCTAGGGTGTTGAGGAGAATAATGAGAGTGGTCCAAAGCAGTAATTCAACCGAATACTGATGAGTTTACTAGAGCAGCAGAGTCAGTACAAATTCATCTCTGCGGGTTCATCACTATAAGTGTAAACCTTTTTTTTAATATTATTCCCATGAAATATTTATTAGTGCAGCTTTAATCCCTATTGAAAATAACACATGCAACCTGCAAACCCTTGGCTTGATTGAACCTGCAATGCCAGCGTGAGCAATTTGTTTGATCAGCCTTTATTTCAGTCCTGCGACCTAATCAAGAATATCATTCAGCTCTGTGAACGATTGTCCTCAGCCATAAAAACTATTTCTCCTGGTATATTAGAGAAACCTTATCTGGGAGCAAATGTCTTTTTGAAAGAGGTCAAGCTCATGCTATAATCGTCACTTAAGAAATCTATCGGACAGATCGATAAGGATGATGTGTAATGACTTAAAGCCTAAAACAAATATTTTACATGGTGACATGATCCCCCAGCTACAAAACAGATTATCACTGCTGAGACACATGTGGATTTTATTGCTTTATTTAGTATTAGTCTTACAGCAATTTAAGAATTTGAATAAAATGCGTATCATAACTGCAGATTCTAATGATTATCATATTTTATGTAAGACTAATGACAGCTTGTTGTGTGTTATCCCCCCATGTTTTCCGTGTTGAGCTGGAGGTCAGAGTGTATCTCTGAGAGAGTGTCAGACTTAGGTTCTGACTGTGACGAGTGCACATATGTGTGTTTGTATTCTAAATCTCAGTGGAGTGATGGTTCATTAACACTCCACAGAAATAACCTCAGTCTTGCAACTATGCACATTTTTCCTCTTCTATAGCACGTATGATGTTTGCCTCAGTAGAGAGCACTTCATGCTCTGTACTCTGACATTTTTTTCCACGTCGCTTGTGTCCTGCTCATTTAAAGATAAGCTTCCATTCCTTGCTTATTTAATAAAAGCTTTTACCAACTACATGAGGAGTCGATTGGAGCAGTTTCTTTGTGGAAGGAAGAATTGAAGAGCTTGTTAATTAACCCTTTTGAATGGTTGATTGAATAACATTAATAACATTTGCTCTCCAACACTTGGCAAAGTATAGACCTTCCAAAGCAGTCACTATTTTTTGAAGTTTGAAGATTGCGGTCAATTTCAACTAGAGTTTCATCACACAATAATGAGAGTGAGCAGGGTTGCCAAGGACTAATATATAGTGTTAATGTCATATTGTTGTTGTTTAAAATTTAAATAAAATCAAAATGTAATTTAATATTATTAATCTAGGCTTACGCTGCCTAGGGTATTTCCCCAAAAGGTTCCCAATCACCGGAGTTGTACAAGCTATGTGAAAATACGTGCATTGTATTTCTCATGAGAAAAAACTCCCCCTAGGAAGTAAAATATGACTTATTAGAGTAAAAAGTAATAAATCCAAGATAAAGCTCCTCGACTCGATTCATTTACACCGAATTTGGACTAAAATGGACCAACGGTTAGAAACTTATGGCCGCAAAAACATGGTTTTCTTGTTTAAAAAAATCTTAACTTTTACAGTCAGATTCATATACTCCAAGTTTGAACTAAATTTGGGCAACAATTAAGAAGTTATGTCTGAAAACTATTTTTTGTAAAAGTAAACCCCCCCACTGAGTAAAATTTGAACTACTAGAGTAAAACACAAGGTATAATTAATAAATCTCCTTGGGTAGACGCATAGGCACCAAATTTGGACTAAATCGGACCAACGATTAAGAAACTACACCTATGCTGTCGTCTTTCTTAGTCCCAAGTGAGTCAAATATTAACTGCTAGACTTAAATATGTTATAAACAAGATAGATCTGCTTGAGTTGATTCACATGCACCAAATTTGGACTAAATCCGATCAATGGTTGAGAAATTATGGCTGAAAATTTTTAAAGACAAAGCTCCCCAAAGCGTTGGAAACATTCAACCGACCATTCCCAAAGTTAGTCCAGTTTTTCCCTGCACGAAGGTTTATATGGCTATAAAATTTGAAAACATCCATACAATAGTTGTGGCATTATCTCATTCACACAAAGGATCTGCGGCAGCGGCAATGACGACACTATAATATCCCCAACTTTATCTGGGATATAATTACACCACCAATCTGTATTGTAATCACTTATACAGTGCCAGGTTTGTTTGTGTTTGGCACTATTTTTGGTTACAGATACAAAATGTCATCATGTATTCAAGTATATATTCTTGATTTACTTTAAAAGTCAGACATTTTTCAGAACCCTTTGTTAAGAGAGTCAGTGTGTTCATCTGCAATAGTGGTAAATTCTGTCGTAGATTGACTCAAGCTGAGGGTCGAGTCTATTAAACAGACTTTCGTGGATCTTAAGGAGAGATATCATCCCTGTGTTGCTGAGTGTACATGATCAGTTAATTTTAGTTATTCTATGTTGATTTAATTCAGTTCAGCAGAGTTAACTGTTTATTTATCTATTTATTTGTTATCCTTTTTTATGTTTGGACATATTTTTTTGATAGCAGGTGTAAAGCTTCGCACACCTTTGTATGACATTAGGACAAGTTTCTTATGTCTGCCTCGCACCAAAGTCCAATAACTAACTCTGTTTTTATTTAACCCCAATGTTTTATTCACTTGAACATACAGTACATAATACTTTATGGCACTGGCATCATTTACAATGAAAGAAACATGTTAGAACTTAGAACAGAACATGGTGAGTGATGGAATAAAGCAAACATATATTTTAGCTGGAAGAGTGACAGTGATGAGACTCAAAGACAAACTTTCCACCACCTTGCAAAAGCTTTCCTGAAGCATATATTTGTGTGTGTGCTGACAACCTTGGTTCTAAGCCAAATAGACAATAAGCATCTAAAAACTAAAAACATGAGAGCAATTAGAGAGCATGCACGTCTGCATGCGATTTTTTAATTAAAGATTAAGAAATCAAGTAAACAGTTTCCAGACCAAGCCACAACAAAATCCTGTAAAAATACATTTTCATGAGAGACACATCATCAATGCTTTAAATGTTTACAGATATTTAAATCTTAGATTGGATACTAGATTATATATGCTTTTCAAAGGTACGTGTTTTCAGACCCCGGAATGATGTTACCACGTGATCAAAAGGTCAAACTGCAACATAAAACTGTTAATTAATGCAAAACCCTTTGTCATTAATGGGCTCCTGGTGGACTCAGGTAGAATGGCAGTGGGTGGATTTTCCACTTATTAGAATGTTGTAAGATGAGACTTTTTGGCAGATCTTTGAAAATATGCCCAAATTTCTTGACATGTATTTGGTGGATGAGCGGGGGAAGGTACCAATGTATTTTTGAGTGTATCTGAATAAAAGTGTGGAGTCATGATTTTTATTTCCCTTCCTTTAACATTGTGAAAGCCATCACAGCAGCCATTTAACACAAAATGTAATCAACCTATATGCATGATACTTGTATTACAGATGGGCACTGGAGATGGGAACAGGTGATTAAATTATGGGAATAATCCATATGGTGAAACAGGATATTCTGTCTCTTCCTGACCAGCTGTGTTCCATGCAGCAAAACCTATGGAGGGATCCGAGTTCTGATGTATGCTTTCATGGTGAAAGACTTTAAATACAGGTGTTACACATGAGATGGAATGTAAATTGTGGGGAGAAGAGACTTGTAAAATGCAATGCTCAGCCTTTGCAGAGGTCTGTGGTCTACAAGTGCTCTTGTTTAAATGGGATTTCCTATGCTATCAGTAACATATGCAATTATCATACTTTCACAAGACTTCAGATTTACTTTATTAGATTGGAGCCTTTTTATGTACCTTAACTGATAGAACAGCTGTGACAGGAGCACAAGACAGCAATGATGGATGAAGTACTTTTCTAAATCAGAGGCCATAAAGAGGGCATATTTTACACAGAGGGTCCAAGTATATGATCAACATCTATTCACATGTCTTCATTCAGTAAGATGTGTGTACATTTCATTAGGCATCCCCTGTTTGCCAATGGCTCTGTAGCTTTCATCAAACACAAACTCATATAAGCACAGGGCGACTTGTAGAATCAAACCAGGGGGCCCGGCTCTATGAGGGTCCATTATCATGGTTTTTTTTTGGTTAAAGTAACGCAAAAGCAATGTAATCAGTAAAGTTTTACTCTGCACAGAAAGAAAAAATTTGTAACGTGACTTATTACTTTCAAATGAAAGTAACTCGTAACATATGTACTCTATTACGTTTTGGAAGTAACTTGCCCATCACTGCTGCTAAGTAATGTTCGGCAAACCTGAGTTCAGTAACGGCAGCAAATATACGCGCTTTCGCAACACTAATGCTACGTTTACACTACCAGTCTTAAGGCTCAACTCTAAAAACAATTTTTCGATCCGATTATACAATGTATATCTGTTCACAATACTCTTAAAATGTGTTATATATCAGACTCGCTGCCCTAAAGTGACCCATATGTCATACACAGCATGCTTTCAATACAGAAGCAAAATGGAGGCCACTATAGTAAGTTTGTATGCCTTCCTGTGCTGGTGATAGTTTTTATAGCGATGTTTATAGCGTTTATAGTTTGAAATAGATGGATTCGAGTGAAAAGCGAATCCCCGCCAGCGCAGCTTTGTAACAATCAAAGTGGCATGAATTCCTATCTGACTGTTCAGACTGAGGTCACATTGCAAAGTCCGACCTGTGTCTGATATAGAACAACATATGGAAGTGGTCCAATGGTAACTGGAAAAGGTCAGATTCCATGTGGTTTGTGCTGTTCCCACTGCCATGAAAAAGTCACATATTAGCAAAAATCCGACCTGGATCAAAATGTCCCTGTAGTTTGATAGTAGCCAAATAAATGCAGGTAATTGTAATTGAGCATGGATCCTGTGTGGAGGATGAATGTGCTGCATTCTTCTGTTAGCCTCTACACTCGAAAAAAATGGGTTGAATTCAATTCATCTATGTCTTAATCTAATGTATGTTAACAATCTATGTCAATTTACAGCAAACTGAGCTGTGTTACATTTAATTAATAGCATTATTGGGAGGAAAAATAATTAATCAATAAATCACTCAATCTTTATTTATATAGCGCCAATTCACAACAACTGTTGCCGCAAGGTGCTTTCCAGAAAGAGCAGGTCTAGACAAAACCTTTTATATAATCATAATGTAGATTATATATAATATGGATGAAAAATATGGATGAAAAATAAGAGACCTATGTGCTGCCAGCATGACTGTATTGAGCTAATGCAGCATTATCTGTTATACATGGATTATGAGTATCCAGCTACTAACTGAGCAATTTGAATAAAAAAAAAAATTCAATGTTTATTAAACTCTAGATGATCTAATCTCAGACAACCCTAATGTATCTTGTTGAAGGTGCGACTCATTCAAAACTGTAAAGTTGTCTCAAATCAATCATACTTTGTGTGTCCGACAAGTTCCATTTTAAGTTACACCTGCTACAGTTGGTCTTAGTTTTAAAAGCATATATATATCATTTTAATTCTGGTATTAGCACATTTATTGAATTGAACAACTGACAGAGTTTGCTTATTTTTCAGTGTACGCTGGTGCAGTCTTGTCACTAACGTCAGCCTTACTGTTGTCTTGCCTCTACTGCATTCATGTCAGTAGAGGCGGGACAATAACCGTTAGCCACATAATAAATGCAGAGGAATCTCCTTGACCATAAATCTGCATCAGATTCAATCTTCCAATTGTAATGTGCACTCCCATATAACATAACATACACATGACAAATGACAAATGACAGGACATGGACAGTTCGGCAGCCAATCAGATTTCAGCGGGGGTCAGTGTTACTATGGCTCCGCCTCTGTATCCATCCATGGGTAAGACGGAGTGAAAGGGCTGATGCTTAGATTGAAGACATTGCCAAGGAAGGGCTAGGTGAGACAGGGGGCAAAAGCCAGTCATGACTGACATTTCAATTAAACAAATATTACATATCTTAACAACCCCATTCGTCTCCAGAGTACTTACATCCTATGCATCCTCTACTTCTATTAGTGCCATCCCTTAATTTCACATTTATTTAATTTATATGATACATTGTTAATGGAAGAACAAACTACTACCGGTTGTGCACTACCAAAGAATGTAACGCCACATTATCTGATGCATACATATCTTCTCTGCGGGTAATGGTCGTAGTATTCATATCGCTGAGCCTGACAAGTACCTGAAAATCTAATCAAACATGATTTAAAATTGTGCATGTGAGCAGAAAAAGTTTGTGAACATTGCCAAGCTTCAGTGACACATACTGGTCTTGCACATTGTCAGTACTGCATTCTTAATATGAAGGACATTTAGCACTAAATAAAGATTAAAAGTTTAATTCATTATTTTGCATGTTTTCCTCGTAAATTCCTATCATTACTCTGCTCTGCTTTTATTAAATCTGAGAAGGAGCCATTAGAAGGCAATTTGTTTTCACATTACCAAACCTTTTCAGTGTTGCACGTATGAGAGAAGATGACATATGGTAGTAAAGCATAACTCATCTGCCTGAGACACTCATAACCAACCATCAGAAAATGAATTAATTCCACTCCCCAGCCACACAACAAGACAGCATTAAAAGCAGGAATAAGTAACAACGGCGACCAACATTCACACAACACACTCCTTTTGAAAAGCAAACATCCAATAACCAGATTGAATTTTTGGGTGTAGAGGAGCTTGCTTATCTGATATGTGGTGTGAGGGATACAGTATTCTTTTTATGGAATGTATATGCAAGAATGAATGAGATTTGATTGGGTGGGCGTATCAGCTTTGTGTAGTATGTGAAGGCATTGCTTCGTTATGCATGCAGAAGCATTCTCAAACAGGGACATGACAAAAATGGCATTCATATGCATAAATGTGTTCATAATTACAAAGTAGATGTCTAAGCGCCTATCATGAATTGTTGACCATGTCTAAGCAGTGCAGAGTGTTCAAATGAGGATTATCTCCTCCAGCACAGCACAACAGAGTTTAGCACTTTATGACATTGATTAAACCTGTGTATATTACATGCCAACAGATATTCCACTTGCATAGTGTTCCCCTCTATCTTAGAATAAGTGCTGGAAAGCATCCTCATCTAGGACAAGCAAGAAGACTATATGAAAATGTATAATATGTAGAATTTACTGTTAAAGCATGTTATTGCTTCTAATTGTACACTCATAGTGTGACAAAGATAAAAAACTGAATCAATATGTGGAGTGCAATCAGGATTCTTACCTAACTGCTTTGGCAGGATTCAGAGAATTCAGAGAAATAAGTATGACATATGTAACCTATACTCTATTTTATGCAAGCAGACAGTGTCATTATTCCCAAAGTTCATGGGAAGGAGCAGTTTCAATTTAAAAGCACACTTAATAATAACCGTTGCAAGAGTTTCATTCTTCAAGAATTTGAAGTAGGTTTTCATAATCCCTTCACAAAGCAAAATGAGCTACAATTCAAATAATCAAGGACGAAATGTGGCTATATCAACAAGTATCCAATTGCCAAAATTATTTTTATTTCATATTACAGACTTTGGTACTCCTAACACTGAAATGAATGTACCATTGTGGCTGTACCATCAAATTTAATGACAGAGATTACAAATGGGGATTATGATTAAACAGAATAAATACTGTAAATGCTCAATCATTTAGAAAAACTCCAGTACCCATAGACATAATGGCATAGTTCTGATATGTAGTCTCCTGTCGAATAGCATTGATTTTCTAGCATCTTCCTTACACTGTGGAGAACTTTCAGTCAATGAACAGACACATTCTACATCCTGACTGCACAATAACAACTGTGTTATGAATGCAGGAGCTGTATGAACAGATTATTTATTCATATCTTTGTTGAGACTAGGTCTATAAGCGTTTGTCCCCAACTGCAGAGTTATAGTCAAGGACATATTCATGCTTTCTGACCATTTTCAATTGATTTCGGTTTTTGAAGAAAATTCAAATGAGACACTATCCAAATGTTTGACTGAGATATTTTTTAATTACAGACTATTTGCCATGTGGCAAGAAAATCGTGTGTGTAATTTTATCCCCGAGGAGTCGATGATAGTATGGAATCATCATCACCGCCGCAGCCGCGTCTTTTTCGTGTTAGCGCAATAACTCGAAAACTGTTTCATGGATCATTTCAAAATGTTATTCTCACAGAGACCTTAGAGTGAGGAAGAACTGGATTGAGTTTAGGAAGGGTCAGTCGTATACTTCCAACACTAGGGGGATTTTTATCTCCAAAAGTTTTCTAGTCATAATTTCTCAACTGATGGTCCAATTAAGTTCAAATTAAGTGCATATAGATTGACTGGAGGAGATCTATGTTGTATACATTCATAATAATAATAATAATTGTAATAATAATCCATTTTATTTATAATGCACTTTACATTTGGATCACATTTCAAAGTGATACAAGGTAAAAGCAGATAAAAGCATCAATAAAAAAAAAAAAAATAATAATAATAAATAAAAATATGACCAAAAAGCAGAAATGTTAATACATTAACATATAACATTGTGTTTTACGTTAATAGTTTGTATTTTACTCACTGGGAGGAGCCTATTTTGTTTTGTTTTTAAGGAGAAACTGTTTTCAAACATACATTAAAAACGATGTCATGGATCATTCTCAAACTTTATACCCTCATAGACATTAGTATGAGGAAAAATTGGATCGATTTTGGGAAAAGTTGGCTGGGGATCAGGGGGGATTGCTTGTACAACAAAGGAGACTTGGGACTTTCCAAGGATATACCCTTGCCTGCGGGGACGACAGCATAGTTCTGGTTAATAGAATGAATTAAAGCTGTACTCCATTTAGGTTTGCATGTTGCAGGACATTGTGACTGTGCATGCAGTCTCACTGACCTCATTACTAATATTATAACTAATATTAACTAAAACTAATATTACACCTGAGCTTTACCCTCTTTGCAAAGTTCAAATGACTTCTGTATAAAAAGCGAATGCAGTAACTTTTCGGTAGCTAATCACTTTAATGTTCCAATAATAAATTCCCTCTGATATTCACAAAACACAATATCTCAGAATGTCACTCTGTAGCACACAAGCCTTCGCCAAGGCTACACAATCCTACAAGTCTGCTTTGTTTGACTGACTCACGTCTACCCCTCCACAAGTTCTCATGGAAACCAGTTCAGAAGTTTGTATGTAACTAAGGAAAATGTTGATAAACACCCCATGTCACAATGTTAATGAGAGCAAGCAATAATGATTTGATCTTCATCCATTCCATGAATAACAGGCCCTTCTTCGTGTTTTACACCAGATTTTGTCCTAATTAGTGGGGCACAGACAAAGTAAAATCCAATGGCCACTCAAATTGGCACATTTTTGGATTACAACTACAAGACACCATAAAGCATCCTTGAATGCACTATACAGTTTGTTACTATTTGTTTTAGTAACATTGTCAATCAAACATCTGCTTCCTGTTTCTTCCTGCTGTTTCGGACACATCAGTAACCATCATATCAATTCAACACCGTGACAATATTGACATTTCCATCTATTCATTTGGGATTTTCTCTCCACTTAAAACTCAGAAATCTTTCAGCAGTAAACAACAGACCTTTTCACTTTCCCCCCACACAGATACTACAGCTCCTGCAGGAAATAACGAGTGGGTGGGCTTCTATAGATCTCTGTCATACATCTAATTAAGCACAGAAGCACGAGAATTACTGTAGTTCTATTCAAAAATAGTATATCTCATTTTGTTTTCTGTAATTAAAAGTTTCCAGCAGCAACCAAAAGTGGCAATTCAAAATATTTTCTTCTGAAAAGATGACCGAAGATAGAAACTGAAAAGATAACTGAGGACAGTATTGGGATAATTTTGCACCTACTTCAACCACACAGTTAGCATTGTCAACAGAATGTGTGGATACTCAAGGTTGGGAAATAACAGGCTGGGGATGGATCCCGCCATGTTGAATTATTATTACAATAATCACATCCATTAATGAAGGTACATATGACTGATGAGAATAAGCGGTATGGCTGGTCATGATCAGTGATCATGACAAGTTGTTGATGTTTGTGTTCATGTCTCTGTAGCTGCAGAAGACAATAAATTTGTAAGATAACAATATTTTATTTTTAAAAATGGCTCGAAACCTCCTCTTAATTGGATAGTTTCTAGACTCTGGTACTATACTTTTCCATCCGGCAAAATTGCTCTAAGTCAAAA
The DNA here is from genome assembly GCA_037951165.1 of Lophius americanus. Lineage (NCBI taxonomy): Eukaryota > Metazoa > Chordata > Actinopteri > Lophiiformes > Lophiidae > Lophius > Lophius americanus. The sequence goes on along the minus strand of JBBDHG010000014.1, from coordinate 10,936,606 downwards.
CTGAATGGGTTATTTCCTGTAACAAGTGGCGGACTTAGCTATGGATGACATTTGCGGCACGCATCAATAAAAGAAAACTGGATGGTGACATTCCTGATCGGGTTTCTATCGTCCATGTCAATTATGATGTCAATGTGTGGGTCAATAAAGTTGGTCGGAGTGGGCGCCCCTCTTGTTTGTGAGCAGACAGGTTTCTCCCGTGAGTAATCCCTCGGACAGACATGGGTGATGGGGAGGGGCGGCAGATCGCAGCTGCAAATGTGTAAGGATGATTTACCTGGATAGACCTGATGTCCGTCTATCTACCTGCTGCGCCCCGCTGGGCCAACTCCATCTTCTGAAGAGGATCATAATGTTTCATTCCATTGTACATAACATGCAGAAGGTCTCATGTAGGTGCAATTAACTATCAGCCATCATGTCACATGGAGCAAATGATGTGTTTTAATGGGTGTGGCTTAGTTTATTTGGGGCAGGGATTAGTCTGTTTGGGGGAGGGGTTTGGACCGTTTGGGGCGGGGTTTAGTGCATCTCGGGAGGGGCTTACTTGTTCACACATTTTGTAGTGTTCTTCACTACAGCAGGCAACGCTGATTGCTGGACTCATACTGCGAGTACTCCATCACGTTCAATAATCCAACCATTTGTGGACTGTTGTTGTTTCACCAACCCTGTAGTTGCTGCATTTAGCAGACGGGCGCACACGGCCAGCTCGCCACTTCCTGCTCGTAACTGCTTCAACTAGTTCTCTAAGTTGGACAAATGAACTTCTGAGAGATCCACTAACGGACACATCTTTGAAGAAGGCGCACAGCTTGGCCATCTCGCATCACGTTGGTACGATTTTCTGTTTCGCTACAATTGAAGAAGGTGCGAAAAAGACTAGGAGGTTCACCCACGCGCAGAGACCGGTCTCGTGGCTCCTTTGTATACAGCAGCGGCAGCTGTGTGTAAATGCTCCTCCAAGGGACAGCTCGCTCCGACCTTCACGTGGACTTCATCGGAAATGAAGGTGTAGAGAAGGAATATTAACTCGAACCCTAAGCATCCCATTGAGTCCTAGCGTTGTTCCTCCGCCTCTCTGTCTCCGTATCCCCGCGTGCGCTTGGATTGTAAACGGCAGGAAGGGTAACAGTTCTGCGGCTCCATCTCCTCTTACACCATGGATGTAAGGTTTTATCCGTCTGCGGGAGGGAGTTCTATTCCAGGTGACCCACCGAACCTGGATTATGGCCACTGTTTGGGCTACTATAACTTTAATAAGGTAGGTCCGCTTCTCTTTGTATTGGATCTCAGTCGTGTGTCCCATGTCGGTTCTGAGAGCATGAGTGCATGAAGTTTAATGTATTAGTTCTACATGTTTATGATTTCAGATGCCTTCACTTTTTATTCAATGATTAAATCCAAAATACATCACTGTTTTCCTGGGGTTGGTTAATTAATGCTCCTCTTCTGCCACAAACTTTTTACACCAATGATAGTGAGAGCATTAGACAAGTGTAGTGCCATAGTTACCTTTGTCCATTCTGCACTGCTTAACACTCAGCAGCGATGTGATCCACTGAGTTAAATGTTATTAAACATCTAGGATGGATCATTGCATCGGCATCGCACATGCAACTCATGCATGCATTTAAATGAAATGATAAAAGTGTAGAAGGTGTCGGATTAGGTGCTCTGATGCACTGTGATCCACTTTTGTCACCCAAAACATGATGCACCAGGCTCTAAAAAGACTCCCTCCATGACTTTGTTCAGAATGTGAAACCAGCTTCAGCATGCTGGTGTTGCAGTCAATAGTTTTTGCAGTTAGAGCTGAATATTGGATAAGGCACATCAATTTTGAACTCAACACCAAGAAGCGGAGAAAGAGAAACAGTCAGCACATGTTGTATCTATTTTTTATGAATCCATTGATTTGCAGCAATACATAACATCAATAAAACTTCACAAGTAGCCACATGATATGGAGCAACTTAATTTACTCTCTGTACTTGTACTTGCACGTTTCTTAAGTCACTTCCATACCACCACATCTAGCTTTAAGGAACCCTGCTTCCGAGTTGTTAATAAGAACTGAGGTATGAAAAGCTTATTATTTTTAGCTCTTAAATGAGAGGCAAAAGTTATGTGATATTTTGTCAGTGATGTAACACTTGTTATCCATGAGTTTGACTCCCTTGCACCCCAGTAAAAGGGAACATCACCGTGACAGACTTGACATAACTCCAGCATGCTGTTTATACAAAGTTTAAACAATGGTGCCCCCTACATTCCCCACTCCTCTACATACCCCCCCTCCAAAAAAAAAAAATACTAAGCCCTTTAGTGCAGCTCTGTTTGCCCTTGCAATACCATGATCATCAAAACAGTTACCAGGTTTGTTTCACTGTTTCATCAGCTATTTGTCATCTGGCCAAGTTGTCATATGTGTCTAATTTAAGCATGCCTTTATCGGCCGTAAGACATTTTAACTGCATGGCTTCGAATTGATGTAAGAGTTTTTAGTGTGATTTTAATCCTGCTCATAAATTCCCCAGGTCAAGTGAAATTTTCCATCTGTAGCTGTAATTGGCCACAATGCAAAAGGAGGCAGTGAGCGAGGGGGGTTGGGTGAAAAGGTGCTTATCCAGTATCTCCGCCACTTCTGTTAGAGAGAGAGAGAGGGTATAAAGCATGCATTTCATGCTAATTACAAGTCTTTCCGTTGTGAATAGATAGGCTCTTTTGCGTGCATCTTTCAAATAATCCGTCAGTTTATTGAATTAACTTGCTGAAAGGTAGCACAGCACAGCGCGGAGCAGTTTGTCATCCAAAAGATGAGCTGTGCTCCCAAGTCACACCGAACTGAAGCATCACTCCTTAAATCTATTTATAAGCTGTCACAGCAGCTTTTGCAAATGGAAAACATTCACTTGATTCACACTTTTGATTTGAAACAGGCGATACCCTCTCAAAACAGCAGGTTCAGGAAATGTTCGGTTTTAATGACAACAGTGACAGAACGGCCCAGAGGCACTTTGACACATCAGAGATTCTTTTAAATTTACAGAGAAATCCAAACGAGTGGCAAAAACTTAATTAGGTGCTGCAGTCATGACTAATGAAGCGATTTGTGTGTTTGGCACTGACATGAGGGAGAAACAGTAGTGCTGAAGAGAAACATGCTGCAACCTCACACAGCTGAATTATGCTCATATAATAAATTCAGCAAGATAAATCACCTGCTGAATTCAGGTCGACTTAACAGAATCTTTGTCAGAACGCTCAAACACGTAAAGCAAAAGTACAGGTCTTTGAGTTATAAACATTAACTGTGGAGCGTTCAGGTGGGTGACAGGGCTGCCACTGCAGGGTCTGTTTCACTTAAACCAACCCGACTTAAGGTTGAACAAAGATCAGCTTTTCTTACGGGCATTCCTCGAGAGACCCTTACTTTTACTGATTGGTTTTTTCCTTCTAGTTGCATTATTTTCTAGTTCTCTGTGACACGGACTCTTAGTTTGAAGGGAGCTTATGTTAAAAACATCTGGTCATGGTCAGTAAAATGCACAAAAGTTGCCCTTCAAAGCTTTGAGAAGTTGAAGTAACATAGGTTCTCATATGTCCAGTTTCTTATTTGGTGATGCTATTGATAAGAGAACATTTAATGTCCGTGCTTCCACTCAGTCTTTACAGTAATGTTCAACATCAACTAAAGACAGGGAGCAGTTTGGTTTTGACAGGATTTGGTATTTCTTTCATTCATTATCCGTACGTCAAATGCGACTTTAATGGTTGCATGAAAGGGAGCCAGTGTTATTCCCCTATTTATGGCCATCTGGTCGTTTTTTTTCCTTGAAGGTTTAATAATGTTTCAGATACAGTATCCATTTAGTATGGACTTTCATTGCCTCCAGACACAGAGAGCTAAATTACTAACAGATGTTAATTCAAACTATTCACCTGCGCTGGTGCTAGCTCTTGAGGTTTATTTGCAAAAACTAATACCGGCACCATGGAGAAATCATAACTCTTAGTTCTTGAGAACTGAGCATAAATCAGAGTCTTTTAATGCGCTATTTGCAGAGGCATGCAGACAAACATTTACAACTATTGTCTTACAGATGGAAAGATACAAACTGAAATAAACCTTGGGGGAAGACTGGATTATTGTTGGTGTTAAACTGTGTTAGGAAACACAACTTTTCTGCTTAGTAAGCACCGTGAAATAAATAATTAGTAAGGAAAATAAGTTATTTAAAGCTAAAGTATCTTTTTGGTTTTCATAAAATCAAACCCAATGTTTACCTTTGGCAGTCAGCGTGTTTGTGCCATAGGCTTCCAATTTGTTTTATTTCTGTTTGAGTAAGTCATTCTCAATCTGGACTCTTAGATTCATTTTTCTCTAGAAACAACAGGAAATGGTGTGAAGGCTGCAGACTGTGTTTCTTCACAAAGAGAACTTTGCCGCACTGTTGTGGAAAATTACTTGCATCATGTTCGGTTCAAAAACAGATCGGACCCTCTAATTAATATTGACTTACTTCTTCATTAAAACAACATTCATGCTGCACTTTTTTATGCTGTAACTGAATAGTCCAAGCTGAATTCTGTTGTTTTTCTGACAATCTAGCTGCACAATGTGCTTTTAGCATTATTTTAAACTGTACTCGCTGAACAAAATAGGACTAAATTTGACAAATTATACATTTAAGTACTGCATAATAAAATATATCCTCATTTCATGATGAACATAAAATATTTTCCATACATAGAACCAACCCTTCCAGAATTCTTTTCAGTTTGCTTTTTATTTAACCATTGAATCACTGATGATCTGAAGGACCAACTTTGATTAGGAAATCAGATTTTAAGACTTGACATGGAGACGATACCGAGCTGCAGCTGTAAATATCAGAGCAGTTTATTGTGACTGTAAAACGAAGTGTAGGGGGAACAGGAGTTGGTCTGTGGGTCATTTTGGACAACACTGACCCATGCATGTAGGGAAACAATTAAGATTTAGAGAAGAAAGGAATGAACCAAATGAATTGATGTATTTCCACAGCAACAACCCCATGGGTATTAACTCTCTTTGGTATCCAGGTCTGGTGGATCCGGACTTTCTTGTCTTTGCTCCTCTTTCTACTTCGCCGGGAGAGAAGGAGTTAACACTCAGCATCTCTTCAGTGTACACAGCTGGTGCCATTTCATCACACACATTCTAAACATATCCAAACAGCTTTAAACATGTGTGTGCGCTCATGCTGGATGTGTGTGTTGGGGGTTGGGGTATAACCTCAGAGGCTGTCTGTTTTGTCAAACTCAGCAGTTGATGGATATGACTTCAAGGTGCATGTTGGGTGTTTAAATGACCACAGAATGAATGGCTGATATGTTTTGCTGAGTCTTTTAATTGTAGCTTGTCAGGAGACTTAGTTCAACAAATTTATTAAACACATAATTTTCCCACTGAGATTAGAATGTTATTTTTAGCTCGCCTGCTTGAAGCCACACTTTACTTGGAGCTCCTGCTTCTATGAATGACTGCCCTGTTTGACAGGGTGCTTTATACCTATGCAGGGGAGATGTTAGCATTTTAGTAATGCACAACTTCATTATTTTCTGCATGATGCCTGAACCGCTATTTCTGCTGAATAAAGCTTATTGTAGATACTATGATCCTACACTGATGGAGCAATAGAGTCATACTGGTGGAAAATATACATATCTCTATAAATGTCCAACACGCCAAAATGCAGATTAAGTGTTTATAGGTCCACCTTATTTCAATACACAACATGTAGTCTTCCTGAAAACAGTCCTTTTTCTGTAAAAATGTCAAAATAAAAAATTTACAATTACTTCAAATGTATTGAAATTGTAACAAATAGACCATCAGCTCAACTTTTAATTTTTGTTGCTCCAACATCTTTCTGGTGAGCATAGGTCCATGGGATCTCCCTTTTTACTAGGTTATCACTAGATTTCATAAAGCTTGCATACAGGATCGGCATACTGAGGATGATATTCTCATGTTCTTGGGACCTTTCACCCGTGGTACAAAGGAGAAGAAGACACAGGACTGACAGAATAATTTTCTGCTGTCACAAAGCTGATAAAGATGGTACATGATCAACTGTGGATTGATTGAGCAAGAACACAGGAAGAAACAATTTCTCCCCACATGTACTCTCAAAATACTCTATATTCACCTCAGATTTTCAATAACTCCACAACATGCCCGCATACTCAAATTTTCCTACAAGTGGTTTCTGTTTCAGCAGTATAATCTGAGTATCTGGGTTAACATTCTAAACCTGTGGAAAAGCAGGATGTGTGTTTTGTTTATGAGGTGGCTATGACAAAAGGACTGAAATATTAGACCGAATTAGACATTACCCAGATCAGCACTCATAAAAACCTTCTATAATCCTGCCATCACTGCTCATAAATCTACATCATTACATATTTGCTAGTCTACTCACCAGGATTCATTTAGGCAGACCTCACACTCTTAAGTTGTTTTCCAACTGGGATCCTACTGGGCATTATGCGTCCTCCTGACATCGCTTTGTCAAAGTGGGCTGTTGGTTTTGATCTAAGTACTCCTACTCCATATTATAGGCCCGCTGTCTAAAGATCTTCAACATATGTCAATAATACTGGATGTTCTTTGGTGACACTTAACGCTGGCAGTGTTATAGCCCCCCACATTGAATGGTGATCATATACACAACAACAACACTACAGCACCCATCAAAGTATGGAATTCCCCCAGGAATGTGAAAGAAGCCTTGTTTTTTTTTCAGTTGTAGTGACTAATGTGCTTTCTTTTTATTAAACTGTCCTGTCAAGGAATTATAGTTCTCTTTCTGATAATTCCAATAAATATTAACATTATTCCATAGCTAATTTCTGAGTTTCCAGTTTAGATGCATTGCATTACTCTCTGCCACTCAATCTAAATTGTCCTTGCACTGTTGTCCCTTCACTCCTGCATATGGGATTATTTGATGCATCATTACATTGCAAATGATGCAACGTCAAAATGTTTATTTAGATTATGCAATGCGTACCATTTAAAAAAAGAAAAGTAAAATAGTTTTGCTTCTTTGCCACAACAAAATTGAACTCAAGCATGATAAAAGTGACTATAGCGAGTAACTATACCCTCAACTCTGTATAAAAGAAGGATACATGACGGGGAACATACGGATTCTTTTCATCATTAGATGTTTTTTATGAAGAACTTTAGCTCCTTGGGTTTTGCTAGGCCATATTTGACTTTAAATCTCCTTTTTGTCTTAGGTTACGATTAAATATCCTCCTATAGGTGTCTGGAAGAGTTCTCTGATGTTTCCTGAGTACCGTGCCCCTTTTAATTCCAGCAGGCCCTCAACAAGAGAGATACTTTTCAACCATTATAAATTGTATTAATCCGGTTTTGACATATTTGACAGCCTCCATCTTGCTGACTATTTGAAGGGAATGGAAATAGTACCCCAGAAAACTGCTTTTGCCATGCATTAAGCAGTTTTCAAAAATGTCCAGTAAATCACTTCAGGTTGGCTGATTCAATAAGTGTTTTGCCCCTTTAGTGGATGGCCCCGCTGTTAAAACACATTCATTTTTAAAGCTTTCCAGACAGGCATCCATTCCATGTTTTATAGACTAATGTCCAATTCTCTTAATGGGCTCACAGGCTGTATCAAAACATTCAGCTATGTTTTTTTTTTTTAACTCTCTTAATGTGAACCTTTCCCCTAAGCTCTTTTCAAGGAGCATAGACCACTGTCAAATTTTTTGGTTTAATGTATAGTATTTGATTTTCAAAATTTAGATATTACTCTTGAAACACAAATTATTCCATCAGCCTGCACAAAATTTATTGTCGGCAACAATGATTTCTTCTACTCAAATTTAGCTGTGATCTGTGTAATTAAGGAAAACTATTTCGTAGTCACAGCTCTGCACCCTTTCAGGTTGAATATCATAGTCTCTCTTTGTATAGGTCTATGGGCTGTAGGTGCGGTTAGTATTTGTTGTACAGTGTGATGAATACATACTTTTCATTGTATCAGTCTGTTTGGTCTGGACTTATGACAATATTTGTTTCGGTTTCAAGCATTAAGACCATCAACAGGGTCCCGATACATCCTCAACAGGGCCGGGGAGAAGTCGAACTAAATTGGTGATGGCTGAGAAGGTTGTGATAATGTACCTAGTAAATGAAAAGTGGCATACGGAGAGGCACAGTTGTGCTCGGCAATAGTCTTTGAGGCCATTAGATATCTTGCGACATGTGGGCATGTAGTGTTTCTCGGGGGACAACTCTTCATTTTGCTGCTCAGTTTCATCCTTTTCATTACTTTCTTAAAACATGCACGAAAACAAATGAAATTAATGTAGACTATCCACCTTTGAGATGGAACATAAATCAGCCTTTTGAGAACATTTGGGACTTTGTAAACTTTAAAGTCACTTATATTGATCCAGCACACTTTGCGATCAAAATGAAGGGGACCCATCACAAAAACCTGATTATAGATTTATAGTAGATATATAAGATTATATTTATATAAGATAGTTCATTGATTAATCCATTGCCTTCAATTTTGCATTAGCGCCAGGTTTATACCTTTACACAGACCCTAGAAAATCAATGTTGTTTTAAAATTGTCCCTTCAAGAGAAATGGCATGATGCTAATTCAATTGGGTTTTTCCTGTCACTGTTGTCCATTGGTATTAATTAAACATAATGGGTAGTTGTTTGATTGTCATATTTGTCAGACACAAAGTCACAGAATAGTTCTGGAAGCGGTTCAAATACAGACAACAAATGTACTGTCCACCTAAAGGTTAGTAAGACACAACAGGCACAGTGAGCAAATAGGGCAGAGAGAGCAAGCAAACCATATGTACAGCGAGGGCCAAGTGGGTTGGCTTAGAGGATGTTTTGCTAAAGCAGTTTACAAAATACAGCAATATGGATATTCATTCTTAATATGAGAGAATACAAATTTTTGCCGCATTATCAAAACCTGGTGGGTCACCATAGTCAAGGTAATTAGGGGGAGGAACAAACTTTTCACCTGCCCCGTCCTACAAAGTTCCACAATGCAGCGTGTTACCAGGTTGCACTAGAAAGCCTGATAATAGCAGCAGGTGTGCAAATAATCCTTGATGTGCAACGAGTTTAAACAGTGTGGGTAAATAGAAAAATTATTTGAATGGTCAAATAGACAGAATGTTTCAGCAAAATGATGTACCGATCAGCTAAGACTAATCATTACACAACAAATGTTTGTAAATCCATTTAAAACACATTTTTGTTCGACTAGACTGATGTTAGTGCTGCTTAAAGATAATAACTAATAATCTGTCCAGTGGTTTTATCACGTTTTGGGAGATTATGTTCATGCTGGTTCGTACATGGTTGGCATCCTCTCTACAATCAGAGTGTTTAACACATCTCTAACATAAAGTCTGTTGTTGGCAGTTGGATAGTTTTAATGTCTGAGTAGTTGCTGCCAAACTAGCAATAATAACACAACCTATAAATCTACTTCACTATAAATGAGCTTTTATGGTCTCCTAGAATTGGAGAACTGCCATTTCATCCTGCCACACTGTGATTGGATCTTTCATGCACGCCTTTTCTCTGGCATGAATTATTTGGTTTTTGCAGGTTGAATGATATCAATCTAAATCCAGTGCACTGATGGAGGATTGTCCTTCTACTGAATGAAGCAGCTGTTCTTTTTGCTTCCGCCAAGGAAGGAGATTGTGTTTTCACTCCTGTTTGTTTCTGTCTGTCTGTTAGCAAGATTACGGAAAAACCAATGGACATTTTAAAATTAAATTTTACCCAGTGGTAGACTTTGGCATATCCTACAGATGATTACATTTGTAGCATTTACTGTTTCGCAGCATTTAAAATGAAATAAAGTGAAATAAAAAAAAACGAACAAGTGGGCTGAACAGAGATGCTGAATTGGAGTGTTTGAGAGACACTCCCAGAGTTTTTTTGGGGGAATCTGCATGAACCTGGAGTACTGTTGTTCCGTTGATTTTGTTTACCGGAGACAAACAGGAAATGATGCAACAAGTCTGTTTAAGTCTAAATCTTAAACACATATCATGTGGAGCAGAAAATAAACAATGTTTTGAACACATGAAGAGAATGAGAGTGGAAGAAACAAAGTAGGTTCAGAGGTAGGTTTTTTGCTCTTGTATTTCATTTTTGTTTGGCAAACAGATGCGTATTCTTTGCCCTTGGTGGAGGTTTGCACTCTCTGAGTTCTTTTTCTAGTTGTAGTATGTCACAGTATTTCCCTTCTTGTACTCACTACTTTGTCACTAACATTTACAAATTTTTAGAATATTTTTAGTATTTCTCACCATTCTGTGTTTGCACATATGGTTTGTCACTTTAATCATGGGTGAGAAAGTTTTTAGCATTTTCAGCATTGATCTAAGATTACAATTCAGCCCTAACCCTCAGAATGAGCTATGGATTGCCCAACATTACCTAAAAAACCCTTTATACTCAAGTCTGTAGGTTCCAGGTCTGCAGGGCAGGCAAATCAAAGATGGTCTTCAGAGAGCACCATTTTTATAAAGCTGTTCACACGTTACATCACTCTTACATAATTATTTGGCTGTAATTACCCAACGGTGTTTTCATTTAAATGAGCAAATCTCTCAGCGGTTTACTGAAACTCACTGCTTTGAGGATTATAAATGTCAGATTTTCAGTTAGATGGTAATCTTATCATGCACCATCCACCAATCTAGTTTTTAGTTCAGCTCCATGATCAAAAACAACAATGGCTTGACAAAGACATCTCTTCTATTCAATCTTCAGCCACAACCACTAATACGGGTCCAGTCGCCGAACATTTAGATTCTCGAGCCCACTGGTGATATTTTCAGAAGTCGAGGCTGAGGGTCATTCACAGCATGTCCTTGTTTATTGCCGTGTGTATTTCTGCTTGCTGGTGGACTCTCACATGCGGTCATCATGTGGTATGGCAGAACTAGAAACAAGATCATGGTCTGTGAGGCCCCTTCATGGCCAGGATCTCTTTAGTTGGAATACCACTGACTGATGATTCTTTCAAATGACAGTCCTGATGTAATTCTTCATGTGGGGAGGTTCTGACTCATAGTTTAACTTTTCAATTACCTGCAAAACCCAGGGAAGGGGATGTGTCTTTTTATGAAAGAGGCTTCACTGTCTTTGTGTTCTTTGCTGATGAAGAGGAAGAGAAGCTGAATGATCACACTGTTTCAAAGGCAGTACAGGCAGCTGATTAAAGTGTTAGGTCTGAGTTAGTCAAGGTTAACCTTCCATAATGAAACAGTTTGAAAATAATGATACGCTGCATGGGTTTATGAAGGCTTGTGGCAGCTCCGCTCAGCAGTGATGACCTTCGCCAGTTCCATGAGCTAACTCTAGCCATCCTGCAGTACCCCTGTGGTTTCAAGACTACATTAGTTTCTGATCTGCATCTAGGAAAGCGGACACAGTGTGGTGTCTTGTCTCTGTAACCGTCCCTATGTTACTGAGGTGGCTAAACATCATCACTTGCTCAATCTCACTATGAAATAAGTCTTATGCCACAGCTCTGATTCGTTGATATGGATATGTGGCACAGCAAGGCATGCAGGCCACGAAGTCAGAACAAATCCATCTTGGATCACAATTTCTGTGAAAGGGAGAGAAACTTCAAAGTATAAAAAGGGAAAGATACTCGAGTTCTCATAGACAATCAGCAGCTAAAGTTCAACGAAATCCCGATTGCATGAAATGTCTTGTCTGAACCATATCGCTTTAGGACTTCAACCCCAATTCAAATGCGTATGGCCTGTTACTAACTAAGCTACCAATTGTGTATTGTGCATATGGATAGTCTATAAGAGAACAATAGCCAGGTTATATTTAGGCCTGGCTGCTGTCCAAAATATACGGTTACTGAATAATAGAGGTAGAAATATTATGATATATTTGGTTAACAAGTCTGTCATATTTGTGGAATATTCTGTATGTTCATCCATCTGAAAATGGATCCGTGTTTACTCTGCTGTGTTAAATTCACACAATATCTTCTTAGAATTAATCGCATTAACAGCCAGTAAATTGACTTTTAACAAAAGTCATTACTACTACTAAATGTGATTTATAGTGTTCAGGTCAGAATTTGAAGTCATTTGCTGACCTGAGCCATTTAGTGTAGTGTTGGGATTGGATATAAAGGATGCATGTAAATGCATAAATAAATAAATTGTACAAATTAATGCTAATTTGTATCAATTTGAACATTTTCCAAAAATTATTAGCCAGTTATGACATCATCATCATTGTTTCTGTTGAATCGTGGTGAGATGGGAAGATGATTCTCTTTTAAAAAACAGCTCACGCTCACTCTCCTTATGTGTGCATAATGATTTGTTCTGAAGAAAACATTCCTTACAGGATCTAATTAACAATTAAGATTAATTGTCCGGCTCTTTCATTCATCAGCAGAGTCTCTCATAACAGGCAAACTTCAAACAGGAGAGACCAAGTAGTACATAGTCTAAATCAAAGTAGTTTCCTTTGCCAAGCCCGAGCCCCCTGGGATGTACCTTAGCGCTTAATTAAAATCCAGAAGGATCATGTTTTAAGTGTAGGTGAGCGAACACTGAATAACAATGACAAATCATGCCCTAGAGCATTAGTTTTTGTGTTTTGGAAAATAATAACAGCAGCTCTATTTTTTTTCTGAACAGTATAAATAAAATACATTGGATCAAGGTTTTTTTTAAATTATTTATAATGGCAAAAAGGAGCTGTGATGAATGTAGTCGTTCCTGGCTGCAGAACCTGCCAAAATTAGCATTGACATATTAATCTCTTAATTACTCACACAGGATTATAATGAAACGGCTCATTATTACATATTATTTGACGGCTTAGCCTTTTCAGTGCTTTGTTTATCCCCTTTTAAATCCTTACAATCCGTTACGTATGCGTGCCAGCATCAAAATGTAAATATCACAGCTTCTTATGTATCAATGTACACTCGAGAAGTCTCACAGGTCCATCAGTAGAATTAGAACAGAACGGAATGATTATTTAATGACAACTGATAGACTGATCTTTGAATGTGGCGATTAGTAAATGATTACAATTTATGTACCAAAATATTAATAGCAGCCCAAGTAATTTAACAATGAAATATTCTAATATAAAATAAAATTAGAAGAATCATGGTGACTTAAAAATGACAATTAAATAACAACTATTTCATGAAGATTGAAAGTTATATTAAATATGGATCAATACAGTTGGATTAAATGACGCTTTGATGTTGAACTTTGGTTTTCTTAAATACTAGGATTTGTTATTAATTTAAAGTCTGACTTTACAATAAGACCTTATATAGCTGGTAAAAAATTAATGAGTTTAAGGATAATGGATTGCTTTTACTGAATACGCCTCAAAGAAGTCTTAACAATACCAGATGATGAAATCCAATCAAATGTTTTCAGAATAAATACAGTATATAGCATTTAAAATCCATCCAATCTGAATACGTAAGACAGGGTTAGTAGTGACGGGCAATCATTTGCATTAGCAGTCTTAATGTTTGTGTAGTATGGGATGTCGACGACCGCAGTTCGAGACCTCCCAGTCTACTTTCTGTATCTGACAGTTCTGTAGTGATCCGGCCTGCTGACAGTGACTGGTCTTCAGATTCAGCCAGTGACACTTGAGTAAATCATCAGATGAAACATGATGTGAAATCAAATTTTCTAGGGACAGCAATCCAAATGAAAACCGTCCCACATACAGCTGCTTCTGTATGTGTCAGAATTCTGATGTGCATTGGCTCTTTACAGAGGCTGAAAAAGAGAAGCTCATTAAAAAAAAGGGAGGGGTAAAAATGTGTTATCAGCAGAAAACAACCTCTTCCAAGTCAAATTCGCTCAATTGCATGGCTCTTGATTGGCTAATCAGTCACAATGGTGACTATTTCAGACTCGACATGTTTGAATAAAGACACCTGATTATTTCTCTGCTTTGAAAGTGCATGTTGAACTGCATTTTTATTTTTTTTTTGAAAGGCTTTCAGCCAGAGATGACATGAGTCCCACTGACTTAAGCAGCAAATTAAAGAAAGGGGGCAAAGCAAACACGAAAGCTGTCAGTCAATGTGAAAACTAATTGGGTCATTCCCTATAGCAAAGATGAATGAAGAGATTAAGTCTCCCTATGTGTCCAGTGAGTCTCCCCCTATAGCTCCAGGTAAATTAGCTGATGACAAGTTGGCAATGGGTATTCTGTTTCTCATACTGACATCAACTGCAGTCAGTATTTTCAGCATGGACTTACTTAGATTTTGTGGTTACAGTCTTTGTTTATATGTTGATTAATTGTGTCGGTGAGTTTTTCAGGGTTAATCAACTGAATGCACCTGGCTGGCATGTGAAAGCCCTAACATGTACTTTGGGTACCGAGAAGGTTTGGTTGTGTTAGTTTGAAGTTATCTGCTACCATTTGTTCTTCACATCTGTGCAACACATGTAGCCTATACCAGCAGGAATTGGAGAAGCCAGATCAACATGAGCATAATGAAGCACAAAGTAAGAATAATGGGAGAACATGTGCCTGTGTGTGTGTGTTGGTATGGAGGGACCTAGACCCTTTTCTCATTCATGTTGGAGGAGTAACTCACAGTATGGTCCCAAAATAGTGGTCAAGGATCAAATACAAAAAATGCCAGAAACCTAATTTTTTTTGTAGATGCATGCAGTGAAGCAATGGGATGAAAGTGTGAGGAGGGAGCTGTAGTCTTTGGAGAAAATGAACACATCTCTGTAAAGATTGGTTGTATAAATACATTGTGTACAAATGCCCTCAGTTGTAAAAGACACGATTCAAGTTCAGAAGAAGCCTTTATGTGTTTCATTGTAATGCTGAAATGAGCATTACAATGAAACAAAACTGGTTCTCTGCGTTTATCCCGTCCCTGAGGAGCAGGGGGCAGCTTTCTGCAGTGCCCACTGAGGAGATTGGGGTTCATGGTCTTGCTCAAGGACCCCTTGGGATTTAGACTTGCTGGGGCTTGAACCGGCTACCTTCCTATCTTCCAATTGGGTGAGGGCCCTCTAACTCTACCCACTGAGCTGCAGCTGCCCAATACAGGTTTTTTACCTGTCTGTTCTAATAAGCAGATATACTGGAATACATGTGAGAACTACATGTAAACGGGTTCAGATCTTTTACCTATTTTGTATATGATTCGCATGCAAGAGGAATATGATGTGTATTTGGTTACATTTCAATGACCATGCACGGTCATAAAAAGGGAAAAATAATTTTTTAATGCACTTTTTAACTTCCATGTGAAAACACTTTGCTCGTTTACGTCTTTTCTCTTTACAACAAAAAAAAAAAAGAAGAGTGCTACAATAGTCATTATACCTCCAGGTTTCCATCGGCCTTTGATCTCCAGCCTGTCATTTTACACAGAGGAGAGGGAAAGAAATATTTTTTTTTCATCGTGACTAAAAGATGTGCTGCATGCCTTTGTTCCAAATCTCTTGAAATGTCACTGCAATAATATGAAATCAAAGTTGAAGCTCAGTGCTTATAATTATTCAAAGCTGGTATCCTAATCTGGCATTGCTTTTGAAGCAGGAAATGTTAAAGTGACATTTTGGCTTTAAATACTGTTAAAAACATTAGTGAAACACTTATCTTGTTGTTGGCTGTCATAAGAACAACAATGTCTGCATCTCAATCACCGTCAGGTTTGCTATTGATGTCCTGGTGCGCCGTCAATCCGCCAGATGAACGGACAATAGTACGCAAGGAGAAAATGCTCGAGAGAGCTAATTGCTTCTAAGAGCGTGCTCAACCATTCTTTAACTACTATGTGTTCACAGATGTCTTTTCCAGCTGCTATTTTATAATGGAACTCCGAGACATTACAGACGCAGCAACCTGCTTTTCTTCATGAGCCTTTGTTGTTGCACATCAAGTCATTTGATTATAGATGCATCATTGCAACCACACGGGAGGGGGAAATACGCCACGTGCAAGAAAAGCACAAAGCACACCACATGTATGTACATTTTCATTATTTAACCTAATACACCCAAGTCATTGCGTTAATGTCTGCCAACTTGTTGATTGTCAGTTTGGAGACACATTTCTGGAGAGGAGCCCGAGAGTATTTGCAGCCGGACCTCTGTCAGTAGCGCCAAGCAACACAGCCACAAATTGGAATGTGGTACAGCTCCGGGAAAGCAGCCAAGATTTAAATTAGACAATAACCTCTGCTCTCTCTATATTGCCTCTCTTTTCCAGCTGCAGGCCCGGCCATTTGTTTAATGCACTGAGTCCTGTAGTATATAATAGACTGATATATGAGGAACTGCTCAGCAGTTTGTGTTTTCAGATTTACAGAGATTGAACAACTGGTCAGTTTATTCTTACCGTGGGTTCATGGAAACAATAACAGAAAAGACACATGTTGGATTCCAATTTGGACATAATGTCAAAGGACGCATACACTGGAAGGTTTTGTGAAAATGTAATTGGACTCTCAAGATTGGTCATCAGCATACATCTTGAAGGGATAAAGAAACTAACTCAGCGGAAACTTTTTGCTTCATTCTTAAGAAATCTGATAGTTTCATGTTTTTATATTTCATTTATCATCATAAACATCACAATAACTTTTTGTTAAGATCACATATCGCAAACCCTCTCAGCCCAGTGGTGCCTTCCGACATCTTAAACACGATACACTTTTTGGTGGTCATCTTGTCCAGAGAATATCTCACAAACTGTGCGTGCTACCTTCATCAAACTTCACAAATATATTGACTATAATAGCTTGGCGTGCCGTTCGGTTAACTACTAACCGACTTTTGTTTTGTGTGGTTTTCATGGAAGCTTGTTGTTCTAGGTGACTGTGAAGGGTGGTCATATTGTCATGAAAAAGTATACATTACAGCTTCACAAAATTTAAAACAAATATAAACCATGCTGCATGTTGTGGTTCTTGTTTTGATGTTTTTATTATTTTAGTTTCCTAGGGAAAGGGGGATTTAAGGGGACTTTTCTATAACATATCCAACACAATATATATCACAGTAAAATCATTTACAGGTGAATTTATACCCATTTTTCTTTAATATACCCATAGTTACTTTTTTTCAAATCTTATATGTCTTACAGTGAATGTCTTTAATCATATTGGCCCTAGATATTTATATAAGTTATGTAAATCATAATTTATATATTTTGATCATATCTTCACTAATTTTGAAGTGGTTTATTTCTGACTTTGATTTTATATCATAATTTTACATAATTGTGTTGCGTCCCTAAATCCAATCACTTAAAAATCTCTTTACTGTGCTCATAAGTAATGACACTAAATGATTATAAAAATGCATCTGTGCTGCTACATAAATGAGAGGTGACTCAACGTCTAGCAATTCAATGAATTTATATTTGAGTCCAAATTTCTTTCTTGGTTAAATACCTTAAAAAGTAGAGGAAGATTGGCGGAGCAAAGTAAGATTAAATGCAAACTGTTGACACTGTCTCAAATTGGAGTTGCCTTGATGTTGTTGATGGTAAGCACCCTTCAGACCTGGCTTCGGTGTAGAAACAACACAACACCGCCTGCCAACCTTTTCTTCTGATGCTTAAAGTCCATGCAACAGCAGCCACTGTGAGAAAGCTACCCCATGTTTCTGAGGCCCTCTCCATCGACTAAGCTCCATTGTGGCCGTGGGCCAATGGCCTTGCACCCTGCCAGATCAAAGATGGAACCCCATTTAGCTTGTGCTTTCTTTTAGGATTTGCTCTTGAGAGCACAGAGCAGACTTCGATAACAAGAGAGAAGGGATGTTGGATATTGACCTGCATAGTATTGAGACTTCAGGTCTCAGGCTATGGGTCCATTACGGCGAATGATGAGAACATCTTTGTCTTGGCAGCATTTGCAAGTATTTGGCCTCGGAGGAAACATAGCTGTGGTGAACCTCAGTTTAATTTCGCTCTATTGTGTAATTTGGTGTCGTTTGTGGCCGTGCTACAAAATTGTGGTGTTAATGTGTTGCTGCCTTGTTATTGTATTTACTCTTAAAATCAACATTTACACATTATGACAGGCAAACACTAGGGTGTTTGCAATATTAAAAAGAAAAAGATGACTGATATTGTCGGCGAGGTACAAAGCACAAGCATTTTTTTGTTTTTGATGGGAACAGCCTGCGGTCTGTCAGTCAGTGGGTTCGCCACTTGAAATAGTTCAATTTCAAGTGGACTGACAGGAAATCTTTCAAAAACATTTGTGTTGCCCAGAGGTTTTTGTGTGCATCTACAACTATTTGATCATTGATAGCAGCACCCTCAGATTAAATTATTGAATTGAATTATTATTAATTAATAATCTCTAAATTCAAATTCAGACCTTTTTTTTCTTTATCCAATTACTTGTTTATAACTAATAAGCTGGCAAACTTAAAACCATTGCCACCAGTACCTCAGCTTTGCTTATTTGCAAATGTGTACATAACACCATGTTGAATTAAGATTAAGAGTCTGGCAAACAGGATCACTGAGACAGCTTGTATTTCTATGGTAAGTATGTCAGTATTTATCTCAAAGCACTGCTGTGTTTAAGTGCAGCCTCAGAGAACTGGTAAAGCATGGATGTAATTGTTCTGTCGGTAAAACACCCATTATTAAAGTTCCAGAATAACTTTGGCATAGTGTTATCATCCATGAAATACTACTTATTCCAACCTGCTCTCAAAAGGGAGAATACATATGAAAAGAAAAATATATATAAAAATATACATATATATGTAAAATATGTTTTTTAACTTGTATAATATTTTGTGGAAGCTGTAAACTCAATTGCTTTTCTCAAAATACTTTCAAGCAGAAGCAAATGTATCTTAAATGATGTTTAACCCTGGTCTGAATGTGTCTCTGTGTTATCTACTGTTGTACATGGCATCTGTGCTGAATATAAATTTAGCCCTGAGGAATATGCTGAACACACTAACTATAGTTCTCCTTTTACTGTCTTTCAACACTGCCATAATGACTGGAAAAAAAATAATACACATTTGCAGTGGTCTGGAACAGCTTTAAGGTTTTTTTTTACACATGTTGATAGTCAAGTTTGTCATTTTGGTTGGATATGCAAACTTAGTTTCATGGCCCATAACAGAATTTGAAGAACAGAAGCTCTACCTTTGGGTTTGCTCATAACATCATCCGTGTTTTATCTGCTGGTCTGTCCTTTAAATGATGTATCCGGTAGGTTAGATCAATCTGAATTCCATTCATGTTTATCACGCACCGATTGAACAACAAAAGTGGCATAGCAGTAAACAGTATATCGTTTTTGGCTATTTGTAGCAAGTTTGTTATCCCTCCCAGGGTTGAACCTGTTCCTTCAGGCCTTTATTTTACTAAAGCAAAGCAACCTGTAAGGTTGCTAGTTCAGACCGCAGTGGTCAGTGTGGTACGAGAGAGAATGGACACAAAATCATCATCAGCTCGATTCAGGTCCCAGATATTTGCTAGATTATTTCTTACACTTGATCCTCTGCAGTTCTGTGGAAGCCACACTACGAGGGAGAGGAAGAGTGAGATGCTTGCAATGAACTTCCTTTCGTTTCTACCGTATGCTGTTGAGGACTAGCAGTCCTAATGGCGGAAGACAGCGCTGGTTGGGGGAGTAATGATTTTTGCTTTAAACTGAATTACCAATCGATTTGGCCTGCAGATCAGAACACAGGTTCGAGCTGGCTGTGGAGACACGCTGTGTTGTGATGTTGTTTTACAAATTGACTGCTGCACACATAAGAGGAAATATATCTATATACGTCAGCCCAACACTGTTTTTGCAACAAGCTGCTGGCTGTGGGTAGGCCTTGTGAAAACCAAAGCGACAACTGCAAGGTATTCATACTGCAATGGGCTGAAAATGAGCATTTATTTGTTGAGAAGGACCTCAACATTCGAAGGACAACTTCACCAGAGGTCACAACAGAGCCTGACCATGATTGTTGGAAACAATGCTGCTCTTTTGAGTCTCCAACCCCTTCACTGAACGACAGGCTCAAACCTAGAGGCAGGCAACGTTTGAGCGGAAATTGCATAAAATAATACATAGCAAATTATCATGGGTTTCCCTGGATTGGAGGTTGAGATTTAACGACAGTGTTTTTGCAGTCTTTTATGGAGACCACTGGAGAACATATTAGCACAAGTGTCATGTTCCAGAGAACACATGCTAGCCTGTGATTACTGAGCCGAGGTTGAACTGTAAAATCGCTTGTCAGCAGTTGATATGTTTCTGGAAAAGCCTGGACTCTTGATTGAATTAGTTTGGTGGGTTTCAGTGGGGAGGAAGAATGTGTCCAACATAGTTACTTGCTGACAGACAGCAGTGTTATTGTGACTTTTTGATCACATTGTAAAACCAAGGAATGGTCTGTTGAAGGTAATTTTAAAATGCAGATCTGATTTTACTTTTTTCATAGTAAATCACAGCATAACCCTGCATCCTTCTCAGAGTCTTATTTATTAAATAGTCACTGAAAAAGCAGCATTCAATACTCCGATTAGACGGACTACCACATGTTTATTTTCCATGATGACAGCTGTGCTATCTGAGCTATCTTCATACACATTTTCTTGTGGACCCTACTTGTCCAGTTTATGTTTACTGATAAGATCTGTGTGATTACTCGATCATATGGGTGTTGAGAGATGGTCATGTTGCTGCAATTTTATGTACGCCCTGAGGTTAAGATAATTTTGTTTGCTGTAATACCTGCAAACAACTTTATTTCCCACTGGATACGAATATTCCTGCACTGGGCATTTACAGGAAAACCTAGAATCACTTGTTAATCACAAGTGATTAATAATGGATTCTAGAGGGGTTTTCCCTAGCAACCAAGCCTTACTCAACCTTACTCAATGCAAGGTTGCTTGGCTTTTCTGTCTTCCTCTAATCATGCAGACGGTGAAGTCTTTTCACCTTAGGACGATAGTCCATGTTAGCTCTTAATTCTCCTCTGTTAAAACAGTGTTTGGTGAAATGTGTTGGTAGTGCAAAAAGAGAAATAAAAACACCCAGAGTGCCCAGTGTTTTCTCTGCCATGTAGAGAGGTTTGCCTCATAGAGCGACTCATATTTCTGAGCACTTTTATCTGTTAGTCCTGTCTATTAATACCTCTAGCTTGTTGGAATCATTTCTTTGGCTTCCTAGTCGGTCCCTTCTAGAAGCACATCTAGTTTTTTTGTAAATGTGAAGAGGTTTGCGGTGTTTCAGGGGCTTATATTTTGCAAAAGTCAAGTGATATCGCTCCTCGGTTTTCCTCTACCTTTTATTTATCTCATATCTACGATTCCAAAATGCCTGACACTGGTCAAACAAGGTTCTCTGGTAACTCACGTGGCTACCCCAGCTCTCCTCAAGCTCGTCACGTCATTTTAATTAGACAGCCTTCATTGTCTGCACTGACCCATTTTCGCACGATCACTTACAATAAGCTGCGTGGTCCTTTCAATCACAGTTAATTTCTTTTGGCATTTGACTCAACTGGCAGTCGACATGTTTAAAATATTGGGAATAACACTAATAATCTTAACTCATTCTGCGGTTGTCTGCTGAGGCCTCCAGCCCAAGCTCTGTCATCACATGGTGTAGCTTTTTATGCTGAAGATTGATACCAGTGTCTGGGGACATTTATTAGGATGTTAGGCACACTTCCACACTTGGAACCTCTTTTCAAGGGTCATTGAAACACGAGCCCGGGGAGTTTTATACAAATTAGCTCTTGGACTTGATTATGTTTCCACTAATGAAATTAATGTCAGTCAACAATTTGTAATTCCACTTTACCTCCCAATTTGATATTTTTTGCTTTAATGACGCATCAATTCCTGGTTTATAAGCAATAACATGAGATGTTTTCGTCCACATGAAACAGTGATGTGTAACATCACAAGTAATTAAGTTGAAATATCTTTTAATATATGTCTATTTAAAAGAGGCTTGCATGATACCTGAAAAAAAGTAGCTCTGCTAATTAAAAAAGCATATTTTCTCTCAACCAACAAGAATTTATAGTAAAGGCAGCATTTAGTTATCAGATCTGTTTATGCTCCCTATGTAATTCTCACTCAACCATTTACATCAAGAGCAATATATCTGCCTAAACCGTCTTAACATCTAGAGAGACACAGGGATATAAAAACAGACAGCACTGCTGGAAGCCCTATCTCCTCTCACAATCAGAACAATGTTCCTTGTGCTTGAATAGAGAGGGATATCTCTAAGACTTCAATTTGTTATCTAAAAGAAGAAGGGGGAAGAAGTAGCATTTCTGAGATAAGCCCAGTATAAGGTTAATTACCAGCCAAGTGTCTGACGTAACCCAGCCATGTCATGTCCCAAAGTTACACACAGCAAGGAAGTGAAGGGCTGCTGGCTATTGACAGATGTTCCTCACTTGAAGTGTGCAACTGTGTTAATAAATTGGTGTGTGCATTTGTGCAAACATGTAGTTTAGTTGGCCAGCTTCAGGTAATATGGCCCTGGAAGTCTAGACAGACTAAACCACCTGCTTCAGTAACTGCCAGCAGAGCTCGTGGCTTCTCATTGGTGCGTGACACTGTTAACATTGCTGCTGATTCCCCGCTCTCTCTCTGGGGCATAGACTAATTAATGGATACCCTTTGCAGTTGATTAGAAGCAGTTCTTTCGGTAATTACATTCACATTCCAACCACTCAGAATAAAACGAGAAGGGGAAAAAAAGACAAAGGGCAAGAAAATATATTAATGCACTTCTCAGTTTGTTCTAATCTTAATTTGTTCCCACTATTGTTCGGCCTGTGCTTAGATAAGAGGCCGTTCATCTCCCCCTCTCTTCCTCTATATATAGGAATTATTTGTCCCTTGTTATGTTTTAAGAGACTGACTTTGTAATAAACACGCCGGAGTGATAACTAGAGAACTTTGTCGAACATGCACTCTCAATGAAACCTCACAAAGACGCAATCGTGCTGCGATACTCTCTCCTGCGTGCTGTGTAGGCAGGGTTTTGCACCGCTCACTCACAGAGAAATGCATTGTGCTCCTGCGCCCAGCTGCTAGCCCATAATTCTTCATTCTATGTCCCATTGTTCCTACCTGTCAGCATGGTTGTGTCTCCAAAGAAAGGAAGTGCCTGCCATTTTGCCAGTAGGTTATGTGTTAGTTGGGGGGAGAGGAGTATGTTGTGCAAACTTGTTATTTCTTACCAAAGTACAAGGTTTTAATAAATGATCAACTGTCTTTAACTCTAATGTGTATTTATAGTTTTACCAGTGTGCCATTCACAAGTGTAGCTCTGCAGTTTATAGCCTCAACTCTGATACTAGCAGGCAAATGCTTGAGTAGAATACACCTCTATTTTAAGCTTCCATGGACCCAAAATCAGTTCATACGAATGTATGTTTTTCAAAATTCATCGTTGTGTTAATATAGATCGTAAAACTCGGTCCCCATTTTGTAAAAATGGGCTTCACCCTTATTGAAACAACTCTCCATCTGCATTATTTCCCCTCAGCATCATTCTTCTCCCTTAGATTATTTGAAGTTAATAACCTGCCAATGCATCTCGATACTTTGCTTTGTGATGCAAACATGTCCTTAATTGCCAGACCATAAGAGCTGAATAGCCAGACCAGATTCTCATTACCTGGGTTTGTATTCTCCCGGGCCTCTCACATTCCTCTCATAATGTCACAATAATGGCAGAGTGGCCGATTCCAATCATGCGCCCAGAGAAAGGGGTTAACTCAGTGTGTAAACATTCAGAACCAAGTGTGACAACAATCTGTGTGAGTGACAAGTGTCTGTTATGAACGGGGAAGAGCTGGATTTTCCCTGGATATTATCAGGACACTATAGGCTCATTGTGCTTTTTGTTTTCATTTGCAGTTCCAGAATAACAACAACTACATGAACATGGCCGAGGCAAACAGTGCCCTGCTAGCTGCTGGTGATGTGAGTAAACTTGCTTTTTTTTGTCCATTCAGTTCAGTAATTGGAAAAAAAAGGATCTTATATAAAAACTGCCGGGAGACGTGGAGTACATGTGTCTTAAATGTGTTGCTTTGTTTTAAACTTTTTTTACATTTAATTAGGCTCTATCATATGTGGCATGGCATGCAAATGATACTATTCCTCCTACTAAAATGGAGGTCTGTGTAGCTGACAACTGTAAAAACCAATGTCATTAAGCATTAGTCTTAAGGACTGATAGGTGACTGGTGAAGTCAGAATCACATTGATTATCTTGTTACACTGGCATCTGTCAGTGGATGGGATTCATAAGGCAGCAAGTGAACATTTTGTCATTGAAGGTGATGTTTCGGAAGTAGGAAAATTGGGAGTAAGTATCTCAGCGACTCTCACAAAATTGACATGGCGACTTAGTCGTAGCATCTCCTACGTTACCTGTCAAGTTGGGTAGTTAACACCTGCCAAAGTGGACTGAAGAATGACAAGTCGTGAACTGGCGACAGGGTCATTGGCACCTGAGGCCCATTGACAAGCATGGGGAGAAAGGTTGGCCGTATTGTTCAATCCCACAGATGAGCCACTGTAACACACATTTAAAGCTGCAAAAAGAGGAGCTATACAATATAGATTTTTTGTTGTGGTCTATTGGGGTAATTAAACATGATCAAGTCTTCCAAAATATTGGCAAAAATTACGAGCAACATGCTGATTTCCTGAAAGCTTGTCTCTCCTGAGTCCCAGATAACACTAAAACCTTAAAGTGAGGTGAGCTAGTCTTAGCCCTTGAGAACACAATACATGTCTGACTGTCTGGTTTGCACTCTGTTGTATAAAGTGATATCCCAGAAAGCAAAGCTTAAAACAACCCATTCTCCTCTTCTTTTTTAAAGATGTAATAATGAAGGAGACATAATCGGTTCGGCTTCTGTCAGTGTTCCACCCTGTCGGCTGGTTTTACAAAAATGTGAAATATCTCTTACAATTTGATTTTATGGGTATCTTGAAATAACTGCATACTGTTCTGGTGGTGCATTAAAATAAAGAAGGAAAAAGTTGTTTCTGTGGAAGTATATAACCGTCACTCTGAGCAATAGTAGCTTTAACAGTGGGCTAAATTTACCCGTCTTATTCCCCCTCCACCCACTCTTGTGCCCTGTCATTAGAGACAAGTGCACCAAAAATACCCATCATCCTATGCACTTCAAATGGGCCATTCTCATACAGTTCAGCAGTGGAGATTGATCACTCCACAAAACTCACATTAATGAAACATTGCATGGCTCCAAATACTGAGATAGATATCCTTGTTTTCACGTCGACCGTTGGGATGTAACTATCTAGCTCCAGGAGCGGCAAAGAAGGGAATTAAACGTGTGACCTAATGTTCGTAGAGTCGCAGCTTCAATGAGCGTAATGGCAGAACTTTAATTTTCCCCAACATTTGCGCTGAGCAGGCACATCCACTGTATCCACTAGCCGCTGAAGCCCACTGCAGCGCGGACCACGCCGACACAAGCTGCTCGTAGACCGTTCAGCCCCCAGCTGTGAGGGCCCACTGTGGCAGTCATGGAGAGGGGGGATGGGCTGAGGGGGGTGCATCTTGAAAAAAAAGAAACATCTCATTTGCATTTTTATCAAAAGGAACAACTGTTTCTAGTATTAGGGCACAGATGGTATTGTGCTTGAGAGAGGGAGAGAGAGAGAAAAGTCAGAGATTTTTCTTTTCAAGCAGTGGAGTGTCCCAAGTATTTTTTTTGCAACCTGAGCTCAAGTAAGACTGATGGGATTTCCATTTTGAGCCTTCAAACTATCTGAACTGTGATACTTTATTAATCTACTTAAGGTGTCTGATTTGGGTGGAGGGCACATCGGGAAAAAAAGTCCTTGTTAGGAACACTCTGATGATTAGCTTACTTAGTGAGCAACACTTAATTCATGCCAACACATTTGGTCATCTATGGCTTTAAAAACAAACCAAAATGTTACTGCATAAGGATGTACACATTCCTACTTTATGTGTACCTACGCTTCTTCTTCCTAAAAATAGAAATTGAATTACATTTGAATAGGGAGCAAAGCTGTAATGTTCTAGTTCGAAATAAGTCGTTTACCTTACCTACCGTTTTAACTTACCTCACAATATTATTGTACCTTCCATCCTGTTAAGAGCCGGTATGAACTAGCATCAGGGCTTAGCTTTAAAATGGTGGAACTTGACTCCCTGGTCATGAAAACATTAGAGCGTTGACGACCCTTTTTACTAAACCACCATTGTATCACTTGACCTCCTTGATGAATTTCCCTTTACAGCGCGTTCTTGTTAAAACAATTTTGTATATTTGTATGTAAAAAAACTGAATCTGAGTTTTTTTCCTGCCTTTAGGCAGAGCCAGTGCTGTTGTGCTATTCTCAATGTCACTTTTACTTCTGGAATACTGGCATTCTTTGTGAAATCACTCACTAGGGCAGCATTAGCGTCATCCATGTGTTGTTTGTTTCATTGGAACAAAGCAAACTAGTGAAACCATAGGTCTTCTCTGTGGCTGTGCAGTGGGATCTCTGAGTAAGGGGGCTTATCCTAACGGCTGCCACCGTGGCCACAAATGACAAGTTTGGTATGATCAGAAATGCTAAAACACAGTGAAGCTGCAACAGAAGTAGAGCTTCAAAAGTCGGTGAACTGACACATTCAGTTTGTGTGACACAGCTGACAACATTCGTTAATGTTCGCCACCACGAGCTACTGGTCACATCAGTGAGTCTGTAGCAAAACCCCCGATGACTTAGTGCTTATCAATGAAACTTTTCATGTAGGAAGGAGGGGGATAGATGTTATCTTCTCCTTGTTATACATAATTAGAGTATGCTAATCACATTTTTTATTTACTTTAAATTGAATTCAAACCGACTTGCATTGAGTTGGTATATTTCTGCACGAAATTGACTCATTATTTAAAATGTGGACAGTCTGTTGGGCACAACAGGCAGATAGCTTCTGCATTAGAGCAACAGATGTATCATTTACCTTATGCACTTAGAAGATGAGATAAGATGACCTCGATGTGCCTGGTAAAGCATACATCCTTGCAGAGAAAGCTTGACTGCTTCCCTCAGGGAAAATGATCCTGCATACTAAGATTGTGTTTCACTCAGATGTATCACTTTACTTTCCAAATCAAATTAGGGATGTGTAATGAACTATAAATATGTAGAAATGGACTATAAATGATCCAAATTTGAAATAATGTTGTTTAGGAGTGCCATGGTTGATGTTGTCATTTGAGTAGCTGCACTCTGCCTGTCTAGATATTTGAAACTGGATCCTCAATCCTGTCTCCATCGATTCTGAGGACTATTATGTGCAGTAATTGCATGCTGCTGCCTTTAACAACTCTTGGTTATTGCATCTGTGAATTTCATTACTAGGTTTATTGAAGGGCTGGAAATATTGCCTGAAAAGCTTTTTTCTTGCTCTTTGTCCTGCTATTGAAAGAGCACCATGGCAGCACGGCGACAAAACACTGAAAGGTAAAATTCACAGTTACACATCTCGTAGTCCGCTGCCCCTGTGTTTCTGTTGCTGAAAACCTTGTTCAATCTGTTATACAACATTAAAAGGGTGTGTATATTTTTTATAAAGCATCATAGTGTATTGCAGCATTCAGGTGCAAACCTATCTTTATCTCCTATCTGTACTTCTACCTTTTTTTTCATTGATCAATCAGGTCACCCTTTATGGCAGACACAATTAAGAGCTATGACAATGTGCTATTTCATTATTTTAACACCAATAAGGTTTCACCGTGTCACCCATCATATTCCGGTTTGTAGAGCCTTTTGCATTGAAGAGCCTTTAACGCTGCTGAAGTGATGGGAATGTTGGTTGTTGGTCCACGACTTTGGTCAATGCTGGCCTATCTTAACTGTTGGATTTTGTATAAAAATTTAGACTGATCAGCTAAAACCTTATTACCACTAACAGGTGAAGTCAGAATGGCACAGATTATCTCTTTGCAATGGTAGCTAACAGTGGGCTCGATATAACAGGTAGCGAGTGAGCATTTTGTCTTCATATGGATATGATTGGGTTTGACAACACATTCAAATTAATATTATCATTACTCCGGTTCTTGTGTTTATAACTAAATATTCTTAGCATATGTATAGCTTGAACATTAGATGTACCAGTGTTCAGTGCTCACCATCAATCTGCTAACATGCTAAGTTTGGTTAAAGAATAAATATTTATCCGATATATAAACACACGTTAGCATTTGTTGTCATTTATCTGAGATATGTCAGCATTAAGGTCATAGTATTCATTTGCCTATAGTTTAACTGAGCATCTAGTGTATCTGTAGATGTAAATGTATGCCTAAATTTGTCCTATCATGTTTGCCTCTGTAGCAATAACAAGGTTAAAATTCACGGCACCTTCACTCAGGATTATTTTTGACTATGCAATCACTTAATTATGATTGTTTGATTATGATTATTTGGTATTGATTTCTTATCACTGTATGCTTAACAAAAGCCACATTTTGATGCAGAGCATAATCAATCCTACTTATACTTTGCTTTAAAGTATTGTTTGGTTCAGGTTGAGCCCCTCCAGCGGCTACTGAGGACTGGCTGTTTCCAACACACCTGCTCAGGATGCAGATGATGGGTACATCTCTGTAACAAGCCCTGCTCTGCCCGCTACTACTTGACCCTTTCACTGCCAATGGGCTGACACACACAAACTCAGTACTCTTTGTTTCTACTGTGCTTCCATTTGCTCCTTAAACATGTGCATGCCGGCACATCCAAAACCTGCATCTGGCTTGGCACTTGGCTCCACTGAGCCCTTCAGAACAATTTAAATGGATAATCAGGCTGGCGATGCAAAGAAAGTGGATTGTGCATCTCTTTATCTCTGATCAGAGCTCCCTAAGCTGCTCCTTGTGTAGAATTAGCCTGGTTTTATATGAAATGACACCAGACAATGTGATACACTGTTACACTGTGTGGGTTCCACTCAAATGTGGCACCTCTTCCCTGGGGGGAGGGCCTTTTCTTGTCAGACAGATGACATCTTCCATACATCCCTAAACGAGACTAAAACACTGTGTCCATTATCAGTGCCACTGGTGCAGATGTTAATTTTTATCCTCATTAACAAAAGAAAGTGCTGCAAACAAAAATATTGTTCTTGATACTGATGTAGCCCCTTATTCCCTCCCCCACAGTATTTTCCTTCATTTCCTATCCACTCCTCCACTCTGATTAGTAGACAGTAAACACCAGCATTCCTCATCTACAAGTAAATGTCTGTTTGGTCAAAGGTCACAACTGTGCTTTTGCTGCCTTTCTCAAAGTGGAACTCACCTTAGCCAACCTTTTTTTTTTTCTTTAAACTTCACACATCTCTCAGTTAGCTCTGCAATCCAGGACACAATATACCCACCTATAGAATCCAGTGGGCTGTATAATTCTACCCATGATGTACCACTCACTCTTTCAACACAGTATACCTACCGATCCATCAGAATCTAGTGCCCATAGTAGAGACAGATCAAACAATGTGACATGTGTCTCCTTCCTCGTAGCATTCCTAAAAGAGCTTTTGTGGATAAATGTGTCCAAAATATCAGAGCTGGTTCAGGGTATCTGATGGTACTTGAGGCAAGATTGCAGCAGGGCTGATACTTTACTGTCAAAGAAAATGCAGTCGTGTGCTGCTTTCAGATTGCTGCATGAGATGATTCAGAGGACACTGAGAGCGTAGAACCCAAGAGTGCTGTGGAGGTTGACCCAACCACTCAGGAGACACTGAGAAAGATGAGTGAAAACTTTGATGAGGAAGAGTTTCTGATCATTTCTAACATTCTAACGTTTTTTTGCCTATGACTCATGACAGTTTATTTTATAATATATTTCTTTTACATACACCAACTTTGCATGCTGCTGAACAGGGGTTACTTTTTTGCCAAGTTTCAGGCATTTTTTTGAAGCATGAAGTATGACCACTGATGACTTTGAGTATGATGGTTCCTTGTGAAGGTGTTAGTGATTGATTCTGCCCTCTGCAAACCAGAGTCCAGGGCTGTGATAAATATGATCTCAGTTCCTTATGAAAGGAAAGCTGAATCTCTCGCTGTGAAACAAGGACTAAAAAGTCAAACAGTGGTACAGAGCTGAAAAATGGATAGAAAAGAGGGGAATGCAATCTCTATTAGCGGTTTCTGCCACTGGAATTCATCCGCGCTCGTCAAGAAAGCCGCCCTGAGTAGGCAGTGAATTAGTTTCAAGTGTATGTGTGCTAAAGCAAGCAAGGGGAACTTTAATACCCACTAATCAAGGGCTGTATCTGCGTATTTTCTCCATTCATGCCCCTTTTGTTATTCTCTCATCTGCCAGACACAGAAATACAGAGACGGAGAGGACATGATAGGTTAGCTATGTTATTGACCATAGTTTGATGTAAAAGGAAATTCACCTCTGCGTTTCATTCAAAAAGGAAAAGCCATGCAAAGATGCTTTTGTGAGACTGTGCACTGCTTGATTGTCACTTTCTGATTAGAATTATCCAATAGTGAAAAAAAACCATCTCCCATTTCAAAAGAGATAGGCTTATCTCAAGAAGCTAAAAGTGAGGCATGGTCTCACAATCCCACTAGAAAATGAAATGCAGGTGCATGAAAGATGAAATGGGCCTGCTGGAGACTCATGTTGTCGGTTTGAATTAGTATTAATGCCTATTATCTACCATTTTTGGCCTCCAGGCCTGCCAGCCAATTAGTTACATGCTGCTTGGATTGTCTGAAAAATAACATTTTCACCAAGCTTTAAAGTTTCATGGACAACATAGTGCTTTAAAGAATTACCCAAAACCGAGACACTAGTCTTTTCCATCAAGCCAAAGCACTTCATTTTGATGATTTCCTGTATGTCTCTGCTATCTTCTATTTGTTTCATGCCACGTGCTGTTTGAAATGACCAGTAATATTGAGAGCTTAACCTGATTGTTGCCTCTTGCTACTATGCTTTCAAGCAGTTTGCCATGTGCTTGCAGTTAAAATAATGCCATGTTTCGTCCGAGATCCATGCTCTGAAGAGGTTTTCAATAATTTAGCTGCAGCAGCCAGGCCCAGCACCTGAAAAAGCTTTCTGTTTGGTTGCATGTATGTGTACCCGCAGTGTGGTCATTGTGCAGATATGAATATATTGACTTTCCAGAGAGGAGCTTAATGCAGTGTGCAGATGAAAACAAGACCCAAGTAGGTGAACAGTCCCATCTTCAAGAAGGCATATAAGCAAATTAAGTGTGACCAAAAGCTTTAATTCAAAAAGCAGAAGGATTAGGCTGTTTGATGAGCAGATTTAAGAGTGCAGGCAATGTGAACAAAAAAGAAACACTTCTGGCCAAGTGTAATAATCTTTGAAAATGTTCTTTAAACCTATCTCCCTGTGACGTGTATTTTCACTGCAGCCCAACCCTACATCTTCCATCCTCAAGATTAAGGGCTTTTATCATGTATCCTCTCTCTCTCATGATTGCTGCTTGATATTTTTGCTTTTGAAATCTTCCATCACACTTGCATTTTTCACTTCTTTTTCCTCAAAGTGGACTTAAAAAGGTTTAGGAGCTGTTACACCTTCATGGACTCACAGACAAGTGTATAACCGCTTGACCAAAAAACCCTCCCTCCTAAACAAAGTTGTCTGATCTAATCCCTGGGGTTCCCTTCCGGCGTATTAGATCAGGCTCACCTCAGCCAATGTTGATTGTTGTTGGATTTCATGACTTTCCTCTCCCTTCCTTTTCTTTTGCAGACTTTTCATACACCCAGCTTGGGAGACGAGGAGTTTGAGATCCCTCCCATTACGCCTCCGCCTGAAACAGAGTCTGGTCTGGGCCTATCGGAAGTGGACTCACCTTTCCCAGCAATGCCAGAGCCCTCACTTCCACACAGGGGTTCTTTAATCCCTCAGTTCCCTCCTCAAAGTCTGGATCTGCCCTCGATTACCATCTCACGCAACGTGATGGACCAGGAAGGGATGCATGTCAACAATGGCCAACCTGTGGTGAGCACTGATATGCATTCACACCACTAATAAATGAAGACGTCCAAGCAGCCAGAAAACTGTTAATGCTCATTTGTCAACACATTCAGCCAGTACTACTTGTAGCTGCCAACCCTAATGTGTTTTTTAAGAATGAAGCCAAACTTACAGATATGATTTATGAATATCTAGTGTTAGTAACCTCTAATATTGGAAGCGTACAGTCCTTTTAGTGACCCATACATTCACCTGCACTAATTTAGTCAGCCTCCTGTTTTCAGAGGATTTGGCACAGCCTCTGACCTCGTTTCCCACATAAAAGTCACATGATCACATGAGTAAATGTCGGTACATAGTGTTACTTACAGTGAAGATCTTTTTCAGCGAGGATGGTCCCCCTCTGTATGAACAGATGTGAATAGATCAGAAGTGTTGAGAGTACAAAGCATCTTCAGCTCCTTAAGGACTGTGAAATGGGACCCAAAAGGGCCACAGCCTCACATGCTCATATTTATTCATGTTGCCTCCAGAAGCCAGGTTTATTTTTTTTTGTGGTGTAAATGCTGAGGCATGCTCCTGCCCAATGTCGCATGAAGACTTCAAAAAAGGCCACATGCTTTGTTTGGAGTTAAGGATCGGTTCTGTCTCTGTTTTAGAAAATTGCCCTCAAAGAAAGGATGGGATGAATATATTTTTAGCTTAGCTCTCCTTCCATCAGATGCGACTGATCCAGCACAGAACACTAGACGACATAATCACTCTCTTTATGTTGATACTGTTATGTGCCATAGATTTTAAGATTGTTGTCTCGGGTTGGAAAGGTGTTTTCAAATGCCACAATCATGGAAGCATTGAGGAGGAAAAATGGAAATGTCACTGGCTGACCAGTTGTCTCATAACCTACCGCCAAAGTGGAAGATTCATTTAGGAGAAAGGAGATGAAAGGACAAAGGCATGAGGGGATAGATGACGATGTTGATGCTGAATTTTGCTTTTGGTACCATAAAACACATTACATTGAGGAAAAGAACCATGATTATTTTAACTACGTGAATAAATCTTGTTTTAAACCCCCACACCCACTTCCTTCTCCCCAACACATTTGTTAAATCACACTGATATTCCAGATATTTATTTACTTTCCATATGAGAAGGGGGCTATAAAATTTTACAGCTTTTTCCTGCTTCCCTGCTCTGGGCATGTAAAATAATTGGGGCTTTTAAAACATCTCTGCTACATACAGTAAAGTGAGCCCCAGAAGGCATTTGCCTAAAGAATTTTCATTTCATGGTCAGTTAAGCTTTCTACATCTGGAAGAAACGGAACCTTGACACAATTACATTCCGGACTGTTCTCACGACTTTCAGGAGGATTAGATTTGATTCTCAAACATTATTCCTCTTTAACACCATTTGCATGGCTCATGTCTCTGATTGTGCGGAGGCTCTATTAAAAACTGAAGGAAGAATGTGGGCTTCTGCTCCTTTCCTCGTGGCATTGTTCCCGGTACACTACTCACCCATTATCAGTCATCGCACATTGTACGGCAGGAAGGCTCATGGCGCTCCTTTATTTCTACTCTAAATGGGGTTGATTCCTAAAAGTCTTGTGCCTATAGAAATGCTATTTATCTGCAGTTTTAGATGGAGGCAAATTTTAAATAAGATAAGTAACAGTGTTGTTCACAGAAGTTTTTATGTACAGACAATAATTTAATAAGGCCCTAAGAGAGGTGTTTCGTCATTTTGTCAGCACACTGATAAAGGACTGACAACCTTATATCCATGATTACATTCTGTCTTATTTATTATGACTGCAGGGGCAAACAAATAAACTGTGCTCTCTTGCAATTACATTTTTCATCAAGCCACCAGGCTCATATTTCCCCAACACTCATCTTGGCTTTCTGTTCTCTGAACAAGTTCATTGGTGAGGAATATTCAGCCTGTTTGTTATCTGAATTTAATGAGAAGCCTAACCAGTGAATATACCTGGGATATTTTCGAAAAGCCTTTTCTATGCCATTGCAATGCCAAGTATTCTAATTCCTCTCCCCATAATTTGGAGCGTATGTTTCGCAAATTTGCCAAAGATGCCATGCACCTACAAAGCGAGTGCATTTTCTCAGCTGCAATGTGCCTGTAAAGCCCTGAATCTAAAGTCATTATTTATTTAATCTGATCTCCTAACAAGCTTCTGACTCTCATTTTTGTCTCCCAGCATGTGTCGTCCTGATTTGTGATTGAATCTCAGTAGTGCCAAATTGTGCTGGAGTTAGAGCTGCCACTATTGCTTTATTCACAATTTCTTCTCCATTTTCTCCCGGCTGCACAGCAAGGGTCTCTGGGTTCGATTTCAAAAAACACCTGGTGTCTTTGCCTTATTTCAAAATGACAATTGACACACATAAGAATACACAGAATTGTCTTCCATGATTGCATTTGAAAGCTGCAGGAATCGACTAGTAGTATTGGATGTTAAAATCGATATTCAGGATGTATGAGACTTGCAATCCTATTGTATTTACCACTATGGTGTTATATATTGCTTATTACACATTACCTTTTCACATGCCATTAGCTTTACAGCAGCAAACATTTACTCATATTTAATAGAAAATTGTGTGTTGGGTGATGAAAGTGAGACTTAAAAAGCCATTCGTAGTTTGTTGTTCATATAATTTGATATGCGGGGATATTGTATAGATTTCCGGGGATACCCAGAGTTCTGTCTGGTCAAATCCACTGTATCCTGAATTTAATGGAAAATGTGAGCACTGTTATAGAAAGCATGTTTTTTTTGTACTCTTTCCTCTTATCTCCTTTCCAAGCCAAGAAGCACTGACATGAGTTGTACATCAATTTAAGAGAGTGGATTTTTTTTTCGCTCTTTTTTCTTTTTTTCCCCCTCTTTTCTCTCTCGACAGACAGCCATTGTGACATATTGGGTCAGTCAGAAATGAAAGATATTCATACAGGCATGCAATACTTGTAATGAAGTCTCAGCTTGACCTTCTGCATGATTGATTCTGTAATTTACTTTTCTCAGGCAGCCCTCAAAATGAAATGATGTCATGTTAGACAAGTTTTAAATACCCACAATGCATCAGGAGAAATGGTAGGAAGGGGTATGGCTCAGTGCCTGTACTGGACTAAGGGGAGGGAACCTAGTTGCCTCCCAGCCTGAGAGGATATTGGGAAAAGGGGGAGGGGGAGATTTGTTTTAAGATGGGGGTTAGAGGTTGGGGACTAAGTCGCTCACCACGGACTGTGAAAGACAGAGATGTGTGTTCAAATCAGACAGAGGAACAGAAAGAAAAACATTTATCTTCGTGCTATTATAGCCTTTAACGACATTCAAAATTCCATTTTTCTCATTTGGCTTAAGCACAGGCTTCAGCAGGTGGCTGGAAATGGATGGCGGGGGGGTAAAAATGATGTAGCCGTTTAGAAGCCGGGTAAAGGAATATGTGCACTGCACTGATAAACTATCTTTAATAGGACTGACCTTTCATGCTGGCAAAAGTTACTGGGGATTCATCCTTATAATTACCATATAGATGATTTTACCCCTCTCCTGCCATGGACCATTTCCAAGAGCCCTGGCATTGATTGAATGGAAATTGAACTTGTTAACATTCTTTTCAGCGTTTTACAGCTCAGTACATGGTGCCACTGGTCATACATTCTCCCCCAAATTCTGATTTCCAATATCCTTAAGAACATACTGCTTTCATTGACATCAGCAATGATATTTTTTATCACTTGGTGAATGCAAAATGTTGCATTTAGACTCCAGCTGCTGTGTTTATTGGCCCAAATTTAGGGTTTCACACATTGTCAATTCATGTTATTTTGGTTTCTCAAAAAATATGTTACATGTCTCTATATTTACTACAGATGAGACCAGGAATTAAGTACAAAACCAGCTATTTTTTTCATTTTTTTCAGCAGTTGTTGACAGCGTTGTTGTGTATCTTTTAATGGGAAGGCAGACAAAGCTGCCGAAACACTACAATTGGGAATATCTAAAAATAAATGTCCCCCAAAATATTTGTTTTGGCGTAAATTCCATCTTGTTAGTGTTTTTCTCACAAAGGCAGAGCACACCTAGATAAACACAGTCCTAAATTAGGGGGGCATATCTGGCCACTGTGTACGCAAGATAAGACCCTATTTGCAGATTTCCGATGACTATCACAATATCTACTGACATCTCTCCTGTAACTGCCAACAACGCTGCAATCAAAATGCAAATACTAAGGCAGACTGACATAAATAAACTTCTTAGTACCAGCTTCATATTCACCATCAAAGCAGCTGTTACTTCAGATGATTCCTTTCGCCGCGTGTGTTATTAGCTGCTATCTTTTTATTCAAATCGGACATGTTAATGATGGCGGTTCAATGGCATATTAGTCATCGCTCTCTTGTTGCATGGAGTGAGAAGCAGAATTGCTTCTCACTCCATGCAAGTGTGTCCTCCTCCAGTTATTGCTGTAATGTGTGATAAAATGAGACATTTAGCTGGTCACTGAAGGTGATAAGATTAATTGTTTTACTGTGGTCGTGAGTGCATATTTTTTAAATGCACAATATCCAAAGGTCATTTAGAAGAAATCACCGTATTCCTTACAAATGACAGAATGGGCTATTGCTCTAAGTCAAACTGCATCATTGGGATTGGGCAATGGTGTTATTATACAGATGGCCACAACTAATGAGCTCAGTGTGTGCATCTTTGATGTTCGCAGCGAGCAGAGAGCAAACTGCGAGCCGTCGTGTTCTCGGTAATGAAGATGACAATAGCACTTGGAACATTGCGGGCTTCAGATATGTAAATCACAGTCACTTGGTCACAGAGTGTTTATTGCCACTTTTATTTGCAACAAGAACTGAACGCTGTCACATTTGGAGAACCACTGCAATATGTCCTCAATTTCTTCACCACCCTTTGCAGAATCTTCCCCACACATGTACATATATAAATCCACTTTCACTTCATAAACTGTATTTATGATGAGCTGCAGACAAGGAGCGTGAGAAAGAAATGGATTGAAGATCTAATATGTTTCTGTCTGAAATGGCGTTACAATATTGTTTTTGAAGACGGGCATTCATAAGGTTCTTTCAATAAAGCCAGGTGTGTGGGTTTATGATGTGTTGATGTTGCCAGAGATTGGGTTTGTGCTGCTGAATACAAGATGGATGCACCGAAGGAGAACAAATAATCTTTTCTGTTGTGTTCATGTACCCTGTTCTTTTCATGTCAGCTCTCCCTGCTCTCTGAAGGAGAGCTGCTCGTACTTGTAATTTCATCCCAACCATAATTAATGCAAACATTTTGTCTGAGACTCTTTCAAGAACCAAGTGTTTTACCAAGAAAAATGTTGAGAAGGTTATTACATTATTCCACTTTATTGTAGAAAGAAGAGGAGCTGTGCAAACCTCTAAGGTTTCCCATCGTCAGCGTGGTTGATTAATGGTTGAATTTACAAGTTTTTTTCCACTATATGGCAGTCCAAGCTGATTTATGAAAAGTGCCTATTTCATAGAGTTTTAATCTTCAGGTAACATTAAACCAGAGCACACAGGCTTGTGGCCCCTTCAGACGAAGCCAACATGCAGCAGCATGCATACAAACTCTGACTCAGTCTTGTTTTTGTGGCATTTGAAGTTATGTACTACCACTTGGAGAACTGAATCTGCTGTTCCCCCTCCAGGGACCAGCCAGTCAAAAGCTGTGTCACAGATTTCCATACAATGGAGTTTTGACAAGAATCAAGTGAGCTGGGTAGCCATCTATTATTGGCTTCTAAATGTGGCTCTTTGGCTGTCAAGATAATTTATCATGGCCCATAATAGAGACATATAAAACCCAGGACAGAGTGATATGTGATCTACAACCTAACAATGCAAACACCGATGACCTGATTTCCTCTCTGTTAAGAAGATATAACTATTTGGGCTTTGCAGAGTGGGAAGCCGGTTGACATTGTGAATAAAAATATCTTGGGCTTTAGAAATGAGGTGCAACACCGTGAACAAAAAGAGAATTATGAAAGCAGAGAGAAAGGGTTCGTTGACATACAACATTTGATTGTCATTTTCTGTAAAAGCTTCCCTTTCTTAATTTATTTTGTATCCCATCTATTATAGAATGTTGGACAAGGACATCTACGCCAGTACCCGCCAAACCCAGCCATGGTGATGAAGTCCATCATCAGCATGAACAGTCCCAATGGGATGATGTCTCGAAATCAGTTGACCACTATCAACCAGTCTCAACTCAATGCACAGATGAGCTTAAATATGGCAGGACCGAACATCACCCATACTTCCCCATCACCGCCCGCCAGCAAGTCTGCCACACCGTCCCCCTCCAGCTCCATCAACGAGGATGATCAGGATGAAGGCAACCGGGTGAGCATAGATAGAAATCGTCAGTATCACTGTCTTAAATGATAATTGTAGGGCCGAGGTAATAAACATTATTGAGCTTAATCATTGCGGTCTTTTCAGGTCATTGGGGAGAAGCGACCAGCACCCATAGATCCCACAAAGAAGCCCAAGACTCCAAAGAAGAAGAAGAAGAAGGATCCTAATGAGCCTCAAAAGCCAGTCTCCGCTTATGCTCTGTTCTTCAGAGACACACAGGCTGCTATTAAGGGTCAGAATCCCAATGCCACCTTTGGAGAGGTGTCCAAGATTGTGGCCTCCATGTGGGATGGCTTGGGAGAGGAGCAGAAACAGGTACATCAATTAGGAGCACTGGTCAAAAATGGCATTTGGAGTATATTTAGGCAGATTATTGCAGGTCTAGCTCTATCCAGGAAGGTCATTTAATACAAAAAGGGAGTTGTTGCTCTCTAAATGTCTTTAAATAATAATAGCAGTTATCGCCAATGAAAAAAAAGAAGCTTTATTGATCCATTCACATTTACTTTTTTGCCATCGCAGGTTTACAAAAGTAAAACAGAGGCCGCCAAGAAAGAATATTTAAAAGCACTTGCTGCATACCGTGCAAGCCTCGTTTCCAAGGTGAGAAATCTTTCCCCTTTCCATCTGACAAATGTGTGATTTTGCCTTTAAAGTCCAGCAAAATTGTAGGATTTTCTTGTATTACTGCATGTTCACAGGTGAAAATGATGCCATTGTAGATAAACTGTCGATAAACTTTTATCATTTCTTTAATCTCTCCTCAGGCTGCAGCAGAATCAGCTGAGGCCCAGACGATACGCTCAGTACAGCAGACATTGGCTTCCACGAGTCTGTCCCCAGGCCTGGTGCTTCCTTCCCCCCTAAACCAGCACCCCTCCATGTCATCAGCTTCTCAAACTCTCCAACAAGCTCTGCCAAGGGCCATCGCCCCAAAACCACTGCAGATGAGACTAGGAGGCAATCAGATTGTGACCTCCGTTACAGTCTCACACCCGAACATGTCCCCCGGGATGCCACCACAGATGCTCAGTCAGATGGGTGCCGGAGGGACCATGGTGTCGGGTGCCCAGTCCACAGCGGTGTCTCAAATGAGCCCACCCATGCAACCGGTGCAGCAGCATGCAATGCAGCAGCTCCAGCAGCAGCAGCAGATGCAGCAGCATCTCCAACACCATCAGATGCAGCAGCAGCAGATGCATCACCAGCAGATCCAGCAGCAGATGCAGCATCAGCATTTCCAACACCACCTCCAGCAACAGCTGCAGCAGCACCACATGCAGCAGCACCAACAGCACCAGCACCAGCACCAGCAGCAGCAGCAACAGCAGCAGCAACAGCAGCAGCAGCAGCAGCAACAACAGCAACAGCAGCAGATGCAGCTGCAGCACATGCAGTTGCAGCATCAGCTCCATCAACAGCAGATTCAACATCTCCAGCAGCAGCAGCACCAGGCCCAGTGTTCCCCACCCCAGCACTCTCCTGGTACACCCCATTCAGTTGGGGGCTCTGCGTCACTTGGCAGCCCACAGCAAGCCCCACAGCAGCAACCCCACCCCTCCCAAATCCAAGCCCACGCCCAAGTCCTGTCCCAGGTCAGCATTTACTGAGCCAAATGGAAATCCCTTCTCAAAGGACAGGAATAGAATAAAAGCATCATCCCATGTTGCTTTTCTAAGTTGCACTTAAAAAGTGTGTCAGATTTAGAATGTTATACAAAGAGCTTGTCCATTGTTATAGACGGATACGTACACGCATTTGCAGGTGGTCAACATGCTAACTGGGTTATCTCTGTCACAGGCTCAGCTGTGGCCGAGGCCTTTCAGAGGAGTGCCCGGCGATTGTTTGTTTGATTGTGAAGACTTTCGGTTTTCAATTGAAACTGATTGGGCACACGCTATGTTGAAAGATGTGCGTCTTTCACTGTTTTATTTAACAATAAAGCTTTATTTATGACACCCGAGTCGTTGAGTCAGCAGATGAACATTTTTGAATGCATCTGGACACAAGGATATCTATCAGCTCCTGCTTGGACTTCTTGACTCACAGGATTCTTGCTGTGAACCAGTATCCCACACAACTCTTCGTTTCCATGCTGGCCAGTATATAGTGAGACTCTTTTTACGTCAACTTTTCTCTGTCACCCAGATGTCTCATACGTGTAACTGTTTGAAAATGGCATGGAGGAAACAATTGATCACAATCTCTAACTGTGGACGGTGATATTTAATTCACATTATAACCATGTCATAAATGCAGACAATGTCTTGAGGGGGAGCTTAAAAAAAGAAAAAGGTCTTTGGACAGCTATATGTGGCTGAGTGACTGATCAGACTGAGACGGAAACTGCCATAAATCATTCATGTCATCACATCCTCAAGCCGTAGCTGTAATCTGCTGTACATGTTTTGTAAAGTGGGAGAGGAGGGCTTCCTGGATCCGGTGATCAAACCTACAGATGATTTGCCCAAAAATTGGCAACTGCCACCTCCAAAAAACATCTTCTTTAACCTATTTGTACTTATTTCAGATGTTTAACGATTAAATTATGTTTTTATTTTGTGTTACAAAGGGGATATTTTATGGTAAATAGAAATTTCTGGATCAAAGCAGATGGCTTGGGGATTGATGTATTTTTACTCTGCTGCTTGATACTGTCATTGTCAGAAAAAGAAAACTAGCAGAGCCGGTTTGTTAAACTGCCAAAGCCAACTGAAAAGGCATGGGAGGTATTTTTGCCAGCTGTACAGAAGTCCCTGGGAATTGAGAAAATGTTGTACATTTTTCATATCATCTGTTGTAAAGTTTTAATATCTGAGGCTTTAATTAAAACATTGTTAAACGACCTGTGGATTGATATATCACATAGTGCATTTCTGCTCTTTTCTACTTTTTTTATGAGTTACAATAGCAGCGATTAATTTTTTTTGTTTGTATTTTGTTTACAAATCAACTGCTTTTAAAAACTTGTTCTTAGAATAAATGCATATTGCTATGGAGTTCCTTAAAAAAAAAAAGAGAAAAAAAAAGAAGTTGTTTCCAGCTCCCTCTATACAAAAAAGTAATTTAAATGTGAGGTTTTTGCTCGTCCATGAAGATGAACCCAGAGACATTCCATTACTAATGACAGTAGCCATAATTTTGTATGAAGTATTATATATTTCTTTGTGTCTCTGTTCAAAAATTAAACTATCAATCACAAATATTTATTTGAAAGAATCCTTTTATTTCAAAAGTAATATTAGCCATAATTTCTATGAAGTACGACTCCACATCTTCTCCTTAGCAAAACACGCTGATAAATATTCATGGCGCTCTGTTTCCGATGAGCAGTTGAGAATTACATTTGTATGTTGCCTATGGAGGAGTTCTGGTGAGAGATATACTTTGCGGGGATCTCTGAGCGTTCATGTTAGCCTTATTATAGTCTGTGCTGCTTCTCAGTGATTTGAATGGAAGTCCGTTGTAACTTTGTGTAAAACAGTGTTGATACTGGACAAGTTCAGCCTCTAACTGGTACTTGTCTCAATAACAGTTCCCTTCTCACACACCAGTGCATTGGATTCTGTCTCTTTCTTACTCCCTTCAAAATTGCTTCATTTCCAGACATCCCCAGGGATTTGCTGAGCTCCCTTGAATAATACGGTGAACGGGGGGAGGAAGGGAATGCAGGCAAACAATAATTATCATATCTTCACAATAGCTAGTGAATCCACTGGCCCAGAGAAGGGTCTTTTTTTTTTTTTTTAATTCCAAAAGCAGCTGATACATTCTGAATAGGAGTTTATGTTTTCTAAAAATTAGAAGAGAAGGAATCTGCGCCCGCGCTTCCTCTTTTTTTTTTTTTTTTTTTCTGTTTTTGGGAAAGCGTTGGTAATTTGGGCTGAGGCCCTGCCGCTGCTGCTGTTGTGCTGATCAGCTCTGCAGGCTCGGAATAGAAACGATGCCCATTTCTCTGCCGTGATTAATTGCAGCATCTGTCCTGTCAGAAGCCCGAGTGGAGAGGTCTGCAGCAAAACTGCAAATAAGCTCTGGCAACAGTCTTAAAGTGCGTATGATGAAATGAAAATTAAAAACAGCAAGTGCCGTGCATGACTTGAATCTTAACGCAGGGGGAAGAAGAGAATGTGAGAGCGGGTGTCCATGGATACCAAACACATGCTTTAAAAACACACAGTAATGAGGCCCTGGGAAATCGCCGTTATTATTCTGAACAGATTCACTGCAGATTCCATTAATAATGCATGGAGCTCCTTGTTATTCTATAACCCTTCAATACTGCGGTCACTGTGTGTACAAATATCTCACATCCAGGGTTGGAGTTAGGGGACTCAATAAAAAGGTTACAGATATTTTGAAAACACTGCAATACACAGACACTCACACACACTCAGATATCATTTACAAGGATAAAAACCCTTGGTTTGAATTGGTGAGTTAATAATATTCACCTCCTCCTGCATTCAACTTTGGTTTCCTTTTTTTTTCAGGGTGCAATATGATGCAATCATGGCAGCGTGAAGCAATCAATATTACCCATGCTCCCCTGTCATTCTGTCCTCATCATCGACTAACGCTGATGAAATGCATGAAGGGCACTATGACATTAATGTCATTTGAGTAATGCAATCACTAGGTGACCTAATTGTCCTCCTCCTCCCCACTGAGGTCAGTCGCTCTGTGCTGTGCTGAGGATGGCTTAGGAGTCAGATGTGGAAGCCAAGGGATTCTGTATTTTAATTATTTATTTGTCCCTTTTGTGGTTTTCCCGTTCATCGAACAGATACAATGCGACCATAACAAAAGCCCCGCTGACACTGACCATCTGACTGTCAGATTCGCGCAGCAGCCAATCTTACAGTCTGAACCCGGGTTACAAATGATGGCTCTGCCACACTGCGCTCAACTTTGTCGCCTTAAATAGAGAATAGAAATAAAAAAGGCCTCTTTTTTGTCTGATTAGATATGGTCCAAGGACAGTCGACCCGACAAGTCCAATACCAAGACTTGTTTACAACGAGGAACTAGGCCTCCGGCCAAATGACTGACCATGTTTAAGGCTTTCTTGACCTCACATTGATGAGCTAATCGGAAAGAACTGTTGACCTCTGAGATGAATGGTGACCTTTGTTTGTGGGGTTGCTGGCTGGCTGGACTGTTGATATCCCTGACCAATGGTAGCGTTTGTTGAGAAAACTTTTGACCTGCCAGACTGAGCGCTCTATAAACAATACCTCTGGGCCAGGTTGATAATATATTCATTGGTGCTGGAATAAATATTATTATACCCTTGGACAACATTCCTTATAGTCTTTGAAGATAATTTTGTTTTAATTTGATCTGTCGATTTAGCATTATTATTAAGATTAAATAAGAGATGAGACAGCGGCTCGGTTTCTCCATTATGCCAAAGCAACTTAACGTGATAGGGATAAAAAACAAACAAACAATACCTCACTGATAATGTCTTTCTTCAGCATTAGGCTGAGTAACATTAGAAGATTTTAAAGATTCCCTTTAGCTGCAATTTGATCTGAATTTCCAGTTTGTAAAATGATCTCACTGTAGTGAAATTTTCATGAGCCCTCTAAATCTGAACATTCTGGATCACCAGATCTGGAAAATGACTTGGTTCCAAATCAGACTTTAATGTGTGGCAACAGTGAAAATATTCTATACTCAAGTAGAAGGTAGAAATATATTATCACATCGTATTAATGCAGTATTAATTTAAGGAACTAGGAAGATAAGTC
The DNA here is from genome assembly GCA_037951165.1 of Lophius americanus. NCBI lineage: Eukaryota > Metazoa > Chordata > Actinopteri > Lophiiformes > Lophiidae > Lophius > Lophius americanus. The sequence continues at coordinate 10,892,271 of JBBDHG010000014.1, read as the reverse complement.
AATTTCTAGTACCTCTATTCACAGGCAAAGAATGAATACAGCATGAGCCGCCAGGATGGAGAACAGGTATAGTGAAACACAAAATGAACAAAAACAAAGACATCACACCTTTTTCTCTCAGTTTCTTGCATATATGTTTTGTCTGTTTTGTCACCTTTATTTTGCCTTGTTTTGCCAAGGAACCGTTTTTTCTATGTCTTGTTGTCTCTTCATTCAGTTTTAAATCATTTTTGATGTCAGGAAAGCACACAATAATTAAAAATACAAACAAGCTTCTAAAGCTAAAGTAATGAGTTTATTTTGAAAATATATTGGAATAGAAAGTTCAGATTCTTCTGTTATAATGTAGGGAGAAGAGCTAAAAATTGTCAGGAAAATATACACTTCTCAATAAAATCAAGGGAACAATTAAATCACATTCCTGATCTCGATGAAAGAAACATTCAAACTGAAAATCTTTATTAATATACATTCTATAATTTGTTTAAAACAAAATAATGCAAGGACCATCAATGGAAATCAAATCATTAAACCATTAAGGGCTGGATTCTAAATTACTCCAAAAATCAAAGTGAAAAACTGAAATCACAGACTTTCACCACAACAACTCATAAATGTGACCCAGGAGTGTGTTTGACCCTCACATGCCAAAGGGGCCTCCTGAAAAGCAGACAATGGCATCAACACCTTCATCCTCCAGGAACTGCCTAAACACTCTGACCACATGAGGCCGGGCGTTGTCCTTGACCACGTGGAACCCAGGGTCAACTGGACCAGTTGTATGGTCTGATAGTGGGTCTGAGTTTCATCCTGGTACCTAGCAGCATTCAGGGAACCGTTGTCTAGTCCCTGGAGGTCTGTGAGCCCATCCAAGGATCTGTCTCCCCAGACCATCACTGACCCACCACCTAACCGGTCTTGCTGGATGTTGCTGCAGCAGCATTAGGTTCTCCACAACGTCTCCAGACTCTGTCACGCCTGCAACATGACTTCAGTTTGAACCTGCTCTCATCCGTGAATAGAATTGGGCACAAATGGAGAAACTGCAAATTCTTCTGTTCTTTGGTGAACACAGATTGAGCTCCACGGTGATGGTATCCCATCCATGCTCTTGAGTTGTGGGCTCTTGCTGTGATGTGTGACAGAAAGCTGTCTTGCAACTGCACGCATGGATAAGCGATCCTGGGTGAACTGGACTACCTGTGCAGCGTCGGTGGGCTGCGAGTACTGCCTCATTTCACAAGTAATGACAAAGACACCAGCAGAACACAAAACTACAGAAGAATCAGTCAGGAAAGATAATTAAAGAGAAATTAATTGTCGCCACCAACTGCAGAACCATTCCCTTTTTGGGGGTTGTCATGCTTTTTCCTCTCTATTGCACCTGTCGTCACTTTAATTTGCACCAAAACAGGTGAAACTGATTCACAGTCACTTGTGCTTCCTAAATGGACAGATTGATATCCCTGAAGTTTAACTAGCTTGGTGTCATACTGCAATGATCAACTGTTCCCTTCATTTTTTTAAGTAGTGACAAATGAAAATTTTAACGAGTTTAACATCTGGGCTGCTTTATGGTCTCCTGACATAGATGTGAGATCTATTAATCCCAAAGAATTCTTGGAATACTCCAAAAAACTAATTCTGATATCAAACAGACAACAAATAAACCAAACAGTGTTGTAAAAAACAAAGTCCTTGTGGACAGTTGTTCCCATTTTCCTTCATTATTAGGGAAAAACTCATTCGGATAAAGAAATTTGTCCAAGGACAAACAATATCACCACTTTGTTTTTTCTCTCTCAATATTTGTCTTTCAACATTGCCCGCATGCACATTAAACTCACACACACACACACTAACACACACACACACACACACACACACACGCACACACACACGCACACACACGCACACACACATAAACACCTTTTCCATCCTTGGCTTTGTGAGCGATGATCTGGCCCTAGTGTGGAGTGATTTGGTCAAGAAGTTAATTTCCCTCTTTTTTACTGAATCCTGATCTGCCAGTCTTGACTCTCTCAGCCCAAAACCCCCACAATAGTTCTACTCTGATTCTACCTCTCAGATACACAGCCAGAGGATGTGGAGCGGCTATTATTGTATATAAATAAGCTTATTTCCTGTACACAATTAACAGAATCAATCCTAATCATGTGACTATATTCAAAGACCAAATTTGCCGTGCTTTCTTTTAAAAGGCCTTAATGTCAGATATGTATATACTTGTCAACATCAATACAAGTGTTTTTAAATATTCTTGAGTTTGTATTACACAGCAGAGCACAAGCTAGCATGAGCGCGGACCCCCACCACTGCCACTACACTGCTGCCAACTTCATAAAGGTTGTGAAATAAACATCAAGAAAAAATGTTTATTGGAAGCAATAACAATAACAGATGCAAACGTATGAGAGGCTGGTTTGTTTCACATTAGAGCGGTTCCCCTGCTATGTTACTGCATAGTCACTATTAAGGGAACCAAATTCATCTGGAGCATTTATTCTCTGTTGACTTAGTAACTTAAAAGAACTGCTCAGTAAGCTGTCAGTGATTTGAGAAAGCTTTCTTTATTGTGACAGATCATCATGCCCCAGAGGTTGACAGATGTCCCTGCATCACATGGAAACTATTACAGTCTCTTTTTATTTGGACTTGGTTCAAGAATGTAAAATCCAGCTTGCTTTTCCCCTCACTGCCATTTTACGATTTATTTCATCAGTATTTTATTGGCTTTTTGTTCAGCAGAGGCTCCCCATTCTGAAATTGCCTTTTATTGCAACTTACTCAGACTGTTAATATAGGCTATTACAGAGCCAACATGTTTCTATGGCAACAAAACTGATAAAGTGTACAAGGAGACTGAAGTGATAGATTACACATGCACACTGTGTCACATCCAATTAACTCAAACTGACTGTACACCACATTATGCCACGACTTTGAGGAAAATCAATAAATATGGACAGTACCCAACAAGGTTCCCCCTCTGTTCCTTTCTTTCATCCTTTATGATAGCAGTGAAGCCAAGACAGATCATGCCACTAGGATGTCCCTGCTGCTCCAAGAGGCAGGTGCTGTGTAGACACCATTCAAAACTTGGCCTATTCAGTCCAACTCCTCTAACGCTCAATTCATGCATAGCAAAACACCATCTGCTCCTGTTTTGCCCGGAGCAATCACAGCTGACCAAAAAAAAAAAAAAAGAAGGAAAAAAGGAAAAAAGAAATCCATGATAACAGCTGTTGCCAAACAAAAGCCAAACAAAAGGGGGTAAGAAAAGGTTAGGGACAAGTTACACACCAAAAATTACTCATTTGAGAGGGCGAAGGAAAACATTTACTCATGATAATAGTCAGAGAGATGGGATGTCATCCAGCAGAAAGATGGGGAAAGGGTTAAACGTGAGGCATTCAATCTGTGGAGCCCTGGCAGACTTGAATCAGTACAGGATCAAGTGATAATAGATTCAAGCTGAGGATGATTCTTTACACAGTCAATTCCCAGGGTGCAGGAGCAGAAGCAAATGAGCCATAGTCCCCTCGCACTACATGGACTGCACGCATACGCAGGTACAGATGCACACCGGCAATTCAGGAAGAACATTTTCATTCTTCTTTGTACTGTACATACCTGTTTGCATCAAAGGGCGTCTGAATTTTCTGTCTTTATTATCAATAGATGTGAGATTGTAGTGAAGAATCTATAGATTTTATTCTCAGGGTTTGCCAAAATTAACAAAATAAGTTGTCCTTGTCTGTAAGTGAATGTATTTTCTACTTCTGGTTTGCTTTCAGTGGGGACTTTTATGGACAGAAAATACTGTCGCTAAACTGTAAGGAATAAATTATGCATCTGCATTTTTGCTTGAAAAATTACTCTTTTGCAAAGCGGTTTTGTTTGAATAACTGATCTATTATTGCATAATCAACTCAGCATTTAATTAAGTGTACAATAGGTGGGTTTACATGGGACACTTTTCTCCTATCCGAATTAAACCTTTCCGAATTGCAATGTTGGTAGCCTGTTTACATGACCCGTGATCTTTTCCCACCCGATGTTTACATGACCTCATCTAATTGGAAACGCTTTCAGACATAACCAGATGATCCACACTTCAGCATTACTTCACGTCACTGGGCATGCGCAGATACAACTCTGCGCATGCCCAAAAAGCAAAAAGCTTTCTGGCACAGCGTTTACATGCAGGGACTGATAATCGGAAAGGCTTTCCGAAAGGCTTTAGACTACCTCCTTGCAAAGGAAGGAAATCTCATTCGGAAAGGGGTGTTTACATGCCGCATTTTTTCTTTCAGATTAGGCGTCTTTTCCAAATCTAATCAGAATCAGGTTGTTCATGTAAACCCACCTAATGACAAGCTTGCAAACACAAATCAGTTAAACTTTACTTCACATTCAAAAGTATGTGGTTTAGCAATTCTTTTTTTATCATTTAGCATACTTTTTTTTACTGCTTACATATGACGAAATCAATACAGATTATCATTCACAAACAAATAATTAAATGTCAATAATTTCAGATAAAATATAATAACATTTAACAACTTCCAGTTATACATCAATATGGACTGAAATTAAGGATGTAAATTAATGTGTCACTGCTTTAGTCAGGTTTATATTATGGCCTGCCCCTGGTTTATGCTGCATTGTGTGGTGATTGGCATTTATTCCTCAACATGGCCTAGCTTGATCTAATGTATGGCTGCTGACCTGGGGGATGGGCCATGAGCAAAGGTGAAAGAGCGAACAGCTTGCGTGCCTCCATACCTCAGCTGCCCATGCAGACAGAGAGCTGTAAAACCACCGTTTGAGTATCATCAATGTGTCACAGCAGACGTACACAAAGCCAGGACAAGAAACATACAATATGGGTGTAAAACAACGCTCTGAGATGGAAAAGCAATGAGCATGGACGGAGAATAAGAGGATGTAGGGATCGGTAAATGATGATGACCCATTGTCCATGAAGATAATTACGTTTTATCTTATCATATCTTATGCTGACTATGAGCAGACGAGGGTTTAATTGCATTTAGGCACAATTCATAACATTAAAATCTTCAGCCACTTTCTACCACTCTCTTTTTTTTTTCCATCTACATAATAGTAATTTGTACAAGAAGTTCCGAACAATCACAGGTATATTGGATAATACATTATGCCTGTTCCTGAGATGTGATTTACAACCCATACATTGCATGCACTTCAACATGCTGCAAAGCTCCAGGAAGGAGGGAACACTAGAAAAGCGAGACATGATTTGCAAATGTGTTTTTTAACTTATTTGACTATGAAATATGCAAATCTCTGGGCTGGGAATTGATGTTGCTAGAAATGTATTACACAGAGCTTACATTTATAAACAGAGGCTCCTGTGGCAGTTGAGCAATTCATTTGTCTAACAAATAAGAATTTTTACTCAGCTGCACACGATGGTGCCTCTGTTTATGACGCCATTTCAAGCCACCTTGAACAAAAACAAAAATGAAATAAATGCGAAAATGTTTGAAGAGACAGAAAGGGACAGCTGCTCAGTGAGGTCAAGTCCTCAGCTATGAACTCTGCTGAGCAGTTTAACATGGCTGCGTGGACGCCTGGTCAGTGTACAGTAGACTCGTAATGAAGGAGGAGAGACAGGACAGAAGACAGGCTCCAGTCTCATGCCATTAGATGTGATCTGTGTGCCAAACTGATCCCAGTCCCAGTAATTTTATCAGGTTAATGTCCAGGCTGCGTTCATTATTTCTTTGCAGGGAGGGTCAGCCTCTCTTCAGCAGAACAAGTGTGGGTTGTGTTTCTGTCAAAGAGGGAGGGGGGGTTAGTGCTTGACCCGCAAAGCCATTCAGCTCTCAGAGCAATCCATTGTTTGGGTCATCTCTTTGTTCGGAGCCTGCAGCGAGAGAAGGGGCCAGCTAAAGGGGAGGCATAGAGCAGAGCTGGGGTCTCGCTTGGTGCCAGGGGTCTGCACTTATCCTCAACACATTCTCACCTTCACTCTTTATAGTTCTAAAAAGCCATGCAACCTAATGTTTGTAATATGTTTTGGTGATTGCACAAACACACAAACACATACACAGTGAAAATGTTGCACTTACTTCCCATGCCAGAATTTTCTGTATGTAGCTGAAATATTTACAATGCTAAAACGTTGCAAGCATACCAGCTAGCAGCTGAGCTAAGTGTTGTTTTTATATTTTGAGGCTTGATAATGAGTATAGAGGTGTTTGCAAAGCAGGCTGGCTATGGAAGAGCACCACGCAAAAGCTGTAACCTGACTGAATTACTAGAATATCATAATCTGCTTGTGGACAGGCTGCACAGACACCAACATGGACGAGGTACGGAAGATGGAAGATGGAAGATCAACATTGGAAAGAAACGTATCGTTGTCTGTACTGAAGCTCTCAGTCTTAATGTGGTCCAAAAAGTTTGATTCTTTATTTCGCTGCCATGATTCCAATTAAAATTGGCTGGAATTTGGATGATTAGCTAGAAAAGATAACCTCTCAGCTACCAGGGTGAGACATTTTCCATATTCTTAACTGAGAAATCATTGGCTCCTTATAAGCGTTTTATAAGGCTATTAACATCAACAACTCCCATGGTATTGATGTTTATATTGACCATTCACCATCTATACACTAAACTATGAAGCACCAGAATATTGTAAGGTGGTCATTGGAGAACATTTAGTTGTATGGGTGGGAGGCAAGTTCTGCTGTTTGTTTTGCATATCATTTTCCTGTCATTGTGGTTGAACCAGTCCTCCAGTGTCTAACATCTTCGTTATGTCAATGTTATGAGAGCATCAATCTTCCTTCATGCAGTTGCATCCACCCCTCTCTCTCTCTCTCTCTCTCTCTCTCTCTCTCTCTCTCTCTCTCTCTCTCTCTCTCTCTCTCTCTCTCTCTCTCTCTCTCTCTCTCTCTCTCTCTCTCTCTCTCTCTCTCTCTCTCTTCTCTCTCTTTTCAAACCCTGGTAATGGCAGTAGGCCGTCCAACCTGAGTCTTGGATCTGTTCGAGGTTTCTTCCGGTTAAAATGTATTTTTTTTCTTGCCACTGTTACCACAAGTGCTTGCTCAGGGAGGAATTTGTTGGGTCTCTGTGGATAATTATATAATTGTTTGGTCTAGACCTGCTCTTTCTGGAAAGCACCTTGAGACAACTTGTTGTGAATTGGTGCTGTATAAATAAAGATTGATTGATTGTGTTTAAACGCATGGCTGAAATGTCAAAGTTGATGCTGTATGGACCCAAACAAAAGAAATATGATCTGTAACAACAACTAACTTTCAACATCAAATTTACATCATTTTTCTTCATAACTTTTCGTTAATTTGAGTTTTGATGGGTGGTGTCTTCATTTATTATTAATATTTTTTTATCTATTATGTCATCTTTTTCTTCAGCAGTCCAATGACTTCACATATTTTTTATTTAGATCATATTTACTGTTTTATATTTCTCTACAAGCATACTTGTATACTTATATATGTATATATATGTACAATTTGATCCAAATGTAAAGTGCATTATAAATTAAATGTATTATTATTTATTATTACAATAGTATAGTACTACAAAATTCATACCATTGAAGGCAAATTAATATGCTGGAAAGTTTAGTCAAAGTCAATGCGTTTATTGTCATATGCACGGTTAAAAACAAATTTTGCTGCACAATGAAATTCTTCTTTTGTCTACCCAACATTCCGAATGATGTGCAGCAATAAACACACAAGTAAAATTGAACAAAAGACAAATAGAAAGTATAAAAAATATATATGTTTGTTGACATATACCTGCCTATATATACATATAAAAATTCAACGGACATTATAAAGATATCACAAAAAATGAAGAGATAAACATAAATGGTAGGTAAGGGTATAGTACAGTGCATTTCTTTCACTTATCTAATTACTTATTACCTTATTTCACATATTTGGCTGGTGCCATGAATTGATAATGAGACAGTTATGAAAGCAGTCACTGGCTGAGTTTTGTTTCATTCCACTGAACATCCGGCTTCTTGGAGCAATCATTTTGAAGACTGTGCTCTGCAGGCAGTCTATTTTAGAGCAGCTCCACATTCCTTAAATCTGAGACGAAATGTGTCTTTTGAATAATTTTCGATCACATTTCTGACCAGTTGGTGCGCAAGTTTAAGTCATATGTTGAATATCTGTGCCCAAAGAGGATTCCATTCGTTCACCCATCCATCCATCTATTTTCTCTAACTGCTTCTCCTATGCAGGGTCGTGGGGCCTGGAGCCTATCCTGATGACATTTGGAAAGACTTTGGGCGTGGAGTTCATCACATACAGCTGACATACAGACAAACAACCATTCACACCTATTCATCAATTAAATGCAGAACAACTAGCTTTGGAGGTTTTCCAGGATGTCCACCTGAAAGGAGACCACTAAGAAGAACCAGCACTCGCTCAAAGGGTTATATAATAATAATAATAATAATAATAATAATAATAATACATTTAATTTATAATGCACTTTACATTTGGATCAAATCTCAAAGTGCTAAATATATAAAATATAAATGTAATCTGGACAGGGAACACAACACCATGTTGTAGATAACCCGGATGAGGTCCAGTTCCTTTTCCATTTGCATTGAAGTCCTACTTCTACATAAGTTTTAATTTGTTGTAAATGAGCAGGAGCAGAGGATATGAATGAAGTGCCTTCCTCGTGCATAATACTGACTCAGGATGAGCCGACCTTAAGAACAAGCCCAAGGTTCCGTAGTGCAAGGATTTTTTTGACCCACCCACTATAAATCAAAATATGATTGTTTAATATACCTGTCACTTTCTAACAGATACAGAAGGCAAAGGCCTTCTCTTGTGGTGATGAAGTCCTAGCCAATCTGAAAACCATCTCTTACCTTATCTCTGCCTAGCAACAACAATCCACAAAAATCTGATGAAGCAAACGGATAGAACGTTTGTCCAAAATTGGAGTTAGAAGAAAATAATCATTAAATGAAAGAAATCAAATATGACATTTGAAATGCCGATATGTTTGGCCTTCTCTGAAGGCCTAGAGGGCCCTGAGGGTTCTCAGAGTATCTGAGTATCATAAACCATCTTCAGTTTCCTTTGAGGCGCTGTGTGTCTTTTACAATGTTACCGCAGCCATATTATTGACAATAGAGCAGATAAAACCCCTGGGGTCCATCTTATCATGTCACAAAAAGTAGCTTAAGTTGTCAAGGTCAATTAATTCAAGGAAATAACAGCAAAGTAGCAGCTACGTAAAGTCACAAGGTTTAGCTTTAAAAATTCAAATTAACAAAATAAACGTTGAATTGTTGATTGACAGATGTTTGGGACAGATGCTCAAGGCCTTCACAATATCTGTTGATTTGCTCAAGTGAATCTCCAATGAATACTTTTGGATCCTTTTCAGTAGTTTGCAGTAATTATTAGGTTTTTGTTTGTGTGTATTTTACTGAAACTTATGTTGTGCCAAATTATTGGATATTGGTTTCAGTGAATTGACTGTATATCAACTTTCTTTTTGTATTTTTTGTGAAAATTTAGTTGGTTGGAGTCCAGAACAAGTTTCCCTTGGGGGACAATAAAAGTATATCTTATCTTATCTTAGATCGGTACTTCCTTCCTTAACCAAGCCAGTTTGTGTGTATAAGTGCTTTCACACAAGAAAGTATGTCTGAATGCAGAACACCATGTCTATGTAGGCTAAACTCATAATGACTCAAAGGTGACTGTGTAATGAAAGTTACATCTCGCACTCAAAATGACACTCACCACCATCTTGGTTATGTAGGGGAAGAGGAGGCCCTTACAAGAATGTCAAATGGGCTAAAGAGGCAATGCTGAGCATAGAGAATAACAGCAATGTAAAAAAAACAAGTTCTTTCTCTTGAACCATGGAACGCACTGAAAGATAAGGACTCATTGAAGTGAGATAATTAAAGTGAAAGTGAAAAGATAATAGTGACCAAATGTTCAGCAGTCATTTAAATACTGTGGTATTGTTTGATTTGAGAAAAATCTACACAGTTGAAATCCATGCATTATGCAACTGCATGTAGTTATATATAATAAGTAACTAAATAGCAGCATATGAACAGAAGTGCATGACTAAAGACACAATATATATATAAATATATATCTGTATATATATATATATTCATTTTCTTTTTTATCCACTGAGGGAATAGCTTTCCAGATTGTCCGCATCTTGTTGTTATTGCTGTTTAAAAGTTGCCCAGAATGCAAAAACCCGTCACGTTTTGTGTGTGTTTCAGCGGTTCCTGTAGGGAGATAAGGGGGGATGAATTCATCCACACTGCTAAATGCCTCTAATTCCTCAATACAGGAGGTATACAGATAATAAGACACACCTTAAGGTCACTAAACTCCATGTACAATTAAGACTAAGGCACTTTAGCAGATGGATCAAAACAAAAAGTAGGCCACACCCACACACAGTCCTGAGAGTCCTCCATCCATCTGTCCACGCATCCTTATATCTCTACTACTATATACACCTAGTACTCCCCTCCACAGGCCCCCCTGTGGAGTATTGTTTGTAAGCCCTCTCCAAGTACACAAAACCCTTGAAGTCTAGATGAACTGATTATTATAACATCTCTAGAAAGCCTGTAAAGATTAAAGAGTTGGTCGACGGTTGCATGACCAGGACATAATCTACATTGTTCTTCCTGAACCTGAGGTTATCTGATGAAGCAAACAGAGATTGCAAAGGCAAAAACTAAATGAACAGAAATTTGCTTAAAGACTGATTCACTACCAAGCTAAATTACTAATTTTTCTCATTACTTTAATAGAGATCGAGCTTGATCACCCCAAGAACTGCTTACACCACCGTAGCTGACAGGCCAACAGCACATACGCTAACCAGCTGGGAAATTATGATTTGTGTGATGAGCTGATTATTCCCATGAATCATGTTGTTGGGCTGTACATCATTTCATTCAGGGAAGAGTTTTACATAAGAGAGAAGGCCATTTGCCATCATATTAGCTGCCAGTTAGCAAATATCAGATACTATCGGTACAACACAGGAAGCTAACACAATTTATTCAAAAGAAACATTTGCAATCTCGCATTCTTTCACATTCCGCAAAACTTCTTTTGCAGAATTTTAGACAAGGGAAAAATAAAATTAGACCATATTTCAGAACAACTTGAATTGTCTTTGTCCTAATCAAAAAACCTAATTAAATGTTTTGGCACAAAATGCTACTAGCTCTTACAACGACATGCACCTTTATGCCCAGTGCTATCTGACTTGACTCTGGTGATAAATGGGGGAACAGTGAAGCAATGAGTTAGAGATCCTATGTTCTAATGCATTCAAGTTCAGTCAAATCAGCTCGAGCTGCAGGGCACATCAAAATGCTCAATAGCTGTTCTTTTAGGTGATTTGGTTACTTTGGTTACTGTTACTTGGTCTATTTATCATACAGGCCCTAATGTGCTACTTCTACGTTCATAATCGGAGGCAGCATCATTGATCAACACGTCTCTGACAGGCCCTTCCCTCCGCCTTTCTCTCAGAAGCTGGTCTCATGCATAAAGGGGTCATTTCTTCACATTGTTCCAAATTCAGTGTTTCACTCCTTAACAATACAATACAAATGAGCTTTCTCTGCCCTTGTTGATTGATGAAACATCACACACTCTCAGCCTTTTTTGGTTATTGTAAGAACGTCTGTGTTTTGGATGAATTGTGTTTGTAGAAGACATGCACCCTTCTGCCGTTCTTTTGTATCAGTTTAACCAGTGATATGTGGTGTTTAGTTTTCTATGTCTCCAACCTTTGCATGGATTCAAATGATTCTATATTTATGAGGTTTCATCAGATCACATCTAAGTAAGCCAGGAGACTCCTCTTAATCTATGTTATTATTTCTATTCCACATTCATATGCATATAACAGCATCATTATTCAAATGATGAATACTATGTGACAGTCAGACCCAGCGCTGTGGTAAGGTTTGATTCTAGAGGAATTAAAGGTGACACAGCTAATTCAGAAAGCAGACATCAGACATGAGTGCTTTCTTTGACCTTTTCTATAACTATGAGAACAGAGTAAGTCACAACGCCAACTGTATTAGAAAATAAATGAAAGGTCTTGCTGGAAAGGTCAGGACTCATGTTTCTGTGATGTGGAATAAAGTCTGTTCATGACAAAGGTACGGCTGACTGCACCGTGTTACGAAGAATCCCAACAAATCAAGTCATTGGCATACACATTCTTTATAATCTGTATGATCGTGTCTTAGGAACTCTTAAAGAAAAAAAGAAACGGAAAGAATCTCCGTTTTCATCCGTGCTTAACATGTGAAAAAAAAATATGACCAACATCATTAGATTTATCAACAATGGCCGAAATGTTGCTCTACTACACTGTTTATTACTTATTTCTGTTACCACTAGTTGTCTGGTTGATTGGATGAGAGAGAGAGAAAAAGAAAAAAGTTCACAAGTATTCCCCAGACAATAATTAGAGCAGACCTGCTAAGAGCAGATATTAGCCTCATATGATGCAATGTGCTCCGTGTCAGAAGGTTGCAATACAGCATGGTGAAATATAATACAAGGCACTAATAGGCAATACAGATGAGACATTTAAGTCTTTGCAGATGTCCCAAAAAACACACTTCTACTAGCTACTGATAGGTGATAGGTGGGTGGACGCTATAGGAACTATAGAGTAAATAAACAATACAGTAACAAAATAGACAACAACATTAACTATAATAATACAGATTGAACTGGGAGATGCCCACTTATGATGATAAATAGTATTATTATTATTATAATCACAACTGAGTGATATCTGATATCACTGCCATTGCCCTAAATTGGTTTCAGTCCTACTTCACTGACAGAACAGAATACGTTTCCCTTGGAAGTTCAAAGTCCCGGACACACACCGTCCCCCAGGGATCAGTCGTTGGCCCCATTCTCTTCATACTATACATGCTCCACCTTGGCCGCGTCATCAGTCGATATGGACTCTCATTCCATTGTTACGCTGATGACACGCAAATCTACATAAAAACTGACACATGTTCCTCCTCAGCCTCTCCATCCTCATCGTCATCATCATCTCCCCTGTTAACTCTCCGCGCTTGTCTGGAGGAGATAAAGGTGTGGATGAAAAACAACTTTCTCCAGTTGAACAGCTCCAAAACCGAAGCTATTTTAACTGGCACCCCACATCAGACCCAGTCTTCCTCCATAACCAGTATTACCTTCTCTGGTCACAACATTCCCCTCTCTTCATCAGTCACCAACCTCGGTGTAAGATTTGACCCTCAACTCACTTTTGAATCCCACATCAAACACGTCTGCAAGATCTCCTTTCACCATCTTAGAAATATTTCGAAACTCCGTTCTTCACTAACCTTGAGTGATGCTGAAAAGCTGGTCCACGCGTTCGTCTCCTCCAGACTGGATTACTGTAACTCACTTCTCATCGGGATCCCTGATAAAAGTCTTCAAAGACTTCAGTATGTTCAAAACAGTGCTGCAAGGATCCTGATGAGAGTTCGTAAACACGAACACATCACCCCTGTTCTTCATTCCCTTCATCGGCTTCCCATCTCCACTAGGATTGATTATAAGATCTCTCTCCTCACTCACCAGTGCATCCATGGTAATGCACCCCCCTACCTGAAAGAACTACTCCCCCCACTGACCTCGACACGATCCCTTCGTTCTACCCAGTCATACCGCCTCCTCCTTCCCCGGACTAAGCTCAGCACCATGGGAGATCGGGCCTTCTGTTCTGCTGCCCCTCGTCTGTGGAATGCCCTCCCTGACCATCTCAGGGCTCCACAGACTAGTGACACATTTAAAAAAGGACTTAAAACTTTCCTTTTTAGCAGAACCTATAACTTTAATTAACATTGCTGCTTTTTGGTCAGGCTTTTATATAGTTATTATTTTATTTTTTATTGATGCTTTTATCTGCTTTTGCTTTGTAGCACTTTTAGATTTGATCCAAATGTAAAGTGCATTATAAATTAAATGTATTATTATTATTATTATTATATCTCTATTAATATAGCTGCTATTACTTTTGCTGCTGCACCGGTCTGTATTCCCTGTTCCTTGTTGCTTTTCTCCTTCTTTCTTTCTAACTCTCTCCCAAATCAATCAGTCATTACAGAAAGTGTCCCACCTTGAGTTCTGCTCGAGATTTCCGCCTGTTAATAGTCAATTTTTTTCTGTCACAGTCATCAAGCGTTTACTCATGCGGAACATTGTTGGCGCTGTGGAATAAAAAAAACTTATTATTACTGCTATTTTCGGAAAAGTGCCTTGTGATAACTGTTTAAACAATATATTAATTAACATTTGTATTTTCATACATATTCAATTTCAACAAAAACAAACAAACAGACTAATAAGCTAAAATTCAGTTATGTGCCTCATTAACAAATCTCGAGGTAACTTTTATTGATATCTGGTCCTATCAAATAAATTTGTCTCCTGCCCTAATAATAATAATAATAATTAATAATAATAATAGTAACAGCAGTAACAATTTAAATTTAAAGGATTTATTCATTTATTTTCAAAAATACGCCTGGCATTGTTCTTGTAAATTTCAATAATAATAGAGGCATAGTGATAGGTGACTGTATTTTAATTGTCCTTAATTTGAATAATGGGTATAAAAGGAGCCAGTAAGCTTTTACGTCAGTAATGACAACACACTAATGACATTTTCCCTTTCAGTAAATGAAGGTAAATGGATGGATGGATGGAACAGCAGCAAATGCCTCTCAATCTCTGGTCTGTGTAACCGCCCGTCGACAGCCTTGCATGGGGAGGGCAGGGTTACGCTCATACAAAGATAGAAGCTCAGAGCAGAGCACACAGGGGAGGTAATAAAATAAACTTAAGGATATATTTAGTGGAGTCTGCCATGACAATGTGCATCACTCGTCAGTGCAACAAAAGTGAAACAAATTGATCAATATATCAAACCTCTCCCTGACGAACAGAGCTTGCAGAAATGTGAAATGCTGGATGAGGTGCATTGGTGATTGTGGGCTTATATCTTTTTTAATTTAATTTTTATTTAAATGACAAATATCTGTGTAGTTATTTTTCCAAATAAGGTTCATGTAATTAAATATTAAAAAAATCGTAACTGATCTAATGCAATTGTCAAACCTGTTGGCAAATAAGTTTTATTAAGTCAATTTGCCAACATTACGTACATTGGGATAATTTGTTCCAAAGAGCAATCATTTGTGGCAAAGTATTGAAAGGAAAATTGAAGGCAAAAAGGTAATGGAAGCAGTTATATGAAAACAGTTCGGATATTAAAACCATCTGTTAAAAAGTCAGCGTTAACATGATAGTCTGCCTTTATGTTACAGTCGAGCTGCAGTACATTCTTTGTCTAGCAAATCAAATTAACCCACAATAATATGACTTATCTGCAAGAAAAGTCTCATCTTGCACAACATTAAACACACATCAAGATCATTAGAAACTGTGTTAAAATATGAAATATATTGGTATGAAATACATCAAAATGTCTGATTTATTCATTACTGTGCAGGCGTATCATTAAGGGCCAACCAAAACAGGGAACTAGCAAATGATACAATTTTTTTTTTTTTTTTCAGAGACCACACAATTACTTGAAATGTTAGAATCTAAAAAACCTTGTATTGTTTGTCATTTAAAAAAAAAAACTAGCTATCCCCTGTTTGCAAGTGGAATGTTTCCATGCTGTTTCATTTACTCAATCAAATTTATTAATAATAATTCTAACTCAACACATGACAGTCATGATAAAATTAAAGGCTTATATTGTGCTGCGCTGTTTTCTATCAGATATTAGTTAAGCTATATTCATTTTATATTTCTCTTACTGTAGAAAACAAGTATTCTTCAATATGGTAAAAAGGAATATGTATTGGCGCGTTGCCAATCCCTGTTTCTATAAGTTTACAGTTTGTTCAGTAGACGTTACACTGATCCTGAATACTACTGTAACTCAGACGGAACTAAATTGACTCAACTTTGGCTGATTTGATTCATCTTTCCAGTAATGTAATGTTAGACTTTGAATGAGAACAATTGATTGCTATACTTTTAATACAGTGGATGACAAACCGCTTCCATTTTTTCCTTTAAAAACAAAAGTTGTGTCTACTAGTTTCATCACTTTTTCAAGTATGTACAGTTTGTTTGTAAAAATATAATTGGTTTATTATTCTGTATTCTAGAAATTACTTGAAAAAATCTTAGCAAAGAATTTACTAATTCGTCTGATGTGGAAACACACAATTAATTCAATGTAGATTTTCTGGCGACACGATGAATGCAGACTAAAGTTTTCACTTTTTTCTGAGCTCTGCTTGAACTAGCTCCTCTTAAAACCATATGGCTTTTTAGTTAATTCCCCACTATTTTTTCTTCGTTTTTTGGCAGTCGACGAGAGCAGTGATAGCAAACCAGAACAGGTAAGGGTGGGTTCTTGCTCAATACTAATAGTCCCCGACAGCAAGAGCAGATAATTGAAAAAGCCCCTCCCCTTGTAATGAAATGTGAAGTTACGTAGAGGAAAGTGTTTTTCTAATTAACACTCCCCATACTGACCTAAATATGAACTATAGGAGTAAAATCGGGACATGATACATCTCCTAGAGTCACTTCATGTGTTCCAAATATGGGCTAAATCAGACACAGCGTTAGGAGGTTATGTTCAAAAACTCCCCCTAGTGAGTAATATATGAACTACAAGTGTAAAATATGACATATGTACAAGATAGATCCTCAGAGATATTCAACTGTTTCATACCTCAACTGTTTCATACCTCTAAACTAAAAAACTATATGTTGAATTATATTCTGAGGGAACGCAAAGGGGCGACGGACGTGGACGCGGTCGACCAGGCCGCATTGATGACAATAATAATATAGTACGGTACCCTTTATAGTCGTACCAGTGTAGAGTCAAATCACTACATCTTTACATTTCAATGGATAGATTGAGGTGGCTGATCATCGTCAAAACTCAAAATCCTCGCCCATAACTCCATGATCATTTCATACACCCACACAGCAGCAGCACTGTTTCCCGGCCCTCTGTTTCATCTTCCATCTGGTTTTACATTGATGCCACACTCCAGATCATGGAGCTGCTCATTTTGATCAAACAGTTTGAAAATCTGTAATTCAAACTACGTGCTCAAAGTGAGCAGCTCCATAATTTTGGGTTTTGGCATAAAAATATAATGGAATATTTAAAGTTGAACCCTTAGGCTCGTTAGAGCCCACATCTCTACGGACGCTGGCCGCTCAACACAGTCGGGGTGCACAGAGATCAGTCAACTCCGGTCTGTCCTGTACCGGTAATAATCCTGTGATTACCGGTAATGATCTGCCAGGTACCCGTCCATGGTCCGGTCGCCTCTTCCCAGCAATAAACCCTGCAGCCTCCTCCCCTGCACCATCACAACAAGCCATACCATACTAAGGTTAGTTTCATGAAATTTTATTAAATAATTTATTTAGACAGTGTTTAGTTAGTCTCAGATTTTGGTTTTTCATTTTGTCTCACAGTTTAATGTGTTTATTTGGGGGAGTTTTAGAGATTGTCAGGAACCAATAAATTTTTTTAATAAAAGTTCTTCTGTTGCTATCACGTCGGTTTTTTATATAGTTATGCACCATGGAACGAATTAACGACTATACAGTGCACCCTAGTGTAATAATAATAGTTATAATAATACGATTAATAGTGATCATAATAATAGTAATAATTATAATGATAAATTGATATCAATCATCAATCACTCAATCTTTTTTTATATAGCGCCAATTCACAACAACCGTTGTCCCATGTTGCTTTCCAGAAAGAGCAGGTCTAGATAAAATTATTTATATAATTATCTTACAAAGACCCAAATAATTCCAAATGAAAGTCTAATTATTAATTTAGTGTCATTTTTTTCACGCTTTTTATTACACTGCCTGCAAAGTTCTCCGACAAGGTCTTTACGTCCCATTTTGTTTTGGGATAACTTTTCACTTTATCATTTGTCACCTTCACTGAAGCCAAAATGTACTCAAAACAATAGACAAAACATTATTTTTTATCTTTAAGCTCCTCTGGCTAAGACCTTCTGTATTTGTAGATTCTGGATCACTCCACGCGGTTTTGCAGAAACCTTTAGTGAACATCATTTGAACAGGGCAGACAAATGTGACGGAACACGATATGGGAGGCAGTTTGTGAGCGAGAAGAAGTTGAAGAGGGGTATTTAATGTCAGGATCTGCATATTTTCTGTAAATTTCAATCAATCTGGCACAGCATAATGTTCTTAGCTGGGGAGCAAATTTCATGTAACTAAAAAGTCCCAGCACTATTTGAAAAAATCTTTAAAATAACATACACCAGCCATCATTCATGCAGGATATGGACATGTAACCGTCTGTGGGTGACACCACAGAAATGTTTCACAACTATTAGATGATTTATGCCTTGATAAGCCATATTATGATTAAAAAATAAAAACCCTTAATTCAGGTTTTCAGACATTAGAGATGGGATTTAGTGCATTTACCCATAATTTGTTACTCTCCCAAACGTTTTTGTGATGTCTGATCACGTTAGGCATGTAGGATGCCCCGTTCCCACCGAGGTGGTTTCCGGGCGCCTAACTTTGAAGCAGTTTTTAGCTTTACCACAGCCGTAAAACAGGCTCTGGCTCCTAGAAATGGGTGCTAAAAGCAAACCAAAAGCAAGCTGGGTCAGAAGCAGGAGCCAGTGATGTCAGTGAGCCATAGGCGGTGTTATCACAGCAAACCAAAACTTTTCTCCGCCATGTTTAAGAATTCTTAGCGAGAGACCGTCGCGCCTACCTGATCAATAAATAAGTTTCACTTGTTTTGGTGCAAATTAAAGTGACAGCAGTTGCAATAGAGAGGCAAAAGCATGACAACCCCCAAAAAGGGAATGGTTCTGCACGACATGGCCACAATCCATCTCTCTGTACTTATCTTTCCTGACTGACTCTTCTCTAGTATTGTTTTTTCTGCTGGTGTCTTTGTTACTACTTGTAACATGAGGCAGTACTTGCAGCCCACTGACGCTGTACAGGTAGTCCAACTCCTCCGGGAGGGCTTATACCTGCGTGCAGTTTGCAAGATGGTTTGCTATGTCTCCCAGCAAAGCCTCAAGAGCATGGAGGAGAGGCCAGGAGATGGGCTGTCACTCTGATTTTTGGTGTTATTTAGAATCGAGCTCTTAATGGATTAATGATTTTGTTTTGGATCTATCGATCCTGCATCATTTTGTTCTAAACAAATTACACAATGTTTATAAATAAAGATATTCAACTTGAGTATTTCTTTCATTAAGATTCGGACTATGACTTAAGAGTTCCCTTGATTTTTTTGAGAAGTGGTAGTATAGTATAGTATGTTAAGGTACCAAACAGAAAAGGTTGTATTAAAAAACAATTCACTCCCTCTGTTAAAGTAGGCCGCCAATAATCCCTCTTATGTCTGTCAAAGTTGACGTCAATAAAAATAAAGCTTTAATGTCATGATGGCCAAACAGAACGCTCAATGTTTACTCGACAGTCTGGAAGATCCTCAGTGGAATTGTCCCCGTGTTCCCTATAGATGCTCTGGAGCTCACAGCAGGTGAGTTTCAGGGCATCAGCTTTGGCCAGTTGTAGGCTGAAGCTAACAGGCTAGAAGCAAACAGGCAAGCATTAGCATCTTTAGTTAAACGTTAATAAAGAGTAAGGAAGTCCTAGGTACTTACCTTTTTTCCCGACATAATTGCTGTTCACAGCAGTCAGGATGAGAACCGTCATGTATGGGAGCCAATGTAGTCACGTAAGTCCAGCAGCACCACCTGCAAAGAAATGCTGGCCGCCATTGCGGCCATTGGCTATGGTTTTAGCTCTAGACTTGCTTGGAAAGCAGAGACAACATAGGGACGCAATGACGTGACTCTCCAGGCAGTGGGGATGAAAAGCGTTTGTAAACTGAAACAACTGAGAACCAGCTCTAGCACCAACCAAGACCAAGAACCGGATTCTATATTGGTGGAAAAGAGGCTTGGACACCTTCAATGTGTTTGAATTATATGTTTGTTCATTCAAAACGGTTGCCTGTAAAGAGGTGCTGCGGATAGCACGGTTGCCTCACAGCAAGAAGGTTCTGGGTTCAAATCAACATCTGGCAACAACCTTCCTCTGTAGAGTTCATTCTAGATACTCCGCAATTACTCTAAATGGTCAGCAGGTTTGATCGTAGGTCGAATGGTCGATTGTCTCTTTGTTTCAGACCTATGATGAACTGATGACTTGTCTAGGGTGTGCGCCGCCACTCGTCTAATGTCAGCTGGGATTGGCTCCAGCCCCTATGCAACCCTGAACAGGATTGGCAGAAAATCAAATGGAAAATCGATATATATATAATTAAAAATATACCTAAGCTTGTATCCATGTACACAGTTTACAGAGCCCCCCCCCCCACTGTCAGAAATAATCCTTCCAGTTTTTCGTCCCAGACATTTCTGTGATATAATTATTTGCATCTTTGCTCAAAGATTTACAACTGATGACAAACAAGGAACGACTGGTTAAATCTGGCTGACTCAGTAAGTTCCATCGCACGGATATTGGGCACATAAGTTATACTTGGCCCCTCAGTGAAAGAATGCAGCTCCCATATGGCCCCTGATTTAGGAAAATTAGGTTCCACCACAGAATTATAGCAAGGCCATCTGTTTCTTTCTTTGAAAAAATTAAGTGTTCATTCATTCATGCACAATTAATCTACCTTGTTTTTAATGATCTAGTGGGTTATTTTCTTCCTTTATTTTTTTTAGAAGCATCTAAGTTAGATTGCAAAGATTTGGGGGATTCTATAATCACTTAGCTTAATGCTTATGATGGTAATGTACAAACACATTAAATTACTTTTAAGATGGAAATACTTTATCAGGTCATAAATATGGTTGTAGATATATCACTAAGAGTCAAACTTAAACTTGCAGAATTATTACCAACTTAATGGAAAGCTTTCTCCACCCTAGTGTACATTATGGACGACTGAATAGCAACAAATCTCCGGAGAAAGGTCACGCGGGGAATAAATCTTCTCCCTCAGTAAAATGAGACAGGTTCTTTCAAATGTTACCTAGTATTAATGTTTTCCCCTGCTCTCCTTCTCTCTTCTTCTCCCTCAGTCATAAATAGTGATTCACTGCTCTGATTCTGACCAAGCTGATGATTTTAATTTTTTCTATTCAGAGTAATAAACACAGACATGAGAATGAGCCCCAGGCAGAGACTTCTAATGAGAAAATTAAATTAGTTTTTCAGCTGAATGATCAGAAACGTTTCATACATTACAATCAAGCATTTATTTGACATGATTTGTTCGGAGTGTGCGTGCAGGCATGTGTGTGTTGGGCGTGTTGGTACATGTAAATACATTATTCATGCTTCTATTTGTGTGATGCCGCTGCTTGTTATTGCTACACCAATATGCAGCTTATGACATTTTCCAACCGTTTGTAGCAGAACTTACTGACTGGCTATCTCGGTATATGTAATTTTATGCCTCATCTTCCACTGTTGCATCCATCAGTCCATTACAGATAAACTACACTGGTCAAATAACTAATTACCTGCATCTCCTGTTACAGAAACTGGGGTGGTAGATAGGGATGGTCAATTCACTATAACAATGGACAAAACTTTGACACTTTTCATCATATCAGGATAACAAGGAAGATAAGAGTAAGAAATATAAGAAGCAGTCTTTTCTGTGCCATGTGATGATTAAAAGACATCCATCCAACTCCCACTGGTCACCTCTTACCTTCCAAACGGTTTTCCCGTAAGTTTAAAGGAGATTAATGTGGACATTTGTTGAAACATATTAGATTACATATTAGAATAAAGGTGATTAACAGAACGCTTGAATGAGACCTTCAATCCAAACCATAAAATTATTTTTTTCTCCTTGACTAACCATCAAATTGAGGGAAACATCTCTGAAATAACAAATTAACAGTGTAATTGGATCATTATGATATTAGAATGTTTCTGCTCTTCATGAAAAAAGTTCCCCGGAATCCTGAGCAGGTCAAGAATGAGTCAGCACCAGCACAGTAGTTTCTGTGTTCCGCCTTGCTCATGTGGATATCTTCTTTTTCTGTACTTCCCTTTAAATTGTTTTAATCCTACTGCCAGAGGCCTGGACAAGAAACTCATGTTCATTAGCAACTATTCCTGCTGAGGTCGTAGTGTTTTGTTCCTCTCCTATGGAATTACTGCAACACTACTTCAAGTCTCCCTTGGCAGCTTTTGACAAAAGCAGGACAGTGAGAAAAACAAAGGGTAGGCACTGTCTCTATAGTCATGTTACGACACTCATTTGGTTACTGGTAATTGTATTTTTCATTATGATATGCAGTGGCGGACCATTACAGCTGGCAAGGCCTTCATTGTTCGACCAGACATTGTCTGAAAATTAGAAAAAATCAAAATTTGATTAAAACATTTATTGAGAATACATATATTTGAATAGCTGTTCCCACCCGTGTCATTCGTGACACTGCTTCTCTCCATGGCTGCTTCCTCTGAGCTCATATAAGTGAACTTTGTTTAATCCTATCAGATTTATCCAATTGGGTCTCTGGGTGAAACATCTGGGGCAAGATGCTTCCAAAATGAAAGCCACTGCAGTTGAAAAAAACGGTTTGATTTTGCACATTGTCAAGTTTTTAACCAATCAGATTGTAAAGTTGCCATTCAGGGTGTTTTCTTTGATAGGCAAGGGGTAGCTAGCTAAAATGCCAACAACTGGTGGGGCGCGTTCTTAAGGCAGCTTCGTCTCGCGTCAGTATAATGCGTCCGGAAGGCACTGATTACATCTCTGTTTCCAGATCCTGCTGAGCTTTAATTTTCAACGTTACAACTTATTGACAGCCTGTTAGCACTGGCCTTCATAACATATCGAAATGGAACTTATAATGGAACTGATACGCATGTTCTCTACAACCGTCTTATTGGACTATTTTGTATAGAAAGAAAGGAGGACAGACACGATGGCTTCAGATGAGGAACAGCTCTGATGAGTCTTATTTTTAAGTACCTTTATTGCTGGCTGAAGATGTTCACCGGTGTTGTTGTGTGAATGACTTCCGGAATGCAGTCTTAAGCCTGATGGCCTGTATTGTATGGTAACGCTGTTGAATCCTATATGCATTTGATGGCATTTTTGTTTTATTGACAGTGGTATGATGATGTTGAACCTCATTTTAACCACTTTAAAAAAAGTCATACAATAACACTAGATAAACGTTAATGGCTCTTTGAATTTTATGTAGCCCAACATGTCCTCCTGCTGGCAATTCCCATTATAAAA
Source organism: Lophius americanus (assembly GCA_037951165.1). NCBI lineage: Eukaryota > Metazoa > Chordata > Actinopteri > Lophiiformes > Lophiidae > Lophius > Lophius americanus. The sequence goes on along the minus strand of JBBDHG010000014.1, from coordinate 10,868,775 downwards.
GCATTGAAAGAGTAGAACAGGGTTTTTTTTATCGTGATACATGAAGATTAACCCTGACAGCTATATTTATAAATCCCCCCAAAAGTATAATGGAATCATCATCGGTGCTGCTGCAGCTCCTTTGTGTTCATAAGATAACTCAAGACCTATTTCATGGATCATTTCAAAGATACATTTTTCAAAGATACATTTTTAATCATAAGTCTAATCTAGTCCATATTTGGCACATATGAATCAACTCTTAATTTATCTATGTTGTGTGTATTTCAGTCTAATAGTTTATATTTTCCTCACTATACTCTTTTATGAATGACCTATATGAATAAGTAATTTTTTTTCAGCCAGAACTTCTTAATTATTGGTCCGATTTAGTCCATCTGTGTCGAATATGAATTGACTCAAGGTGATCTATCGTGTATACATCATATTTTACTCTAAAAGCTAATATTTTACTCACTAGGGGAACTTGTCTTTACAGAAAAACACTGTTTTTTGGACATAACTTGACCTTTAATTTGAAGGGTCATTCAGAAGGACTGCTTATACAACGTAAAATGATTTCAAAACTATGAGCTGATTGAGGTCAAATCAATCCTCGAGCTTGAGCATTTCACTCCGTTTAAATGATCAAATCAATACAGCTGATCAAGAGGCATGTTTTTATTGCACACATTCATTCATTGTGTGACCACCTGATGGACATTTATATCAGTACAATACCTCCAGTCGGACACATATAGTCAGCTGCAGATTTGTCAGCTTGGATCACTGCTCATGGGTGTGATCCCATCACCCACAACACAATACCGTCTTCAGCTAAATCAGGCGGGTTATGCTAGCAGTGGCTAATTTTGCATCAAGCAGAGAGGAGGAGCAGCTACGCTGTTGAGTTTAGTTCTTTATAACTTCACACCCATATATGTATATGTATATATATATATATATATATTTATTTTTTTATTATCTTTTCACACCCAGCTGATGCTGACTCAAGTTACATTATATGAGGCAATTTTCATTTAATGCTATTGAGTCTGAAATCTCATTTTATTGTATGACAAGTCTAAATCTCTTCTGCCTTAATTTTTTTTCATATGTTATTTAATCTCTTATCATTTCTTTTAGTCTGCATATGCTGTCATATCATCTCTCTGCAGTGCAATGCACCGTCAAACTTTGCATGCACATCCAAAATATTTTGTTTCCTATCACCATCCTATTACTCTAAAGTGAGCAAAACATCACTAGTTCAGGATAGTAAAAGAAATTAGCCCCCATAGCTCCAAGCATTGAATGTTTATTTATAGCAATCAAAACTGCAGAAATAATATGTTAATATTTGCCTCTTGGGCCGAGCTTCCATTATGAGCTGAACCTTGGTGATAAACATCTTTTGTGTGCCTTGCTGTTCCGACACAGAGGCTTTGGGTAAAATGCTGAAAGAGCAAGACTACACATCTGGAGCGCAGAATAGCAGAACCCATGCTGAACCTGAGCCCCCTTCTCTCCCTCACGGCTGCATGCACTACTGTTCATGAGGCCCACCTCATTCATGATGTACCACCTCTCCATGGACACACTGTCCATCTGCTCTGCAGAAATGGCCCAATTGAGGTGAAAAGTCCGGTATCGATTGAGATGTTTATACACAGAAAAAATTGGATAGAAAGGTTAACAGCTGAGAGTGTAGTAGGATTTAAAGATGTTATTTCATGAGAAAGAGATGTTATCAAAAAAAGGTTAAAACACTAGTGTGAAAAACAATTCTCCCCGTGAACTTAGCAGCTTTGTGTCACTTGTATGGCTGCAACATCTGCAACTAAATGCTTCTCAAACTAAAAAATCCGTCTGACGTCCCTGCGATGGAATATTGGCCCACTTGTCTTTGCAGAAATGATTTAGAGCACCCACATTGGAGGGGTTGTGAGCTGCTGATCTATGGTCCACTACAGTAGATCATAGATATCAATGTTTTGAAGACTACTTGTCCGGTTCCACAAGGCTCAGTGCTTGGACCCAAGCATTTATCATAAACAAAAAAGATATCTGTAAAGTCTGTCAAAATTTGCCTAGTATTTTTATTATACAAATCTATATTGCTCTGGGAAAAACCTCTGAGTACCGCTCAAAGAGACTTGAAGGTCCTGAAGAAATGGTTTGATTTAATAAATCATCACTAAATATTTATTTGGACATAAGCAAATCAAAGATAAAGTCGGATCAAAATCAATGACGGTGAAATAGAAAGTGTATTTGAAAATACATTTGTGGGTAAAATAATAGATCGTAAATTATGTTGGAAATCACATACAACTAATGCATAAAACAAATTTGTCTAAAATGATTGTAATATTATATAAAACTAAATAAATCTTCAATAAAAACTCTTTATACATTATGTACTGTTCTCTCATACTCCCATACATAACTGACAGTGTGGGAGTATGCTGGACAAAACCAGTACAAACCCAATCAAAGCAACAAGAGTTACAACTCAGTCAAACCATTATGAATCAACCAACATACTAAATTAATTAAATACCCTAATGTTCCATGATTTAGTTAACCATAACACTTCTTTGACTGTGTCCAAAGTACAGAATAATTCATGTCCTGGCTGTATTCAGAGGCAGTTTGAAATGACTGAGAGTCAGTGTTAACTTAAGAGAATTTGCTTGTTTAAAAATTGAATGTATCAACATAAAGTCATAAATATAGATGTTCTTTTCTATAGATAATCGTTGTAAGAGGTAAACCTGTGGCACAGCCTTTAAGAAATATGAACATATACTTCAATTTGCAAATTCAAGAACATGTTTGAAAAAAATAAACTAGTTAGCATAAGTATAACTAAACTCGCAGACCCATCAGAACAAATTTATGTTTACATTACAAAAGGCATGTGGTCAAATGCGTCCCAGGCTTCGGCAAGCAGTTTGAGTGATCACATCACAGCTGCAGCACGGTGGTTGTTTACACTTTTATTTAGCGATGTGTATGTACCAAGCTCTGTTCTAGGCACTGCACCTACATTTCGGTGTACTCTATACAATAGTAAAAAAAAAGGAATCTTTAACCTGTATGGGTATGAATGACATTGTGTAATAAGATGTTCTCCAGGTTATTTTAAACTTTGGTTCTTGTGAAATTATGGTAAATTCCTGCAAATTACACCTGAAGCTGAACTAGCAGCATTATTATGTGGGCATTTTACTGAATCTGGGTATGTTAATTATTCCAGATAAGTGCTCAGTGGAATATAAAGCAGCATGATTTAGATTCTTATCTTCTGTGATGTTGTTTATGCCATTTGGATCCATAAATTCATGCAGCCTCTCTGGCCGTACTTTCCTCCTGAAGTGTTAGACTGCATGTGAAGCTCAATAATACAACAATAATGTCAGGCTTCCACTGCAAAATGAGCAGAATGATCTTGAAACTTTTTGGTTTCTGTTTTGTTTTGGGTACACACGAACCATATCACTGTGTTATTTGGATGTTAAATTATGTCTGGTTTGGGAAATGTCAGTGCAGATCACTTTCATGATGTCCTGACCCGGCCTCTGACTTTTTCACTGTGCTGTAACAATCACAGTTGGGCAAATTAAATGAACTGAGTCAAGTGAAGAGAGGAACGGATGCATACCACATACATTTAGAGTGCAAACATGTTCTGGCTTTTCTTCTAGGCAGGTCACTGAGTTGCTAGATATTTTATTAACACATTGAAATATTACAACTACTCATGTTTTACATCCATTTCAGTGTATTTATTTGCAAAACCGGAGCGGGCATGTTTACTGGAGCCACACTCTGAAAGCAAATGTTTTGTGCCTGAGGTGTAAACAGAGATGAGCACACTACAAAAGCCCTTATATGCAATATATTTTTGCTTTCCCATCTCTGTTAAAGAAAAGAAATAAAGGATGTAGCACAAAAAAATGTCCCTTCATTTATAATGGTGTGTCTGGGTTTGCTTAAATCAAGTGATACTTTTGTCTGTGGCCAAGCAACACGGAGCATGTTTGTAAAGAGTTCATACTCTTTAACAGATAGAAAAGCGTAGAGCCACAGCAACCAATAGATAGTATATTAATAATACATTTACTACACAATAATGACATTACATCCAAACTATAACAAATCATTAACATTTAGGATGAGGTAAATATGTGTTCATCAAGCATTAAAATATATTTAAGTAATTATATTAGTAATTTTAGTCATATTTTTAATTATTATTATTAATTATTATTATTGTTCAGGGTCACTAATATCATTAGGATTCTGTCTCTACAGCCTGAAGATCCAGAATAATTCTGTATGGAAATCCAGCCCCTTTTTCCCGTGTGTTCGCCAATGGGAGACTCTGACCTGAGAGTGGCTCAAAAGGTCAAAGTGGTGTAAATCTTAACTGTCCTCAGGAGGATATGCATATCCATATTAATTTAGTATTCAGGCCAGTAAATCCATAAAATAAACTGATTGTTTGTTAAACCCAACAAATTCTGCATGATGCGTAACATTTTAGTTGTAGCTTTGTTACTTCAACTCCTTGCTGGTCAATTATTTCTATTGGTTAACCCGACCCCTAGTGAATGCTTGCATGTATGTTGGAATTATAGGAAATATTAAACCAAATACTGAAACAAAGTCATTCAGTAGATGTTAATACAAGTATATTAACTGCCATTATAGTGATGATATCCTGTTCTATGCTTTTGGTCTCGTTCAAGCAGGGGCCATGAAAAAAAATCTCCTTTAATGTTTTGGTAACGTGAAAAAATACAACTGTATCTCTGTCCTAGAATAAAGCAGAACAAAAACTAACCCTATGCTGCCATCCCCGATAGCAAGGGTATATCCCTGATAATTCACAAATCCCCTGCGTTGAATAAGCAATCCCCCTGATTTCATTCCTTAAATTAAATGTGAGGTATTTTCCAAATTCTTTGTAAAAAGAAGAAAGTACGCTGGTACGAAATAAATATCCGTTAGTCTATTCATATGCACCAAATTTGAACTAAATCGGACCGACAGTTGAGAAATTAGGGCCCGGTAAAGTTTGGAGTAGAGTTCCACCTAGCATCCGAAATATACAACTAACCTTTCGCAAAATCAATCCAGTTCTGCCTTATGCCACATCCACAATGCACCATATAAGCTCTATTGCTCTATGACATATTTTTTGCGCTAACACGTAGGATCTGCAGCTAACACGGAGGTGGTCATATAGATTCCATAATAATAACCACTGACTTTTTGGTGATATAATAAATACACAGAGAAAAGCAAACTTCTTTGCTTCAGCAAATATACAAATTCAAAATAGTTTTGAGGAAATGTGCAGTTATTTATCAGAAATACGCTTGTGTGTGTAACATTTGGTAACACACACACAACCCCTGTGGGGGAAACTTGTCTTAAATGTACACTACAATGAATAACAAGCCGTTTTCTCTGTCTGCTAAAATGTCATCATAATGTCATCATGGTAGCATGTGGCCACTGTAGCACTAAACATCCTAAGAAATATGCAGAGTTCCTCTGCTTCCTTTAATTGTGGATTGGAAGGCATGTACAAGTAGTACAGTAACAATCAAGAGTGACAAGCTCAAATTAACATGGTTGTTAGCATTCATTGTATATCCGTCAGCCACAGTAGTGATACCAGCTACAGGTTCTAATGTTGGTGTCTGGTTGCTGTATGTTTCACCATTCTCCTCTTTTCACACTGCAATATTGTGATGTTGGTTAGTTTTTTATCTCAGGTGAACAGAAAACATTTGTGTTGTTTAGAATGCATGCTTTTGAAAAAAAAAATTCCATTTAGGTTGTGATTTCAGCATCACAACTTCCTGGTGGGGCTTTATTTATGTCAAATGCAATATTAACAAACCTGCATATTATGGTGTAATTGCTCTGCACTATATAAAAGGACAAGCTCACTATAGCATAGACTTAAAACCTCATTGCTTCAATGTTGAAGCTACTTTGATCTCTTACACACAGATGTCATACATTGGCCTTTGCTCTGTGTTCAGCCAAATGTAGTTCAGTTATTTTCTTAATCACATCAGGGATGTAGAGTATTTTGAAAACTGCCCTCAACTGATTTAGCTAATTATGTTTTGAACATTATCTGATCTTCCCTCTGTGATGAATTTATCATAAAGTGCTTATGTTGACAATAAACCACAATACCATGATGTGGGCATGATGTGAAAATTAAGACTCACACATTCTTTATTTTATAAGTGGACTGTGTCTCCTATTACTTTGATTCCTCACAACATATTTTGCCTTTTACAAGTTCGGGGAAAAAGATTTTTGTTGTTATTGACAATACAATTCATTTAAATTGTTTGTCTAAAAATACTGCATAATTGGGATAAGTAAAAGTGAGGAAAGGAGTGAGAAGTGACACATAGCAAACATAGTTTTGGTGACTCTCCCCTTTTATTTAAAGTAGCAAAGTTATTCTATTGGAGAACAGGGATCATTTCTCCATCATATATCTTGTGAGAAAGTGCTGTTTCGCAAGGTGAGGCAGAAAACTGTACACTATAGGAAAAGGAGAGAAAGCTTCTTAAAAAGAATTACAAGAGAAATGCAAAGGTATCATGCAAAGTAAACACTACTTCACGTTGAACATTTTAAAATGCATGCAAAAGAGACAAAACACAGGCCTCATGATGAATTGAAGAACCGAAACAGTCAAATGTCCAACAATGAATTTCATCACATTCTAAAAGAATAAGAAATTAAAAAGCCATGTTCTACCTCTGAACAGGACTAATCAGACCAGTTGGATCCATTCCCAGTCAGCCCGACAGCCACCAACACAATTAAAAGGCACGCACAGCATCACAGCAAATATGGACACACAATAAGCCAAACTTCCAAGAGCGAAAAACGGTACTTGCGATAAAGCTGGGGAAAACTGACGAACGACAGAGACCAGCGAAGCAGCCGGTAAGATAATATAAATACAGGATAGTGGTGGTAGATTAAGTTAATTCAATTATATAAACAAAAAATGTATATATATGATATGTGTATATATATATATATATATAGGAAGACTTAATCATGGCAGTATGACAACCAAGCCAGTTAAACTGAAGGGATCTCAATCTATTCATTTAGGAAGCACATGTGAGGTGAATCGGTTTCACCTGTTTTGGTGAAAATAAAAGTGACAACAGACGAAATTGAGAGGCGAAAGCATGACAACACCCAAACATGGAATGGTTCTACAGGTCGTGGCCACAATCCATTTCTCTCTACTTAAGTATCCAGACTGACTTTTTTCTAGTTCCGTGTTCTGCTGGTGTCTTTGTAACTACTTGTAACGTGAGGCAGTACCTGCAGCCAATAGACGCTGCACAGTTGGTCCAGATCCTCCAGTATGACAGTTTGCTGTGTCTCCCAGCAAAGTCTCAAGAGCATGGAGGAGATGCCAGGTGACGGGCCGTAACACGAGGAGAGCTGGACAGGTAACCTAGCAATAACCCAGCGGCCTGACTGGTATCTGCTCCTCAGTGTGAGGAGGAAAAGGAGAAGAACTGACGGATTGAAGTACCTGTTGGCTACTAGGATGGCACACCATAGTCACAATACACACTCAAACACACTCATGGGTCACACAGATTGACATGTGAGTTCCGTTTTTTTCTTAGATTTCTGATGAAAGTTAAAATCCAGCGCTTAATGGTTTTATGATTTTGATTTCAATTGATCATGCTTGCATCATTTTGTTATTCAAATTACACAATGTATATCAATAAAGATTTTCAACTTGAAGGTTTCTTTCATCGAGATCCGGACTGTGATTTAAGTGTTTTTTGAGCAGTGTGTATATATATTATTATTGTTTATTATAAAAAATATAAAAATGCTAATGCTACATTAATAACACTATAAATACATTCCCTGATAAATTAAACCAGTTCATGTTCATAAATATCACTTAATATTTTGCTTTGATTAAAATAAAAATGAAAGTGAAATAATGGACAGGTTTGAGGATGGTACAATACTATTTATTTTGTGGAACATTTTGAGTTATGTGCATTATCCGACTGTTTTTACTTTTAATTATGTCAAACATTTTGTGTTTCATTTAGTTTTTAATTGAGTGGATTAGAATTTTAATACTGAGTTGTTGATCAGCTCTTCTATAGAGGGGAAGCACGAAAAACATGAACGACAAACAGCAAAGACCCGATAAAACCTTTCAGGGCATACAGCTACCGAAAGAGCATTTGGTTTCCACATCCCTTAATGGATTTAAATCCTTTTCAACAGAGCCATGTTGTTTCAAGCCTGTCTCATTTAATACTGAGGGGAATGTGATTGAATTCTATCTTCCTTACAGAGATGGTTTGGACAGAATAAAGATCTGCAGTGCTCGAGGTTATAGCAGCGGTGAGTGATGCACCATAATGGTACTTAAAAGAGAAACTTGCATCATTAATCATCCTCCCTTACATACCGTTGATGCGTAAGACAAGGAAATCCATGTCTATTTGAGCAAAAACAATAAATATGAATAAGCCCCTAAAGAACAGAATGGATACTCTTTAAGGGCGCATTTTGCAATCATCACTCAACTGACCAAATTGAGCCAATTGTTTCCACAATAATATTATGCCAATTACAGACATGTCTGCTCGGCCCCATTCCCTATATTGCCATGTGGCTTATTTAAGGTGTAGTATTTGAACAAGGTTTGGAGAGTCTATAATTTTCTGGCTTATACTTATGTAACCCGACCCAGGGACACTGCGTCGTGTTATAGTTATTGTTTGTGGATTTCGTGCGGAGGTAATGAAGTACTGGACACAGGGGTTCGGGATTGTGGTTCAGGCACTTTATTGGCTCCAACCACAGCTGCTGGTACAGCTAGTTCGACCTTATGAGGGAGCAACAGAGATTCTACATTGTAGTGCCAAAAAATAAATAAATAAATGAAAATAAAGTGCCAAATAAACAATGAGAATAACCAATGACATCTTTAAATTAAAGACATTCTGTGCCCCACTCAGAGAACCGCCACCTTATCGTGGTGAAGGGGTTTGAGTACCCTAGTGATCTTAAAGAGTCAGGAAATGGGCAGGAAAGATCACAGCAGACCCATCACACCCTGGATATAACCTGTTTGAACTTCTCCCCTCTGGTAGGCGCTACAGATCACTGTTCGCCAAAACTATCGGACACAAGAAAAGTTTCTACCTACGGCCATCAACCTGACGAACAATCCAACCAGTGTCAGTGTTGTACAATAACCTGGTTCACCCCATTACACAATAACTACCTCCAACTGTCATTACTCTGACATCTTTGAACTGTCATATATATTTATATATACATATTAATAAATATATATTTAAATGTATATAGCCTGTACACAAGAAAACTCCATTTGTTTATAGCTTGTATGTTTCTTTATTGCCTTGTCCATTTAATTCAAAATTATTTATATGACGTTCGTACTGTGAGAGCTCACTTAACCGGAGTCAAATTCCTTGTATGCATATACATGGCCAATAAAGCTGATTATGATTCTCATTCTGATCCTAGGAGCTGTGTTTTCGGGGGAAATTTGCCCCTGGTAGGCTCTTTCATGGCAAAGAGGTCCTAAGTGAAGGGCCAAACAAAGAGCGGTCAAGATCCCTGATGAGCAGGAAAAAAAAAGGACTCGAGTACCCTGCCCAGAGGGTTACCGTGGCCCCAACCTGGAGCGAGGAGTGGGGCAGGGGCCCTCGAACAAGCATCTGTTGGCCTGGCCTTCAACCATGGGGCCCAGTTGTGTTCAGCCGGAGCAGGGTCATGGGTCAATCCTCCCGTGGGCCCACCACCCATGGATGAATCTGCAGTGGTCCGGTGCATTGTGGATTGGGCAGTAGGAAAAGGCAGGGGCCTTGGTGGTCTGATCCCGGGCTACGAAAGCTGAGGGTGGGGACATAGAATGTCTTACTGTTTAGTTTACTGTTAGTCTACTAATTATGTAATAATTACAGTGTAATTATTATATATTTTAAATATGACTCAAAACAGTTCTCTGATTATTAAAATTGTTGGCAATTGGATTAACAATTCAGGATTTTTGCGGGCGGTTTATAAACTATACTCACGGATTTCCTAACAAAGGGTACAGATTTACAGATAGATATTTTTCTCAACCGACACTAGGGGGGGCTCCATAGCTTCTTTAAATTGACTTTACTTTCAAAAAAATCCTTAGTTTAGTTGAGTGAGGGTTGAGCTTTGCCTTTACCAAGCCAAAGCAAACCATTGTGGAGTAAGAGGTAATGTTGTTATCTCCATTTATTTTTCCACAAACCATTCCCAACCCCTATCCAGTTTAGACAACACTGCAGTTAATGAGATGATGAAAAGCATCTCAGTCATGAGACACAAGGGACTGAAGCCAGAAATGTGATAGTGAGTCTGTATAAAGTCTTTGGGACTTGATACTTCAGTGATATTGTGATGGGAGGTTATGTGACCGTAGCCGATGCAAAATAAATAAATAGCCATAACATTATAACCACTGAGAGATGAAGGTGATTATCTCATTACAATGGCACAAATCAAAAAGTTGGATATATTAAGCAGCAAGTGAACATTTTTTCCTCAATGATGATGTGTTAGAGCTATAAAGAAGTGGCTAAGCTGAAGGATCAGAATGACTTTGACAAAGGTCACATTTTGGTGGTTGGTTATCTGGCTCTGAGCATCTCCAGAACAGCAGGTCTTGTCAGATGTTCTTGTTCTGTTGCGATTAATACGTACCAAAGTGGTCTAACGAAGGACATCTGCTGAACCAGCTAAAGGGTCATTGGCATCCAAAGCTCATTGACATGTTTTGGGACATTGGGAGCGAAGGCTAGTCTATTTTTTCTAATCCCATAGAAGAACAACTCTAGCTAAAATAGGATAGGCGTTCATCTTCATTGACCCAGTCAAACAAAAGACAAGGTCAGCATTTGACGCAGACAGAAATATTTGCTTTTTGGAGCCATTTAGTAGAGATGCACCGGTCGCAATTTCCTAAGCCAATGACCGATGGCCGATTTTTTAAAGTCCGACCAGCCCATACCATTTTTGGGCGATTCCGGAAAAAAAATCATAATGAGTAATGTATTGTAAGTGCTCTTATTTTGAGGAATTACATTGGAAGAAACATGGCTGTTTGGCATTGTGCTATGTGCATGTATTCTGACCTGTAGAAATTATGTATAAAAATGTAACCCCCGTTCATCTAATTTCATCAAATTGGCCTCCCGACGCCGATCGATCGATCGGTTCATCTCTACCATTCTACCCTTTCAATAGATTTTAACACGAGAGGTTGACAGAAGCTGCTGGTTTACCCTCAAAACCTCAGAATTGGTAAATTGTGTGAAAAGTTTGGTGAAAGCCCTCGCCGGCTGAGTAGAATCGCCTCGTGCTTTCTCTTGTTCACTTTAGGTTCTGCAAACTGCCCCATATAGGACTCTTGGAACCTGCATGCTTTGAATAATGGTGAAACTTAAGGTTGTATTATTTTGTAATAGCGATTGTTTCACTGAAAATGAGCCATATATGTTTAGATATACTAGTAGCTGCCAGGATGAATGTATTCTTAACAGTTCATTACCCATGAAAAGTGTTGCTTTCCAAATCAACTTTACAATCTTAAAAACTTCCTAACAAGTAATTCAAAAGATTGTCTTCCAACTTTTTCTTCCAAGTGTTTCCCAACTATCAGTCATAATATTACCCAAGTTTTTTGATATTTTATACCGTTGAGACCCAAATTTTGTAATTACATTTCCTACAATTACAGAACATTTCCAAGTTAAATATTGAGTTATGAGTTTGGATTTCCAAACATTTTAGGGTGTTTTAACCGATCACCGTAAAATGTAGAAAATCAATAGTAAAAAATTTAACTTTTAAAGAAGGTAAAAAGTTGTCATATCTGCACATTGTCGATCTCAGCAATGAGTTGACCATTCTCTATCCTAGGTTAAGCTCTTGCAAAATGATTGAGAGTGGATATGATATTGTCTTACCTCTACCTTCGGAACTGCCATTTACTTTACTTTGCTATCTTGTTAAGAACAAAGAAGGACACACTATCTGACATAGGTTGGGTACACTCTTTCATAGAGTTATAAGGCTTATGTTTAAATTTTATGACCCAACTAACTTTACTGTTATTCAGAAATGTCTTGGTGTTGTCCAATACTAGGAAGTCTAGGACTGCCACTTATTTTAAGACAAATTTTGCTTCCATTTTCCCATTTAAATGGAGGTTTTCATGAGATTTGGTCAGTGAGATTGTAATCTATCACAGTCTGACACCAATGGCTATAGAAGTACTTAAAACTGTTTGTATTACTTAAACTGGATCTTTTCTTGTAGATTTTTATTCCTTGCCATAAACTCACTGATGCAACACCCTGGCTGTCCCCGAGGTTTCATACTCTACTCTATACTCACATGTCTCTATACTCTATATACACATGAGACTGACATTACTTGTTGCTCAGGGAGAGAATTGAAAGAAAAAAAGTGATGAGAGTAGGTCAGGTTTGTCAGACATTTGAAACAACTTTAACCTGTATAGATGTTTGGACCAATATAGCCTTTGGGACGCCACTTGTCAGGTGCTTTGCAAGGTGTAGAGTATACTTTGAAATGACACAGTGCTCATCCATCCAGGCGTAAGCCCACATCAATTTCAGTTTACAATGCATCTTGGAACTGCAGGGTAGGATTTGGAAAACCCTTGCTCTAGCATTATTTGGTGCTCATATGATAAATTGCTTTTTCGGCTCAGGATATTTAGAAGCCAGCTGTGAAGGTACAAAACTGCACCCCGTGGAAAACACAACAGCACTAGGAAAAAGATCCTGCATTATTGTGCTACCTCTTATGTCCACGTAAGGAAATCCCAGTATTGATTGTTTATGAAAACATCACCTATTCTGTTACAAAGGTGGACAAAGAGAGTTATGAATGACCCAAAATAAAACAACCTTTAATTTGTGACTTTGCATTATTGAAAAGAATGACGGGAGACTCCGAAATGGACGAAAATCATCTTAGTAAACCGTTAAAGAACAAATAAACAAAAACAAGGCTTCTATATTTTTTTGAGATTGAGGACAGATTGAGGAATACATTTTTTTTATGAACTTACAAAGGTCACGGTGGCTCAGTTGGTAGAGTGGTTGTCCACTTATCTGAAGATCAATGGTTCAATCCCTGGCCACCTCACATCTTTATGAGGTCTCAGCCCCCATTGAAAATGTGACGTAAATTGCAAAACTGTTCAACATCCCAATTTGGTCACTAATATCACTGGATTATAATCATACATTAGCCCGGTCATAAGGTGGTATTCCTTCTAGTGCCCGGATAAATGGGGAGGGTTGTGTCAAGAAGGGCGTCTGGCGTTAATCCCATGTCAAATAAATATGTGACACTAAATTGATTTCCCAACCCGATTGGTCGGGCTGGGAAATACCATCATTGGCATTGTTAGCCAAAAGTTTACCAGCCTGTTGATGGAAACAGATAATCTGTGGTGACCACAAAGAAAAAGAAAAATATAATAAAAAATTAATACTTTCCCCCACTTTTAACCCACCACAATAAGTTTTTACAGATACTAAGAGACTAGAGCTAATATCTCAAATAAAAAAAAAAATGAAACATGACTTTTAGAAACAACCCCTCTCAAATTGGCAAACCAGAATTCAATTATAGCTAAATTTGTCAACATCACAAGCAATTTATCTATTTTTGCTGTCTTTTGTAGAGTATAATATAAACGGACCAGAGAGAGGAACCACAAATAAAAAAATACACCTAATTTAGTTAATGGAATCTGAAGCAAAAGCCTCATAATGACCACAACTTTCCAAAGTTCAAAAATCAATTATGGCAAAGCAGATAAGGAGAAGAAATATGCAAAACATTTTTTCAGTTTTTGAAATGCACGAGGTTGAAGTACAGAGGCAAAGCTCTCTGTACTTTTATTCCTAAGCGATAACACATTTTAGACAATAATTAAATTGAGCTGACGCTCCAAGCCGTGCACTTGGACAATATGCAAACTGGTAAGAGATAACAATGTCATCAAAGGAAAATACAAATATCTCCTATGTCATGAGCTGCAATATTTTTACTCATTGGGCTTGCTCCCAATCTCCTGTCCCTATCCTCTCGACTTTTTAGTATAGATAGTATATATATACTATATATATAGTATAGTATAGACTATCATATAATGGATTGTATAGAGTTGGAGTGTGTGGTAGTTGGAGTGTCTGGTAGCTAGCTGCTGTTGTTGATGATCACAAAAACCTTCTCATGTACCTTGAAACAAACAATGTTGGTAAAGACAAACTGATGAACTCATAGTGCTCTCTAACTTGGTAAAATCTGATCTAGCTCCCCCAGAAGTCACTCCTCATCCCCACAAGATGACATTTCGTTTCAAATCACTGAAATATTTGGTTCTTATATCGATTGATTTATTGCTCTACACGAAATAGAGCAATATATTGTTTGTTATCCCTAAGAGTGTCTTAAAATGCTCAGCGCTACTGTATGTCTGATCGAAAGCAAATTGGCCATTTGCTTGTCAGCTAGGCACTATCTACTTTTTCAAAATGTACGATAAACTATCTGTGCAATTTCCTGCTGTGACCAGGCCTTTACACTGACTGACTGTCCCGCCTCAAGAAAGACATCCACCTCCATCATGTTGTTCCATATTGGCTAAACAGGAAACTCAGTGGACCCTCTACTTTGCTGTGGGAATAATGTGATTATTTTTCTTTCTTTACTGTAGAATATTGGGAAATGTAGGCATTCTGTGCAGATATATATAATATATATATATACACATCTGGGCATGCTCCTGATGAGATAGAGGAAGGTGTCCTGGGGTATCTCCTCCCAGACCTGGATCAGGGCTCCTGGACAGTCTGTGGTTAGTGGTGGTGGCGTCTGATGCAGCGATACATAATGTCTAAGAGGTTCTCAGGTGGATTCAGGTTTGGGGAACATGAGGACCGGACAATGGCATCAATACCTTCATCCTCCAGGAACTGCCTGCAGACTCTGACCACTTGAGGTCGAACATTGTCCTTGACCAGGTGGAACCCAGGGTCCACGGGGCCAGTCATAGGTCTGAATTTCATCCTAGTATCTGGCAGCATTCAGGGAACCGTTGCCTAGCCCCTGGAGGTCTGTGAGACCATCCAAATCTGTCTGAGATCTGTCTCTCCAGACCATCACTTACCCACCACCTAACCGGTCCGGCTGGATGATTTTGCAGCAGCATTACATTATCCACAACATCTTCACACTCTGTCTTGCCTGCCATATGACCTCAGTTTGAACTTGCTCTCATCTTTAAAGAGAACGGGAACCAATGGAGAACCTGCCAATTCTGCTGTTCTCTGGTGAACACTAATTGAGCTCCACGTTGCTGGGCTGGGAGCACAGGTCCCAGTAGAGGACTCAAACTGAGGAGCAGATACCACTTTGGCTGCTGGGTTGTTGTCCTTCTAGGAACCTGTCCAGCTTTCCTCGTGTAATGGCCGTCTCCTTTCATCTCCTCCATGCTCTTGAGACTGCGCTGGGAGACACAGAAAACGTCTTACAACTGCAAGCATTGATAAGCAATCCTGGGGGAACTGGACTACCTGTGCAGCGTCAGTGGCCTTCAGGTACTGTTTCATGTTACAAGTAGTGACAAAGACACAGCAGAACACAAAACTAGAGAAGAGTCAGTCAGGAAAGATGATTAGAGAGAAATGGATTGTCGCCACCTCCTGCAAAACAACTCCTTCGTCATAATTTTGCCTCTCCAGTTCACCTGTTGTCACTTTCATTTGCACCAAATAGGTGAAACTGATTCAAAAGAGTTGTGCTTCCTAAATGGAAGTTTAATTGACTGGGTGTCATACCTCGATGATTAAAAGTTCCCTTAATTTTTTGAGCTGTGTGTATATAATACACACAATAATATATATATATATATATATATATATATATATATATATATATATATATATATATATATATATTTAGTGTATGTATGTACACACACAAACATGATTTGCATATGTATTTTGAATTAAAAACTACCGTTATCGACTTCACCCTTATTCTTCGATGTCAGAATAAGGTCTAGTAGCCAGCATATCACAAAACAACCAATCAGAAGATGAGAGACCCACAGCTTTTTTGACAATGCAGTTGACTGATGGCATCCATGAAGAATGGTAATGTGATGCTTTGATCCCTGCAAAGGGAGGTCGAGCAAACGGATGAAGAGTTGTCCCTGTTAGACCTGTAATTGTTGCCACATTAGGAACAACCTGCCTCAAACTTGTCCTGGCTGTCATCTCTCATTCTAATCCAGCGCGACTCCCTACAACCGGAACCAGCTCTGGGACACAGCTGCAGGCTGTCCACAGGACACTGGTAGGGTTTACAAACTATTCAGGGGATGTGGGGGAAAACAAGAAGCACCAGCTGAATTATCAAAGTTGCATGTTGGTGATGGCGATTACTCAACTGATGTCTTTGGGATGTCCTTCTTTTTGCTTTGTATTCTGCTTTCATCTGTGCTTCAGCTCAGTCAGTCGTAGTCCCACCTAACCTTATTACCCCATGCTTTACCCATACCTGGAGCACAAGTCATATTATGCAATGTATCATCGTACTTTGTACATCGTAATGTACTTTGTCTATCATATCTTCAAAGAGTGCCATCTGAAAAGCTTTGAAAAATAATAAAAGCTCATATTAAATGCTTCAACAAATATCCTTATATAAAACCCGATTAAATCTTCTTGTTCGCTGTGCAGCTCAAAGCCAAAAGGGGTCAAAGATGGGAATGCTTTTCTTCGAATTTTCAAATACTTATTTTTTTCCTCACTCACCATCATTGACAGGCGGACAAATAACCTCTGTATCAGGCAGAATGACTCTGTTTCTTTTGCCTCATATTCCTGACCGTCTGATGCATTTCCACCCTTTGGATCACCCCGCTGCTTTGACAGCCTGCCCACAAACTTTAAAAAAAACATTTATATTTTGTAGCATCAGATTTATTAGATTGAAAATAGTGCTCATCAGTCAGGCATGATGGGGGTCAAGGGCTCTGATTGTGGCAATATTGAAAAAAAAACACTTTTGAATAGTCGAACCTGAGCACTTCTGTAATGAATTATGAGACCCATATCAAACCTAAAAAGCGTTTTCAGCTACTCAGTGCATTCTCCCGGTGCAACAATTTCTTTGATACTTTTCAGTTTGGACAATTGTATCGTTAGTGTTACAAATCAGGGCTGAGCAGGTTCAAGGACCCACTTGCACACACACACTGGATACAGGTCTGGCAAAAGTCCAATATTCAAAATGCAATGGCCATTAACAGAAAGGGGTCAAAACCATAACAGCAATGTGATATAGCAAGCAATACGAAAAAGGCCAAAGGCAAGAGCAAAATCCGACAAAATGAACAAAATCCGAAACTAGCGGAACCCACCAAAAACATTAGGTGAATGGTCTATGGCAGGGACGTGCAATGTAAGACTTCAGCAACGAACTGTAAGGAAAGGTGAGTGCAGACTGCGCTAACGAGCCAATGAGACACAGCTGGAGGGAGAACACAGGTGAACATGATTGAAAATCACAAAGGAGGAGAGGAAAAGGAAGACAGGAAAAGACAGGGAAAAGAGTGGGAGAAGGAGCATGAGTAAAAAAACACAAAAACTACACACAGGTGACCTGCAAATCAATGTCCAGACATTGGTGTAGTTATTTACAAAAATATAAACTTGAACAGCCACATATTTCAAAGGACTATTAGAAAATCAGTCCACCACAATCTCCAAAACATAACAAGAATAAAATGAGCTCAATTCAAGCTAGAAACAGAAAACTCATGTTTTATTATTATGACGCTGTCAGGATAACAAATCAACAAAACACTTTCGGAGTGCTGCAGCTACAATCCTGACTAACATCAGGAATGTGGAACACCTGTCATCAAATCACAGCACAGCTGGCTTCCTCCAAGTCAAACGATCAATTTTAAAATTGCAAGGTCGGTCTAGAAAGCACTAAATCACCTAGGCCCTAATTAAATCTGAGATCTTCTCGTTTTTTATGAAGTTTCTAGACCCCTCAGGTCTTCAGGGACGGGCCTCCTCAGTGTCACCAGAATCAGAACTGAGGAAGCAGAGGCAGCTGTTAGTTTTTATGTTTTCCACCTTTGGAGGGAGTTTCCTGAATACCTGAGGTCTGCAAACACTCAGATCAAATCACGCCTTACGACATTCTCATTTAAATTCTAATCTTAAAATCATGTCATTCACCTTTTTTTTATCCTCATGTCTTTCATGTCCTCCTTTTGGCCTCGGTTTACCTCCTTTTATTGTCTTTTAAAGGTTTAATTAAGTTTGCATGTCATGTTTAATGGATGGAGATTGGAGATGAAACTTAGAAGTGATGCCCTCAAACTGGCATTTTTCTGTTTTCGGTTAATTGTTTCTTGGATGACTTTGTATTTTATTGCCACTTGTTTGTCACGGTTCTGATACAAACAGAACCTGGGTTACTTCAATTCTTGTTAACCCAGGTTTTTTTCGCTACTGTTTTGACTTGTGATTTTCACTGTTTCCTTTCTTACTTTGAAAGAATACTTCTCTTGTTTTACACTTCCTGTCACTGTTTTTTTTCTCGTGATTTATTTTGTTCCCTCCGTTTAGTATTCTGTGTTTTCACTTTGTAATACCAAACTCTCCCTTTCTATTCCTGTCTCTTGTTGTTACTGCGTCACACCGCTGTCTTCCCTCCTCATATTGTCTGTTCTGTCCTCACTGTCCACCTGTTTCATGTTCATCTCGTTGCTATGATTGTTTTAACCTCCATCTCATGGTGTCCTGCTTATGTCAGTATTGAAATGGATGTGCTTGCCTCTTCCGTAACCAGTTTGTTGCTGAGCTTTGTGTTACAAGTTCCACCCTCTCTCCTTGTGTCTTAAGTTTCCATTGAGACTTTTTCTGGTTTATTCAGATTTTATCTTTGGTGCTTTGGCTGGTTGTTTGCATCTTTGCCCTTTTCCTTGGATTTTGTTTGCCCATGTCAGACTGCTCTCTTCTCTTTGTATTGAACTATTGATTATTAATCATGGAGCTGCTTCTGTGAGTTGCTCCTCCTCACTCAGTTGTGGCACGAACAACAGAGTTTATTGTCAGCTCTTTAATGTGTGATTGACTTGAACAAAATTGTTATTGAAGTCAATTTGTAACCTGTTAATTGTTTGCCCCCTGATCGGACTCCAGTTCTTGTCTCTTATCGGGGCTCTGTCAATTTTACGAATGCAGCAGGGGAACGCCTACATTTGAGTAAAAACACATTTCTCCCTCTGTTTGAAAAAGATATTGCTACTTCAAATTGAAACCCAAATGAAATACTCTGGTGAGCATGGAATTTCAAATTAGTATCACTTGAAAATAAGAGTTAGGCATGTATGAAAACAACATTTTTTCTTTCTTTCTTTATTTTTGCAACAATCCCTCAGCGGTCACGGACACAGCAAGTCTGTGGACCAACTAAACAGTTTGCTGTTCAACACTAATGGTTTCAATCATTGGGTGCAGCTGAAAACATCCCCCTCTGTGAAGAGTATTGGGTAAGTGGATGCATTGTTGATTACCTGTAACCACTCATGATATAAAGGCACAGCTGTTTACTCTGTGCTCGGCCAACGGACACATTTTTCTGTCCCCAGGAAAAAAAGAGATGGGTGGGCAAAAGGAATATAAATTTTCTAAGATTAGAGAGCATCACATACGTCACATCAAATTGTATTTTAGATTATTCGGAAAGTGTCTTATTTGTGCAATGATTTGTGCGAAAGATGGTTAGTTAATTTGAAATTGCAACACTTCTAGTTTTAATGAGCATTGTCATTTATTTCCACAAAAGCATATATTTCATGTATGGCTCAGGATGAAATGTGGATCGGTTAAGCCCCCCCCTGAAACCAGAGGTTAAGAATTCATTCTGCCAGAAGAACGTATGAAAGTCTACTTCGGGGTTGTAGTTCTTTTAGAGGGATTCATTTTCCCCATGTAGTATTCAAACACGAGTAAACGTCATCTCTGGGGAGCTGATGTTTATCCTTGGATCTCAAATTCCAACCTACCCAAATAGGGCATGACTGACCTGGAAGAGCACAGATGCCTTCTTTATACCGCGGCTCCAATCCCTCAGGACGAGGCTAAAGCTGCTGAAGAAAGTATGTTATTTATTTATTTTTCATTTAGGGAGGTTTTTGAGATGCTGTTTGCATTTTAAAAACATGTCTGCTTTATCTGTTATACTGTATCCAATTCATTTTAATTGATTTCCTTTCAGTATTTTGCACCTTTAAATCAGTAGTTGGCTTTCTTTTTTAAATGGTAATGGGCTTGGCAGTAAGCCTCATGCATCTCCTTGTGTGTGTATGTGTAAGCATGTATACTGCGTGCATGCATTCAAAAAGAAAATAGAGAAAACGGGCCTTTTTTGTTACAATAGCCGTCTATAGCTCACCCTGCTGCTGATTTAACTTGCATGTCACTGCGGAGGGGGTGTGCAATGAACTCCTCTGTTATTGTCAATGGCTGTGTTTTATAGACTGAAATTTGTCACTGTACTCCAGTGCTTTGGGACAAACACAAAGATCCTCCCTCGGGGTAGAGAACAAAGGGGCAGGTGCAACTTCCTTCTCTCATTCACGTCTATATAAAACTGACACTGTGCCAGCCTCAAATATATGAGCTCTCATGCACTCCACAGGGTGCCGGCTTGTGTTTCATCAGTCTGTGCTTGATTGTGGAAACAAAGCTCTCCTGAATGCAGCAGTTGATAATGCAGTCATGATGCTAACAACTTTTCGCATTAGCAGGCCAGATGGCAGCATGTTTTCAGCAAATAGATGACTAAAACCCTAAAAGATGACTTATAAATATGAAATGAGGCAATTGAAAATAAATCTTGTTCAGGCAATCATGATAGTCATGAATATCAATATTTCAAGCCGAGTCTGAAATAAAACTGGACTAAACTAAATGTGTTTTAACTATCTTAAAAAGATAATTGTTTGAATTGAAATAATTGTATGTAATGCAATTCATCCGGAATAACAGGGGAAACAATTTAGCTTCGGTATGACGGAGCTCCTTCTACTGTTTATTTTTAAGTTTTGGTATTTTATTTAAAGGTTATTATAAGCCCAGTTTATGACCACCCACAGACTCAAGGCCTCTTCTTTAGCCAATACTGCTTTTGTTTGTTTTTATAGACAGGATTATTATTGAGCACAGAATGTTGACTGGCTGGATTTCTTGACCAATAAGATTTTACAGCAATAATTTTAGACTTTACATCTGTATCCATAAGATTATAACCACTGAGAGTTAAAATCAGGATAACATTGATTATCTTGTTATAATGGTCCCCGTCACTTGTGGAATATACTGTATATGGAAGTACTTTGTCCGTGAGGTTGATGTATCTGAGGCAGGAAAAATGGGCATATGTAAGGACATAAAGTTCCGAAAAAGGGCTAAATGGTTATGATAGATGACTGATTGAGAGCATCTCCGAAATTGAATGTCTTGTTGGGTGTTATAAGTCTGGAGTAATTATATCTCCGAGAAGTCGGAATTTGGAATAGCATATGTCCGTTTAAACGGGAGCTTATTATACCAAAAGTTCGCTATAGGTTTAGGTTCAAGAAGCAGTGACGTCACAGACCGGGGGCAGGATTTTTGTAGCAAACCAAAAGTTTTTGTCCCCCATATTTGAGAATAGGCTTATTAATTGAGTGAACGTCGAGTCCACCTGAAGAAACAAAACAAATGTATATTAACCGAGTACTTTTTAACATTCTCGCTTTGTTGTTCAACCATTCAGTAAAGAGTTATGTCATTTAAAACGACCTCGGTCCAAAAGGGGGACCAAAAGTTTTCTTTGTCAAGCTTCTATTTTAATACTTCTGCTGCTTCCAGTGTGAATTTGCTTATTTTCTCTACATTCAGGCTCCAGATTTCGATCTGGATTTAACATAAAGATAGAACGTTTACATTTAATATCAAAACGTAATTTTTAGATTTAACATTTGAAACTAAATTGGTAAAGTATTTCTCTTAAAGTAGGCATGTGTTAGTTTTACAAACTGCCCCCCATAAAGACCTACTTAATGTTAGACGAGTGGTTTTAATGTCGTGTGAGATCAATGTATCTTTGATAAGGCTGCATAAAAGTTGATGTGTTAATCTTTCTTGCCCAAGTTTAATCCCCAGTAATATCTCACATTTTTTATGATTCGGCCCTCATTAAGTGAGAATTCTATAATATGAGGCAGCAATGAGAGAAATAAACACAAATGTTTTTTATTTTAACCACCCACGACTTATTATGGTGAAGAGATCGTCTGGCATTGGGTTATTATTGTTGTGAGGAGACATCAGCTACACATCTACTTATGCACACATGCCAGCTGTCTTTCTTTGCCCCCGGCTGAGAGATGATTTCTGACTTTGCTAAGCCGACTCTAACTCTGTGCACCTTCATCCTGCTGGGTATGAACAGCTGAGGACTGTACACTGAATTGGGCATTGATATTTAGGATCATGTTTCCCATCACTCCAGATTGGAATAGCACACATTATGTAAAGCTCTGTTACGGGAGCAGCAGAGATCATTTCTAATATGGGCTATGACGGACAGCATTCAACTCTTCTATTTCAGGAGGGAGCTGCAGTGGATTTGAAATAATCCAAACAAATTATCTGCAGTTGTTTGGCTGCAATTTTGTTTAGCAGAAAAACAAAGAATGTCAATTTTTAACACATGTTTCAATAGAGGAATGCAAGTTTTAATCTAGAATTACATAAATTAAACTTGTTTTTACATTGGAATACAAAATAACCTCCAAAATAACCTATAATGAATATTGTATTACAGAAAATGAATGGAAACTAGATCAAACAAAGACCAGGTTTGACTTGACTTTTTCCAACAACACAGCTGGTGACCCCAGAAAATATCAACGAGTCATTTAACAGAAGCCTTGTGATTATGACTTGCAATCAATTATTGATGGCGTTCGGGGCTTGGCTTTGTCTGGGCATACTCACGTCTAAATACTAATGCTGGTCTGCCTGGTCAAAGGTGCTTGTGAGGAGTAGCTGTGTGACCTGCAGTGGGTGGTTGTTGTTTTGTTTGAGAAGCAGCAGGTGGCTTGCGTCTTTGGGTTTTTGTTTCTTGTGAACTTGAGCTTTTTTGGCATAGCAGCCAATTCCCAGCAGACATGGATGATCAGGTTCAGCTTGCTGTGTTCAGATCTGGTTGCATCACCAAGTGAAATGTGTGTTTAACTGTGACCAGCACTTCACAGCACATGTTGCAGGGCGCACAAGAAAAACACAGCTGGAGCTCTTTCATGCTGTTACAGAATTTACTGTGCTGCAAATATCTTAAGAAAGCAATACTACACTTATGAATGAAATAATATGACACCAAAATACTACCAGTAATTGATGTCTATTGTACTGGGATGTTGTATTTTTATTTGTAATATATCATGAATGCACTTAAAGGAGAATATGAACATGTGGGGAATCATCCACAATTCCTCTTAAGGTGTTTTCTTACACTCTCCTTTTTCACGCATAGTCGGTGGGAGCCTTAGCGCGCCGATGACGGACGAGCTCAGCTATGGTGTTATGAAGGATGACTAGCCTGCTCGATAGCAGTGTACGGCCCCGGGCTCCATGACAGAGTTCAAATTATTTCCAGGTTTTTTGCTTTTGCTTATCAGTAGATCCTGCCAATTGCAGCAGCAGCAGTTTGTCTTGACAGATGTATTTTTTCCCTTGACAAGCAGATCTACCCTCTCAATTACCACAGGGACGCATGTTACGAGCATGCCAGCAGACACCCCAAACAGCTGCTGGTAAAATACAAACATCTGCTCATTGAGGAGGTATTTTTGAAGTTTTGAAACTAGGGCAGGTAGTTTAATCATAGGTGTAGAAAGGAAACTTAATCTGCCCCAAACCCAAGCACACCTCCCATTCTAGATATTTCCCCCATGCAGTTGATAGTTCTCTGTAGAGGGCAGAGCGCTCCTCTTCTAAATGTATCTGTCTGCACTCATGAAAGGACAGCAGCATTGCAGTAACGCTTACTGTTGGTCTGCTACGACGACGTGGGTGGGTATGCTGAATGCTTATTCACCTCAGCCCAGCAATAATTTCCATAGCTACAGTGCCGGAAACACTTTTGTTCATCAAAGAATTAACATAACAATAATATTGTAAAATATGATTATGTCCCAGAAAAGTCGAGGATATTATCGGCGGCATCATCATCGCTGCATCCGCCGCAGATCCTTTGCATTAACGTGATAACTCAAATGCTATATCATGGACCTCTTTCAAATTGAATATACCTATAGACCTTAGTGTAAGGAAGAACTGTGTTGATTTTGGGAAAGGGTGGTTGTGTATTTCTGACACCAGGGGGGGTTTTATCCCTGAAAGTTTTCGAGCCATAATTTCTCAACCATTGATCCAATTTAGTCCAAATTTGGTGCGTATGATTTGACTCAAGAATAATGATTTCATATTTTACCCATATTTTCATCAAATAATAAATATTTAACTAATTTAATGTAGCATGTTTTATATAACTTCATATTTTATTTCAATCAGGGGGATTGCTTGTAAAACCCAGGGGATTGGGGACTTTTGGGGGATAAACCCTTGCTGTCTGGGGAAGACTGTATAGGCCTAAGTACGGTGGCCGACAAGGGCAAATGCTCTTCAACCATCAATTTGACAACAAACGTATGCTGTCAATTAAGAAAACATCGTCATCAATTTCACAACACATTCACAATGAAAAAGCAACAACACAACACATTAAGAAAAACTATCTGCAAAAGCCACAAGAGAATGGAAGTGTCTACGAAGGAAACTTAAAAGTGATACATCCCCTGACACACTTTTTATTGCTTCATTTAGTGAATAAAACAGATATAATACACAAACAAATCAGGATATTTTGATATGACGTAGTAGCTTCGCTTAACTTCTGGGTCATGCATTCATGTGACTTTGAATAAAAGTTTAACCAATAACGCGAAAACAGCAAATAAACTTAGTAATGAGCCAAAGATGCACTGAACCCAAAGGTACATAAAACCAGTTTTATTAGACTTGCTGAAGAAAACTCTTAACCACCATCCCACATGCTGACTTCAGTTGTCATCATGGCAACCTGTACACAGTCAGAATGTCACATACAAAACAGATGGTTTAGAGTTCTCAGCAAGTACAGCAACTCTTATTTACTGCAACGTTGTGTTCTATGGATGTTAGGCTCAGTATTAACTCTATTTTTTGTTTTTTCGCAACGTCGGTTAACGTTTTATTCCTAGTCACGTGACTGCATGACCCAGAAGTTAAGCAAAGCTACCAGGGCTAATTTTGTCGTGTTGTGGATTTTGCAGCATGTGTGTGTTGTGAAACTGATGAAGACATTTTATTTATTTGCTGCGCTTGGTGTTGTCAACTTCATGAAGATGTTTTCTTAATTTGCAGTATGCGCATGTTGGAAAATGTATGTTTTTCAATTTGACAGTGTATTTGCCTCTATCGGCCACCGTACCTTCGACTTTTTGGGCCATAATTTCTAAAAATGTTTCAATCCAAATTTGGTGCATATGAATTAACCCGAGTAGAGCAATGTTTTATATGACATGCTTTACTCTAATAAGTCATATTTGACCCACTAGTGGGAGCTTTTCAACAATAACATTGTTTTCTGGACATAACTTCCTGACCGTCTGCTTCATTCCAGATTTGGTGCATGTGAATTGACTCAATGAGAGATCTTTTCTTTCTTTTCTTTTTTTACAAAACAGTGGATCTGGGGCTCTTTGGGGATGTAGTCGGTTGGTATTATTATTGCGAGAGTATAAGGGCATCATTGACCTAAAAAAAGAAAGGAAAAGTATTATTACGAGAAATTTCACGCATTAGAGGTGAAATATCAGAGGAGTGTCTCCAGCATCAAAATGAGGAATGGGGAGCATCTTTTCAAGCTATTCTTTCACATTACCTTTAGGTGTGAAAAATAAAGAAATATTAAACCTTTTGGCAGATAATTTTAAATATCTGGACCCTGAAAGGGTTGCAAAAAAACCCAGACAAAACAAACAAAGAACCAGACGGAGCTTGAGGATAGTATCTTTTGGGGAGCAGGAGATGGCTGGTAGTAGTGTTCAACTGCAGGATCATGATTAGTTGCATGGGCATTTAGTATTTAATGGGATTTTGTCATGTCACAAAAAACAATGAGATTGGTTTAGATTTCTGATCCTGAAGGAGTAGAACTGCGGGGAATTGGCATTTCGGACAGCGACAGTGCTGGCTTAGGAATGAATGCCTGCATAATGTAGATGGAGGCATGTACCATTTACAGTGATCCCTGACTATGTCATAAGCACAGTGACCCCTTGGAGGTTGTGTGCGTGTCCTATCACCAGGCGAAAACTTTGGTTTTATTCTCAGAATATTATCATTTTCTTCTCATTCTATTATGATTTTTTTCTGAAAATCTGACTTTTTTTTAGTTTTCAACGTGGCTCTTATCATCCAACATAGGAAGGAACATGGGATTTTGAACACCGTGTTTCGATCAGAATGTTGGGCACTCTGTATTTACATTATTTGGTCCAGACCGTAATACCGCTATAGCTACTCTATTGGTTGCTATTAACTCTCATTTAGATATTCGCAATACCCCGAGGATGTATCTGAATGGTTATGGTGATCGTTGACTTTTCATGTAGCAGCCCCCGGCTTTCATTTATCAGCTTCAGATGAATTTGTTCTAAGTGCAAGTGTATTCATGGTTTGGATAGGATTGTCCCTTAATGGTTTTATGTTGCATAAGTTAGACATCAAACTAATGTAGGAGAAAACGATAAAAAAAAACTAAACAAAACCAAAGGCTAAACAAATTAGAATTTTGGAAAACTAATTGTACTGTTATGTAGTGCAGCCACAGAAGTGTGCAATGATTTTGGTGAGGTTTCACCTTTAAATATTGGCTTATAAAAAACAGTAGGATTTTCTTTTTTACAATTGCAGTAGGTAGACTGTTCCTGTTTACTTGACTGATCCTGAAGGAGGGCTGCATTCACAGATAAATGTTATTTGTTAAGCCGCTTGTTTTGATGAAAATGAGAGTGTAGCTCATTGCCTTACGAAGGTCCACTGGTGGGAGGTGACTATTGATCTGGGAAGTTCATACATGTGAATATCTATCCATCTTAATGTAAGTCAAGTGCAACTCTTATCGACCCTTAAGGTCAGCAACGATCACTTCCAGTGTATAGTACAACCCCCCGACCCTTTCTGCCTGACTATCAACTTGTGACTTTTTCTTGGGATTCGGCTTCTAATCTTTTAAATTAATTTGCACGTTGTTATTTTGCTTTCCAAAGGGTAATATTTTATATTTTCGATGCATTTCTTGGCCACCATACTTTGGCGAGTCTGATTTCTATTTTAACACAACCTCTTGGTTGTGATTTGAAGCGTGTAGTGCTTATTAGCAAATATCATGTAGCATTTTAGCACTCTAAACATGAAAAAAAGGAATTCCTGCTCACTGACTAACCTGGAGTTTTACAGTGACAAGCATAACTACATAAATGACTGCTGTCATTGTGGCGTGGGTATCCCTTTCCTAGGAACCGGGCAAAAAATAGACGTGCAAAGTCTTTGTTTTCCAGCACACTATTCTTAACAAAATATCAGCATATTATCGATAAAATTGTAAAGATGCTAACATTAACATTTAGCTTGAGAAAGCTCCCTACAGATTTTGAGGTTAAATTATTTTTATATTCATGTTCCATATTTATGTTATTCACTATATTTAATATATTAATGTTGAGATTACCTTACTGTATTTATTTAAGTAAATCCTTATTTTCATTTCAAGCCCATTTTATATAATTGTATATTGTACAGACAAACGAATATTCTCATAATAACAAGCAAAATTGTGTGTCTCTGTTAAATGACATAATCGTGTCTGTCTGCCACAGACTGTTCTACATTACCATTATTGAACTCGGATTGCAGGATCCTTAAGCGAGGGGTTTAGTAACTCACTTGTAACTGCTTGTTCACCACAAAAAAAACAACAAAAAAAGGTTACTTTAAGTGCTGAAAGTGTATCTTTGAACTGTCTACTTAAACTACAATAATGTTACTTTATCCGGTCGAGGCAGTTCTGCTGCTGCCTCCACAGCTCAATGGGATTATTCATCCTCAATTGGGTATGGGTTGGGGGGGACAACAAACACTGTCCTTGTTAACAGAACATGTAAATAAACAGACATACACCCACGCTGAACTAATCAGGAAAACAATTACACCCTCATCTAAAATGTTCCAGCGCGCTGCTGTGAGGATGACAAGTAATTTCCAACTCCTTCATTTTATGTCCCACAGCATCCAGATGAGAAGATTAATGATGCCTTTCATTGGGATTTACAAATGTTACCTATTAAATACATCGCCTCAACCTGTCATCTCAGACAACAGCACACGCTTTATTAAGCAGCTATTAATTCAATTCCTATTCCAGATCAATGCAGTGCATAATGATCTAGCTCCTCCCAGATGAGTGTAAATTCTATGGTGTGGAGACGTTGCAGTGAGAACAGGAGCTCTGCAGTGCTTTAAAACTTTGGACGGAGATTGCTTACATTAATTGTGGCCTTTAAAGTGGAAATAGAGATCTGTAGGTACCATAATATTTCTTTATTCCACTGTTTACTGCGATACATTGGCAGAGCGTCTCTTTCGCTCCTTGGGAGCCATCAAATCTGACTTCATAACATCATATTTAATTGAACAGTGCAACAATTCAGCTCATCATATTGTCACTGCCATCAAAAATAAAAATCAGAGTAGGTATCAGAAGCAAAAGGAAACAAGGGCATGCAAAATCAATTTCTGCATTATGACGAGGTCATGAATTTCAGCGTATAAGAAATTTGTCATGCGGTGAGGAAATGGTACATTGTGGTGATAAAGAGAGAAGGAATGATGATCGTGCGTTTTGACTGGAGGCTGCCGAGACAGGAGAGACCCTGACGAGAATGAAGGCAATGTTACTTCTTTGCCCTCCTCCAAGCAGGGCAATGAAAAATCCATCTGCATTGCAGCACATCGCAGTTTGGTCACTCACTTTGGAGCTGTGCAGTTTTCTCTTAAGACGATGTGCAGAGAAACTACTACTGGCATGTGGAGAGAGATATTTTATTTCTAAATAGGTTTTATTCTGTTTGCACTAAAACTGTAGTAGTATAATAATATTATTGTAATATATTCTCACATTCCCATATAGTTATATATATGTTTGTGTGTATATATATATATATATATATATATATATATATATATATATATATATATATATATATATATATATATATATATTTATATATATATATATATATATATTTATATATATATTTATATATATATATTTATATATATATTTTTATATATATATTTATATATATATATATATATATATATATATATATATTTATATATATATATATATATATATATATATATATATATATATTTATATATACATATATATATATAATCAAATTTTATTCTGAACTCCATTCGCACCTTAAATCTAGTGCCTGTTTATGGGAATAAAATTCTTATCACTCTAATGCTCCACATCTAAAATCTCGCTTAATGCATCCAATCCTAATGGGCATGAAATATAGGCAGTGAGTGAATATTTTATATTCAAATTTTGAAGTGTAAGGATCAGAGCAATTTTGACAAGGGTTGTTAGGTTTCCGGTCAGCTGTGATTAGAAGCTACCAAAAATAGTCTAATGACGGACACCTGTTGAACAGAGTCAGGGTACCCAAGGCTCATTATTGTGCATGGGGAATGAAGACTAGCCCAAGTCGTCTGATCCAACAGATAAGTTGCCGTAGCTCAAATTGCTTAAAGGTTAGTGCTGGTTTCAAGTGCAAGATTTCTGAGCACATAGTACACGCAACTTGCTATATATGGGGCTGTATCGCCACAGACGAGTGAGAGTGCCCAGGTTAACCCCTGTTCACTGCTGAAAGCGCTTACACTGGGCATTACCATCCGTCAGCATTAGAATGAATAGAACTTAAACGATTTGTTGCAAATATGCGTTGTGCCAGGACCACAGTGCTCCTTCAAAGGTCTTTTGGAGTCCAAACGTTGAGGGGTCAGATGGGCAAATGGGGGACCAAAATAATACCAGGCAGACTTTTAACGGTTATGGCTGAAGAGTGGAGTTATCTTTGATATAAAAGATCATACTAAATCATACATCAAACATCATTATAATGTGGGCTTCACTTCATGAAGTACCTGTTATTGTCTTCTTTAATCACACCTGAAAAATAAAGATAGTTATTTTGGAAATGTTTATATTGAATTTCTTTTCACTGTAATCTGTCATGGTGTCTGGGACCAGATGTTGTTCTTGTTAACAGTCAAGATCTTGATTGCACCCTTCATGTTTGTCAGATTGAATTCGCCAGCATGACTTCAGAGCAGAGTTCAGTGGCATCTGGACCAGCAGCTGCATGGTTATAATTGCTCCCCCAATTAATCAGCAAAGACAAGACATTATGCTTGTACTTTCAGAGGGCAGGGGGAAAGGGAAAGTCTTTATTGTCCAGGCTGTGATCCATTACAATTATAATCTACTGTACTGCCTGAATACATTTAGCTTCACCCAGAGAAATGAGTTACATTAAATTTGCTCCAGTCCACCAAGTACAATGTACAACCATTACTCTGTTTGACAAATCCTGTAAATTTGTTTGAATACGTCTTGTAGACTTTTAAGTATGAGCGAAACCCAAAGGAAAGAGGATTGATATAGATCCTTCAATCCCTAAATCATGCTGCCATGACAATTAAATTTAGAAAATATGTTATAAGTATATTATTGGTGAAGAGTAGCACTCTTCAGAAAGTGCAAAATAAAATTGTTTTATTAATATTAAACATGATTAGCAACCTTGCAAAATGATACCTGAGTGGAAAGTAAAAGATAATTATCCTATAAGACATATGAAAAAGCTGTCTACGGTGTAAACCACTACTTACTCTTAGTTTTTAATTAGTATTCTGATCAACACTGAAAAGAGAAGTCAGACTCTGGTTTTAATTAACTTATGCAAATGAAATTATGTTTCATGTTCACAGTTTAGAGCAAAGCAGAGCCAGACAGAATAAATTAAGCCACTTCCTGTGTAAGCTGTATGTGTAGTTTAGAATAACGCTATGTACTAACTGGCTATTCAAATTCAGTTTACATTTTATTGCCAGTACTCCCCAAATGTTGTTTTGGATCTAATTCACCAGGCTGCGCCGCAGTTATAACAGATGGTAATCTACATTTTTATGATAGAGGAGATAATTACAGAGAACCTTTCCCCCATTTCCATGCCTGAATTGTAATAACCACTCAGGGATGTATCTTCTCAGATCAATAATAAATATCAACTGACCAGACCACCAACTTCTCTGATTACTTTCTACAGTACAGTATTCTAT
Organism: Lophius americanus; assembly: GCA_037951165.1. Lineage (NCBI taxonomy): Eukaryota > Metazoa > Chordata > Actinopteri > Lophiiformes > Lophiidae > Lophius > Lophius americanus. The sequence continues at coordinate 10,837,030 of JBBDHG010000014.1, read as the reverse complement.
AAGTCTCCAATCCACTCTAATAATGGCTGACCTCTTAGAAATAAAATGTTTTCACTGGTTCCTCCAGTGTGGACTAATCTGTCACCTTGAACAATTCAGAGGTTATTGTACAGCAACAGCAATTCCTGTAACAGTATTCTGCTGGTACTAAAACAAATGTGGAGATTATAGGACAAAAACGATCCCCGGTGTTTTGACTATGAAACATGCAATCACACGAGGCATGTACACCTGAGAGAAAAACAGTGCATGGCTGCCCATTAGTCCTGTTTTCCACTGAGACTTTAACACAAATTAATATGTTGGGCCTGAACACACACAGGAAACTGCAGGTTTTGTGGTGCAAATATCTCTTGTTGTGCAGCCTCCTGCACAGAGCTCAATAACAGGGTTGAATTTGAGTGCGTATATGGTGTGTGTGTTTGTGTGTGTGTGTGTGTGTGTGTGTGCGTGTTATTCACTTTTACATGTTCTAAAACATCACAGCATTGAGGTTGATGCAAAGCTTTGTTGGACAATGACAGTCTTTGTGTCCTGTTGCAGGTCTCCATGTGGATGTGGTTTGAAAACTCTGCCACAGCAGAGGTCACCTTACTGAGAAACAATCTTCTGTTCTTGTTTCTCTCAGATCAGAAGAAACACTGTATCATTGTTCCTCCCTGATGATAATGTGAGTGAAGAAAATGATCAATCACATTTTGATGCTGGAGCTCTCAGCTTTGTACCAAGCGTGCAATTATTCCCTTGTAAAGTAGTCAAGTGGAAGATTACACCCATGTTGGATTTTATAGAAATAGCAGGACAGTGTGTATTTTGTATCACTGCTATGTAGACCGGCTTTCTCTCATTCTGTCTCTGCTCTCTGCAGTATTCATAAGACACACACTTCACTCTGTGAAGGTTCTGGGCAATTTTGTTTGTTTTTGCGTCATCAGCCAAACTTTCTAGGGGGTCTGAGGGTCTGCTCTCCCGAGGAACGTTTTGTACCTTTTAAAGTTACATACATCAATCTGGTGCACTTTGAGAGCAAAATTAAGAGGGAGAGAGAATAATCATAATTGACCAGAGTAGGGTTTAAAATTGAAACATCAAAAAACTGCACCAGAAGATGCTTTGCAGGATTCAGCAAATTATGGGTAGCGATACGGACACAATCAAATATTACATTATTTTATAACAAAATACCTTGATGTTGATATTGTGACAATGTTGTTGGCAGGGGCAAAAACCTAATTTCACCAAGAAAGGTAATGTCTTAAAGCATAAACATTTTTCATAATTTCTTCTCTGTATATAATATTGATTTGATATTGCCATGAAAACATCCACAAATTGCTTCTTCAAAAACTTTTCTCACCTAATACTATAGACTATGTTAAGATTAAATTTGGACAACTTTTGATGACGTTACAGTTCTGCTATGCCCAAAACTGTTTGTTACAGAATAGACATTGGAAGCATCATACTGTATGCCTTAATGCAATGTGCTGCTGTCAACTATATTAGTGACTTCTCCTGACATGCTAACATTAAAATGTGTTGATTTGATTTTTGGTCACACTTTAGCAATATCAGAGTCAATAGTCCCTTTTTAGGAATAAACTAACGCATTGCACCACATAATCTCAGAACAACAAACAACAAACAACAAACCTTTAACCATCTTTGATTTTGAAGTTTGAAAATTAGTTTGGTTCATTTCTGCAACTGTGACAAACATTTTCTATGTATAATAAGTGGGAAACACTGCAGTGGTATATTCATACCAATGAAACTAATACAAAAAATAAAATACTTTAAATGAACTACTCTCTTAAAATGTTATTTTATAGCGATTTGTATGACTGTCCACCTGTGATCTGGTTGCCCAAAACACATTTTAAACGTAGTCTTCATCAGGTTTTAAAGTTTCAGGTCAAACCCTTCCTTTCATTAAATTAACTTCATCATTTCTCGGCTGGACGACTGCAACTTGTTGTATGCTGGTATGGGCAGGCTACTACTGTCATGACTGCAGCTGCTCCAAAACAAAACCGCTGGGCGCTTGACTGATACTAGTAAGCAGTCGCATCCTTACAATGGAAATCAGTTCAGTTTAGGATTCTTTCCAAAGTTTTGTTGTTTCTCAATGCATAAATGGACTAGGCAATAGTTAGCTGTCCGACTTGGTGTATCCTTTTGTTGCAGATCTCCAGCTGAGGTAACTACTGTAGAACCAGTAGCTTCTTTTTCTGCCTAGATCCAGAAAAAGAGGCTAGATCTAGAGTGGCACAGAAGGCAGACTTGGCCTTCTCAGTGGCAGCCCCTACTTTAAAATAACCTCCCCTTCCATATCACGGCAAACATTGGTACCAGTGTTCAAACCTCTTAAAAACACATCTTTTCTCAAGTGCTTTTCTGAACTAAACCCTGTTTTCCTGATTCCTTTGTTCACATTAGTTATGACGAATTTGTTAAGACTTTTCACACAATGTCTCAACCCCTATTTACGCAGATCTGTTTTATGACCCAACGACTGGTTTCCAAGTATTTTATAAATAATTAGTAAGCTGCCATAACTCGTTACATTAAAATAGTAACACTTACCTGTTGCTTTCCAAATAATGAATCCGTATGGGTGGTTGAAGCATTTATTTAAAGTTGCTTACTGATGATTCATAAGGTTTTAACAAATTATCAAAAATGATATTATAAACCATTAATATTATAAATCTTTTGGAAACATTGTCTTATTGTTAAGAAGTACAATTTTTGGTTTTATTTTTTTATTCTCTGTGAAATACATTAGTTAGCTCTCTGCTGTATTATAAATGTACTTTGCAAATAAACTGACTTGACTTGACAGTAAGTGTGTTCTAGGAATGTTGTTAGGGGTTATAGTTCCAACATGTTACAATTGTGGCGGCACTTGTGGTCATTCCTTTTCATATTTGTACTAAGGGGGTGTTTTTGGATGGTGGCTCCAGTGTCAAGTACCTTCAAGCTGTTCTGGGCCAATTGAATAGACATCTGAGAAGTGGGGTACCCACTTGGAAACCTTGTGAAGTCATAGGGGCCTGAATCGCTACAGTAGGGAGAGATGTCATACTAACCATCCCACACATGGTGCAGGGGATAACTCCTGCCAGGGGAGGCGGCTGCGGTGCAACGTATGGAAATTATATAGTTATTTTAAGTTTTTATCGTCAATCGTCACATTTAGTCAACATTAATTAAATTACAGTAATATGTGTTCGGTAGCCGACATACAATTGAGCTGGACTGTGGTCATTGAATAAACATACACAGTCTAACTACCTGAGTTGTGTTTATGGCTTTGTGAAAGCCTCTGGGAAAGTCAACAATTGGCATGTAACTCAGTTGAGTTCTGATAAGAGAACCTCTGGCTAACTTCTACACTGTGGAATTACCATAGTTTCCTATGGAGTATAAACAATGATCACCCACATCAATAAAGTGTGAGACTCTAAAAAAACTCCAATCCCTCAAAAGCACAACAGAGTTGTTTCCTTGTTTTGTTTTGTTGTAGGTAAGACCATGAACAACTTCTCCATTTTTAGCAATTCACTTGTAGTAACACACCACAGAGTTTGTGGGAACCTCTCTCACTGTGTGGAGAGCTGCTATGTCACCCAGAGATATTAATCTTACGTTTGGTGGACCAAGGGCAGTCCCCTCAGTGAACTTTTCAATTTCTTGCGGCTTTCCCCTTTTCATTTTATTGCAGAAATCTTTAACTTCTGCAGATGTATTTGTCAGGAATTGCTTTGCTAAATGGGGAAAAGCACAGGATAACGCCACTCGTTTGCATATTGGTTGTGGTACAGCTTCACTACCTTTTACTGGTTTCAGGAGGTACTCATTGAAACCTTCAAACATAAAGGCTGAGTGAGCCCACAGAGGACCCCAGTTCACAACACTTGTGCTTCAGTGCAGAAAATTAATGAACATAAACCCCACGCCTGCACACCTACAACAAAGTACATTAATGCCTCATGTGCATGACTTATCAGTTCAGTATTTAATTCCCACCCCAACGGAATGCTTATGCCATCTATCAGTAATGCCCAATGACAGTGATACTTCTGTGGAAGTTTGCCTTTCAGAACTGGCAAGCTATAGTACAAAAGCCATTGTTGCCACTTGTGGGCTTTCCAGAATTTGCGTTCTGTTAGAGATCTTTGAACTCGAGCAACAATAACTGGAGGTGTCATAGACAAGAGGTGTTTGTTCATGTCCAGAAAATTCCCCTTAGAATCCAACCATAAAGTCGCCATGTATCTGCACACACCAAGTAACACACTACATGTAGTAAGGGACCATCCAATTGATTAGATCAAACATTGGTACATCTGCAAGGGCAGATGGCCCTTTGTGCCCGATACGGTTTTCCCTTCTCTTTCATTAATTTGTCCTATTTCTACTGTAGTTTTATACTTCTGTCCCTTGGCTTTTCATCTGGACATGCGTAATCCCTGGTGTTTCCACAATCAAGGCTGAAGGCAGACTCCACAGCAATATTCAACATTAAACTGCTTAAAATTATGTAGTAATGGCCTTGCGACTGCATCACACACACACAGCACAGCATGTGGACTTTATGTGTCTCAGTGACTGATCACTAGGATGCAGCCACTCCAAACCCGCTTGAAAAAGATCGGCACACTCCTCAACAGAGGGTTTAAAGAAGCAAGACATGTCTGACTTTTTGGATCCAAACCATAAAGCACATAAAAGTACATGTTTATCTCTACTCTCAGGGGGTATCTCATTAACACAAAATAGTAGTGGCCAAATGCTGAGTTTAGAGGACAGAAAAACTGGTACACCGTCACAATTGAATGTAAGGAATGGTAATCATCTTCACTGTTTGATTTTAAGTTCTGATATAAAGTGCCATCCCATATGTCCTTTATTACATGACTACAACTATCGTCAGCACGAAAACAGAGATCCTGCATACCCTGGTTCTCAAGAATATCTTTCAGCTGTCCTTTAATGGAATACTAATAAATAAATGTCCTGCCTGTAAACTGACTTTTACTGTTGTGGATGAGGAACATGACACACATTTTAATGTTTCTTCTTGATATTGTGAAGAACCAATGTACTTACTACTAATTCTGCAGTAAGGATGCCGGTCAAACAGATCTGCAATACCAGCTAATGGTTTCTCCAAATAATACTTACTTATTGGAACTAGTCCCAGGAGAATATGACTTAAGCAATTTCAGCAGGTCTTCCATCAATACACCTGTAGTGTTATGTCTCAATGCAAAGAAGAAAATCAAGATGATGATTTGCCTTACCTTTAGTTCATGGGGGTGGTCACCATCTAATTCTTGAGGGACGTTGTCTTAAAATGATTGAAAAAGAAGCACTGTATTAAAATTGATCAAGTTTCACTTTCACTTTTGCACACAACGTTGTTTTGAAGGACGGATGAAGTTGTCACAACACCAAGATTTGGACTTTGTTAACAATTTCTGTAATGTATGTTTAGCATCGCAATAATCGATACACAATTGATACTTGAAATTGTAATATTTAAATACTCGATACCTTACGGATCAGAATAACCCTGAACGTACAGTCTGCCCTGAGACCCACAGACTGAGCAAAATAGATTTACAATGAAGTCTGGACTATTTCATTTAAATTTGAAATACATGTGGGATTATTGTTATATTTATTGAGACAAATGTTAACATATGAAGTATTATAGAATTGCTCTGCACATTGCCCATGTATTATTCAATGAACAGCTCCAAAACTACAAATTATGATTTACAAACAGGAAATTTACACTAAAACATTAATCCAGCAACACATTCCCTGTTTTATTGAGAGGCATTGTGTTCACTATGGGAACTGTTATGTTCTCTAAACTTACAGTGGGAGTCAGTGTGCCTTTTTTACCGGCCCTTCCGTCTGACCCTTAAGAGCCACCGTAGTTGAAAAGCTAGATGTGGCTAGTAACTCCAGCCTAATACATTGTGGTTTATAGTTTTGCCTCAGCAATACCATTGCAAAAGATTCTGCTCTTTGGTCTTTTCTTTGGCTGGCTTCTTCATTCTTGTCATGAGAAAGATACAAATCAATGAAAGGTTCTGCACACCGCTCTTCTCTCCGGCTAGCATCTTCATCACTTTCCTAAGAATGACACAAATTCATTCTTTACTACAGAGATATTAGCTGTAGTTTTACAATAAGAGTGAGAGACAGAGTGAGAGAGAGTTGTATACAACAGTAGTTCTGTCTCACCTGTGCTAATGTGAGAGGCAAAGCTCTTTGCAATTTTCTGTGGTTGGTATCTTCACTTTCCCAGTAGGAATCCAAGTCCAATATTTATTGAAAAGATAAAAGAAGTCAGGTGGGAGGGATAGAGAAGTAGTATTTGTAGTTTGACATTGAAGGTGAGAAACTGAGAGAGAGAGGGAGAGAGAGAATTGTATAACATATATGTTTTATAACATAATGTTTTGTTTCCATGTTAAAAACTGGACTTTTCCCTCTTCTACTACCATCACTAATTTCATGATTAATGAAACAAATGGATTAAGCTGTTAAAGATCATACAACATGAATGCAAATATTATGGAGTCTAGTCTAGGTTTTCACGTACTGAGATTTTTTTCTCACAAACACACTGAATTCACCATTCAGGTGACATACATATGTGGTAATCACGTATCACATTCTATACTGTATCACTAATTCTTCTCCATCTCAACATAATGAAAAGAACATATTGCAAAAGTGTTACTGGTCCCATATTGCAAACATGTACAAAGTTTCATGCTTTTATGAAATATGAAAATTTCATCTCACATTTGGCCCACATCGCCTGGACTTTGACTTCAGGATTATTTTATGGTTGGCTATTACAGATCGCTATCTTACATCAACTATCTCAATGTTATCTGATGAGACGGACAGGAAATGCCATTGGCTGTGTTGTGTGCGTTCCGATGTCAGTCAAAGTTCTGTTGGTTTTCCTAATGAAACAATGCACAGTAACAACGTATATTGTACATACCTTTTTTTCCATCTTGTTAAAGTGTGTGTAGTAATAATGTTTAGGTACCGTTAGCTAAAAGTGATTGTTAGCTGAATGCTGAATACACATCACAACTAGTAAGAAATATGGATATTATTAGATGAAATTGTTATTAAATTATAGATGGCAGTAAAAGAATATTAGATTTATCTTGTCTAAACCTCAAGATACCCTGAATAGTAGGATAGATTTTTTTTCAGAAAAAAAACGATGGTTAGCATTTATAACAGAGTCTGCCTATTGATCTATTGGTCATTCGTTGATTGTTAAGCCAAGCACAGACTGGATCTATTTGATCACCTCAGTACATATGGAGAAGAAGTTTGCTGTGGTGCGGTGGAGGGAAGGGGTGGATTCTGGGAAACTCAGCGAAGTAAAACTTATACCATAACGAGGTATGATGATTCCAAGTTGGACCAGTATGGGAATCCAATTTCCGCCTATTCAGCCATTATCAAATGGCGTCATGGGAAGAAACAGCGAGGAGGAAGGCCTAACTACAGAAGCCTGTGGTTTTTGTTAGCGGTTAGTTAATGTTTCTATTGTTTTAAGTGAAGATTGTCCTCTTTACAGTACTTTAAAATAAGTTTTAGTGTGCAAACATAAATAGGGCAAGATTTGGCCTGTTTAACTTATGTGCTTAACTTTCATTGCCAGTGGGCTAAAGGCTTTCCCGCATTTTTTGTGCAGAATATATGATGATTAATTAGCCTGCTATGTTGAGTAGAAACATGAGGTAAAATTAAGTAGAAGAATGGGTCCTATTTAATTAAGTCATCTCTTGAATGAATATGTTAGACATGTGACGTGTATGCAATGAAGGTTAGGTATCGCAGGTCTTCCATCAATACCCTGCAATAACTTTGAAAGTATCTGTCAAAGAGCTCACTTTCTTGTGACAGTTTTTTCACCATTTCATCATGTATACTGCACTACAACATGCTAGAAAGTATAACTGGCAGTTAAACCGTGTTTCATTAACAGCCACTCATATACACAAACTTGGCGCTAAGTTAATGAATGAGCAAAGCTAAGACATACTAAATCCCACAATCTTAACAATAGCACTGTACATCAGTGGTTCTCACACTTTTTCACATCAAGGACCCCTAAACTGACACAAATGGGACAACATAAATAAATAATATCTAAAAGCAGATACAATTTCTGCTTTTGCTTTAATATAAAGTGTATGAAACCTGTAATCAATATAGTCATATTTTGTCATTGTGTGACATTTGGATGGAAGTATAGTAAAAATAAATGATAAATAACAACTGTTATACTATTACTTTTAATATTATGTCAACTTAGAACAACGTCACTTGACAGCCTCTCTCATTTCATACTGAAAGTGGTATAATAATTTGTCGGATGACAAAAGTTGAATACCTTTTTTAAAGGTAATGTTTTTTTGTCAATTTATGTAGGTATGGTATTTCAGGTGTCATGTATGCCCTATGCATAACACATTCAAATAAATTGTAACATTATTATGTGAATGGAAACATTTATACATAAGGTATTTACAGTTTACAGTTTGTGAGAAACATATAGAAAATGCAAGCAGTGCTTGTCAAATCAAAGTATATTTTCAGTCTGGCGCTGCGGTGAAAATGCCAGTCCTCCCATTAATTGTAATAGGGGTAGTGTGTTTAGGCTGTGGCGGTGGGCGCCACATGGGTTCTGAAAAAAAAAGGCAAGGTCCCGTGGTGAGATAAGTTGAAACAGCTCAACCTTCATCATACTGCAGCGGTCAATCACATAGACACACAAAACTGTCGGTTAAACTCTCTGAGGCTCTTTCTCTCTATTCCATTCACACTTCTTTTTTCTTCTATTTGCCTTGACGCCTCTCTCTCTTTTATGCAGATGGAAATAACAAACAGTTTAGTGTGCAGTCGTGTTTTCCGCAGCCTCGCTACCCCTAATGGCTGCAAAGGCTTCAAACTTTAACATAGTCTTGTGTGACAAAAAGTGATCTGGAGTATTAATCTGTTTGTTTGTTTTCTTCTTTTGTTCTCTTGGTACTTGTTTTGTGGCAACCCGTAAACTTGACTCACTCCTGAAGGAAGATGAACCTGCAGAGCTGACCAAGAGGGTATCAGTCCCCCCTCAAAAATATCAGGATGATAAAAGATAACTCAACAGTAATGCATGAGGATTATTCATTGTTGATATTCTTGAACCGTGACCTGAAAGAAGAAAATGCTAAATTGATGGAGATTGTTGTTCATGGTATTGATTCATATTATTCATTAAACCGTTAGAAAATGAATATATTTTTTTTCCTGAATCACCTTAGGCTGTATTTACTGTATTATAAGGTACTTTACTTTGAACTAAAGCCAAAAAACAATGTTTTGCCTGTTGTATTGTGTATAGATGTGCCCGAACTTCTACGGACCATGAAAAAAAATAATTGATTCGGCTCCGACCCCTCAAAAGAGATCTAGGTTAGTCCTTACCACACCACCGCTGACCAGTTCTTCATCTGTCAATTCACTGCTTTCTCTCCCCAAATCTTCACCGTCAAGTTCTATTTCTAACTCTGTCGCTCTATCACTGGCGTACACCCAGTCTTGGAAGGTAATTGTTTTTCAAAGAACAAATAAATACAGTGTATAAATTAGAGCAACATAAATATCTACATAAATTAACTAAACTTAAACTAAATTAGAACTTTCATTTTTATGTCTAAAGTCTCTTGAGCTGAACAAACCATAAATATTTTATCCATAAATGCCCACCATGTCTCCTGGTTGGAACAGGTGGAGATCCCTCAATGATGCCCTCAATGCAAATTCGGCTATAGTATTTGTGAAGCATCTGCTCACCAGCAGTATCTCCATTGGGGATAATCTTCGAGGGGCAAACGACGCGGAGGAGATGCTCTTCTACCACTGGACAAAATTCAATTGGATGCCATTTACAGTATCTTTTCAGCTTTTTATGTGTGTGTATTGCCAATGGTCCACTGGGTTTTTGGATTCCCTCTTTCATACAAGGAATCTGCAAGAAGAAAGAGTCATTACATCAAACCCACATTCTATGGTGCCAGTCTTAAGTGCCAGTTGACTTGAATTCTATGGCAGATGCTTGGAGAACATATCTACCCAACATATCTACATCGTATAACCGTTAATGGAGAATGCCTCTACTAAATGGAAGAACATAATTCCTAGAATACTGTCTGATCTACCATTTATTATATATTACATACAGGTGTAATATGGGTGTTCTTATGACATGCCAGTGTAGGCTAACCCTTTCTCTGTTGTTTTATGAGCCTCTGGAGATGGAGATGCGGAGGAGCCGCTGCTCCTCCACATCTATAGGAGTCAGTTGAGGTGGTTCGGGCATCTGGCCAGGATGCCCCCCCGAACACCTCCCTGGGGAGGTGTTTGGGCATGCCCATCTGGGAGGAGACCCCGGGGCAGACCCAGGACACGCTGGAGAGATAACATCTCTCGGTTGGCGTGGGAACGCCTCTTAATTGTCCTAGAGGAGTTGGTGGATGTGGACGGGGCGAGGAAAGTCGGGGCTTCCCTGCTCAAACTGCTGCCCCCGCGGCCCGGACCCGGATAAGCGGAGGATAACGAAACAAACGAAACAAATACACACATGCTTCACATTTTATTAGGTAACAGTAATTTCAATGTATTTTTTTGTTGTAGTAGAACAAGAAATTTACCAAGTGACAAGGAGAACACTTGGATATCTTCACTATGACCAATGGTTCATTCTTCTACAATATGCACATTTTGTCCAGCCACCACTGTTTGTCTGGACGGATTCCCAGAGGCATTATCAAATTTAAATATGGTTGTGTCTGCATCTCCTTTCAATAACCAATTAAATGTGAATACTGTGGTGGTATTTTCATTTTCTTATCAATAATTTGCTCTGTTGGGGCATTTCTGCCATATCAGCATTTGGACAGTATTGTTGTAGCACCCAGCCAACAACAGCAGACATGCTATGGGATTAGACAGTGAGATAGAGACATTGCTGCCTCCATTTCTTTCCTCTACCTTTGGCCAGTGTCCTGGATGTGGGAATAGGTGTGAGTATGTGTGTGTGTTTTTGATGTGTGATTTGTCTTAACTCTCACAAAGTCCAGCAACATGGCACCTTCCTGCAGCATTGTGTGGGTATGTTTGTGCTGTACAATGGAACCACTTTGCAGCAATAAGAAGATAGATTTCTCTGACACACTGTTGTGAAGTTATTGATGCCACTGCTTCTTTTCATGCAATGTGACTTGCTTGACCGCCACTGCTCTCCTGAGGCAGGGAGGAAGGACCAATCTACAATCAAATCCTTCTACTGCGTTATACAAATCCTACTATTTAATGCAGCCAATGCATGATTTCGCTAATAGTTCTTGTCTTTCATTACATAATAACTGTTTGACAATGTTTTAAAGTGGGTGTGAATTCTCAGAACACTGTGGACCAGAATAATTATTATCCCTTACATTTGCTGTGCAAAATGCCTAACTATTGAAAGCTAGTACAGACCGAGAAAATATATTGAAAGTCATTACCCTCTCATCAGATTCAGCACGGAAGGAAACAATCATCTCTCACCTCTGACTATAATGTGGTATAACACACACATCTGCAAACACTCACACACACATACACACACACACACACACACACACACACACACACACACACACACACACACACACACACACACACACACACACAGTCTCTGTGAGCAGAGAGAAAGGATAAGAAAGTTCCTAGGTTGGTTTTAAAGTGAATGGCCTGTCTTCTTGACAATATCACGAGTAAAAAGCCTTAAGATAGGAAATATTCTTGATTGGTTTAGCAACACATCAAATGTTACAAACAATCTCCTTAGAAGCCAGCTGTTTAATGGCACAAATCATTGGTGTTTTGGTTGTAGTAATCAAAATTACCGTAAACTTTAAAAACACTAGTTAATTTGATTAGACGTTCAATTGTCCAGTGCACTAAATTCAATAGCTGAGAAAATCAGGATATGTGATGTTGACCTCATCTTCTGTTCCTCAGACTACTGGCTCAATACATTTCAGACTGTCATTAATATGATTCAGCAGTGCTGGTTTTCTTACTCACCAGACACGGAAAAAGCAGTATTGATCAAGCTCTTTTTTTGAATCGTGAAACACTTTTTATTGTTCTCTGAGAAATCAAAATGGTACTTGATATGTAATTAATCACCACCAATGTCCTTATCACTGGTTGACCAGCTGTCCTTCCTTTGATCACGTTGGTAAGTACTAACCACTGCAGAGGGGGAACACCTGACAAGAACTGCAGCTTTGGAGATGCTGTGACTCATTCTTCCAGCCATCACGATTCGGTCCGTGTCAAAAGCTCTTTCTATATAAAGATTGCACAACAGTGCCACCACGAAGCAGCTTCTTCAGGATGCCTTTTCATGTTTCCATTGATCAAAATTTGAAACAGAACACCGCCACACTAGTGTGTCGTTCAATTCGTGAGCTAGGATCCCACAAGCAAAAGAGTTGTAGTGCATATTGCAGAGGGTAGCAAGTGTTAGGTGTGACATCTTACATCACCAGGGATGAGCCATTAAGCAATCAAGACGTGCGTCATTTATCTTTGTCTCTGGTGTCGAGGGGGTCAGTTTCACAAGGATGCAAATAAACGTCTGCAAAGTACCTCTTGCATCTATTATATTCGTTCTTCAATATCTGATAGTTACACTGAACTCCAGAATTTTTGGAACCCTTTAAAAAAAATCTGTATATTGAGATGCACATGTCTTTATTGTCTGTATTCATTGTCTGCAATTCAAAATATTCACAAACATTTAACCTTTAGCTCAAGTTACATAATAAAATGGAATGTTACATTTTTAACAGGAAACAAATAATTTTTTTCGATTAAACATGTGCCAAAATTATTGGCATCCCTTAAGAGATCCTGCAATTAAAAGGTTTCGGAAGCCTATTTCCATTCCTGATTTCTTTATTTTTAGGTTCATCTGTTTGAGTACGAACTCTAAATGGATGAACGATGACTTCCTTATTTTACTGTGATATAAATATGAGGTGCCAAAAGCCTAATTGTCTTTGACATTCTTCAACATGGGAAAGGCTAAAGAACATGGCAATGATGAGGTAAGAAAAGTTGTAGATCTGCACAAATCTGGCAAAGGATGCAAGAACATCTCTCAACAATTAAAATGCCAGTTTCGATAGTTAGATCAATAATTAAGAAGCTTAAAGATACTGGAGATGTTAAAAAGCCTGGAAGGGGGTGTGTCTACACACTGGCCCTATGGACCGTGAGAAGGATGGTTTGACTTGTGAAAGACTTTCCAAGGATTACAGCTAGAGAAGAGCCAGGGTCAGTTTGATCTTGGAGTAAGAACATCTCTGTAACCACCCTTAAATAGCACTCACAACAACTCTAGCTGTTTGGGAGGGTAGCAAGAAAAAGTATCTGCTCTCATCCACAAACGAGCCAAAGGAAGGAAGCCAAGGGAATAACGTCATAAGACAGATGAGATCAAAATATAATTTCTTAGATATATGATGCTGTGTTGTTTTGAAACGCCCTGCACATCTTGTACATGTAAAAGACATGATTTTCTACAAACTCCATCAAATATCAATACTGAAGATGATAGTCTGTAAGCATTGAACTCAGAAGCTGAAGGAGTGGGAGAGTTTCTGCATGAAGAATGGTTACAGATTTTCTCCAGGGCTTCTCCAACTTCAACAAATACTACAGAGGGAGACACAATAGCAAAGGGGTCTGCACAAAATATAAGTGTGCCAATAATAGTAGCAAGCATATTTTGTTTTAATTATTATTAATAATTTAATTTGAGTAAAGTTTACATTATTTTGGATAGTTTGAATCAAAGATCATGGGTATGGACAATAAAGACATTTTTCGCATCTCTCCTTGTTCTTTTTTTAAGAATGCTTCAAATAATTCTGGAGGACACTGTAAAAACCTATCAACAAAAAACATACATAAGGTAATAGACTTTGTGTCTTTCTAGGATAGCTTTGCTAGTGTTATGGGAAACATCCATCTCTCGCTGCCTCTTGCTAGACGCACTATAGCCGATAACAATTTGACCCTCCATATGTCTAAGAGTTGCGTGACACAACGATTTAAGTAAGTACAGGCATCATATGAAGTGGATTGCATTACACTGCATAGGGTTTTCCAGTAACTGTTGGGTTTCTCAGCCATAAGCGACAACAGAACAAAAGGAGCCGCGACATAAGCTGCATGCTAAAAATAAAAACATACATTTTATTACAAGCCAGAGAACAGAACATTTTTGACTTGTTTTTTTTTAATCCATTTCAGATTCAAGTCATGGTGCACAGTGCTGCATTTGAAAGGCCATGGCGTGTGGCCTTCCAAGACTTATAGTCGAGGTTGGATTTGAAAAGTAGCGATGCTAGTTGAATTTGACCGCTCATTTTCAACATTACCAGGGAAATCTTCATTATTTCCTGATTGTCCCAGCTGCCAGGCTCCCATGCTTAGGTGACTAAGAGCACACGCTTAATATTTACTGTATATATTGAATATAATCTATTTATGAGATTTATGTTATTTGCTCTGAGGCAAAATACAAAATGATATGTTCCTACTGTCCTGGATTCACATGTTCGTGCTTGCTGGCTCATTACATTGGATGAGTATAATACTCTCATTTTGACTGCCACTGGCATTTTTCTGCTGCTTTACATTTTCCTCATGTGTAAATATGGTAAGCCATTAAATAGAATTATTTTTTCATGCAAAGCAGTTGTCATTGCAAACATTATCTATCATGTGCTACTTAGCAGTTTACTGAGGCATTTTGCTTAAAAAATAGGTTGGAAAACTAGGACCGTCTTTCAATATCAACAAGTTGTTTTTTGCAATGACCCATTTTTACACTTTCAGCAGATGGAGGGAGTCTAGGCAACAATTAATTAACTGGAATTAGATGCATTAATTAGAACAAAAACGTCTGGAAACTCATTACTGTGATATGGGTTACATTTCCATTGGAGAGACAACCAATTGAACGTTTAATGACGAACAATCCTTTACGTCAAGAGAAAGAAAGAGACAAATGTAAACTGATTGCTGCTTTTTTGGAGTACAAGTCACCAAAACAATTAGCAGTCACTACAGGGCATTTCATCCTTTTTTCTCTTGTGCAGACCCTTTTGCCCCTGAGGATCCCTCTGTAGTATTTGATGAGGTCGGAGAACCCATGGAAATCTCATAATCATATATAGAAAATGGTTTGGATAATGATTTTTCTACTAATAATTATTTTGCGCACGTTCATCCCATATCCAACATAATACAACGAAAAAGGAATGTGGCTGTCAGGAGGAAAATGACAGAAATGTCAATGATAATTTATTTTTGTATTATTTATCTTGAGTATTGGTCATAGATACCATGGTACCATGACTATTTGTTAGGAAGTTTCGTTAAAAAAACAGTGTTTTTCATAAAACTCCCCTTAGTTAGTAAATAATAAACTATTTGAGTAAAATATAAAAGATAGATCTCCTTGAGACAAATCATATGGCCCATATTTAGACAAAATCGAACAGTCGGTTAAGAAGTTATGTCCAAATAACAGTGTTTTTTAGTGAGTAAAATATGAACTATTAAAGTAAATTATAATCAATACAACATAGAGCTCCTTGAGTAGATTCATATTCACCAACTAGGACTAAATCAGACCAACAGTCTAAAAAATGAAACAGTTCTTCCTTTCACTATGGTCTATGTGGCTATAAAATTTGAAAATGATTGTGGATGCTGGGGATTGCGGTGGTTAAGATGATTCCATAATATCCCTTTTGGTGATCTAATTAAGACAATGCACATAGCGATGGGCATAAATTAATGTAAGATTGTCTCGTTTAAAGCTTCCTGCGAGTTCATTCATGTGACAGAAAGCCCAGTCGTACACTGTGGGACGGATGTTGCAATGGGTCAGAATGTCATTGAACTGAACGTCATGGTCATTTTAACCTGAACCCTACAGACATGTTTAACTATTTTTGCATGATCTTCAAAAGTAAGTAGGGCTTGGGCGCCACTGGCGCTATGGTCCCTACATTAACAACTTGCTCCATCAAATCATATGACAGATTTTACTTTGGGGAACATGAGTCAACAAATGAGATGACATATCTTATTATGTCATACAGAAGACAAGCATATGGGTACAAAGGCAGGAAACTTCTAATGCTTAGATGATTTCATTATTTGGCTTATCAGTTATTACAATAGGCATTTCAGGTTAAGAACAGGCTAAATGTGCCAAGTTGTTGTGCTTAGTCAGTAATAATGATGCTAGTTAGAAAATGCAGCTCTTATAATAGGGAGCAGGTCAGGAAGTGGACACTGTCGAACATTTTTATAATAAATGCAATTACAGACTACAGATCAGGGTCAAAACCCAAGGCGGTCCGAAGACAGGCAATACAGTCCACAATAGATATGGCAAAGTCTGAATCCAAAGCCACAAGCAATGTCCAAAAACAGAGAAAACCAAAAGGCTACTGAGAAAACGGAACATGAGTTTTGATAGAAAATCACGATCTGATGCAGAATTCAGACCTACAGAAGGTGTGAGTAGACTGCAGGGGGGGGCGATCAGATGAACAAGATGCAGGGGAGGCAGGTAGACCATCAAGAAAGAACAAGCAATCAATGTAGGAGGAAGACAGGTGTGTGAACATAGAAACTAGAGACAGATGCATAAATGGAGGACCTAGTAAGAAACAATAAATGACTAAACAATATAATGACTAAACCATAGTCATGAAAACTCTGAGTAACAATGTAATTTTCTTAACTTGCAATGTTTTCTGTTAGATTTGAGTGTGATGGAAGATTACTAGAGTGACTCTCTTTCATTGCATGTTTTTTCAGAATCTCTTTTATGATATGTCAAAGTAGTTCAGTGATAGCGACCACTGCAAGCCGATATTCTGTATATTACTTATAGCAGCGCCAGAGGAACCAACAATGAACTAGTAATAGAGATGTTCAGTCCGAAGAACAACTGGATATGGTTGGCTTGTTTTGTGATTTCCATCTAAGCAGCAGATTTCTGGTGGGATTTAGAGTGAAGAGTATCACAAAATAAATAGGGAGTCAATTCCTGTTATTGCACAACAGTGCAATTTTCCCCAGCGAGTTTAAGCTGATGCATACAATAAATCCTTTTATTTATAGATAAAAAATCTGCTTTGTGACAAGTTTTACATAAGGAAGAAATTATATGTTTAAAAAGTCTGAGTCAAAAGCAAGATGCAAACAGGCGGGAGAATGCCAAACATTGGGTGAATATGCATAAATTCTGTCTCAGCCTATGGGATTCAGTTGAAATGTAATGTGACAAATAACCCAAGAGACAATTTTTCTTCAGAAGAAATAGCTTACAGATTCAATTACAATCACTGAAGCATAGACTCAATCTATCATTCCAAATTAAGTCCATTTTAGCAACCTACTTTTCTCTGAGAATTTTATAGACACACACGCAGTCATGTGTAGAGATTCTGCCGAAGGAAAATAATACCAGCTCCTCTCTCTCTTTCAAATTGAAAGTAGTTAGTTATAGTATAAACATTGATAATTAATTTTTCTCCCCCTTAGAAAGCTGTTAACTTCAGGCACTGACTTCCTCTCTCCAAACAGAAAACCACTTTGCCTTTCTCCAAAACGTATTAAACACTGCAGAGATTGCACCTCTCATAGATTCCGCAGTGAGACATGAAATGATTTTAGTTAAATCAAATATTCAATAATGTCAAGGTCACTGAAATGCATAGAGTAGCCCGCAGTTCAGAGTGTTGGGTATATGTTCATGTTTTTCACATTACTTTAAAAAAAGTTCACTGCATTTTATTCATACATATTTACATTTATAACTATAGCAAACAACAATAACTACACCCATTTTTTTTCAAATTGTTTCAATGATTTAGCTTCAGCATGAGCATGAAAAGATTTGATACAAACAACAACTATGTTTGTCGTCCTGCCCAAGGTCATGTATATGCACCAATACTAACCAAAGCTGTAGCATTAAAATCACCTGCTAATAGAAAGAATCCTTTATTAGTCACATACAGTACAACATAGTGAAATTACTTCTCTGCATTTGACCCATCCCTGAGGGAGCAGTGGGCAGCCCCTCGTGGAGCGCCCGGGGAGCTAAGGATTCAGGGTCTTGCTCAAGGACCCTACGACAAGTAGACCCTGGTGGGATTCGAACCGGCTACCTTCCGATCTTCTGATTGGGAGACGGCCGCTCTACCCACTGAGCCACAGCCGCTACAATGAAGCTCTGGTTAGGATGACTTCCTCCTTGCATACTCCGGCCACATGCAACACTCTGACCACCTTCTAATTTTCAATTTCACGCACACTCCATTTAAATTACCTGCTTCACAATCTGGGTTGTCACTTGATATCAGCCGTGTTCATTAGTTGAAGGCATCAATCAAGTATAATGGTGCCAGACCTTCATCATTAGCCTTACATCTTGCTGCTGTCCTTTTATGACTCTCTCCATCCATCTATTGCTTTCATGCTGCTGGTTTGCATGCCCTCCAACCGAACATCTATGAAATTCATCCTTCATCAGTCTAAGCAGAGTAATCAGCCTCCACCACCAGCATATAGGCTTCAAGGGGGGATATACCTTCTTGCTGCTCAGAGGAGATACCCTTCAATCATAATCACTTCCAAGAGTCTAGGTGTCAAAGACTTTCTGACTAACTAATTATATAAACATCCACCTGTACATAGTTCTCTGTCTCTCCTGATTGGAGTATTTTTTTGGATCCCTAAACTCATCATGAGCCTTGAGTGTCTATGAGCCTGTGCTCTTGCACTGGTTTTTCTTTCTTAGACCACTTTGGTAGGCAATACATGGGAACATTCAATAAGAGCCTAAGTCTTGCACTTGTGGTCTCTGACCCCGGCCCTCAAGTCCTTATGAAAAGATGCTTTTCCATTTTTCTGCTTCAAACACATCAACTTTTAGGACAAAATGATTACTTGCTGCTTAGTATTTCCCCCTGTAGCTCTGAATTCAGTTGTATTTGTGAAAGATGAATCCTATATTCTTAGCAATGTTACCCATGGAGTTCCACAGGGATCTGTGCTTGGATCAATTTTATTCACATTAAATATGCTTCATTTGGATAACATTATCAGGAGACACTTCTTGGTCTTCCACTGTTAAGCAGATGACACACAAAGGTATTTATCGATAGGTGAATCTAATCACCTATCCAAACTAGAGGCTTGTCTCAACAATTTTATCTGATAATATAACTACTCTAGATGGCATTAACCTGGCCTCCAGCACCACTGTGAGGATCATTGGAGTTATCTTTGATCAGGATAGGTCCTTTGACCCCATATTTAACAGATTTCTAGGACTGCTTTTTTTCATCTGCATAATATTTCTAAAATACGGCACATTCTGTCACACAAAGACGCTGGAAAATAAGTTCATCATTTGTTACTTCCAGGCTGGATTACTGTAATGCCCTACTAGCAGGCAGTCCCAATAAGTCTCTGAAGCCTCTGCAGCTGATCTAAAACACTGCTGCAAATGTGCTGACCAGAACCAGGTTAAGAGAACATATCTTTCCTGTATTAACTTCACTGCATTGCCACCAGTTAGAATCTAGAATCAAAAATCCTTCTGCTCATGTACAAAGCCCTTAACGGTCAGACACCAACGTATCTGAAGGAGCTCATAGTTCCATATTGCCAAACCAGAACACTGCGCTCCCAGCATGCAGGGTTACTTGTAGTCCCTAGAGTCTCCAGAAGCAGAATGGGAGCCAGAGCTTTCAGCTATCAGGCTCCTCTCCTGTGGAACCCTCTCCCTGTCTCAGTTTGGGGGACAGAGACCCTCTCTACGTTTAAGAGTAGGCTGTAAACCTTCCTTTATGATAAAGCTTATAATTAAAGCCAGTCTAAGCTAGCTCTTAGCTATGCTGGTATAGTTTTAGACTGCTAGGGGATCTCCCATGATGGACTGAGTTTGTCTCTCTTCCTTTCTCCCTCACTCTTATAACATCCCTCTCACTTTATTGCCTGTTACTAATTTGTGCTTTCTCACCTAACGGGGTCACATGGATGCTGGCTGTATCTGTTGCTGTGGACCTGCTTGATGCCCACCGATTACAATATGATCAGTCCCACTACCTTTCCCCCGCAACTGATCAAACACAACCTGCCATACCCACCGACAGAAGCCATTGAAACAAGATAATACTTCCTTTTTTAAAAACTAATCCTTTTTTAAATAAAACAACACCCCCTGAGAAAGTTGTTTTATTGGGATAAGAGTGTTTTTGCTTTTTAACATCTTACATTAGTTTTGATGATTGCTTACGTGACATATAGCTGATGCAGTAAGAAGTCGAAGGGAGCTCATAACAAAGTAGTTATCGTATGTTGATTGCATTTGCCCGAGGACAGGGATATAAACTGTGCCTCTGAGGCTCCAGAAGTGTCTCTAAATGTACAGCTCATTATATTCAGATGAGGTTAGCATGGCTAAATCATTGCTCTGTTGTGGCAGTGTTGCGTCCAGTGGGTCGAGGGGTGAATTTCAGCCCACTCCCCTTTTTGACCATTAGAGGCTTCAGAAACTACAGAAAGCAAGGAATATTTTTTTTACTGCACTTGGCAGAAGCACCAATAAAGTCATTGTAATGCAAAGTCTTAACGTGTATGATGTGCACTGCATGGGGCATCTGCTCCAGTGTTCGACTCCATACTGCCACCATCATAATGTGATCAAAGTTGATGCTTCAGACTTGGTGGAAAGAAAGCTCATCACTGCAATATGTGCACACAACCTGAAATTCCTTCTGGAAGCTTGCTGGAAGAGAAACATGCTGTACAAAACACTCGTTGGTGTCGAGTTAGTGATGTGATTAGTCTGGATTTAAAAAATGAAATCTGTTAGATTTTCTGGCATTGGTTGATAAACATATAGACTGTTTGGATCTTGCAGTACACCTTCCTCTCCATCTTGTATCTACTGTCTCTCCCAGTTTGTCTGTAACCAGTATGTGGCTAACTGTCACTCTCTCCTCACCTGACTCCACCTACCATGACTTCTTCACACCTGGCTTCAATCTGGTTCATCATCACACCTGAAGACCGCCGCATAAAACCCAGGCTCCACACTCCATTCTTTGTCAGATCGTCCATTTATCTTTGTGGTAACAAAGGTTTTGACTTTGTCCCCATATTTTGAGAGACCGGTTTTTGGATATTGTTCACCTAGTATCTCTTGCCCAGGTTCACCGTTCTGGCTCCTCTGAATAACCTGCAGCGCCCTGGAATTAATCCTGTCTGCCCAGCTGTCGAAGAGAGAAGAGAAGCTTCTGCTTGGCCAATCCCTGTCGGAATGTTTAAATCCTTATTAGAAGCACTAATTTCTGCACTGTAACACATTTTAATGCATTGTATCTAATGTCAAGTATGTTTCCATGATAAAATGGTAAATATGTGTTCATGGTTAGTTAATTCAGAATGGTTGCCTCGATAATTTGCTTATTACACTGGTAAACGTTTGTTAATTATTTTGTGTTGTATCGTATTGATTTGCAAATTATGACACATAATTTATGTGTTTATTTCCATTTCCAACCAAATACTATCTTTGTAGCCAGGTGCGAAAAATTCAATTTCAGTATGGGGGGGCACAAAACAGGGAAAAAAATCCAATGTCAGTGTGGGGTGGACACCAAGAAGGGAAATGTCTTTCAGCATAAATATTTTCATAATTTCCACTCTATTATCCTTAGTCAAAATTCTGCTTCAACCAAAACTGGCTGTTCCTGAAAATATTTTGAGTGCTGCATGCAGTATGTTTCAGTATAGCGAGCTCTCCTGTCAACAGTGAACATTTGTTTGATTGTATTTGTTGTTCACACTTTAGCATTATCAGAGTCGCTTGTCACTTTTTTAGAAATACAATCAGAGAGTCTGGAAGTCACGTGACGGAGCGGGAGCTCAACATACCCACCTTTATTGTCTTTATGCCTCTATCTTTCCCTGACTCTGTGTTGCCTTTTTTTTAAATGGCACCAAAAACATACTGTAAGCACCTCATTCCTTTATTATGAAGATTTGATCATATTGTCTATGATATTACTTACTTGGCACGCACTGAAAAAAGATCAACATCGGTACCCAATTACTGTGAGGCAGCAGCGCTACCCACTGCGCCAAGGGTTCTCCGGCTTCCCCACCTTGTCCAAAAACTTCCAGTACAGTTAAAATTGGCGACTCTTAATTGCCTGTAGGCGCAAATGAGCGCATGGATAGTTGTCTGTTTCTATTTGTGTCAGCCCTGAAATGAACTGGTGGCTCGTCTACCCTGCTTTTCACTCAATGTCGGCGTGGATATGGTCCAGCCCCCTGACCCTGTTCATGGTTAGCAGTTATGGATAATGAATGAATTGATTAATGGGTCTGACAGGCAGACAAATACATACAAACACACAGAGGCAGGTTTTTGGACTCCTGGCTAAAATCACCAATGATGGTATTTTTTAAGCCCAGCCCCAACGGATCATGTTTGATATCAATCAAAATCATTATTTTATTGAAATATCTATATTACGTAGTTATTTTAAAATGATATTGTATTTGGGACGACACTCTGGTTGGACATTTCCCCCCTGTCGCCGCCCACCCAGGCATTTCCGCCCCTGTTTGTTGCCATAGTCAGGAATTTACTTTTAGAGAAGACCTCATTTATCATCCAAAATCCATTAGTTGTATTAAAAAAATCCATAATTTGATGATTTACTTTCATTTATGTATGCCCATTTCAATCTGAGAGATTGTGTGAAGTTTTTCAGTGACACAATTTGTATTTTTGCTTTCCTAGTTTGACAAGAGGAATAAACTATACTTTTTATGTCTGCTGTTATAAAGGAATATGTGACCCAGTGGAACAGTATGGCTCTTTTTCTCTGTTATAAGAGGCATTTGGATGACAGCAATGTTTGTAGACATATGTCACAGGGATAATCAGGCCCAAATTGAGCAATTTTTGTATAGCGAGTAAAAAATACATACAACCTTGTTAGTGAGCCCAACCAAAGTGATGTAAATAGCCAATGTTCACTGTTATGCAGCTGTAGTGACAAGTTATTTTTCTGGGTTCTTAGAAAGCTTGTTGTTGTCATGAGTGTATTAACATTTAACTATTTCAAAGTTTATTTTCTCTCTATTCTCTCATTTGCTTTGAAGGTTTGTTGTCATTGTTCTGTGTTCTCCTGTCCTAAGTATAAAGTGTAGTGTTTGGTAAGCGATACACTTCCTCTAATTGTGTCTTTGTGATCTGTTTTGTGGCACAAGTTCTTCTTTATTGTCTTTACCCTTTTCTCCTAGTATAATAATCTGTTCCGTGTTTCATTTTTGTTTAATATATATGGGCTGTGCGTCTTCGCTTTCGCCCTCCAATTGCCAATTGTCTCTCATTGTCTCGCTACCCCAGCGTATTTCATTTGTGCTCCTCTTTACTCATCTACTAGTTTGTTTTTGATGATGATATCCATGTAATGTGTTCCAGCCTATTCCCCAGTATTTTCTCCTGTATCTTTTCTTTGTGAATCGTTGTTGATTATAGGATTTCTGCTGCTAACTTTTGTTCTTTTGGATTGGTTGCTTGCATGGGCTGCTTTTGGTTTCGATCCGTGTCCAATTCCCGGACATTGATTTTGGATTGTGGATCTTTGAACTATATTGTAACTCCTGTTTTGTCAGCTCCTCCATTTTTTAATTGCTCAGTTTTTCCTGAATGTTTTCAAGTCTTAATAATCTAAGTCAAATATAATTCCCATTTAACTGCAGAGAGGTTTTTATAATTCTCAGTGAGGGGAAGTAACTAAGTAAAATCACTCAAGCACTCGTGCAAGTCAAAAATCTAGCGGTGGCACAAAAAAAAAAAAAAAAAAACTTCTTGTAGCTTGGTAACCTTTCATATCCGTTTTTTTTTTTAGATTTCCATGTCATTATTTATGCTGTTATGGCTGTGGTAAAATCTATTAACCAACATGCATTTTCTCTTTGAGTAAAAGCATTTCCCTCTGCATGTTGACCTATAGATATCAAATAGAATTCATTGTTTTGATAACTTGGTGGTAATCAGCTAACTAGCACAAGATTCACAATGCTCTCCTTTACCAAATTGGATGCTATGCTATCAGAAGTCCTGACTTGATCAAAAATACATGCCATCAAGAAAACAGCAGTTGTACAATTACAGCAGTCGTAATGCAAACAATTAGTTGTAATAAAAGCTTCAATGGGTCCATTTTTATTTCTACACCAGACCCTTGTGGGAACTATTGTACTTAATTCTCCCTTACATTTATCTGACCGCTGTAGTTCAGGAATGAACTCAAGTCGTGGATCTGAATACATTATTCCCCATGATAATCCTACCATATGAGGTTTTCAAAAACCCTAAGGTGTTCAAAAGCGGGCAAGCCGGCAAGTCAAGTTAATGAAAAGTCAATAAAGTAACTGTTTAAACAGTAGTTTTCTCGCAGAACCCCAACTTAAATGTATTAAAATTAACATACATACATTTTGAATGTTTGTGAGAAACAAAAAGAAATGAAAGATTGTATTTCTACATGGTTGGAATAAGAAAACCCAGAATTGAAATGACTTAAAACTGACTTTAATTATAAAGAAAAAAGCTAAAACAGGTTGATGAAACTTTGACTTCTAATATGGTTCTCTTCGAAGAGTTATTCTATAAATGAGCTATGATACTAGTTAAATTCAAGTACTGCATGATGTATTTAACATGAACAGCGGTAACTGTTGCTGGTTACACACATGCGGCGTACACGCACACGAAGCATGAACTACCATGATCCTACCATATCAGGTTGTTTATAACACAAAGGTTATCAGAGGGCATTTATTGGAGAGAAATAGGACACAGTGTTGAATATCAGCAAATGTGTTGAATCGAAGGTCATATTGAATAATATACCAACGCTTTGAAACAAGTGTCTTATCTATACAAGTATAATAAAGGTGTAAGATGTAGGACTAGGTGAGTGTTTTGAAACAAGGGAGTGCCAAAAGCTCAACAGTCCAAATCAAGTAAATGAAAAGCCAATAAAATAGAAACTGTAAAATCAGTAGTTTCCCCGGAGAACCCCAGCTTAAATGTCAATTTGAAATATTGTTTTGTAAAAAAAAGAGCAATTTCACAAAGCTGAAAGACAGAGAGAGGAGAGATTCATCCACAATTGACTCACCTCCAAACCTAATCTCTCTATTTTCAAGTGATGTTCAATCGATATCTTCTTTGTAATCGCCCTATCATCCAGTTAGTTTTGCTAAGTTTTCTATTTCATCTTTCTCTTTGTTTCTCCTTTTTATCTTCCCATGGTTGCGATGGAAGTGGCCACCATTGACCCTCATCATGAAGTTCTTTTCTTTCAGCTATTACATCTGATTAAAGTTGCCATTTTGTTTAAGTGCAGAGCAACGGAAAACACTTTAGTGGAAATACTTTCTGTATTACATTTTTCTTTTTTCTCTGCTCTATTTGATGTCAGATGTGTACTATAATCTTCTCTGAAGAAGGCTCTATAAAGGGTGCTTTAATAATTCATGACGCCAGATTTAGATTTGTTCCTCACTACTCGGAAACTGAAAATTCCACTTTACATTTCTTTCCAGAAGGGCTGTGGATCAGCATTTTTAAGTTTGATTCAACAACTTTTCAGCGAGCGTGATATATTGTGGAGGACATAGATTACCACTTTATTACAAAGATGCAACTGAGATGCACTGAAGGATGATCTTATTATCTGCCTCTTTCCATTGTTAAGCTTATACCTCAGATAATTTTACAAAAACCTATTTATTCTGGAAATGGCCTTCTTTAAGTAGGCTGATAGAATCTGTATAGATCCACTTTATCAAGGTCTCGAGAAACCACAAAGAAACAGCTCTCTCTTTAAAACCCCTTAACATAAACTGCATTTTGGTCAAACATATATTCAGAATGTTATCTTTAGTGTATAAGGTACAATATTCTATGCCAAAGTTTCAGTGCCAAACAGGCATATAAAAGGAACTTTATCAGCAGAGGTGGAACAATCATCCATCATTCCAGAGTCGGCTAAAATTCAATGCTGTATTATTTTGAGCTTTAGCTTTTCCAACACATAAATATACGGTTGTTTGTCCCCGTGATATAACATTCATCAAGTTACAGTGGGGGCTCAAACTATTCTTCAGTGGATATGAGATATGTATCTGGCCTAGTTGCATTCTAATGAAACGAACATGATTGAGTAATATGTACGGGTCACTTTTCTGTTTGTATCGCTAATGCAATGTAAATAGAGCAAAATAGTCTGCAGTGAGTAATGCCTGTTTACGTATGCATCATGCCTTCAGTGTTTAGTTCCCCTTGCATGCAAAGTGTTACCGAGGTAATTGATTTTGCACGCTTCATTAGGTACAATTTGTATATCAGATGGGCTGGAAAAGAGAGTTGTCGATTAGTTAGATTTTGCTTTTGCTACTTACTTTTTTTCTCCCTCTTATCTCTTTTACAACCCAAACAAGACCGTCATTTAAAAGTGGTGCAGTATAGATATAGTAACGACGGTGAAACTCAACAACTTGTTTTGTATTCATGCACTGGGGTGTGTGGGGTCACAAACGGAGGAGATAATGCTTGGGTATATAAAAGATAAAAAAGTCTTCTGGCCAAAATAAAGACACACATTGTATAACTGCACACACATACTCTCTCAGTTACAACATACATATACAGTCAAATGTATTCTTTATTCTAATTGTTCAAAATATTCAGGTGTTTTCATCATGTACCCGAAAAATCGAGAATATAATAATAATGCACGGCAGCATCCACAGCAGATCCTTTTTGTTAACACGATAACTCACAAAATGTCTCATGGATCATTTTCAAAGTTTGTATGCACGTGGACCGTTGTGCAAGGAAGAACTGGAGCGAGTTTGGGATAGGTCAGTTGTATAGTTAGCACGTTTGGGGGAGCCTTATCTCTGAATATTTGGGGGCAATAATACCTCAAGCATATGTCCCAGGTAGTCCAAATGTGTTTTATATGAATTGAGTCAAAGAGTTCTTTCTCGTATATATTGTGCTCTACTCCAATAGTTCATATTCTACTCAATAGGGGAAGGTTTTTACAAAACACTGATTATCGGACATAGCCTCTAGCCCTTGGTTTCCATTTAGTCCAAACTTGGTGCATATGAGTCGATTCAAGGAGATCTATCATATGAATATCATATTGTACTCTAGTAGTTCATTAACATACAGAGATTTTTTTTTTTTTTTTCATGCAAAACACCCAAAAATTATGTCATGGATCAATTTTAAATTTTACAACCTCATTGACTTGACTGAAGAAAAAGTATGTTTCCGACTCTATTCAAAAGTTTTCGGCCAATAATTTCTCAACCAGTCTGATACAGTCCAAATTTGGTCCAAATTAATAATAATATATCTAATAGATCATATTTTACTCTAGTCTATATTTCATTCACTAGGGGGAGCTTTTTTTATGAAGAAAACACTGTTTATCGTTTATAACTTCTTATTGTTAGTCCAATTTAATGCACATGAATCGACTTGAAGATATATTTCTTAAATAATAATCCATCCTTCATTTAGCACGTGTTACACGGTACGTATATACAGTAAAACATCGTTAAATTTATCTCTGCATTCAAGTCATCCCTGAGGTTTCAGGGCCTTGCTCAAGGACCAACGGCTTATTGCTCCAGGGGCTGGGCTTAAGCCCTGGTCTCAACCGGTTGAGGGACAAATGCTCTACCCAATGAGGGAAAGCCACCTTTATTCTTGAACATATATCATATTTAAATGTAACAGTTTATATTTAACTCACTAAGGAGAGCATTTCTAATGAATAACACTGTTTTTCAGTCACAACTTACTACTTGTTGGTCGGATTTAGTCTAACCTCGGTGAATGTGAATCTACTCAAGGAGATCAATGTCCTCAATTTCATAATTTACTGAAAAAGCTCATGATTTACTGACCAGGAGAAGTGTTCTTTACATGAAACATTGATTTTCATACAAAACTCAGATTTAATTTGCGGAGTTCAAAAAGGGATATTGCTTTTACAACGCAGGGGAATGGGGACTTCTAAAGGAGCATTTGCCATGCTCTTTGAGGAATTGTAGGTTACCTTAGGTTAACTTTTGGGAAGGTTCATTATTCTTGCAAGACTTCTCCATTTGTACATAATGTGTCTCAATGCGCATCTGTGGAGTGTTACAGCCTCGGAAATAGTTTTGCAAGCCACTGCTGACTGGTGTTTTTCATTCACCTTTTTGTTCATTTGTTATTTAATTATATCCCTGAAAAGTCAGGGATAGAGTTTTTTAACTCAAAAACTATATCATGGATCAATTTTACCAAAAAGTGTTTTCCGGAAATTGCTCAGAGAATTTTTATGGATAATTTTCAACTTTTATACCTAAATACAACATAGGCAGAGGAAGAACTGGATGGATTTTGGGAAAGGTCAGTAGCAAATTTCCGTCACAAGGAGGACTTTTATCTCCGCAGGTGTTTGGGCCATAATTTCTCAACCACTGGTCCAAATTATTCCAAATGTAGTGCCTATTAATTGATTTGAGGAGATCTACCTTGTTTGAATTATATCTTACTCTATTAGACAATATATTACTCGCTTGGGGGAGGTCTTTTGCGAATTCCCCTTTAAAAATATAACTTCCAAACCATCGGCCCGATTTAGTCAAAATCTACCTTGCATGAATGCTCGTACGAGCGCTCCTTTGCTTACTTGTATTTGTCGGATTTTACTGTAATTGTTCAGAAATCACTCAAATGTGTTTTTTACAAAAATACAATGTATTTATCTTGAATTCTTAACCATTCATGTCCGATTGTGTTCAAACGTACATGCCCTTGCTGTTTGGGGCGACAGCGTAGGTCTAGTTCATTTTACGTTTGCATAGCATTAGCATATTTTCCCACAGCACTATAACCAGGATCCAACATTTGAAACACTTTGTTTTTACCATCTACATACATTAACATTCGCCTCAAAATAAATTAGTTTGAATGGTATTGATTGCTCTGTTATAAATCATTTAATTTATTGCAGGCTATAGTTGCAAAGCTCTTGCTTTCATTGGTGACAGATTTAGCCATAATGGTTCCATCGATTCAAGGGACCTTTAAACCTCTTAATGATAATTTGCTGATATTTGCTAAACGTTCATGGTTCCCTACAGAACCTGTTGGTTTGATATTTCTGTGCTCCAACCGACAGAAATAAATCTCACAGACTGGGATGTTGTTGTGGATGATTATTCTGGAGAGCACTCAATTGAACATGATTGAAAGCCCCAAATACTGATAGGCTTAAAGGAAAATATATCGTAGAAGCAACATTTGGGGAAGCACAATCCTAAACATAAGAAGAGGAAAGATGCCCTCAAGAGGGACCATATTGATTCTCCTGATAAGAATCTGGCTATCCTTTTTTAGTCCAACAACATTTTGTAACAGTTCATGACTTGGTATCATGTTCTCCATCCATTTAAGTCTAGGCCAGTACTCATATGGTCTGTTAATATTCTAGAAGTATATGGTATACTTCGGCGATGTATGTAGAATATCGTTTTTTGTCAGCAGCTATATGATGGATAAACAAACTATTAGCTCCTAATTTCTAAGCAAAACCAGCAAACATAAGAAGTCAAAGAGGAGAGGAACTTAAAATAGATAAATGATTAACCTGTTGAATTATTTTCACAGTGTTATCTAAATTTATTTGTACATTAATAGTTGAATGAAGTTAACCGCTGCAGACCTTGGTTTGAAGTTTTATGCGTTTTCCAAAGATTTCTCAATGCAGCAATACTTATGTACAGTACTACTACCTGAGTAGAGAATATGTCTACGTGCATACACAGGATTATGCACCGTATCTTATTTGGTCAGAACTGAGCTTCTAAGCTCCATTTTCGGTATCTTAATGACCTATCTCAATGGTGTTTTAGTACTTACAAGCTCAATTTGCTGGCTTATGAGCCAGCTTGCCACCATAATGTTCTTTCTCTTCCACTTATTAATAATAACATGCCTCTCTGTCCCTCTGAGCCACTACTCAAGGTGCTTTACTTTGTACAACCTGACAGACTCCTCATAGAAACAAAGACAGTTTAAATGTGAAGCGAGATAGAACAAAGAAATATGGTTGGTGGACATTATCAATACATATTGTATGCAGTTCATACATCTTGTGTGTATACAAAAAAACCTGTGCTTCCTTATTGTCCTATAGACATTTTGAAACCTTATTTGGAGCTGTTTTGTTGTTTCCCTGCACTAATTCAGGAAAGAGGAGGAGAATTACATTATACTTTTGTCATGCTTTCAAGAAGGTTGAAGCATTATTGTCTGAGGGCTGAGATTTTTCTAAATGTTTTCAAAATCTCTGTCTCAAGGAGTCGTCCAAAACCTTCACTTAGGGCAACGCCGGCAAAAATAAGGCTGTTTTTCTTAGTTGCTGATAAATTCAAACATTATATAATGAAGAAACTTATGTGAGACGAGTGTGATATATTTCTACTAACCCTAACCCACTGAAATATGATTTTGTTTAATATGCCACATAAACAACAAAGATTAATATTGCAAATGTTTGTTCTTTGGACCATTCAAAAATACTGAAAATTTGCAGCAGCACAACCCAAGGTCACTCAGACTGAATGCTGTTTTCTAACCATAGAAAACCTGATTAAAGAAACACATGAAATATGTAACTTGACTTAATTTCTCATCTGAGCTATTTTGGTGAGATCATTCTGTCCATTTAGCTGTGCAGGTTAATTGTCTCCTCATTTCAGCCGCTGCATGTGATGCAACTTAAAAGGGACATGATTACAAATTCAATGCTGATTTCCTCTGAGGATCCTGAGGTGGAAATGAACACAAGCTGCCAGTAACTATTTATATTGCAAGGTTATTAGAAAAGGGAAACAAATTAACCAGAAGTCACTCTGGATTATGTGAAGATGACAAACTGCTGTGGCGGGCTCTCTCTCCATGTTTGCATGCACACTGGAGTGGGATTGTTCCGATGCTGTGGGAAAAGCGTAGAACACAGAAGACGTACCCTGCAGATACAAGAGCCTGACCCTTGAATCCATCGCCACTGCAGTAATCCATTAGAGGGATCAGAGACACAGACTGCATATACAGTAGTGCAGTCAGACATCTCACGTTATCATTGTTTATTGTTGTGGCAAAACATGTCGTTTAGTGTCGAGGCTCCGACCACATCACTCCCCGCAGGAAGTGTACAGCAAGATTTTGGGGAAATGTTGCCCGTCGTAGCTTCTAGGTGGATGCTGGGGTGGTGGTGGGGCTTTAAAGAGCAGAGAGGGGGAGAAAGCAGAGAGGGGGAGAAATTTGCAGTTTAAATACTCATAGTGTCATCATAGTAGATGATTTTGGAGGGTGTGGCATGTCATGTGAGTATGCGGAGCAGCTTGAGGTGATTGCCTGAACTTGCTTGCAGATGTCGCTCCATTTAGGTGCAATTCAGAAACAATAATTGTCTTCATTGACCGTTTTATTACCTTTTTTTTAATCTTATTTTATACTTATAGCCATTGGGATTCAGTATTTTGCTCAAGGACACTTTGACAGGTACACTGCAGGAGCTGGGGATTGAACCAACTACCGTAAGATAAGTGGGCAACTGCTCTACCTGGTGAGCCATCGTCAACCCACCCAACATCCTTAGGGTGTGATTTTTCAGAATCAGAAATCGATTAAGTTTGGAATATTACACATAGAAAATTAGAATTTTCTTGGAACATTATTGACACTGTTTAATTTTCTATAATGTAGCTTCAGTAGTCATGCACATGTAATTCATTTCTTACAAAATATACACTGATGTTATCCCTCTGAACTGAATAACCTCTCACCTTAAAACCCTGTAATGCCCTTACCAAGTACCAAGAACAAACAAAACAAAAAACCATGGAAAAATATTTCTTTGAATATTTGATTTATTTCAGTGCATTTATTAATTTAATGTCTTCGTCACTCTAAGTTTACATAAGATGATAAATTGTTGAATCAAGCATGTTTTAAGCACAAAAATAAATCAGATTTATTATTGTCATTATTAATTATTTCAGGATGACGACGTGATTTTGTACTTCCTTTGGATTATTCAATTTCAATTAGATTAGCCAAACCCTTTTCTCAAGTTTTTAGAAAATTATTTGACCCTTTTTAAACTTTTTCTTGGTTGTCAAATAGGACTTTCTCAATAGTCATGGTTAAGGCCTGGCTGACGGTGGCCCCTTTGCTCTGTGGTGTGCCCCAGGGCTCCATGCGTGGCCACTTGCTCTTTCGTACATACATAGGTAATTTCGTATTACCGCTGGGTAATATTATAAGTAAGTCAGTCACACTTTTCAATCAGAACCAGTGACTCAAAATGTGCTCAACCAAACAGTTAAGCCGGACATTAAAGGGGATGACTCTTCCATTTTACCTTTAAGAGTATAAGACTATATGTTTTATATCTTATACAAGTAGCTCACAATTCCATTGTAGGTGTACACGATATCATCAGAACCGTTTTATTGATAATTATTGTTTTATTGCAGCACTGGCAGCAAATCTTCTAACTTTTATTGATTATTTGAACCTTTCAATGTACAGAACTGCATGAATAATATTTGCTCTAATCTGAGGGATGTACACAAACTTATTGCTATTATTCCAAGTACAATATTGATCATTGTAAATAAGAATTATTTTGTTTTTAATCCCTTAAATGAGCCCTATATAGTCACAGCGAGAGAGAAGTTCCTATGATGCACAACCGTGCTTACAAAGTGTCATGAACCATCAAACCAATATCTGACTCTCGAAAGGCAAGACCGTCTGGAGTGGGAGTGTTATACCGCAGGAGCTGGGGTTAATAATATAACATATTATTTTCCATGATTGCAAAATCTATTCAGTCTAATATAATACTTGAATGAATCCATTCCGACTCCTGCAGCACTACAAACACACATTTACAATGTTATTACTATGCATTGATTTTTATTTATTTATTAATGTTATAATATGTACGTAAAAAAAATACTCGGGAATACAATAAAGTATTTAACAAGATGCTGTTTAATCTTTCAAGCACATCTTACATGTCTTGTTCTCATGCATGATCCCGAAGTGGGTCAAAAATGAGCTAAAGTCATTACATTCCTCATCAGTTATATTGATCAGGTATATTCCATATTCACTGTCATCCAAAGCCAACTGTCATCCCTCAACAACATCATTTTTTCCACAACAACTCAATTATACACAATGTATATAAATCCCTTTAGTATTTTTAATTTCAGATACAATGTTAGGTCAGCATTGCTATTCTTTGCCACTGATTAAATTCAAGCTGATCTATTCCTGTGATACCACCCCATTCTACAGACATAATGACAGAGCTTTGTAACTATATACTGACAGCTGAAGTCAGAATAACAATGATAAACTTGTTAAAATGCACAAGTCTATGGGTGGGAAAGTGAATATTTTCTCCTCGAAGATGTATTAGAAGAAGGAAAAACTGGCAAGATTAGGAACCTGAGTAACTCTGAAAAGGCTAAATTCTGATGGTTTTATGACTGACACAGAGCATCTTCAGCGCTGCAGGTCTGGTTAGGTGTTCACGGTCTGCAGTGTTTTAGGAACTACCAAGCTGGTCTAGAGCAAGACAAGTGGTGAACCGGCGACAGGCTCCGTAGAAAGCTAAGGCTCTCTGATGAGCAAGTGGAGCGAATGCTAGACCGGCTGAAAAAGTAACCTATATAGTACAGTATTAGGCAGGTAGTTTTAATGTTATCTCTCATCGGAGTATTTACGAACAATTCTTCAAACTTAGTGTTGACAGATGCTTTGTGGCTTTAATTGTCTCCATTTTTGGTAAGTCAACCACAACCAATAGCAGGAGCTTTATCTCCGAAACGTTCTGGGTCATAATTTCTCAACCCTTGGTCCAATTTAGTCCACATTTTGTGTTTATGAATCGACTCGATGGGATTTATCTTATATATTTGTCTTTTTCCTCTAATAGTATATATATTACTTACAAGTGGTAATTTTACATAAATACTGCTTTTTTTTAACATAAAGTATTTATTTATTTCTTTAGTTACTTCTTTCAGCTTTTTACAAAAAATACTACGGAAATAACTGCACATTTAATTGGAGAAGTTCAATCACGGTGATTGCTTGTACAACACAGGGGATTGGGGGTGTTTTGGGGATACATCCTTCCCTTTGGGGAACAACAGAATGGGCTTGGATAAAAAGTAAAGCTAAATTTATGTATCTCCTCCCCTTTTCTCATTGTATTCCTCTAATTGTCTCCTTCCCGGTCTCCACACACACACGCACGTATACACACACACACACACACACACACACACACACACACACACACACACAGACACACACACACACAAACACAGAGACCCTCTGCACCCCCTTTTGCAGGAGATTTAATGGTCTCATGAACATCAGCCTGGGTCATGCTGGGGTCACAGCCAATTTATCAATGCAATGCCCAGTGAGGGGGCTGTGTATGAAAAGCATCTGTACATTAGCTAGGGTTTGTAATTGATTAGCTAGTTTGTGTTTATGGATTAGATTGTTGTTCAGTCTTGAAAGGTAAAATATGTGATCAAATTCAGTCTCATTCCCCTAGTGGGATATAATCATTTGCTCTGTGCTGTGGATTGTTACTGTTGTATTCCTTATCTCCTCTCCTTCTAGCACCGACTTTTGTTTATCTTTGGCCGCAAGAACCTGCATCATAACAAGTGGCTGGTCATGATCATGGTTCAAGTAGACGGATCTTTTTCCATAATGTTACAAATACCATGCAGCAGTGTGTTTAATCCTTTCTCCACTGAGTTGTTCCTAAACATAATATTTGGTGGTGTGTTGGCAGACCTACTGTATGCATGGGCATATTTGACTGGTGCCGTCATAAAATGTAAAGCATAAAGCCCTCTTTTTATTTTTATTGATGGTATCAGGGATCAGTATCTGAAGATGTTATTTGCTCTCTCTGGATTTTTGTAACATTTGACCAGAGCTTACTCTTTATCTTTATTCGATTTGCTTTGCTGTAATTTGAAGTATGCTGTCTCAGTTGTTAAACATAAATCCTGCCCTCTGCAAAACAGAGTTCGACTGGCATTTCCGTCATCGTTTACCTCTTCTCTCTGTTGACAAGCAGCTTCATTGTTTATTCCTCTGGTATCTTTTTAGTCGGCACGCTTCATCTGCTGGCCCATCTTATCTAGGTTTGGACAAGAGCCAGCTGCAGATAGTTATAGGGAATGGAATTGCATTAATTAAGTTCTGGTAACCTAATATCTTGAAATACAATCTGGTAAAATGGACCATTGGCATTTCCAGTATGCGGTTGAGGTTTCTGCATGTTCCATAAAAGCATTCTGGGAAAAATCCCTCATTGGAAAAGTGTGGAGGTCTTTGTGGCTCTGTGGTAACACGGATTCACCACAAGGTAAGCTTTCCTCTATGTTTTGGTTTCGTAGTTACTTCTCGTGTCAGCTCACAGTTCTAAATGTATTCCTATCTGTGAAATATCAAACAAATTAAATCTAACACACAGCGATTAGATTCAGTATCAGTTATAATTATGGTCATTAGAAACCGATGAGGTATTGCAAAGATTTTATTGCAAAATTTCATGAAGCTGGAGCTCTCCATTTGTTTTTCTGTGTTATTTGCATAACCCCCCTCCGCACGGATAAGACCAACAAAGCTATTTGGTAGATCTTTATGCCACTTGCCAGGTGTATGCGTGCAGTCCTAATCCTGTCATGCATGCAGATCAAAAGGGTGTATTAGATTACAACCTCCATTTACAGGTCAGCTGGAATGATTAACAGTAAGAGCAAAAGCTGTGGAGCCAAAGTCCTATGGAAGAATGGTGAGGCCAAATCTATGCGAGACCACCAGTTTCTACACCACAGGCAATATTTCACTGTGCCTAATTGAGTTGCAGATGTAATACATATTTATGTGCTGAGAAGCTTGATGGAATGCATTTTCAAATAGTCTTAAAAATCCTTGATTCATTTTGTTTTTGTGCACTGTTTGGTCAGACAAAACTATTTGTGAGCCATGTTTTGAATACTGCATATTACCTTGTACTAATATGAATTGGTAATTAATCACTGCTGTGTTATTTCTGTCAGCCCTTCGGTTAGGAGGATGGTGTTGATTTAAACACTTGCAGCAGCACAGCAGCCTGTTACTCCGGCTGTGGTGCTACACCACTGCCATCTAGTGGCAGATTTATGTTGCCAGGAACAAACGGGTATTAATAATAATAATATTATACATCATAGTGACATCGTGAAAACTGTCCGGCTCTCCATCCCGAGTGGCAAAAATCTAGAAGCACTAACTATACAACTGAATAACTCTGATAACTTTGCTCGAGTGAAATAATAGTATGAAAATGTACGCATGAACATCTTTATACAAAACATTGAAAAACTCCTGAACGTATCTCTAGAATTCAGACACACATACATACATATGTTTTTATTAATTGCACAGGTAAGAATGTTCTACGCTGACACCCAGCTTTTGTCTCCCTTGTTTTGACTGTCGCAAGCTTTGTTTTGACTTGGCAAGTCTCTTGCGCTAGACAATAGCTCCATCTCGTGGTCATATAGGGGTAAAGCAGAATCTCTGCTGAAAGAAAAATAAAAGATAAAAGATAAAGATAGCCTTTATTAGTCCCACAATGGGGAAATTGCAAATATGTCTTGCTTGAAATATGCTGAAACTACATATAAGGTGATAACTTGATATATATTGTGTAGCCACACGCCTTCATTTTCTACCATGATGAATAGAACTTTCAATTAAGCTGTTTGTAAAAATATTAAGAAAACAAACAAAAGAAAAGAGTTACACTGGAGTTTCTGGTCAAATTTTTTCTTTTTTTTTTTTTTAAATTCCCCGCCAAGGATGGAGATTATGTTTCACACCCATGCATTTGTTTATCCATCTGTCTTTTTTTTTATCTGTCTGTTAGCAAGATTACAGAAAAACTAATGGACAGATTTACATGACATTCTACTCAGTAGACACAGACCTTGGCATATGCTACAGATGATTAAATTTTGGTTACGGTTTGAATCCACCTCTGCCCGCTTTTTCTATGCAGAGTTTGTATCTTCACCCCGATGTTCTCTCTGAGGACTCCAGCTTCTTCCCACATCCAAAAACATGCAAGATAGGTCATTTGGTGAATCTAAGTTGCCAATAGGGCAATGCCCCATGAGCGTGAATTATGGTCTCTCTCTATGTGTCAGCCTTGTGATGAACTTGTGAGCCATCCAGGGTGAACCCCGCCTCTTGCCTAGTTTCGGCTGGGACAGGCTTCAGCCCCTTCAACCCTTACCAGGATAAACCGTTACGGAAATCAATGAATAAAGTAAGTCGTTTGGAGTAGGGATGTTACATTGCGGTGAGACGCTTCTTTTAGAAGTGTTGCCATTATTGATGCCTATTTTCCTTTGATTTCCTTTGATGTTCCTTTTGGGCTGGCGCTTGGGACTCAGTGGGCTGAACAGAGATGCTGAAGTGGAAGGTGCAAGCAACGACTGGCTAAAGAGTATTTGAGACATACTCAGAGAGTTTCTTGGAGAGGTTGGTAGATTTAGAGGTTGGTAATATTAAACATTATTTGAGGAATCTGCATGAATTTTTTTTGTTTTATGAAAAAACACAGTCTGATTAATTCTCTATCTTTAACAGACATTATTTACACTTTTAAAAAAATTCCCCACTCAAAATCTAGTTTTTTTTTCCATTTTTCTCTTTGAACATCAAGTGCTCATACTTCCTAATATTATTGATATTTAGTATATAAAGGTGAGTTTTTCAGACTTATAGGAATGCAGTAAATCAAACCTATGTCATGACCTACGTTTAGGCACAGCTATGTGACAAAAGTGGAGCAACATTGGGGATTTTTGGCTCTACTGTTATTTTGACATCAAGCAGCAGAAGTAAGATTAACCTTTCCTGGCCCCAGGTAAACTCTGTCACCTTTGCTGAAAAAGCTACCATTGCTAATAATGACCAATGTTTCTCCATCTTTAACAACAGTAAATCTGATACATTGGTTTCCTCTGCACTGGATCATAGTTGCAGTCTCTAGAGTGGTAGCTAGAGTCAATTATTGGTCTCCACTCTAGTGGAATCATCCTCCACTCGCTACGTATGTTGGTTCAATTTAAAATTAAGGCTGGCTTAGTCTAGTCTTTAGCTATGCTGCTGTAAGATTAGACTACTAGTGGACTTCTCATATCTCAGCCTACTTACTAAATACTTCTGAGTCACAATATAGAAAAGGTTTTTCTTACAAAAAAAACAACCTTGAACCTAAAATGAATGGATAAATAAAAATAAAAAATTTTAATCAGCCTCACTCTTGAGCTGGGTGACCTTTAAGCAAGCGCGTGTTTTATGAATAGCAAGGGACAGGTATTCTCCCCGGTCTGTAGAGTAAAGAGTAAGATGTAGACTTGTTCATTATGAAAAGTAGCTTGAGATAACGTTTGTTGTGATTGACTTGACTTCCACGGAGGAATATAAAAACAAATGAATATTGTTCTGGTATAAAATGTATACTCTTTGTTGTTATATACAATTACACACAGTCCAGCAGAGTGACATTTGTTCTCTGTATTTGTATTTTTGTCTTGGTCAAGGTCACAAGGAAATGCAGTTCATGTTTTGGATGCCATTGCTTTTTTTTCCCCCATTCAAACATTTTTGTTCATTTTTACCGTGTTTCTGTGTCTTTTGAGCTTTGCCCTCCGGTCCAAGCGAAAATAGGTTAACTCCATAACAGAGGGTCTGTTCTCCTATTAGCTATCAGCTGTGAATTTAAATAGGTCATAGGCAGATACAAGACCCCCTTAGACTGTAAATGTGCACATACAGGTAACATGCACCTTTAAGAAGGTTCATGGCCAACGTTTACTCTGTATGAAGATTCCACTTCAGAAAGTTTTACTTCCGCATCATCCAGTTTTAAAAAGTGCTGTACTTGCACATACTCTTCCGACTCATATATTTTACCAAATGAAACATTGATGTTCCCTTTAAAGGCTCCATCCTTCTTACTACATGTTTCACAGACAATACCAGTTTGCCAGCAATTTGTTTCAGCCAAGATGTATGGTGTAATAAATATTTAAAATCAAATTTGGCAAAGAGACATAGATGGATGATCCGCCCACAGCCGCCGTAGGAGCCTCATACTGAAATACAGTCACGTCCCTGCCAAACTCCTGATATCCAAACAGACAAACCAGAGCAACAAAAGTCCCACTCATACCTACAGTACAGTAGATCTAGATGTGCACATCTTCAGACCTATCAATATTAATTCTGTATTGCAACAGCACAACCTCTTTTTGCATTTCTTTGCCGCTGACAGTTCTTTCATCTATGTGTGTGTGTGTGAGTGAATATGGGAGATTGATGGCATGTGCAGCGTTTCAGATGTATAAGCAGTTGAAACACTCTCGCCGTGTTCGTGGAGTCTCTGGGTCTCTGCCAGGGATTCACTCCTGCACAAACTGAAGTAGAATGATCACATTCCGATTTCATGCACTTGACTTAGAAAGCACCTTCTTCCAAGGTGCTTCTGTTAAGAAAATAAAAGCATGATTAAACCTGCTTTTTTTTTTTAAAGCCCTTTAGCGCATTAATAAAAATAATGACATTTACATTCATGTGAAATAGTTGTAGCACTTGATGCCACAATTTGATCATTTTGAATTTATTTGACAGCCCTTTGAAATAATATTCAGAAAATATATTTTGTTTATTTTGTCTCACGTTAGACACTGTATCTCCCTTCATATATCTTCATCGTAGGTTAGTATAAGCTGGAAGTATAAGCTTGAAGTATTATAGTTTAGTATCACCATAACGTGAAATGTGATGGTCACATGATGTGTCTGCTGATTATTAGCCCATCTACCAGAGATGAGGGATCCGTAAGCAGGTGATGCCTACTTGATGTACGAGCATTGAAATGCTCCATTTGTCCCCATTTTACAGTAAATTCTGTGTTTCCAGGGCCTGTCATCTGCTCGGTGATGACTAATAGCCTGTGGTTATGTTCTGATAGAAGCACAGTGTAAATAATCTGCTCGTGAACAGATGATGCTCCATGTACTGTACCTGCCTCGCTCTACCAGCGGCTTCTATCAACCGTTAGGAAAAGTAGGTGGAAGTAGCTACTGTGTTACTGGTTTGAAACTTACCGTATGGTCCCAAGTACAATCAGCTTACCTGGGTCCACACTGATTCACCACCAGTTGGCTAAGTGATGGATGGAGAGGAATCTTTTTCATTTTGTTAAGATTTGCATTAAATTCTTTTGAGATATCTTTCATGAACGCAGCTCACTGGAGGAATACATTCTCAGTTTCCCTAAAATAAAATGTTTCAAATAAAAGGTAAACCCTCTGGAGTCAAAGGTCAGAATGCCCATTTTATGGGTTCAGAATGTCATGAGCCCAACCCTCCCATGATGTTTCCATAAAATCTGTTGAGTTGTTTGACTCTGATTCTACTAACAATGAAAAGAAAATGGACAAAACTTTATATCCTTAACTTTTAGGTAACTAGCCATCATTTAGCTCTCAGCTATTGTCCATTATTTACTCCTGGGTCTGATGTCGCAGCTTCATGAACCCTGACTCTAACCATAGCTCCTCTGTTATACTCCACATGAAATAATGTTTAGCATGTCACTGTTTGCTTTTCTTAATTATCAGTACATTACTTCTATGACAAACACTTTAAAGAGTAGAGCTTTTTATAACATTTCATCAATTGCAAATAAATCTCTACATGGATAAACATGAAACCCGGTGGAAGGTGGGGCGTGTGCAGTGATGGACAATAACTAACTACATTTATTCAAGTATCACACTGTACTTATACTTATACATACTTCATTATTTTAATTACATTCCACTTTATACTTCCACTCTCCTACGTCTCAGAGGGAATTATTCTACATCTACACCACTTATTTTCTCTGACAGTTGTATCAACTAGTTTTTTTGTTACCAAATTTGCTTCCTGTCCAAAGAAAACCATTTATCTCCAAATAAGTTGACATGAAACTTGATACACGGAGTGACAGTCACATCGTAAAAACTATCTTAAAACCTTCTTGGATTATCAAGCGGAAGTGGTTCTTACAGAACAGCAATGCTCTAAAAAGACTATGATAATCATATGGATTAAACTTTTCAACCGCATGCTTAACAACATTGGGCAAAAACAACAGATCCTGACATATCAATACAGCAGGAGAATTCATCCAAAAATATGATAATAAAACAATTAGAGAAACCATTTCACAGCATAATGAGTACTTATACTTTGGATACTTGAAGTACATTTTTGCTGACGTTTACGTACAGTTGATTGTATTCACATTGTGGTATTTATGCTTTTACAGATGTGAAATATCTGAACACTTCACCCTACATTGGGCATGTGTCATTGCAGAAATCATTACAAATTCTGGTGAATCTTGGTCAGCGGGCAAACTACTTATATTATCAATGTTCTAGATATGTCCTTCCAAATCTACTGTCTGAGGCCAACTGGTGCTGGTGGGGGTGCTGGGCTGCCTCGGCAGAGGATGGAGAGATATCTAGTTTAAAATGTTTTATTTTACTAGTGAATGGTAAGGAATCCTGAAAAAAAATCTGGTTGGATCTGATTGATGATCTGCCATATCCAATCTATTATTCCTTAGGTCATATCATACCTTTGAGAGTTTCATCATAACATTTTGAACTATTCTGCTTACTGACAGACGGCCCAACACTGACGGAGGTAATTGTAGTAATTGCAGGTTAAATAGTGGCTTTATCCTTTATGTGCCGAACGCTGTCACGTAAAGTATGTTTACAGGGTAAAGGTCTGGTTATAAAGCCCGCTGTCTCACTGTGACAGCAGAGGATATTCTGGCATGTCATAGCATGTCAAAGCACAGGTGCAGTTACTAACGCTAACAATGATGGCTAAATTCCCCTTATTCAGCTCAATAATCATGCTGTTTTACCTGCTAACGGGTTTGCACAGCTTGTATTTAAAATAGAGCCTTAATTAGTCCTATTACTCACACCCACCTGCTATGAGTCAATCAGAATGTCTCTGAAAAAGGTGGAAATTCAGAACGTAGCAGATGTTACTACCTGATTTATTGACTGATACAGGTATTTTCCACAGAACGGGCCCTGAGGTCTGAGGGAATATCAGAAATAGTGCTTACAGGACGTTCTGTGTCGATGCCTGTCATATAAGACAGGATAAGGTGTACTTTATTCTCACCGAAGGGAAATTTGTTTTGGACTCCATCCAACTACCTTTCACTTAAAGTAAAAGGCAGATGACGTGCAATGACTTCACAGAAACCAATATCATATAATGTGTGCTCCAAACATAACATTCACAGGCATATATACATATACATACACCTACGCACAGATACAAATGCATATATAAACATATGTGTACCCACAAACACACCCACACAAACACGCACGGCCACACACACACACACACACGCAAGGTTATGGCTTCTAATCTACCTAAAGATTGTGCATTTTTCAGGACAAAAAAAGTATTATTAATAATAATAATAATGATAATAATAATAATAATAATAAAGGAATATTTGGTATAAAGAAACACTGATCAGCTAAATCATTATAATCATCTGCCAAATATTGTGCAGGTTTCCCTGCATGTATGACGTGAGAGGAGATCTCCATTGTGGATTAGACTTTTTTTTGTCCAATACATCGCAGGTGTTGGATCCTGTCACACCTGAGAGGAGATGGGTTACAAGTGGGACAAGACGGCAGGTCATCAAAGGGCCAACACATTGAGACTAATAACCATTCATCCACATTCATTCACCAACATATCATCAAAGTAAAGTGAAATCAAAGAAAAATCCAGACTATGTTTTCATACAAACACATTACCCAAACGCTGCCGGGATTCCATCCGGAAACCTTCCGATCTTCTGATTGGGAGATGGCCGCTCTATCTGCTGAGCATTAGCCACCCCATGTATAAATAGAGAAGCTCTTCCGTGGGATCAGACAACAAGGGCA
This sequence comes from Lophius americanus, assembly GCA_037951165.1. Classification (NCBI taxonomy): domain Eukaryota; kingdom Metazoa; phylum Chordata; class Actinopteri; order Lophiiformes; family Lophiidae; genus Lophius; species Lophius americanus. Next base: position 10,793,563 of record JBBDHG010000014.1, on the reverse strand, counting down.
GGTTTTTGCTCCCCACACACATGAGTAATCTTTCAGCACCCACAGTACTGTGACCCAGTTCATCGGTTGTCCTTCCTTGGACCATATGCTCACATCCTAGCACTTTGCCTTTCTTTGCTGCTTCCATCAATTGAACTTTGAGAGAATATTTTACAATTGCTGCTTAAAATATCCCACCAAATGGTAAATGTCATTATGATGAGATAATCAATGTTATTAATTTCACATGTCAGTGGATATACCATATTTGGCTAGGTGTATATAACTCATTTGTAAACATAGTACATAGTCCTGCAGCCTTCAAGAGTTTCATGGACTTGTCCTGAAGCATTATAAGTGTTTCCCTTTGGTTATGAGGCTTTGCCATCATAATGCAAGAATGACAGCAATGGTAGATTATAGCGCTGGATTAACGGCTCCTCTCTGATCTTATCTCCCTTTTTTTAGATTTTGAGCACCTTTCATTGCAATTTTCCATTTGTTTTTCGGGGGCAGATGAGGTAATATCGCTGCAATCTCTTTCCTCTGGTATGGCGGGGTCTTCCTCCTGAGAGCCTCTCCCCTGAGGAGAGCTGGACTGTCTTGTTGTACTATCCTTTTATGGTTTTAGTTAATTCTCTATTTAGGAGTATCTTTTTAACAATACCTATAAGTGTTTTTTCTGGCATCACATCTGTTGTCGTAACAGTAGTGTAAAATATCATATTATATATATATATATATAATATTATTACCACATGCTTAATATTGTGTATGGTCCCACTTTAACTACCAAAATAGCTCTGAACCATCGGGGCATGGGTTCCAAAAGACCACCAAAAATGCGCTGAAGTATCTGGTGCCAAGACGTTAGCAGTATATCATTTAAGTCCGGTAAGTTGCCAGATGGAATCACCAAGGATTGAACTGCCAAGCACATCACACAATTGCTGATTGGATTGAGATCTGGGGGACCTGGAGGCCAAGGCATCACCAGGATTTAGGTCTGTTCTTCAAACCTTTCCTGGAACTTTGTTGCGGTGTGGCAGGGAGCACAATCCTGCTGGTAGAGGGCACTGCCATCAGCGAACAACGTACTTGTTCTGCAACAATGTTTGGCTAGATGATAGGGCAAGACCCAAGGTTTCCCAGTGCATTCTGGGACCATCTCTTCTTCCGGTTAGCATCACACAACCCCCATTCACATTAAAGAAATATGAATCATCAGACCAGGCCACCCTCGTCCATCACAGCGTGATCCTGTACTGACATTGACATGTCTATCATAGCTGCTCATGAGAGTGGACAGGGTTCGGCGTGAGCTCTCTGACTGGCCTGAGGTGATAGTCGAGACTGTAATGACGTGTGATTCACCTCATCCGTCTTAAGTTTTACGATATCTTTGTTAATAAATGTATTTAATTTTTATGTCTTCTTTCTCAATTCCTATCCTGCTTTCCTGCACTCTTTCTCGCTTTTATATTCAATACCAGATGTTATGCTTCATCCGGAAATACTTTTCTAACTGCTAACATCCCTGTTGGAGATTTAAGATCAAACTGGAGCTTTATTCTGACAATCTCTGAAACAGCGTGGATGCTCTCGCTAAGAGTTATTTAAATACACATTGACTACCCTTGCAGCCGTGTTTGTTTTCCCCTTAAGTAAACTAATATCCCACTTATTATCAGCCGTGCAACTTCCTAAAGCCTCTCTGACTGCATTTGTGCACAAACGAGTTCGGGGGAAGAGGAGCAGGAGGCAGGCAGAGGACGAGAAAAGAGTGGAAAAGAGCTTTTAAAGCAAGCTGAGCCCCCAACTGCTTCGGCACATCTCTTCTCTTATCTTAATAAGTAATGAGGCTGCCACATAGGCTGACAATGAAGTATTTTGAAAATTGTTCTAATGTATGGCTTTGAAAGGAGTGGCTGGGCATTGATGTATGGCACAAACAGGCTAGGAAACAAGTGAAATATTAATGGGCTGTTCCGTGGGAGTTAATGTGGGAATTACCTGATTGCTTTGGAGAGAGACTGGGGCTGGGATGAGGGTTATGGAGCGGCAGAGCAAGGATTTCACTAAGATATGAGGCTCGAGGATTGGAGTGAAATGGAGCTGGCTTTCAGTAATCAGAATCCTACCACCATCCCACACATAAATGAACATCCAATGTAAGAACAGCCCGTTGCTACTGGTTTAAAATCATACAGATTAGATTATTAACTCTTTTCTCTGTTAGAATTCAAGATGTTATTTTGCATTACTTGCCATCTTTTCCTTTTTGCAAATTAATCACCTGAGTCTTTTCAATTTACACATTTTCTCGGACCAGCCTATCATATCTGGAGGCACCACAAGGGAGCAGCAGCGTAAAAGGAAGCAGCCTCCTCTGGAGCTCATAGAAAACTTAAAACGGACAACAGTAATCCTGTTTTGACTTTCATGTAGCAATATTCATATGCGATAGTCATACAAATGGTAGAAAAAGGGGATATGCATCAGGTTTTCACATTTGAATGCTCTCCCTCGAAATAGAAAGGGCCTCATCTCTGAAAGTTCTAAAAAAACAGATTTCACGTTCCCAACAGCTCAGGAATAGCAGAAAGCCGACTGTCCAGATAATGCGAGGTAAAAGAGTGAGCATATAGTAATGATTTAAGTGCTTTACCCTGGAGAGTTGGCCTAAAACAACACTGACGTACAGAATTAAAAAGTTCCGTTTGTGAGCTGCAGTGGCATCCCAGAATCCTTGGAAATGCCATTCAAGCTTTGGAAAGGTCAATAGTTAGAATAACTTTTGTTAGAGGAAAAAGAAAACTTGGCTGTGCCATCACAAATTGCTTCCAGACTCCTCTCTGAGCAAGTTATTAGCAAAATTGAGTGCAGACACTGACATTTTTGTAGCAGAATTATGCTTTCCTCTTTGAAGTGTAGAATTACTGGGCACCCATCTAAATCTGAAACATGACCCTGTTCCTTGCAAGTCATCCACTCCCTATTTGTTGCGTTTATAAAATCAATGTGCACGAGGTTAAGGAGATGGTTTTTGGATTGCTGGAAAATTGCCCAATATTTCAAACAAATGACCGCGTTTAACTGGAGTGCATGTCACTGGTTCTTGCAGACGTTGCTGAGACGACTCATACTTTCTCATACGTACTATGTGAGAACTTATTCACTAACTAGCATTACCTAACATGCATATGTTTTTCATTATATTAACCTTCGGTCTTGGAGTAGGGTGTATGTAGTATTGACCAAAATATGGAATACTGTTTTACTCTGTATTTGTATATTTTAGGACCTGTCCACACAAGCACGAGCTTAAGACACGATAAGACAAAATATGACAAGATGACATTACAAAGGGGAATTGTAATGTTATAGTATCATACAAATAAGGGTTAGGGTTAGAGCAGATCCAGTAAAAACAAGTGTTTGTGTATATATGGGTGTTAATATGATTAATGTAGTGTAGTGCAGTACAATCCAGTCTGATGATATATCACAGTGTATTGGATGTTCTGTAAGACAGCATGAACACATATGTTGAGCATCAAAATGCAGGATGATGTAAAAGTATCCAGTGGGCATGTGATTAGGATAGGTGGAGATGGATTACAGCCTAGAGTTGTTCAGTTGAAAGCTGTTTTATTTTATTTATTATTGTGCAACACAACAAAAAAACAAATAGCGTTTCAAAGACTCAAACAACAGGAACAATAATGTTTGTTTGATGGTTATTTGTTAATTTGTTACACTCTGTCAAACCATCTCGGCGTTACATTTTCCTCCTGATCATGATTACAGTCTACCATAGCGGTGTTAAGAACGTCTTTAAAAGTCTGCAAGTCTCCTTGTGATGTTTCAGAATATTTGGTACTTTACGTATCAGCTCTCTGAAAAGGGCCTATTACTCAGGTTTAACTTCTACATTTAGAAGCCAAATTGCCTCCCTCACGTTGTGATTGTTCTCTTTATGACTGGAAGTGTAATGTAGGGTGTTAAGCCCGTCCCTGTGTTATAGTGCTGTGCCTCCAGGGAAACTGAGTTGGTGGCAGTTGCTATCACACCACGACTCTCTCATCTTCTGTCACGCACAAAGAAATCCTTTACCTCACGGCCGGCGCTAATGAGGCCTCACAATGCGAGTCTGTTGGTGCATATTTATTTTTGTTTTACTTTTGGAAACCTGAATTACACTAAACTTCTACTTCATTGGCCGATCAGGCATATTTAGTCACTATAATATCCTGTCTAAAGGCCACATTCGCCACACTCAAGCACTCCTCCCGTTCCTGAACAGAGTGACCACTGCTGCTTGAAATGAAAAGCAAATATTAATATTCGCTGGTGTTACCCTGGAAGGTGAAATATTGGAGGCCCAGGGAGGTTTCACACATTCCCCACTTAATGACACATTTACTTCCTGTTCTGTTCAAATAACTGTATCGTCCAACATCTTTATATTGCAGGATTCTTGTTTTGATAGATTCTGGAAATCTTTATGGCAAAAATAAAGAATTCAGTGTAACTTTATTTTAGCTGTAGTGTGTGGAGTTGATAAGATTAAGTGTAGGGAGCAGGAAAAATGGGCAACCCAAAGTATCTTTGACTTTGACAAAAGGCAAGTTGTAAATGTTTAGTGACTGGGTCAGAGCATCTCAAGAGCGGCAGGTCTTGTTTGGTGTTCCCAATCTGCAGTGGTTAGAACCTACCACAGTGGTCTAAAGAGGGACAATTGGTAAAAAGGCAATGGTTGCTCTAGACTCATTGGTTCAGCTGAAAACAGTCATTTAGGTTCTGAATGGTGTTGGAACACATGAAGCTGCATCACAGAGCTGTTTTGGTGGCAAAAGGAGAACCTTTATAATATTTGACTCGGGGTTTTAATATTAAGGCTTATAGTTCTTTATCATATTGTCATATAGTGACCCCTTCACAAAATAAAATTGACTTTTACTTTAGGGCTTCAGATTGTTATGACACGTTATCATCGTGATTAAAATAATTCATAACATTGAAATGATCCCAAAATCTCTGGGAAATACTAATGATGAGAAATGTTTTCTAGAGTTAATCATGTTTTTTTCTCACTTTTGTCTCTTTTACAGTAAATGGAATACAATCAAACACAGACACAGTCTGAGTTTATTAACACTCAATAATTTATCCCCGGTGCTACGAGTTTTTTCAGCATGTTTTTGTTCTATTAATGCAATTGCACCGCCGTGGTTGGACAGCTTTGCACAAATGATTTAGGAGAGTTCCTCAAAGCTGAAAAGCTGGTTAGTATTGAAGCGTCTTTATGAGCAGAAGGGCGAGGATGCTTTGTAATTTCGGTCCGATGGATAGCCTTCCCATCACTGCTCCCACATTAGGAGGCCAATTACTGCTTGAAGAGATGAAACAGTCCCAGTAAATATGAAATAGGTTGTCCGGGGTGACGTTAATAGAGTTAACCCGGGGACAGGGTGGGATCAAAGGGGCCTCAACCATATTACCCAATCTGTCTGTGTCTGAGTACACAACAACTGATCGAAGATAATGACAGTGTGTGTGTCATCAAAACAAACTGATCACCATGCAGCACAAGGGTTGTAGATGTGTTTGCTTTTGTGCACATTATACGATGAGTCCTCTGTATCCATGTGTCTGCTGAAAGCTGGAGACACTTTATACTCTGACTCTCCATGTCTGCTGCTACTGTCAGCTCCTTAACCGGAGAATCTGTTAACACACCAGCATCCACTACAGATGGAACAGACCTCTTGGTAAGGGGTGGTAGACAGTGAACGGATGGTCTTTAATTAGATTCATTGTTACTAAGGTTGTTTACCGTAATGCCCCCCCCTCCGCCCATGCATCTGACAGCACAGTTTGAAATATGGTTCTTCCGCTTGCTTCCTTTGCTCAGCTTTTCCTTCCAGATTTAAAAGCATATTGGTGTTTATGCACAGAGAGCAATAATGATCCATCATACCATGCAGACAAGGAGGCCGAGCCCTCTGCTCCACATAAATAAGCGACAATTTGGCCATCTGCTTGGATTCTTCCTGTCTCCCTGGAGACCCCCATCTGCCTTTACATTATCAATTACACTTCAGCCATGCTGCTACCCTCCACTCCCCCCAACACCACAGATTGAACCCCCTTCACCACCACATCCAAAAGTAAGATCACAGAAACATTTAAAGATTGAAGCCATATTTAGTCTCCCAAGAAAAAAATATGCAAATGTCAAGAAGAAATTATGCAAATGTACAGCCATCAATTCAATTCAAAGAAGTGAATGAGTTTTAAAGTGATATGCCATAAAATTATAACCAGTGGCAGGTGAAGTTTGATAAACACTGATTATCTAGTTACAATAGCAACTGTCAGCGGTTGGGGTCGATTAGACATCGAGTGAAGGTTGTTTAGTTTTTTTACCCAAAGTTGATATGTTGAGAGCAGGAAAAATGAGCAAGCATAAGGATGTGGGAGATGGGGGCCTACTTGTTATGGCTAGGTGAATGGCTTAGAACATCTCCAGAACTGCAGAGCTTGTTGGGTGTCACTGATTTGCAGTGATAAGCACCTACCAAGGTGGTTTAAGAAGGGAAAACCAGGGAGCAAACAAAAGTGCTCATTCACACATGCGGGAAACTAAGGCTACCCCGTGCTGTCTGACCCCACTTTACGGTCGCAAACAGTCTGCAGGTCCATTACCGACACCTGTTGGTAATAGTAGCTACAGCATTACTACCAGCCACCAGCAAGGGCAACGTAAACTTTTCTTTTCCCGACAAATCGATAGTCAATTCATACTATGTCATTGTTGTTGTTTTAACTATTGAAAGTCTCATTTGAATATTGAAAATTATCTGCCCATTTTTATGGAATTTTGCTTATTATGATCTATCTATCGTGCAAAGTGAGTTTTTTAACCGTTGGGAAGGTGTGAATTTTCTGACTGTTGAATAAAGAATTTAAGGGCTTCGATTGTTGCCCATAAACAAAATATATCTTTTTCAACGGTGTAAAACTATCGTATAACGTCAGGTCAAGTACATATTTGCACCGCTGTCCTTCTGTTAATGTTTTATTTTCTTCGACTCTTAGGGAGTCTCTGCTTACCTCAGACGGTCGGATGAGTTTGCCCTAAAGTGCGAATGCGATGAAACACCAGTTCGGGAATGAGAAGCACCTTTGTTCTGCGGTTTCCAGGAAAAGCGGTCAGTGTCCCAAGGGGACAGGTATGTGTGGGAAGTGCACGGTGCCTCATTAATATGGAGACAGGTGCACTTTTGATGAGTTCATAAGCAGTTCAACTGCAGCTTGGAACAAGTGCATTTTACAAGGCTGTTCAAAGATCTCTGACATCTGAGGAGAGCCAGCGAAGCCAATAATCCTACTTTCAGAATGTGAGTCTTTCCTCTAAGATCAATCCCAGATCGAAACATCAAATAGAACTGCTCCTTTTCTCTTTTTAAACCCCCCTCCTCCCCTTTCAAAAATCACTTACTAGATGGTATTAGACAACCTAGCAAAAGTGTCATTACCGCTGGGAAGAGGGGATGGATAGATTTCCTTCAAAATGTGGAATATCCTCCACTAATTTAAGCCTATAGCTAAGAGCGCAGCATTATTGATAAGACTGTGCTCTGGGTCCAGCGCTGTGCCCAAGGGCCCGGAGAGAAGCAATCCACAGAAGTGTGCTTTCATGTTTATCTATGTAGGAGAACAAAGCGAGGATTAAGTCTGGCCCTTTCATCTGCAAAGCAGGACTATTTTTATTATTTTGTTATTTATTTATTTTACTTTTTCGCCCATCCCCAAGGGAAGTCCCATACTGGGCTGCAGGCGTTTGAGCAGTACCATACCACTGTGGTGTCGGGCAGGTCTGACGTTCATCCACTCCGTCCCCTGTCAGCCACAGAGGAGTGTGGGAAAATCTAACCAGCATGATGGCAATTACTTTCAACTCAACCATACACGGCAAAATTAATTTCTTTTTGAAATTAATTTTGTTGCATAAAATGAAGAATGCTTGAGGTCATTCTTGAAGGTTTTAGTTTCCAGAGTGAGCAGTTCAAATTATCTCGTCCAATCAGAACGAACTGTCTTCTTTAGGCAGAGAAATCTGGTTAACCATTTCTGGCCTCGTTCTTTTAATTTGAAGGGACGTTTTACTTTGACAACACACCACTCCATCTGTATTGATGCTGTCATTTCTTGAGGCAACAGCCGGTCCAAGTTAGATTGTAGATATGTTGGGAATCATGTTTCATCCGTCTCTAAGGTTTATAAGTAGATTACCTTTTGTAATTCGTTTTGTTACAGCAGTCAATAAGCGTCCGATGCAAATGTGGTTCATTTGTATTTGAATTGATGTCCTGTCCCCATTAACTTATGCCTCTAATGCATTCTGGTACATTAGTAAATAGACCTGCTGGATTAATCATTAGTTCATTGGGATCATTTGCTTTCCTCGTGCTTAATCGAATCCCTGACATTGGTAATAAGGGCAGACTTAACCTGCCTCCCTGGACCCTCAAAAACAAGGAAGAGTAATTTGGGGAGAATGTCATGGCCTTTTATTTGTTTCAGTTGTGTACTATATTCCCATGTCAGAAAAATGTAGTGCTAAAGATAGCCATAAGCATGAAAATTGATCAACAGATTGTTTCCCCCATGTAATGATAAACTTTTCTGACATTTAGGAATCTCCCTGCTTCCGTTATTCCAATAAACTCTCTCTCTCTCTTTGTTATTTCCTTCTCTCTTCTGCTCAATCTGATAATTAATGACTTTTATGCCTTGAGAATTAAACATCTAAACAGGCTTGGTGTTTTGCACATTATTTATTTAGTTGTAATTAATTGAAGCATACCTGGATTGAATTCAACAACCTCAATGCTGCACAGGGAAAAATGCTTCAAAGAAGGAGACAGTGATTAAAAGCCTCTTGTCCCTTGTGATGACTGCATAGCCTTCCTCTGTCCATATTTTTAGTTCAGCCCATGTGAATTCAGAGTGATAGATGAAAGCACATAGCTTTACTATATGTACAGTTATGGCCGCTGGTCGATTGGTAATAGTCTCTCAGGGTCTATGATGAGGACGCTTGCAAGATTTGAAATGCTATGGACTTGATCTCAGTGACAGGGTATCATTGGTCTGTGATTTAATGCTTGTGGCCTTGCACTATAGGGACTTGCACACCTCTTGATTCAACGCTGCAAGGGATGATACATGTGCCATTGCATTTCTACAAGTCAGTGTTTTGAATAAGTACGTGAGATGGGGAGCGACCGCCGTCAGTTAGTCGTTATGAATACATTTAGGACAAACAATTGTAGATTGTGTTCTTCAAGCAGTCTCCAATGCTAGTGATTAATTTTTCACAAGATATCCGTGCTTATTGCATTGCTTAGTGGCTGTTCTGAGTTTTAAGATGTGCCTTGCATAAATAGGACTGATGCCAGTTCTATGTGAGGGACATGACCGGGAATACCAATGCCACGCAATAGCATGCCTGCCAGTTCCCAACCGTGAATGTGTGTAACTGTATAAATGTGAAGCAGGGAAGCTCTGCAATAACAGTTAGATTCAAAATATAAACAATCAGGACAGGTATATTAGGAAAAAACATTTTTCCACAGGGTGAACTCTCACGCATCATATAGTGAGATGAGTGGGTTTACAGAAGCAAAGCACAGTTTGGAATGTCATCCAAACAAAGAAACCCATGGTAAATGTGCCATTAACCTATAACACACCCAATCAGCACTTGTGTGTTCGTTTTGTTTTCCAGCCATCCCAAAAATACATCCATCTCCTTAATGGAATGTTTTTTTTTTTAGAGCTGATAACATGGCTCAAAATACAGCAACATCGCCTTCGGAGGATCATAGATGCAGTCTGGCCACACAGGCCCTTAAAAAGCAAGATTAATAACCCAGCGTAGATGATCTCATAGTTAAGTGTTTTCTGTTGTATTTACACATCTAGCCGGGCTGTCAGGCTTCTGCTCGTCTCTGAGAAATGGGACCGACAAACCCTGACACTAATGCATCACTGAAAATATTTGAAATGAATGAAGCTCATGCTATCCAGCAAAAGAGAAAGACATTACAAACACTCCATTTGACACTGCCACAATGGCGCCTCTGCTCAATGCAAATACTATTATTCTCCCCCAACCAAGCAACCAACCCAAGCCCCCCGCCTCCCTGCTCAGCCTCGTTTTGATGGAGGAGTCACACGGGGGAAAATCTCCCACACTCAGTGCAAACTAATGAGATATATTAATGACATTAGACACTTAATTCAATGCATGTATAATTCATAATAATTGATTGCATCGGTTTGAAGGAGTACCTTTGGTGAAAGAAATAATCCTATTAAGTCAGCTTTAATACAAATCTAAGCTGTCAAAAACACCCGGCTCCTATTGCATCCTGCACTGTTAATTGTCATAAGCGTCTCAGATTGATTATTTTCAAGTATGGGAATGAGCTTCATTCAGATTCTTCGCTGTCGTAGAATAGGCAGGCCACTCACCTCTAATGATTTTATTATTTTCTCTTTTGCTGAGAGGGGATATTAACAAAATCAATTTTCAAGATAAATATTTCCATTCTGAGAAATTCGGCTGAACTATAGACTTAATTTCTCTTTGCCTCCCTCTCCATTTGTCTCCGTCCGTCCAGCCAGATTTATGTTATAGTGACATTATGGGGCTTTCAGATCTTTCATAATTCTGCCATTAGAGACCATAATATTGGCAAACACTGACAAATGTTGCGTTTAATATAGGTGCGAATATGATTAAACGCTGTATTAAGCAAAAATATTTTTTAGTGCAGATATTTGACATTTTAAGGCATTTTTATGTCTGCGCTCAAGGTGTTATTTAGGACTATTATTGTCCAACAGTAACAGTTATTTTCTTCTCACATGTCTTGTCAACATGAAAATGTGCATCTCGTAACGTGTTTTTTCGTTTGGTTTGTTTTTACATTTTAAGCCGCATTTGAACTCCGGTGATTTCATGTCAGTGTTTTCACTTTCACCTACGAGGCTAAGATTTATCCACATCAGCAGAGTATTGAGTGGATTTGTGTCCTTGAACACAAATTTCCCAGTTTGCCTTATGCAAAGAGGTAATTTCACAAAATGTCTTAAATGCTGTAATGACAAAATTAACTTGTGCAATCAATATAAATAATAGTTCAGACCATTAAGTTATGTTTTCTTATTAGTATGTACATATTCCAATAGAGTCCCCTTATTCGGCTTGTTTCCTGTCAGCAAACCATGGGAGACTCTGAACCACTTAAGCCCTCACTAGCGGGCATTCATCTTGAAGATCTACATCACTTTTATGTTATTTGATAATCAATTTTTCATCAAAGCTGCGCTGCATGGGAACAGGAAACGGGTCCTGAGTTCACAAAGGAAAAGAGGGGTGAGAAAATTGACAGAGTACATTGCAGCATGGCTTGAGCCCGTCTCATACCATTCAGTCTGTTTCAGATCAGTAGAACACAGTGAAACAATTGACACGTGTTATTTTTGTTTTCTGTTTGGAATGTGTGTTTACACTGGAATAATTGACCTTTAACTATTTTCAATGACAGAATGAATGAGGTACGTATTGGAACTACAAAAGAGGTTATTATATATATATATATATAACTTTAATTCTTTATATGATACTACACTGTTATTAGACTCAAAAAAACATTTAGCTTTAATTTACAAATGGGGGAGGGTCGAGGGGGGCAGACCTGCACCACCCAGCAGGTGGTTTTAATGTTGTGGCTAATCTTATAATAAATGTTCGACTTGAGTTGGGTTTCATCCCATCCCCCTATCGATACCTCCGTATTAAGCAAAATACTCCTCTTCCAGCAGTGGAGTGGTGGAGGAAATGTGTGTGAGCGGGTGGACTCAGCAGCTGTGAAAACGTGACCTCTTTTCCATTTTGCTTCAAAAACACAAGTCAAGAAAGGTTTTATCAGACTTTATGGGTGTAGGACAGAAAATTAATATCTTAATCAGGCGTGTTTGAGTGAGATTGCTCTGGTTGAAAAGCCTTCATCAGACTATATTGTTATGAAAGCACTGCTTGTACCCTGACCTCTGACCTCTGTTTTATGAACATACATAAGGGCAGTAAGAAATTACAGGGTTTGCGGCAGAACAAAAAGGGATGAAAAGTAAAGGCTGCTTATCCGTGGACATGAATGCAATTATATCCTCAACCAACACAAAAACAGCTCCGTATCCTGCTCTGTGCAGGGATTATTTATGTCAGCAGAGGCTTGCGTGTTCTCTTACACTAGTAATTATATGTATGAATGCAAAACGCAAAGAGATGAGTTCATATAAATGACTTTATCATTGTGCACAATTAAGATTTCACAGCACTTCCTTTGGAGATCTATGCGGTGACATTGATGCCTGTGGTTCAAAGGACTGTTAAGGGTCGCTGCAGAGCATTGTTGCGTAGCATGCTAACCAAGCAGGGGATTTTGATAAATAAGAATTGAATTTAGTTCCAGCTGTGACATGTTGATTGATCAAAAAGCTCATGGCTAGGGCCTCCCTCCTCTACCGTCTTATTTATTCTATGTCAAATGGTTTCAAAATCAATACTAGCCTTGTACACAACCTTTTTTGCTGCAGGCACTCAGGGAGGGGCGGCAAAGAGAAGGAAAAAGAAAAACACCTGCTCTCTGGGTGATTGTTACAAATTTTTCCTGTCAAACATTTGAACACAGAATAATTATTTGCTCTGTGGTTTCAGGGCACAACGGATTATTGTACAATCCATTTAGATAACTTCTGAGAGGAGTTGGAAAATGAAATTGCCCCCAACCACACACGTCAAGCTGAGAAGGTGATTTATCAGACACTGCAGCAAATAACTCAACTTAAAGATCCTGTGGTCTTAGATGAGCTAGAATCCTCACGTTCAAGACAAAAACCATCACAAGACACTTGTCACAGTTCAATTGTGAACTCGCCTGGGACATTTTATGACAGTAGCATTTGCTGAAGCTATGTTGTTGAAGCTGTGTCTCAAAACCCTCAAACAATACAATACTTACCTTTTTTGTAATTGGGTGGGATATTTGTGTAATACATAGCAGCTCCTAGTCACAATGTCTTACCTTGTGTCTCATGAATTCTCGTATCTATTATGTTGTCTTATAACATGAACAGGGATGGAATGGCTACTGTAGGCTGCTAAAACAGACAAACAGACAAACAGAAAAACAAACAAACAAAAAGAGTCAGAGCCGACTCTGAGCTGGGCCTGGGCGCAGCCCGGAACCAGCACTGGGTTTGATTTGGTGGCAAAAAACTATAAGTGAGCTCACTCTCACATACATGGCGCCATCTGTATTCGTACTGCTTTCAAGAAAATGCGGTTATGACAGGAAATGGGCTCAATCCTGCTGTAACTGTCACATGACAGCAGTATTGCGGTAAAGAGGTTTTTATCACAGCCCTACTCCTTCGCTGGTGTGGTGGTTTTGAGTCGTCAAATTTTCTGAAACGGCATTGGAAGAGGCTTATGGTAGTTAAATTAACATTCACTTCACAGCCAATGAGTGGACATTTCTGCAGACCACATGACAATTTACTATCAAACATGCAACTTCACCAAGTCCAACAATCTATTAAACATCTTAATAGTTAATGCATGTTAGACGGATGGGTCATTTAGTCAGGGATAGGGGCTCAGTTACATGGATTTCACCAAAGTTGTGCTCAAAATTTGGAAGGGTTAAGCATCATTGTGCATGGAAAGCAAAACAATAGTGTTGTCTTCATAATTTTAGCAGGTGTACTTTAGTCATGATAACATTGTCTGCCCATCTTGTCTTGGAAAACAAATAGAAATCTATCTAACAGAGCTACTATATTTCTATATTGGAAATCGACAGTCGGGTCTCATCAGTGCGCCTGACTTTTTATTCCAGGCTCAGATTACAAATGTTTTGGTGGATTCAGCTCAAGTTTTACCTCAAGGCATGTATCCGTGCATTTGTATGTGTGTGAGTGTGAGCGTGAGGCACATCAGCATATGTTTCAGATTTTGCTCCCTCTGGAAAGATTCTCTTTATTGTAGCACTTGCAATGTTTATTTTCTCTACTCGCTTGAGCCAGTGTGTTTGTGAGTGCATAGAAAATAAAAATCAGCTAATGTATCTTTGAATGTGTGTGATCTTCATTTCAAACCTGATAATGAGTTTTAAACATGGTATGTCTGGGTTTAGTCAATATGGCTGCTGATGTCTGATGATCTTGCCATTCAATGTTTTCCCATAATATTGTCCTTGGGCATATAAAAGAACTTCTGCATTAGTCAGTAAGCACTTTTTTGATTACATTATGAACATAATATCTCCATATGTACACCTATTAATGTTCTTTCACAGTTGGATAATGTGTTTATGCTTATGTATCAGAACATTGAGGGACGCTTGTTGTTTGTAATTTAAAAAAAACAAAAACAAAAAAATCTGTTTTGTTTGACAAACAAAACTCCGATTTACTTACTCACAGATAGCCTACACGTCCAACAAACAACTAGACCTACGCTGTCGTCCCCCACAGCAAGGGTATATCCCAAAATAGTCCCCAATCCCCTTCGTTGAACAAGCATTCCCCCTGATTGACCTCCTAAAATTAAATGTGGAAGTTATTTCCACATTGTTTTTCATAATAGTAAAAAAAACAGCTCCATAAATTGAGTAAATTGTTACCTTTTAGACAGAAAATGAATAAAATATGATATTGGACCAATGGTTCAGAAATCATGTACAAACAACTTTGGAACATAAGCTCCCGCTGGTGTCTGAAATATATAACTGACCTTTCCCGAAAGCACTACAGATATTCCTCACACTCAGGTCTGTGTGGGCCTTACATTTGAAAATGATCCATCAAATATTTTTTGAGTTATGCACAGAAAACAGTGTTTTTGGCGTAAAATCTCCCCCTCATAAGTAACATATGCTACTACCACTAGGGTAAAACGCAATATTTACACAGCCGTTCTTGTTGCGTCAATTCATTTGCATCAGATTTGGACTAAATAGAACCAATGGTTTTGGAGTTATATCTGATTTACTGTGTTTTTCATATAAAGTTTCCCCTATTGAGTAAAATATGAACTATTATTGTAAAAAACAATGTATGAAAGATAGATCTCCTTGAGTGAAATCATATGCACCAAGTTCAAACAAAATCAGACCAACGGTTGAGAAATTATTTCCTGACAACTTTTGGCAGAAAAAGCTCCGAAGCTCAGAAATATACAAACCAACATTCCTAAAATCACTACAGTTCTTCCTCGTACTATCTGTGCCTACAATTTAAAAATGATCCATGATATAGTTTTTGAGTTGCAGGGTGAACTTGAAAGATCTGCGGCGGTTGCTGCGGAAGATGTCGAAGCGATAATGATTCCATATTATAGCCTACTTTTCGGGGATATAATTATCAAACATTCTGAGATGTACTTTGCGATTTTATACCTTTTCCTATCGGAACTGTTATTAACTTTTTGTCAAATATGAATTTCAGTGCTACAGTTACTAAGGAGGCGGCAAGTGCCAGTTGTCGCTCCCCATGTGCAACATAGAGCCTCAGTCAGATTGGTTCACCTGTTGTTCACCTGCTTTCCTTGCTTCGACCACTTCGATCAGTTTTCTTGGTAGACCTGGAAAACTGAGGGAGACGTGAAGTTCTGGAGATACTCCGAGGCAGTCATTCAGCCTTCACAACCTGGCCCATTCTTAAGTCACTCAGGTCCTTACTATTGTGGATTTTTCAACTTGCAGCTCACCATCCTCGAAGAAAAATAGAAATGCTTGCGGCATAACATATCCCCCCCCCTCACAGATACCATTATAAAGAGATAATCAATGTGAGTCTGACTTCACCTGTCAGTGGTTTTAATGATATGGTTGATCAGTGTGTCTGTGGGCTATTTCAACTGTAGGAAGAAAGTAGGGGACAAACGTGTAAACTGCACAAAGAAAGAAGCAGAGTTACATGAATTCAGTACATTCTTTGTGTTTGTGCGGCGTAAACTTCTGAGCCACTGTGTGAATATTACAATTCATGAGTAGGATTCTTAAATGAAAACAAGCACATTACAAATGACAACATTATGCTCTTCTAAATATCAAACACACATAAATCCCCTGTATAAGACACTTTAAAATGATGGCAGATTAAAGCAATTGCTCTTTTGAATTTAATAGCAGGTTACTGCTGTGGATAACTCCTTCCCCTTAAAACCCAGTTTTGAATCAGGTATCACACACACACACAAAGAAATCCTTGCAAATAGCCAATTCAATCCTGACGCACAAACTCACACATTCTCAAACGTGTTGCATTTGAGCATTGTGCATCTATAATAATTTTAAAAAAAACACATTTTTGGAGATCCAATCAATTCAACTGGCAGTAGTAACAATGTTATGGCTAATTGGTGCATCTTTGAATTTTTGAGACATGTGACGTTTTTTTAGTTCATGCGTTTGTGTATGCTCATGTTTTCCAGTGTTAATATCTATTAATTTTACAACTTGGTGTGTATTACATAACTGATAATGGCTTTTTTATTAGAAAGTAATAAGCACTCGTCCTGCTTGTTCAAAAAGCAGCAGGACGTGGAGCCAGACATGAAAGATGATATAAGTGAAGTCCATCATGCTGTGTGGGTGTGTACTATCATGACGTGCCCTCCTGACACTGAGAGGATGTGGTGTTATTCTTATTTTATATGCTTCTTCATTTGTTTATTTTACAGTCATCTGTGCTGCTTCCATGCAAAAAACAATGGAGAGAAGCACTTTTGAGTAAGTGTCCCTTTGCTAGGCCTGATAAGTAACTGACCTCCCTGTTTACAAAAAGAAATTGACATTTATGAGCCATTTCAAAGCCACTCGAATTTACTACAATTATAAATTTGAATGGGTTTATTGAAATCAAAGTTGTGACCATTCTATGATATAGCCATTAAGTGCTGGCTCTACAACTGTAACCCAAGCAAGGACTTACTCCCCCCTAGGATATAACTTTAGAGGGCTGAGGGAGTGTTTACACCACAGCGGTGAATCTGCCCTCCAGCCAGCCGCTGCACTAAGACAGGAAACACATCATAACATTGTCTGACAAGTGAAAAGCTTTTAAAGGTATTCCTCAATTCATTTTTTAAGTAAGTGGAAACTCCGGCTAGCCCCATATTCGTTAAACAATGGGTTGAAGAAATGTAACAGAGGTACTTTGTGTAATAGTTTGTTCAGGTGTGGAGGAACCCACTTCAACCCGTGGATGTAAACTGTAGGTTAGCGGCTGGAGTCGCTGTATGACACAGTGGAAGGATAGTTTTTTTTTTGCCATTGAAATGTAGGAAAGACGGTGATGTAAATGCAATTACTTAGACAGCTGGGGGATGCTGTATTTGCTCAGAAATTTCAATCGTCTGTAACCATTAGTGAGGAAGCTCCAGGAAGTGGCTCTCTGTGTGCTTGACAATTATTCAGGATGCAGGGCAGCACAAGCCAAACCTTGTTCCGCTTCGGTCAGCTCACGTAATTATTATTGTTTTGGAAATCCATTCCAGTCCAGATGATGGAACTGAACAGTTGGTTTTTAGAAGGAGTTTTAGCAGTAAAACTGTAAATAATATATATCCTGTGCAGTTATAACCTATTTAAATGATACACACTATTAATAGTGACATGATAATTTTCAATAATTTCTTAAAGATTCTCAGCGGAGGAGCTCCGGAGTGAAAGTTTATTTTAATGTTTCTTTTATTTTTTCTCTATTTCTTTAAAGTGTGGAGAGTCTTTGGTTTAATAGAATTAACCTCGGAGTAGTTAGCTGGTCTAGCTAAGCCAGTAGAACGAGAAGCAAAATCTGCAAATGTATGTACAGTATAAACTGTATATAAAACACACATGGACGTATGGAGAAATACATCCAATGAAACACTTGGCTAAAAGACTAATCACACCTGTGCATTAAAAGAAAAAAAATTGGATTAGACTGTGGAAGCTTTTCTGGAAGTGTGAATCTAAGAAGAAATTCTCTGTTTAATTAATAGAGTTGATTAGTCATTTCAAAGCCATTATAGTGGATGTGCTGTCAGCATCCTCATTATTCCTTCCCGAGGATAAGGGTGCCTTGTCAAGATGCACAATGAGTTGATGTGTACCTCTTAGCAGCGTGACATCTTCATCCATCATGGAAATTTTGGATCTCTCAATCTCCAGACCCTCAACTCTCAATCATAGCTCCTGCAGCCACTGTCAGGCAGTCACTGTAACATGCAGGAGGAGCCACAGATGAGCTCTCCATTAATGAAAAAATAACATATCACACGATACAAATGGGTGCGAAGAAGAGAGAGCACTTCAGAAATGCTCAGATAATTAGACTGTCCGGCAGCAGATTGATGGATGCGCTATAATTACCTTTGTGTTATTATTTCACGGCCAGACAAAAAGGAAAAAGCTGCTTTCTCTACTTTGAGCTGCAACGATTCATTAATCTCATTAATGTGTGGACTTAATATCATTTTATCAGACATTCCAGAGCTGCTGTTGGTGTATTTGGCTAAAGCCATGATTCAGAACTGCCAGACCGAGGGGATGCATCAATCTACTTCCACACAGCATCAGCTCATCTGCTTTCCAGTCACGAGACGGGCAAAGTGTGTACACAACAAACATGAGGCTGTGTTTCCCCTTTGTTCATTGTCAGAAGTCTGGTTATATGTCACTTTTCTAAGGTTTATTTTAACTGTGTGGCTTTTAAATTTTTAATTAATCTCAACATTTTGATATCAAAATGCCTGACATGCATCTTTATTCACTCCTAAAGAAGACTTTTATTTTCTAATATTCTGTATGGAGTTGATAGGACTTTTGCATTATTGCCTGCTAGTCCATTATGTTTTTAGTTTTTTAGTTTTTGAATATTTTTCCAATCAAGTTGTGCCTCTCCCATGTGTCTCTCAAGTAAATTGGAGCACATCACAAATGCTTGAGAAACAATAATTCTGTATATAATCTTATTCAGATGGATCAAGTCAACCGAGCATTTTATTTAGTATATTCTTGATTATAGGGCTGAAGAGATTGGGGGGGAAAACCCTTGAATTAACAATATATTTTTTTCTGTGTTATATAGTACGGTATGAAATAATAATAGGAATGTTCTCCAAATTAATTGAGCAACTAGGGAACTTCTTTTTTTTTTTTGCAATGGCTTTGGCACATTTATTCAAAGAGGACTGTCAG
Organism: Lophius americanus; assembly: GCA_037951165.1. Taxonomy (NCBI): domain Eukaryota; kingdom Metazoa; phylum Chordata; class Actinopteri; order Lophiiformes; family Lophiidae; genus Lophius; species Lophius americanus. The sequence goes on along the minus strand of JBBDHG010000014.1, from coordinate 10,774,256 downwards.
TCAAAGTCACTCCTGACATATAAATTGTCAAATATTTATGAAAACTCTGCCAAAGCAAACAATAAGAATCCATTAAGAGTCAATGTTGTCATTCCAAAACATTCAGTTTCAATGATGACCAAAGGAGGAGAGAAGGGTTATTACTCTCCTCCAGAGCAACACAAAATGCCAAGAATTTCAATCAGACTTTCATTGTCAGCCAGTCTTGTCAAATAATAACCATCAGAGTTTTCCATTTGTATCAAGCAAGAAACGATGTGCTTGAGTTGAATCTGGCATCGGCATCGTGTTGCCTGGCCAAAAAGCTGCAATTGAACACACTACAAACAGGACAGTTTAAGGTCAACGTGTGCGTATGTTCTGCTCTTGCATTACAAATAATGACTCTCCATACCAGCAGGTGACAGTAGCGTGTATGTAAAAAAAACGAGCTAATGCTGCAGACAAACAAACTGTTGTTATGATCGAGCATCTTCTCACCGCTCAGAGGGGTTCAGTCGGACTTCAGCTGCTTTATTCCAGATGTCGTTGTCATTATATTCTTGCATTGGAGGGATTGATTGAAAATAACACAAGCCTCCTGTCTGCTCTCTCTTTACCGTTTACTTGCATTGCTCACTCCAGTTTCTCTTCTCATGCACTGATTTCCTTTGCGGTGAACAAACAATCAGAATAATTCTGGTCACCAATGACTCCCACCTCAGTCCTGGTCCAGTCCACCACAGATTCCAGTGTCGACTTTTGCTTGGTGTCTCAGGAATCGACATCCTGCGGTTTTACTGTTGTACATTTACACATTGTGATATTGATATGTGAATTATACCTTAAAAATTGTGTCGGTGTGGATCAGTACGCTGAAAGTTCATATTTTATAACCAAGCAACATTTTCAATATCAGAATGTGCTCCCAGGTCCTCTCTGTTGTAACTGCATAATAGAATAGCAATCGAGGTTAACAACTTCATATCCCGTCTCCATGCAGGTGGTTCAGTCTGTCGATGGGAGGAAATGGGATCTTTACACCCAATTTGAGGTGAAGTGACTCAGAGTTTACATGTAGGATATCCCGTGACCCTCAAGTAATGACTTCCAGACTGCAGGTGGTCCTGCTCTTGTGTGTCCCTGATAGGACTCCATAAACAGACTTAATCACATTCTTCCAGCAGTCTCTCTCTCTCACACACACAAACACATGCACAGCGATCCTTTTGCTCTTGTTTCTCTGATAATTCTTTTCTCCGTACGATACCCTGTATCTTTCTCTTTGCACCATCTGCGAGAGAGGCCAAGTCTATTTGTAGAATTTTGACTTACTTCTTCCACTAACAAACACCTGCACACCATTATCCGTTTGTCCATTTTTCTGCCTCACACATGTAGAGCAGTGCTCACACACACAAACATGTATAATTCATTTTTTATGATTTATGTATCCCTCCACTCAAAGACAGGCAGTGTGCTCTAAGTCTACTTTGTCATATGTGCGCCATATGAGGAAGAAATTTTACAGGCTGCCAAAGGGTTGCGGTAACACTGACACAATCTTACAGAGGGAAATCATAGTAAGCAGTGTGAGCCATCACACAAAACAGCTGTTCACGCATCCTTTCTCTTTTTAATGGCACTTCCGTAGCATCCCATAGGTCCTCTGGGATTGAAATACAACAGCCACTCCTCTCCAAGTACAGACGTGGTTTGTGTTTAATTGCTTTCAGATTTTTTTCCTCTCCCTCTCCCATTGAAGCCTTTTCCAGGCCTTAATAACAGAGCGGTTTTGTGGAGCAGCGGCAAAACTCCACGCACAGAAGTGGTTCTTGCAGCCCGGTGCTGATTTCTGCAGGATGTTACTGGATGTTACTCATGGATCAGAACACAATACTCATCAAGACAAACTGATGTGTGGACTTTCTAAAATGTAGAGTAGGATTGCTGTGCGTACATGCCATTACTAAGCAACAACAGTGTCGGGGACTAACCAGTTACATGTGAGAATGTAATGTAAACACGGGCAATTTCATTGCAATCAGTTACATTTACTGGGCAAAAATAATTGTGATTAAATTAGTTCTGAATTGAAATGTTGGTGATCAGAAAGGGGCTTTGTTCAAATACCTTCTTCTGCAGCTCTTTCCCTCCTTTACCATCTCCCTCTTCTTGTTATGGAATATTTTCCTGTCAGCGCAGGTCAGAGGAACCGTCAAGACAAATTGGAGAACTATCAGGGGTTGGATGTATCACAAGAATCTTTCATTTATTGGCAGCATATACTCAGATTTTAGCCAATGAAATTGCAAAATACAAGGCATGTGGTCATGTGAAAAAAGTCTGTCACTGCTAGAAACACATCAATATTTCCCAAACCGAACCATATAAGGGCAACGCCAATACTGTACAGTCAAACAATGTCAATGTTGAGGAAAGGTATTTAGCTAAGGTAATGTGTTAACCTGTTTTAATGTTTACAGTTTCTATGCTCTGCAACCACCGAACATAAAATTATACCCTTCAAATGTCTAACCCGCTAATTTAAAGAATCTCATGAAAAGTGATCTGATTTTTTTAATTAAAAAAATGATGATGTTTTGTTAGAAGTGACTTGGGTCTTGTGTTTTCTAGATGTGATACCACTAATAGACCACAGATATGAACCTATTATGTCTAGCACCGAGTGCAGTTCCATCTTAACAATAAAAACAATTCAGTGTTATCATATTTCCCAACCAAAATAATGAAACTGACTCTCATTCCAATTTAAAGAGAAGATTTACAAACAAAAACAAGTGAGGATTGACCGATCAACAGATTGATATAATGAAACAGGACTTTACCTTCTTTATTCATTCATTTTGTCCCGGTACAAAGGCTTGCTTGACTCAAGCTTTGAAATTTCCTCTGAAAGTTGCTCATACAAACACAGTTTATGACAGTTAAAGGTTCAGTGTGTAAACATTAGTGGTATCACTTTGAATGAATTGGATAAGAGATTTATAACTTTGTTTTTAATATGTGTGTGTGTGTGTGTGTGTGTGTGTGGTGTGTGTGCGCGCTGGCGTGTGTGTGTGCATGCGTTCGGTGTGTGTGGTTTAAGGTTGAAGTGGCAGGAAGAAGATGAAGAAAAGGCTTTGCCTCCCAAAGCAAATGAGAAGATGATAAATAAGTAATAATTATTGAAAACTTTGCTGTCAAAGAAGGGAAACATTCACAACAACATAAGAAACTGTTTCAGAGGTAAACTGTGGTGGTCCACACTGTCTGCCAAGGATAATTCAAAATTATCCTTTATTTGTAAATTGTGATTTAGGCTCTCCTACCCCTCCCAAGGGACAAGATGGAGCCCTCGTTAGTTTTACAGTTTCATACAATGAACATTAAATAAATGCATTTTCTAGATAAATCTGTCCAAAGGATAGATTAAAGTTGTAGTAGATGATGATTTATTTACCAGTAGAATGAAGGAGGAGCGAGCTGAGATGCAATATGGGGTGCGATCTTGAACTTCACCGCTAGATGCTAATTTTTACGCGCTGTACCTTTAAAGCGAGACAATTACTGCAATATTAAGTCAAGTAACTACATTTGCCAACTTTTGAACGAAAATTGGGTTTGCAGAATCGCAAAACATTTGAAAATGATATTTTTCCAAACCAGTAACAGCTCTCAATGTTTCCGGGTAGATACTTTGATATGATCTATGGAGGTAGAAAACATGACACAGGAGTAATTCCAAAAGTCTAGAATAGTTTCTCCCACGTAAGCAAACAGAACAAAACGAGTGAACCACTCTTTTCCTAAAAGGAGAACAAGCCACAACAACAAATCAAACCACTGCAAACATCCTTCATGTAGCATATCTTTGTAGTCTAATGAAAGAAAATGATGTCACCCTACAGATGTTAAGAGTGCCCCGTCCTATCTGGCGAGCTGAGCTTCTTCTCCCAGTGCAGGGAAGTTGTTGACGTAGGGTAGTTGAGCTGCTGAGACACGCCTGAGAGAGATTATCATTGGTTGGGGGCGGTTTGGGTGTAGTAGGGACCCATGAAACCTGCCGTCCAGACCCTAATTGGAGGTCATTAATCATGTGAAGCTGTCCTGCAGGGAACAACTCTGTGTTTCTTTTGCTGTTTGGTCATCGTGTAAAGGTCTGCTGTGTAGACGACGAGTCATGCAAGGAACAGTTCGGTCACGGTAACACGGCTATTACAAGAGGTGCTATGTGTATCATTGAGCTGTACTAACAGTTTTGGTAGTAGACTAGGGGTTGTAGTTGTACTATTAGTGCACATCCTGAACATCCTCTGCATTCAGTGATGGGATGTGTACACTTTCAGCGTGTTATCATGAACACTGGGATCAAACCTGAAATAAACATAAAAACAAAAGATTACATGAAAACATTCTTATTATTGTCATTCATGAAAAATAAACAATAAGATTTCTTACTTTTGTGAAAAAATTCTATTTGCTATATTAAGATTAATGCAGTACATTTTTTTTGCGTCAGAATTGGAATATGAGAGGACTCTGTGGAGCTTTTGGAAATCTGAGGTGAAAATGCAGAAACCTGAGTCGTCTGAGGAGGGAAACGGTGGTTTCTATTTATATTCTTGTTTGAACAATCCTTCATTGGGCCTGATCTTGCTCTCAATCCCATCCCTATCAGTTCCTTCTTCATCCGTACCAGATAATCCATGACTTTTGAAAAACAAAAAGCCCAAACGGATTCCCGACCAAATCACATCATTGGTAAGCATGTTTTGATTTTCGTCTTTCTGTTTTTCTAAATTATACCCACCCATAGAGCCACCCAGCTAGTTAACACACTCAGACACAATACACACTGAGGAAACCCGTATTTAGCATATTTTTCAAACCTTGACTTTTTTCCACTGTTTGCTTCAGGTGAGAGTCACTAGAACTTGGGATGTGATCATAAGACAGCAGATCTCATAGGAACAGTTAGCATGTAGACAAAATGACCGATCAACAACAACAGGACGCAAAAACCCCTGAGGTATAGTTCCTATATTTGCTACCAGGAATTCAAACTAAGAGTTGCAGAATGATTTGCATGGCTGCTGCTGTGTTTTCATGTGAGCAAAGTTGCCAATCATTGAGCCATCTTTTTGATTCTTAGAGCATGACCACAGTAACACAACCACGCCACAACATCACCGCATTCGCACCAAATGCTGATTTCACATTGTGAAGATAATTATTACATAGAAGCTGGATATTTACTTAATTTACCTTCCACTTTAACAGCGTGCCTTTTGTTGATGACGTCAAATTATTGATGTCACCAATGGGAGTTTTAACTCCCGGATATGAATTAGGAGTAGGAGTATATCTGAAAGCTGGAAATCATGACCATCCCTTCCAGCAGCTATTGATTTGAGTAGCAGAAAATCCATAGCAGCTGATTTGTGAACCATTAAGTTTTGAACCCAAAGCACATAATGTTCATATTCACAGCTTTACTCTGTGCTGATGAGGGTGAGGGTGGGATAAAGAGGCAGGGGGTTAGCGTATTAGATGCACAGGGGTTCAGTGCAGGCTGTTAGAGAATGACTGAAATGCGTGGGAGGGATTGAAGATCATTAAGCAAAATCAATTTGCCTCTATTGCCCATGCATGTAATAAAACAATAAGGGAAGTGCACAAGATGAACAATTTGTTATTATCATATTTACAAGTCTGTTGTTATTTATCTTTTTTCATTATTTATTTGTCTCATTTATCGACCAAATGCTAAACAGCATGGGCTGGGTTTTTTATCTTACCTCAGTGGTCCATTTAGTTTTATATTGTAAATGGAATGTACCACTGTCGGCATTTTGTTTGCAGCGTGGCAGCCATGTGCAAAGAACAACTGATACGAAAACAAAAAAATCATGAACGTAATGCATATTCAATGGCGCAATAATTTCAGTCTTGCATTAGTTTTGGATTTCCTGAAATTCTAAAAATATAATATTATTATAATATTTGAACAAGCAGGCCTGTTCATACTGTACCCATGCCCCTACGCTAAGATGTATCACTGAGCCATATAACTCCAGCCTTGTTCCTGCTCCTTCTGGTCAGCCAGGGGTCACTTAACACAGCTGCCTCAATGAGGCTTGCTTTTTTTTTTTTGCTAAAAAAAATCAGTTGCCCTCTGACTGAAAATTAAATATGTTTCTACATACTGTACATTCAAAGCTCGCATTTCTTTTTCTTCTCTTCCCTACTACTTATTTTTCCATACACAAGGCAGGTGCCATGCAGCTGATTATGACCCACTGACATTTAAATAGAAAAGCAACAACAAAATTTTTAAGGGAAATTAAATAATAATTATCCTTTTCTAAAATAAGGAGTAATTACGCCTGAGGTGTCAAGAAAGTCATGAATAGACATTAATCACAGCCTGCTCACACCTTCTCAGGTACACATGCCTCTCTTTAGAGCCTCACATTAACACCAGGGCCATGCACAAACTGTGGCAAGCCTCTGGGGTAACACTAATATGTTTTCATACATATTTTGATTTCATCCTCCCGCAAGTCACAGATGAATACTGCAGCTGACTCACAGAAAGCCATTGAGATCGGCTGGATGTCGTCCACCTGTCCACAGTATTTGAATAAGTCCTGTGGGGTGAGGCAGGGGGCAGGCCAGACTTTGTCACGCAACAGGCAAGTCATTTACAGCACAGGTACGAAGAAACCGGCCACCCCTGTTCCAAGGCAAGTGAAAACAGACTGCCAACCCTTTTTTTTTCTTCATCAAAACAGGCACATCGGAACAAATTATGAAAAGGAGCAGAAGAAGTGAAAATATGCCTTTACTTTACAGTAACATTGGAGTACTTTAATAAGGAATTTATCAATTTGGTTTTTTAAATTTTCTTTCTTAGTTGTTGTTTTGTGTCTCTCGCTTCTTGAGAGAAATTGGATTTTTATGTATGTCTGAGACATTATAACAACAGAATTAAACCAATATTCTTCATGAAGACCTGCCCTGCTAACCCTCCAACTTCAAACTGCACAGATCCATAAAAGCAAAGATGTAGCCACATTAAAATGCGAAGAATCGGTCAACATATTCCATTTGTATTCAGAAATGCCTTAAAACCAAATGTAGTTGTCCCCTGCTAACTCCACTCTGATGGATCTAAAACTGTCCACTGGAATGATAACTATGATTAAAAGTGTTCAACACTTTGCAGTGGGAACAATATCATGTTTAGACCACCTGCCAAGGATACCTTCTTCAACATTCGTGAGCCATACACTGTTGGAGAACCACTGACGCAATGGGAAAAATATATCCACTCAGAAATCTGGAGAAGTAGCCTGATGTACTGGATTTATTTTCCCAGTTCCTTCGAAGATGTGTTGAGTGGCGTCCTAATCAAAAATCAATGTGCCCACTTGAGTAGGCCCACAAGGCTTCTGTTGCAGGTTATGTAATCTGATAATGCCAATCATAACTGTGTTAGAAGCAATCCATCTGACTTTCACAAGACTGGGGTCAGTGAGTAGGCCTTGGCTTCCCATGCCATCAATTACCGCTTGTTATGCGGGGGTTTCTCTTCCAGAGAACTGTGTAGCCCCCCTCCATAAATAATATTAACAGGACCAGCCTCATCAATCAATACCAGCACAGTCGTATTGCTCCAACCTTAATGTCGCCTTCCATGGCTCTCCCGCCTCGATCAATGACCTTGGCTCCTCCAAAGTAGCACATAAGGGTGAATCTAGTTCTGTTTGAGCCCTGGGGTCTTCAACCTGCCTTCCCCTGCTACTCCAGCCTTCCTGGGCCTCGGCTCTGTTTGTGTTTGTCTAGATTCTCTTATGTTGAGTATATCACCCATCACTACCAAGTGAGGCTGCTGCTATCTTCTTTCGATGCAGTGTCTTCCGGGTTGATACGGTGATGCGCACAGAGGAAGTGTCAGTGACTGAGAGTGATTATGTAGAATTAATGAGTAACTCACTGACTCCCCCATCTCCACCCTTTACCTCCTTCCAGTTTTTCTTCATAATTTCCTATTTAATGGGGTATGGTGCGAGGAAGAGCATTTTGTCGTAGCCAAAAGAAGCAGCAGGGTGTTCAGTCAGAGTGGCGATATTTCACTTCCCTCTGAAACAGCTGTGACAAATAAATCTATGTTGTTTAATGTTTTGTCACCATGTTCACCAACGATACAAATTTATGAGCTGTTTCATTAGCTACAGGCGAGAGGTCGAGATGGGCTACGTTAGTTTGGGAGGGTGGGGTGGTATAAGGGGCATAATTACGGAAGTAAAATAATTAGTGAGTAGAGTGCAAAGCAAGATTAATTAGCCTCATCATCTGCTTGCGACCTTAGCACTTGCGAATCATTCCCTGCTTGACCAACTTTGCCACAAGCGAATCATTCACCCAGGGACTGAGCGCTCCATGCCCAGCAACCAGTAAGAGAGCAAAATAGCTAAGGCAACATTTGGCTTGTGTGACTGTTATTTAGGTCGCCGCAGAACATCAGCCGTTGTGCGATATGAGAAGAGCTTGCTTGTCCTTAGGCTGCAGCTGTGAATAAGTATTTTGTCAGCTAGGAACTAGAATATGTTGTGTAAAAAATCTATTGGTACTCACGTATGTATTGGATAGACTTTTTGACTTTTGCGTGACCATAAGTAATTCCAAAACGTTGAACTAGTACAACATGTAAGCGTCTCGATACGAGACTTGATGGGCTAAAACTTGTGTCATGTGCTTAATCACCAGGCTAATGTGCTAATCACTGTTAACTTTGGTCGGACAGGAGAATGGGGCCAGTTTCAACCCAATCCTCCCCTTCTGTCAATTAGGACAGAAAAATGGTCTTTGGAACAACATGATCTGGTAGTTTTCTAAATTCTCTCTCCTCTAGTTCTGCTTAATAATAAACAGCCCTTATAGTAGACAATGTTTTCCCAACCACTTCTGCATCCACACTCCTTCCTTCCTCTGTTTTCCAGTTTCTCACTGGAAGGCAGGACAACCCCTTCAGATCAGTAGTTTCTGTTACCTCTTTCTATGAGAGTTTATATTTATGCAGATTTAGCAATAATCATGATATTGCGTGCAGTATCCCTATATCCATTTGTGTACAAACTGCAATTGTTTTTATTTGTTATTGCCTCTTTACTATTTTGTGATTTTTTTTTTGTGATTTAGGGGCGCCCTGGGCGAACCTCCCTTCTAACCATCCAGTTTCTGTACAAACAAAAAATTTTATTTTCAAATTTTATTCTGAAATAGACCCTTGTGGGACCTGGCATGAATTTAGCAGAGATCAGTGGCATATCAACGACACTAGGGGGAGCTCTATTGACAAAAGTCTTTGTGGTATTAATTTATCATTCTCATTAGCGTGAGGAAGAACTGGACTGATTTTGGGAAAAGGTGGTTGTATATGTATGACACTAGGGGGAGTTTTACCTCCAAAAGCTTTTGAACCATGAATTCTCAACCATTTATACGATTAGTCCATATTTGGTCCATATGAATCCACTTGAGGAGATATACCCTGGCTGATGGGACGGCATAGGTCCAGTTATATTTAGGTTTGATGGTAGATTGAACCCAGGGTTTGTATGATACCATACATGCATACATATTAATGTATACTTATGCTTAATGGTTTGCCCACAAAATAAAACTATATGAAGCCGGCTTTAACTGAAAGATTAGTTCTGATAAGGGACGACATCAAGTGTTCATCCCTGGAAATTCCTTGTCAAGACATTGTGTTTATTTATTATTAGGGGAAGTTCAGTCATTTTGATTTGTGTTACCTTTTCGTGTTTTTCACTTGTGTTCCTTTCTCCCGCTGTGTCTGTCCTGTGATTGGTCATCCAATCACAGGACATTGGTTTCCCCCCGACGTTGTGTCTCATTGTCTCGATACGTCAGTGTATAAAGTCTGTCCTCACCTTCCCTTCTGTGCCAGTTCGTTGTATGATGTTCCCCTGTGTCATCACGCATCCCAGCCTTCTCCCAGTGTGTAGTAAGTTAATCTTAGTGTTTTTTATTCCTGTTGGATCCCCTGCTTTTTCCCCGTGCCCTCTTGGTTATAATAAATATTTTCGCACCTGCTCTGCCGCATCTTGTGTCTGCGCCTGGGTCCAAGCTAAACCCCAGGAAAGTTCCTAACAGTCCTCACTCTCCTTTGATGTGCAAGCAATCCCCCTCATTCAAGTCCTCAAATTTAATGTGACGTTATTTACCTAGTACTTTGAATTAAAAAGAACTACTCGAAGTAAGTAAAACATGAACTACTAGATTGAAATATGGATAAAAAATTATATAAACAAGTTAGATTTAGACATTATAATTGGCATAATGCGCAGCATGAGTGATAAAAAAAATAATAAAATCAGCGTAGTCACGATTTCATTATTTTTATTGGTGATTGCGCCTGTGACATCCCGGACAAGAAGCGGCTCTGGGCTGCCGCCCACGTCGCCCATAGCTAAATCCGCCATTGTCTGCTTTTGATAGTGATGAAGCGGCTGTCCGAAGATTAAGCCCGTCCTAATCTGAGCCCATGGTTCTCCGCTGGACAATGATGGTCTGCACGTTGAGTTGTCAGTGATGTCACCATTCAGATTTTTTTGGGATTGATGCATACTCCATACCACCCCCTGGGCAAGATGCCGCCCTGGGAAGCCGCCCATGTTGCCCGTAGCTAAATCTGCCACTGGCATTGATACTTGTCATCATTGCTGCCACTGAGGTGAACTGACACAATTGTCCTTTTACATACACATAAACTTATGTGCCCACAAATTTACGCCCGTTTTTATCAGCTCAAAACATATTTGAGCATTGAAGTATTGATAATGGAAATAGTACTCTTTCAGTGTCTTTGTTGGCACTGTTATCTTTTCAGACCAACTTCGGCAGTGACTTTAAATTCTGGCCTGAGACTGACCTGCAGACTTCAAAGCCCGATCAAGCCTCTCCCAGACAAGGAATTCTGTGGTTTCGGCAATTTGTTTAACAGGAGAGGTTTAGTGTGATTTGGGGGTGAAAGGATGCTTTAGTAGTCCTGGCTAACCCGGAGCTGAGCCTCTCGGGACCCGAGGATAGCAGGATATAAAAGAATAAAAGAGAAATAAAACTTGTCCCTAATGCTCCTTGGTTAAGTAATGCAGGCCTAACAATTTGTAAGAGAAGAAGTTAATTGTGGACAGACTGTATATCAAAGTCTGTCTCTATATGACATCATGACAATCCACTAGTATTTTTTTTTAAGTTAATCAAGGCAAGAAATGATTCCTTATTGATCTTATGCGTAACCACATAGAACAAAACTAACCAGTGGTGTACCTGACGGCTTTTCAGGTTTACCATATCAGCCCAGAATCCAATCAAAGGACTTCTTTTACATGAAAAACTGTTTTGACATCTTTCGTCTGCTTAAAATTCAATTTAGTCTCAAGACTAGTCTAGATATAGAGCGCAGAGTTCACACTACAAGGAAGAGAGTGAAAGAGCAGGGTAGAAGCAGAAAAAGGGCGCGCAGACCTCACCTCTGGACTTAAGCAGCTATAGAACAGAAAGATGATGCCCTCCTTGTTCACAGTATGGAACTCAGCCTCTCAGAATGCTGCCGCTGTGGAACACGAGCTTCAATCAGTTCTCTGTCTCTGTTGTCAGCCATACATGTCTGACATGTCTGAGACAGGAAGGCAACATTTTACAAACAGTTGGTTAGCTTTCACAAAGGGAAAAGACCAAGACGCGTAACTTTTCTGGCATTTGAAACTAAATCCTAATCAAAGTCGATTAGCGTAGATTTAGTTTCCACGCTAAATTCAGTTCCCTTTCTTTGTCTCCCTATTGCAATTTCTGAAATTGTGCTTTCCTACTGCAGTTCAACTAGGCAGTTAAAAATACATAGGCTCCATTTGCAAGATGTTTCATTTTAATCATTTTCAGAGAACGCAAGTCCAAACAACACCCTTGATGAGAACGCACAGTTTGACATAAGCGCTGTATTTACCTCCAGTAATCGTCACAGTCGGCTGAAACCTGTCAGGTTAAGATGTATGTGCGGGTATAGAAAACGGACATAATTTCATGGTAAAGATGGGAAATGTTATTGCTGTTTGATTATTGAACCTTTTGGTGCAATTGGGAAGGTCTTTACTCCGGATTAGCATTCAGGTTTAACCCAATTATTTATGTACACACCAAATGATGTTTTGAAATCTGTCTCCCCCTTTTAAACACTGTAAACAAAGGCTATCAATCATAACCCCTGTCAGTGGTAATTACTACCAGAGATTGCGGGCAAGCTCCGTTCCTGCTGTATTAAGACATTGTTCAGTCCCACCCTTTTACACAGTAGTCTCATCAAACTACAGAGTATCAGCTTTAAGTGCACAGCAACACATTTCCTCTTGTGTAAACCTGTGAACTATTCTGTTTTTGCTCCTCTTATAGAAACTGATTTCATTATTATCAGTTTAATTACCAAGCTGCAGGTCATATAGGACGTTCTGACCTAAACCAAACCTGGGCTATGTTATTCTTTGTGTGGATACATCAGACACAGTCAGTCAATCAGCATAATCTGTTTTCCTGTTTCCTACATCATGTTTTAATCCTTTCAGACTTGATTGTTTTTAATACCGAGAGAGAGAAAAATGGTTCAATTTTTATTACATATTTTTATGTCCATTACAATGGATACCACCACTGGACCAACTGTAAAATGTCCAGAAGTCTTCAGGAGGAATTATTATATTAATTTATTGCAAAACTGATGCATGCTAAATGGTCTTACAGATTTTGTATTAACAAAAACGTTAACTCTTTAATGTCCAGCTCAATTGTTTTGGTGATCATATTATGAGTCTCTATTTCTCGTTGAATAAAGTAACTGAGGCTGTTTACTATATACTTGCTGCCACTGGGTCATATTATATAGAGTAAGGGACCAAGGATGGAGCCCTGGGGAACACCACACTTCTATGTGGCCCTTAGGAGGATTGCATTAGCCATCGCTAGTGAGAAAGTCATATCCCCTAAGTAGTATTTCTCTTTGGAATATTAAAACATGATTTATGAAAAAGTTAAGCTAATCTAATAAAATTTCATCACAAAAGAATTTTATGTCTGATTTGTTTTTTTCCTGTTTAAAAATGTTTTTACAAACAATTTGTGATGTTATGGTAAATTGAGAGTGTCATAGATCAATCAATTAATTAATGCCCAAAAGGAATAAAATATGCAAATAAACATTAGTCTTGGCGAGGACATTCAAGGCTTAAAAAATTGGTTATGAAATAAAGAAACAGGTGGTAATGTAATTGTGACTGATTGATAACAGACCAATAAATGACTTGATGATTTTTTTAAGATATGAAAACATATATTGTTTAATTGGTTTAGATATAAAAACATGTCACATCCATTCTAATGGAAGCAGGGCCTGAAAGGAACAATAACTGACCGTTCATCACTTTTTTCTTGTTGATTCAGTGCCGTTTTTTAACCCTGATACCATCATGTTGCGTTATATTCTATATTGATTGAATGATTTGCAATAAATTAACTTGCAAACAGACTAATTGCTCATATTATTTTCAAATGAAATTCAACATAAAGAGAAAGCTCTAGACATGTTGATAACCATGTTTAAGGTGAAATGGTTTGACACTGTCAATCAATTTGACAATGATATTATTGTCGGTTATATACTCACTATCGTACACACAGGTCGCTGATAGGCGGAGAGATAGACTAGTGGTAACGGCAGACATGCTGCTCACTGACTCCTTTCACATTAATAAATGGAGAGGCATAGATTTTATGGAGCCAGGCTGTATTGACCTGTGGCTGACATCTACTTTTTAGTTTAATAACATAATCAGCACTTGACACATGATTATAATAACCCAATGCAATTTACTGCATTCTCTGCAAACACATTGATTTTTTTTTTTAACATCTCACAGAACCAATTACATTAATATTGCCGCATAATTAGTTTACACAATACTAAATTACTGACAGATTAAAAGTGAAATAGCACAGTTCATACCCTTCCTACATAACTGCCAGAGAGGAAATTAATATGGATTCAAAAGGTCCTCAGAGGCCCGAGCAGTAAAAGGGGAAAAAAAAGCAACAATCCATACGGCATGCTTGCATAAGGGTATCCTCTCTGCACGCTTTCCAGCTGTTGGCTTCAGCTCAGGCATTCTGGCCCAGCTATTAATATGGTATTTAATTATATTTGCATATGAATATTGACGGGCCCTGCTCCTGTGGGGAACATTCCACTGCTCTCAGCTTAGAGGTGTATGTAAGACTACCCAGGCTACCCTTACTTATTGCCTCATAATCAAAGCCTCCCCTTTAATAAAGTCCCAGACCTGGCCTCATTTAATCCCTTATATTATGTATATACTGTATAATACTGATTTATTATCAGTATGGATGCTGAAAAGTAACCTTTTATTGTACTAGCTGTTTTTGTTTTTAAACCATGAATGCAGCACACACTGTCATATTAAGTATTGTGCGTGCAAACTCACATTCTCAGGGAAAGTGTTGGTGGCATGCAGACGCACTGCTCGATGGCACACTAACTTTACGGCAGAAGTGTAAAGCTCTGCCCTTTGAGCTCTTCATTGATCCAGTGTACTGAGGGGCCGTCTCCCCTGAAACAAACTTATATTATTGGTATTTGGCTTCAATGGTGCTCTTTCAATGTCTCAGGGATGCTATGCAGCAATAAAAAGTCATTCACACTTATAGACACAATATGGATGCATTAGTGCTGAGTGGTGGTTTGAGAAAGACAGTAGTAAGAATTCGATAAACTTTGATCAGGTCCAACCGATCCTTCTCCATCAATTCTCAACTTCTAATTGTACACAGAAGATCAACCTATAATCGTACTGCATTGTACCTTCAGTGTTTTTGACTGTGACTTTTTGTGACTTCAGTGTCGCCCCTCAGGCCTGGCTAGTGCCCGCTGGTAATCTGCAGAGACCCTGTTATTTCTATTTTATTTTTTTTATTAAAAATTAAAAAAAATGTTTTTAAAAGACCCTGTTTTTTTGTTTTGTTTTTTCTTTTCATTTAAAAAATAAACATTAAGAAAAAAAAGAGAGACCCTGTTTTTGGATGTGTATTATTACTCCTTATTCTCCTGTGTTTAGGAAGCAATTGTGTTTCAGCTTTTTACACGGTGACTCTGTTGGCCCCACTTAATAACATCGATCCTGGTGTGGGGTCAGACTATTGGCTTAAAACATCTCTCCTCTGTGGCATGTATGGTCAAGAGCTGCATGTCTGTTTGATATGAGATTCATCTGAATTCAACCAAATTCTGGCTGTGTGGTACCTTCCTGTAGGCTTTGTCGGGGTGTGGGTGTGCTAAACCAAACAATCAGAAAATTACACTTTTTTCTCACTCTCTCACTGTCATGTTCTTGCAAGTGCTTCTTCCACTATTCTGAGCACATCCTGCAAATACATACAGATAGTTAGAATGCAGGGCGTTGGATTGCAGAAGCACCAGATTTAAGATTCCTCCATCTCCGGACCAAAATGCATCAATGTTTCTGATGTCTGTGTCTACTTATGGCCTCCTAAATGACCTCTCTACAAACAGTCAGTAATGCAAATGATCTCATGGTGTCATCTATTTACTTGATGGATGTAACCGCAGGAAAAAGAAAAGAAACATTTACATAGATACCCACTTTTAAATGCATTGATTCTACTCTTCTTCTTTTTCCCTAAAATCTTCTGACCGTTCTTTTGGCTTTCTGATCAGTTTTTGAAGGCTAAAGAGGTAAGAGATCATATACTTCTTGAAGTTTTTTGGGTTATGAAACTATGAAATGTGGGTTTACTGAGCAGTAAGATCTCCTCTCCACTCTGGACATCTCACAAGGCTGTGGGACATTATAACATATGGCTGACTTTATTGACCACAGCAGGAGAATAACAAACAAGTCACTGACTTCTAGACAGAACAAATGTTCATTACCTTTCAATTGTTAGGAAAGATACAAGCATACAGCTACGGATTAAATGAAAGTCTTTTTTTTTTGTCCATTATCGTTATCATGATCATTCTAATTACCTGTTATCAGTTGAAGATTGTATTGTAAAATCTCCTCTATCCTTTGTTGTAGTTTGAACAAGATTTACTGCAGTTGAACAAAACACAAAACACAAAAGATCCTGCTGCTATTTATTTTATACAAAATATAGATACAGTATATACATATAATTATTATGTTGTACCATATTTTTTACCATATTTATTTTTGAAGTAGCACACTACTCCTCCTAATTATTTTTATACTTTTTACATTTTATCTATGTTTACTGTATGTCCGGCACATAGTACCCATATAGTACCCATATAGTACCCATATAGTACCCATATAGTACCCATATAGTACCCATATAGTGCACATTTTGTGTAGTTGACAACAAAGTTGACTATTTAACTATATATTTAGTCAAAATCTGCACCCTAACGCTTGATTTAATCTTCCTTCCTTTACTAAAAATACAGAGCAGAGAGTAAAAAGATGTCGGAGAACCTCACAGACTATTTTTTTGTTGTTGTTGTAGTTTTAGGGAAAATAAATGGTTTTACTGGTCAGTGCTGACGAGGTCGGGCACTAGTTGTTACCTGTTCACTGTACGGTCCTGCTGTTTTCTCAGCTGTAGGCCCTCGGCCTCCTGTGGAACAGCAAAAGCTACAGGTCACTAAATATTTCATTTCCCAAGTAAAACACGCTTCCCCTCGTCAGCTGCATAAGAGAAACAGATCACAGTGATGGATGTGCAATCAGGCTGATGAAGTCGTTATTAGTTGTCCACAGGATCCACGGAAGGAAATGAGAGCAAGAATGGAAAAGATTATTTATATATCTCATGGTCAGAGTTATGAATGTGATGTGAGGAAGAGGCCTCTCTGAACTTTTACCTCCATGTCCGTGATTATACTTAGAATTATGGTGCTGACAAACGGGGCTTGTTCCCACCTTTTGGGTCTCCTTTATTCAGTCACGTAGCTGTTTCAGTGCAAACAGCAGCATGAATGCATAAAAAATGAGCGGCCCAATAAGATGCGGAGTGTGTGGAAACACACCCGTGACCCATCTTTCTGCTGACTTCTCCCTAACTTTTCCTCTCCTCTTGTATTTGATTCTTCTGTTGGACTGCCCTCTGCCAGGAGATGGTGCTGTAATCTCTGTGTACAGCAGGAGCTGTGTAACACACTGTTCCTCCTCTGCCTCTCACAGACAAGCACCACACTCTCAAAAAAAAGGAAAAGGTCCAGCTTGAGTTGAGTCAAATGTTTTTTAGAGAGAAGTGGAGATTGTCTGGTTTTCTTTCTGCAGGAAAAATAAAAGGAGAGAAGCAAAGTTTCTTTTTAAGGATGAGCTCGGGGTGTTGTGTAGTTCCGCTTACTTGCACTGCTGAATGGGAACAGACAGTGTTTTCCTTTGCTGGTTGCTGAGAGGGTGCCGGTGGCCTCAGTGTTGGGTCTGTCACTGCTGTGGAGCACAGTGGGTAGGATGTCTGGGCCAGACATCCCATCATGCGTGGATGGTGGGTGATATTGTGGACGTAAGTAACAGCAGCAGTGGCATCTTTCCCTGTAGGTGGACTGAGAGGAGAGAATGCAGCGAGAGGTCAGTAATGAAGCTCATGAGCATCTGACATTTATCCGGTTTCTGATTGAGTTAGTGTATTATATTTTTGTCAAACTCATAATAAATATGAATTGAATATTTTAAACGTTCTGCCTTTTTCTTTGATTTTCGGACATTGATGACTGAGTCAATTGTTGTTTCCAATCACCGGTGTGTTAAACGTATTTGATTTTCGCACCATTAGAGGAAGTGTGTGTGTGTGTGTGTGTGTGTGTGTGTGTGTGTGTGTGTGTGTGTGTGTGTGTGTGCGTGTGTGTGTGTGTGTGTGCGTGAGTGTGTTGGGGGGTGGGGTAAAGGTGGGGTCCATACCGTGTAAGCTATTGAAAAGAGGAATGTGAGAGAACATTATTGCCCACACTTCATGTGAATTGAAAAGGGGTTAAAGAAATGACAGCATATAGTGGGTGGTAGGGCCTCAGCGCAGCCCGGGAGGAAATGGAATGAGAAAGTGCAGTCAGGCAGACCACTCATTCACCATGACAAATGGGAGAGGCCCAGACCAGGGGGATACCTGATACCCCACACTGGGCTGTGTGCACCTGCCAAGGCGCCATGTGCAGCAAAGTGCAAATAAACCGCCACCACTTGTAGCAGCAGAGTTCAGATGATTACATAATCATATTTTAATAATGGCGGTATTACAGATTAAGTTGGGGAAATAGTTACTACGGTTGATATATTTCTTATCACGCTTCTTCTTCCCCTCACTTTTGAAATGAGTCCTCGCTAGTTGTTTTCGCTGGGAGCCTTAAAGATTAAAGTGTAGTCTGAAGAAAAGCAGTAAACAATGTGTGAGGAGTTAAATACGTATTACTGCGTGAATGTACTTCAACAGTATCTTGCATTAAGCCACTGCACACAGTCATTTAAATGTTCGTAATTGTGTGAAATAACTAGGGAGAATATTACACAATTAAATTTGATTTAAGCTTGTTGTAAAGTTTTTCCTCTGTTCCTCTTTCAAAATTTGATAAAAGTATTGATGTGAAACAATAAACAATCTAATTTTAATTTGGAATCCAAGAGTATTTCTGTTGTTTCGTGATTTTTTTCTGGCGGAAGGGGTTTGTTAGAAAATTACAAGAAATGTTAAGAAGTTGGAGATGTGTAGTTTTTTTGGGTGAATTAAAGTTCACTTTCTTGTTTGTTTTTTTTAATTCTATTTTTTCATTTTAGTTTTAGTTTTTTTTTCAACCAGGAGTTAGCTTCTATCCAAATCTGATAACATCAAAATATTATTAATATGTATAAATATATATATAAATAATATTCTAAATATTTTATATATATAAATATATATATATATATATATATATATATATATATATATATATATATATATATATATATATATATATATATATATATATTTATATCATATTTATAATATTATTATCTATATATATATATATATATAGATAGATATAGATATAAACAGATGCATATAGATGAGATGCCGATTTGGAATGAAACTTGCATCATGTGTATTAAAATGCTTACAAAGAGTGATTCAGCAGGAGGTCACAAGCTACATGTCAGGAGCTTTCCATCTAAATTAAGTCATATATCCAAATTCCATTGGTATATTAAATCTGTGGGAACTCTTGAGAATTAGAGGGGTATTGCTATAATCCAATTGTGTAAAAGGACAGAACAACAGCCCTGACATGTGGTACACAAAGTCTGCTCTGCCTCAGAACTGTCACCGCTTACAGGGTGTCCAGGAAGGATTACTGACCTCCACGATGAGCTGTGGTCACTCTCAGGCTGGTCAGTGTTTGGCGTCAGGATGCAATGCAGCGTGCCATGAAAATACTCACTCTGCCATTTCAGTGTGTATGTTGGGCTGTGGAATAACCACAGGCTGACATTAGTTGGGCTCGCTCGCCTAAGAAGAGAAGCAAACTGCTGTTTTTCTCTGGCCAAATGTGGCACACTCCCCAGGTTAGATTTACAAGCCCTCAATCCTCTTAAACATCACGTATGGCTTTTCTTTAAATTGCCAGTAATTATATTTACACAATAAGTTAACTTTATATATGGTTTAATGTAAGGTAAAACAGCATGATGAGAAACATTATTTTGTAATCAAATAAAAACCACTAAAAACAGGAGAAAAATATCCCTGTTGTCCATTTTCTCTGGTTTTGTCAGATGAGATCACTGGATAAACTGTTAAACTGTAAGTGAGCTTAACCATTAACGTGGTCTAAAAGCATCAACTTTGTTGCTATGGTTACTAGCAGTCAAATAAAAGGCTGGGGTCTCATGAGTGCTGATAATGTAGGGTCAATATTTTCTCTGACCATCATATACTGTACATTTTATTCTATCTAGAAATCTTTGCTTTAGAAATCTTTGCTCTTTCTGACTGTGCTTCATGTTTTATGAATTGTTTGGTTTTCCTGTCTGCTTGTTTGCTCAGTGTTATAGAAGAAAAAACAAGAATTGCACATCATCCGGAGTAGCCCGGCAAAGTCTTGAATTTAGCATTACGATCTTTTATCCATTTTAAAGCAGTGCTCTCCTGTACGAAAAAAAGGTCTTACTACAGGGACCTAAAGTGTTTTTATTATAAACAATATTAGCTTTTATTATTATATTATTTTGACTGTATTGGGTTGGTATCATATCCTCATTGATGTGGGAGTTTCCTCAGGACACACTGGTTTGCCCCACTAAGAGACACATACATGTCTCTCTCCAAGTTTGTTTTATTAAAGACAAAAGACGCGGATCAAAATGTCGGACATAAATAAATCAATTAGCATTTTCTATCACAGAGCAAAACAGAGAAAAACTACAATACAACACATAAATAGCATAAATTAACATACAAATCTACAAAACACAAAAAAGGCAAAAACAAAAAACAACACTATGCTCTATGCAGAGATGATGCGTACTTGTTAACGTGTCACTGGGTGAACGAGTCACTGGGTGAACGTGTCACTGCAGCTTAGGCTCCTAAATTGTTCAGAATTGCATGGAATACATTTTGCTAAGTATACAACTGTACACTTTTATCATTGATCATAGTAATTCTTGTTTTTACTAGCTTCTGTTCCTTCTACATCTCCATTTTCTCAATATGTTGCACCTACTTACCGAACCATCGCATGACCTGAAGCGTCGTCTAACTCATGCTTGGATAGAAATAAATTATAGTGTTATTATTATCATTATTACAATATATTTCAATTTGCATTTATAATTAAGACAGCAGTGGGTGTATTTTTAGTCCTTCACTGAGCTTCTGGGTTAATCTCTTATCAGTCAAGAAGGAACATTCTCACAAGCAGCCTTAGACTTATTTCACAGAAGTATGTTCCAAATTAAATGCATGCTGTCAGAGGAGAGAGATTAAAAAAATGATAATTAAAATAAAACTAATCGGAATAGATTCATCTCTATCACACTTAAATATTGAAGGTTGTGGAGATATCAACTCAGAGCATTCCCAGAATGCATAAAGCTGCATGAGATTTAATTAAGCACAATCATAGACTTTACATACGCAGTCATAAAGTTTGAATACTTAATTAAAAGGGCAATTTCAAGCTAATTCCTGTGACTCAGTTTATGTTATTCATTTTACAGCCTTCAGTTTGTACTCTGAGATTTGTCCATCACACATCTACACGTAGTCTACTGTACGTTTTAACATTATTTGCCTTGAACCGTGGTTTGCATTATTCAGATTCACAATCCTCGCTTATTACACACTCAAGCGCTAGCAGTCACTCCGTTTTATTTTCTGCTGAAATGTACTTATTATTGGAGGAGCAGCGGGTGGCAGGGACATCTGTTGCAGTAATGCCCAACAGAGCAAACAGTATGTTTTGAATTAAGATTTGACCTGGGAATAAGCCTTATCGTATTTATAAATCATAGCGAGTTATGCCTTGTAAGTAGATTAGGTCATGTGGATGCCCCCCCTCCTCCCCCCCCAGGTACCGTCTCTCGGCACTGAGGGCGCAGACATCCACATTCATAATCCTATGATTCTTACAAGCTGTTTAGTGTTGTTAAATCTGTGTGTGTGATTTAATATCATTCTAATCTACTTTAAACTGCCAGTCGCTGTCTGGTTTGCCTCCACCCTATTCATTGTTTCCTCTGTAGTTCTGCGTGGGGATCCAAGTTTATCTGATGTGTTCTCTAAATTTTATAAATTCATTCAGTGGATTCTTGCTACAAATTGCAAGGTTGGAATTCCTTCACACACAAGCACCCTATGATATTCTTCTTGCTAAAAGTTTTATTAATCATTTTTATCAATTGCGGAACAAGAATTTAAGAGAAACGTATAGACTTAAGGCGGCATGTGTTAAAGTTTTATAAAAGTGTAAAATGTGAAAAGGAACATCTTGCTGACACATATTTCATTGAATCAGAATTGTTGAAATTTTATTTCATGAAATAAAATCCGTTTGCTTCAATTACCCTTAGCATAATATATTTTAAAAATGCACACATAAAACAATAAAATATGTTAGTGTTATGGTGTTAAGGTTGAAAAGTATAAAAGTTATAAACTTATCAGTTCTAATTTTTTAACCCTCATTCCTGCCACATTTGTTTGCTGTTTTGTTACATTTTGTTTTGGTTTTTTTTTCTATAGAACTATTAGATGAATCTCAGTGGAATGGGATGGACGTTTTAGACAATAATCTACTACATTTGGGTGAGGATCAAAATAAGGAAGCTAACTGAGGACTTTTCTTTCACTTCCTGTACGTGAGATGATGTGAGGAGATTTTACCCTAATAGCTCAAGAAATAATCCATAATCAACGTTTTAAATAAACTCTCATATTTATGGCGCTAGTACACAAGAGTGGTTAATATGTACTATTCAAACTCCCGTGATATCAAAACATTATACATATTATATCATATGCAATGTAATTTAGATTATAAACATAATGTTATAATTCTTTTAGTCCAATGTTTCACTTACTGGGGTTTATGACAAACACCTCGTTCTTTCTTCTTCTATGACATGTACTATAGATAGATAGTTTCACATGTATTTCTTTAGGGAGAGTTCTTTTAAATCAACATTTCATTTTCAGTTTAAAGACTGAGTTTCACCGACATTGCCAGTGAAACTCAGCAAAAGTCTGACCAAGAAGCAAGAAGTGCATTACTGCAAACAGCTAGATGACCTACAAACAGCCCATTGGTTTCTTTTGATCTGGATGTCTCTCGTACCTGTCAGATAATCCAATAAATAAGAATGAATAAATATCTCCATTATTAGAGATGTTACTTTAAAAAAAATTTGTATAAGAACTTGTTTTCCTGTATTTGTGTTAAATATGTAATTTCATTTTTATTCATTTCTTTGTCACAAAATACAAAAAGCACATGAAGATTAAGCCTCTGTCTGATGGTGCAGTTGGAGCTTAGTAAAGGGTTTAGACCTGTTTGTAGAATTCTGTCCAGTTCAACAGGTGGTTCGGAGAATCCTGTCCTAATAGGTGTTTACTGTCATTTCTAATTTGCAATAATTGAGTCGTCATAAAGCTTAGTCCAGTTGTTATCCTTGCTATTTTTATTTAGCTTTATTGTAAGTGGATTCAGAAGATTTCTCCCGCTCTGTGACTTGCATGTCCAATATTATTAGTTGCTATGAGTTCAGCCTGTGCAAATCTGTTAATGCATAAGACCGTAAGAGCTTCTTATGTTCCAAGCCAGGTCAGAGTGAAGACACATCAGATTAATATTTGATCATGCAGAAGGGTCCTTAATCAGATCTGCTTATTCCCTTAGCTGAGTGCTCTGCAGCAATTATCATAATTGTTACGCTAAACATGCTTGTCTTTACGGCTGGTGGTTGGACGTGAGTGCGCGTCGTGAGATAGGGATTCCAGCACCAAACCCAATTACTGCAAGATGCATGGCTGGGCCTGCCGTGGGAGGATATGTGGGGAAGAGGAAGGCGGGGGGGGGGAGGTCTGTGGCCAGGAAAATGGTCCAGCCCACAGCCAGTCACAGAGCCCTGGGTTGCAAACCGCTCCTGTCACCTGGAGCCCCCTCAGGACAGCAAAACCTCTATTTCCCCCCAACCCCACACCAGCAGCTCAAGTATTCAAGTATCTGACATGATATGTTAGCATTCTTTTGATAGATTAGATTAGATAGATGGATATACAGCCTGTCTAGTTTAAGGTCTCTCTCTCTCTTTCAGCCTCTCTCTCGCTCTCTCACTCATGTTTTTCATTGGGTGTTTCCTTTTTGAGTGATTTCTTTTAAAAAGTACCCTTTAAACCGCTACATGTGTGACTATCTGCCGATTCAGTATCAGTAAGTAAGTAAGTAAGTATCTCAACTAAAATTTATGACTACCTCTTAACAATAAGACTACCCTTATAAATGATCTAAAAATGAACTAGTTTTACTAATTTGGTTGTCAATATTTTATCAATCATAACAAACAACAAGTTTTAATCAACCTTATATACAGTTTTCAACAATATGGGTTCAGTATTTGGCAAAATCAAGTCCAAGGACACACTTATACACACAGACACAACAACAAATAATAGAAGAATCTTTTGTATTTAAAGCAAAAAGGAACATAAAGAACAAGGCTACACAGTTTCAGTGAAGATAATTTAAATTTGAGGATGATGAATACTCAGATGGCATCCAGATGGAGGGGAGAAGAATCATCTCGGTTAGACACCAATGATGTTGCTAATGGAAAGTCAAAGTCAGTGAATTAAATAATCTGAGCTTGTATTAATGATTTATAAACAAATCACAACCGATTAATAAGCCAATTATAATCAATTCATGGAAGGTCTATACATAAATATACAAATTGACTAGGGTTTTTTTAAAGTTACATTATCTGCACTTTATTTTAGTTCGACCGATCTTTGTTATTCAATCTTCAAAACTCCTTCCAGTAAAAACAATCAACAAATGATTTGAACCAAATGTTTGATACATGTCATAAACTAAAAAAAAAAGCTTTTATCCATCAATTTTTTTATGTAAATGTAAAATAAAGAGGAAAAACAAGAAAACTTTTAAATTATAGAATTAATTATTATTCTAATCACTGTAGGGTGTTTGGTAATTTTTGCAAAACAGGTACATAACCTTTTAAATATTTAAAATTTCATTAGTATCCTATTTGTAAACAGGGAAACAAACTCAACTGAAGTTTCTGGGTAGGTAGTTTGTATATACATAATTCTCAGTCCGTTGAATGAAGTGAAGTGTTTGAATTTACAGAGTTGGGACATGAAATGATATAATGAGTTATAAAGAAGCAGAGAGGAATCGCCATTTTCTGATTTTCTGTTACAGTGTTGTGCTTTGTAATTTTCAGTGGAGACTTCAATCCTATTAAATATGTCAAACCAAAACAATAAAAGAACCAAAGGAAAAAAATCTGCTCTGTGACATTTTGATTGGTCCCTGTTTAATATGCTTTCATCTAAGCAGTTAGTCATAAACATGTCTATTAAACAAATGAGCCGGTGGATCAGTTCTGTCTGCATGAAAGTCATCCATCCTGCTGGAGACGTGGCACTGCGCAAAGAAACACCAGGAAATACGCTTCCCCATTAATCTGTGATGACTGCTGGAAATTGCATCTTTATAATGAGTATTAGGTGTGCATCTACATGAATTAAACCTGAATGAGCCTCTGATTGATCACCTCCTCCCAAATGATGCTTCCTCCATGATCATTATTGTTTAAAAGTGACTAAATCATATCGGGATGATTAAAAGTCGCTGCTGTGAGGGGAGCGGAGATAGAGTAAAGACGGAATTGTCTGAGAAATTCTGCTTCTGTCCTGAGATTCTATGTTTATGGTTGTGGCATTTTCCCGGTTGAGGTTTGGGTTGAATGATCAAATATGAATTTTTTTTCAATCAATCAGATTCATTATCAATCAAATGCAGCAAAATTAGTGGAATATAAAGTAGATGTGGAGCGACTGATTTGAGAAATCTTGCGGCACACAAGTAAACCAATCTGAGTACGACATATGAAGAAGTTCACACATCAGCTGTTTCTCTTCTCTAATTAAATGATTGGTTATCTCAAATGTCCCGTCTGGGATATAGTCTGCGTTTCGTTTCCACTACCTCCACACTTTAATATGTATAAAATAGGGATTTTCCTCACAACTAATATCTCTTAAATTTAAAAAGTAGTTTAAAACAGTCTAAATAAACAAATCTACAAACGAGAATGAACACATTTGAAATATTAGCACAATATATATATTTTTTTAAAAGCTGTCCAGAACAATATGATATGATAAGAGCCATTTCAAACCAACATTCAGTATTATTGTTTAGTCATAACAACACTTATGTATAGCAAAATGTAGGCATTAAGAGCACCCGGCATTTTTATTCTAATTACATCAATGTGTGACTTAGTTTTTATGGTAGAAGCTAAACATAAGGTTCATAAGGTTCATAAGGTTCTTTTTACATGAGAATAGTTCACTAAAATTAGTTTTTTTTAATAAAGTTTACAAAAGTTCAGTCCTAACATGACATTAGTGAAACCGGTCAGATCTGCAAAAATGATCGAATATGACTGAGTATGTATGCCAGGCAAGTAGCCAGCGTTGTACCCCTCGTAAATCAACACGACTGACTAAAACCTCACATTTGTGTACAAACGAGGAAACCCCCGTCTTTCTCTCAACAGTCCTGATGTCTTTTTCAAAAATCTTCACTCTCGAGCATGTTTTCAAATGTTTTGTTTTCAGGCTCCCAAAATACTGCTGTTCTAAGACTGAGTGGTGAATCTGAAAGAAAATGTTACCACTTTCATGCGCAAAATAAGCCAGAACATTATAACCACTGACTTGTAGTTGGTATGATGTCCTGGTTGATTTAATTCAAAATAACATAGAGCAGTTGCTTTGAAATAATATAGATCATGTGATAATCTAGTGGGTGCGAAATATTTTGATGTGTTTGAAGGGGAAACAACGGGCAAACATAAGAGTGACTGAGTGGCTTTGACATGGACTTAAATGATGGTTGCACGACTGGGTCAGAGCATCATCAGGACTGCAGGTCTGGTTGGTTTTGTTCCGAGTTTGGAGAAGTTAATTCCCAGCAAAGTGGTCTGAGAAAGGACAACTGGTAAACCGGTTACAGGATAACTGGCATCTAAGGTTCATTGATGGGTGATGAGGAGAGAATGCTAGCGCCTGTTGTTAGTTCCCACATATGAGCGACTGTAGCAGACATTTCTGAAAAAGTTCAGAGAACTGCCTAAGCACCACAAACGGGACCAACACGATATGAGGTAGTTGATTTTAATATTATGGCTCATAGATTTAAACGGCCCCTTTACCAATGCCTTTTTTCTTAATCTTTTTTCAACAGAATATGCAGCATTACCAATACAAACATGCAGCTCTGGCCTAGCGTGTCAGTAAAAACAAGTGTCAGCACTCATCCATCCAGCAACACCTCTCCAAAGTAAAGCTTCTTATTTATAAGAAGGAACAACTCCATACTTGTTTCAGATGTCACACATTCAGCTATGATGGGATGACATTATGTTTTTCAAAACCTGACCACATCAAAGGTATGTGAGGGTAAATAGAGTCCACAGGCAATGCTTGATGTTGGGGCCAAAAAATCCAGGTGTTTTTACAGTCATTGTGGCATTTACGTGGTCTAAACTATATGTCTGGAGTCTCCTACACAAAAGTACTAGACATCCCTGCCAGGTATTCGCTTACTTCATAAAGTACATTCAACTGCAGGCAGCTGATTTTATGCAGTTTAAGCCCCAGCCATAAAATCCCGATTGTTTGGAATCCCACTGGGCTCTGGTTTGTTTAAATAGGCCCCCACACATCTAATACTAGGATGGACCACAATACAAATTCTGATTTCAAAGCCAGTTTGCAGGTCCAAATTCTATAACTTTTACATAATGGACACTGGAATCAGGTGAATGTAATGTGAATGTAAGTTTTAAACATAGAGAGGGAGTGACATGTATGCCTCCTACTACTCTCTAAAACCAATGAGACAAACACAATTGTTTCTATTGAAATTAGTATTAAAACTACAACTTAAATTTGTAAAGACTGTAAGCAGATATTTACGTGTCTTCTTCTCATTCATTGGTTACACATTTATTGATGACAGGATGAGCTGGCGGGAATTGCTGTGGAGAGGGACGTTTGGAAATATCCTTAGCCTGCAGCTACCGCGTCTCAACCCCGGATAAGCCGAAGAAAATGGTCGGATGGAACAATTAATCAGTCAAGCACACTGATGTAACCTATTGTTTCAAGGAAACGTTGTTTGGTTCAGTGTGCAGTCTGGCACTGTGGTAATAATGACAGCTTGTTTAGAAAAGAGCCAGCCTCTGAGAAGGAGCAGACCTTTCCAGCTTGTGCCCTGACATATTTACAATACCTGGACACACTAATGTTACCATGCAATATCTCTCTGTAATTATACTGCCAAGCATCCTGTTTGTGTAATTATACTGAAAACACCCTCATTTGCAGCATCAAGGTGTTAACCCCCTACAAAAAACGTTGCTATCTCTCCTCTTAGGCCCCCTCGGAAGGCAAGCTGTTTGACCAACGCCTCTTCATACTTATCTTTACGGCTGTTGCGGATGATTTCAGTATCGTATTTTGAAGTCTACATCTGTATCCTATATGCCACATCCAATAATGTCCTTCAAAGTAACTTCAAACTCAGCTCATTTAAATGACAGGCTGCAGCATTATGGGTCACACGCTCATAAACTCAAGCCCTGACTGGTAAAGGGAGTATGAGTAGTCAAAATGTGAAATTGTTTACTATAATTTAACTTAATGGAAATGTGGCAGTGTAATAAAGAAACAAAGGAGATGCGGATGGATTTCAAAACAAACAGGATTCTTTCAAAGCTATAAACTTTGCAATGTGATGCTATTTTTCACTTCATCCTCAAAACAAATAAATTCTTAACCCTTTAATGTCTTACTTAGCTATTCGGTTGAGCTCATAGTGTGTCACTTTTTCTTATTGAAAAGTGATTTTCTCTTAACTGAACCAGTTTATGATATGACCCAGTGGCATCATGTAGCTGCGAAAGAGTCAGGGCCAATAATTGAGCCATGGGGAACACCACAGGTCAATACATGTTTTAACTGTTTAAGTACAGGCTTGACCAAATTATATATCATTTATGTTAAATTTAGGGTGTCTAAGAAGTAGAGAAAAAAATTAAACATGCATTGAAAGACATTTTCCATAGCTTTTCCCTTGTAGATGAAAATAAATGGTGAATGCACGAGTAAGCATGGTGAGACAGGTGTCAAATACTTTTCATATGCTATGAAAATTCCCTTAAAGTGTTTAGTTTTAGCTTGTTTTGGGTAACTTAATGTAAATTTCAATCCATTTTGAAAACCCAATACTTTGGTCAAATGTCCTGGAGGGTTTATGACTGGATATTTTGAACAATTTCAAATAAAACAATTTGTTCTATTCATGTTGTTGCATTTCCGCATGGTTAAACTTAAATTATAAACAACTTATTGTCGAATGGCAAACAAAAGAAGGAAATCCGTGTCCGATATATTTTTAAATATGGAAAAAAATTACAAAAAGCCCCAAGTTTCATTACACATCTCTATCAAGGCTCATAATTCCAAAATAATTTCAGAAATGTAAACCACGTGTGGTCTGTCTTCTACCTCACACAATTTCCACATAAGCAGAAATGGGTCTGGGCTCCTATTGGTTAAATAAGTAGGCATACAGCATGTAGAGAAGGGACATAAAGAACGGTAACTACAACTGTAGTTTTGCTCTTCTTTTGCAAAATGAACTCACTACTCACAACAAAAAACAAAAGGAAAAGAAATTACAACATTCCCGAACCCTGCATTCTCTGGCAATTTGCTCTCTTTAAATTATTCAGAGGTAGAGCATTTTTATCACAGCAACTGTGTGTTTTGCAGTGACAGAGCCAAACTGACCAAATAGTTTCTCTCTGTCTGCTGTTTTATGACTGACATAGCAATAAGCAGATTGTCCAGATATTTATACTATCTGCAGCTCTGCGAGATCATTAAAGTATATGAATTAATCAAGTACATTTAATTAGAAGCTTTACGTTTCCAGCAGTAGATCTTTGCATGTATAATTTATATTTATTGATTTGTTTGGTTTCATTAGCCCATAAGATAACAGTGCAAATGCATTAGAGAGGAAAATGCACAATTAGCATGCGGTAAGGGCTTCTGGTAATTGATAGATCAGCAGCACTCCCTGCAGATATAAAGCTGTGTAAACTGTCATAAGCAGTTACAATCGATGACTGATATTTCACGCCATATCTCTCGCTTGATTAATGGTGTTTTTGAAAGCAGCCCCCCACTTAATGGGACCCTGATAGGCATGCAGAATTTACTGTTTAATCATGGAATAGAATTTATTGCGGTCCAGAATCTGTGCCGTTGCTGGTGGAAATGTATGATTGGTCTCAGTAAGTGCTATGCTGATGTTATTTGCTCCCGTCAGCAGCCAATATGGCTGAGCATTAAGAGCTTTGTGCATCCCAGTTGATTTTTCATTGACTGCGCTGCCATCGTTCATCACTGGCTGGTTCCTCTCCGTTCTGTAGAGTTGAGAGGAAAGCAAGCTGGGTAGTCGATAGCTTCCACTGTCTTCACAGCGTTCCAGCATTTCATGCAGTGTTAACCGTGTGTAAACTGCTTTTAAAAGGAAACACTCTTCATTTCCTGATAATGAAGCCATCCTTGGGAAATCGCACTATAGAACGTTATGGGGTTGTGTGTCAGAAACGACAATACGCATGCAGTAGAACATTTAGTCGCTGTGAAGCATGGTGATCAGAGCGGGAGACATCCATTCATAATAGAATTGTCTTTAAAATATTCAATAGAGCTGTGTTTAGTACACTTAGTTTTGTTCTTCGAATGAAAGAAGATGTTTGTATAACATGAATTTTTGAGCTGAACTGAATAATTGAACTTTTCGCAGTTGAAATAACTGCGTTGTTTTCTATTTAAGGAATTGTAAAAGATTTTGGGATTACATAATTGCAAAATAATTGTGTTCAGTGAATTTATCATAACGTTGTTCATTAAGTCATCAAAATTCTTTGTTGTTGCACTTAATTAGGACATTTTGATGACATTTGCTTAAAAGCATCTTTGTAATAATTCCTTTTATAACCTTTTCCCCATTTCTTCAACCTCGGTTTCTTGGACCAATAGACATAACTAAGTTGAGTTAATGTGATGTTTTGCTTCTTAGAGTGTAGTTTGATAGGTAGGTAGATAATGGGACCCCATGGGGTCTTCAGAGGTAAGTTGATGTATTACTATGGGATCTTTATTATGTTTAGGTAGATCTTAAATATGTTAGAATTCATGTAGTACTACTTTGGCAATGCTTATATAATAGATGGATGGATGGACGGATGGATATCCACCCTGATGGGTGGATATCCATCCGTCCGTCCATCCATCCATTATATAAGGTGTGCATCCGGGTGGATGGAGGGATGGATAGATGGGCAGAAAAATAAATATATGGTTAGGTGGAAACTTTGGCAAGAGGATGGATGATGGACGGACGCACGGGTGGATGGGTGGATGGATGGATGGATGGATGGAGGGAAGGATGATGGAGTAGTGATTAAAATAGTTGGGTAAAGGGATGTACGGTGAGGTGGGTAGTGCGTAGATAGGTAGGTTGGTGATTAGATGGACGGCCCTCAGTGGTATTTATAGATGATAGATAGATAATGAATGAATGGGAAGGTAGACAGATAGACAGATGTTAATGAGCCTTAGTTGTAATTTTAGATCTCAAAACCCTGTAATCAAAACTGAGGTCATCTGAATTGGTAGCTCTTGTTTGCTGTGGTTGACATATTTTTCAGATGTTGTCACTCGGTCTTGCATCAATGACATTTTATGTGGCTGTAGCAATATAATTATTCCAAAAAGGAGGTGGGTTCTTTGGGTAGTTCCATATGTTACTGTGGAAACAGCTCCTGTGATCTGCTGCTCTTGTTGAGGTGGATCACCTCTTTCTTCTGACTTCAGTCTCGTGTTTTGTTCACTCTATCCACTGATTTGACAGGAGAGGCCAGGCACAGGTGTGCAGCTCACAGCGCTGTAACGTTATCCAGGCTTTTGTATGTGGCGGTGAACGCTGAGGCAAACAGTGTATATTAAGGAGGTTTATCCTGCAGATGGGTGCCAGACGTACATACATTTTTGCCCTGTGTCTCAGACAATTTCCTCCCCTTATGTCACCGTAAATGCTTACAGAGACACCGCCCCCTGATTAAAGTTGCTGTTCTTTTGCTGTAGCTGAGGAAGAACCCATTTTGCCTACTGGAGCCATGCTCCAAATTTGAATTTTGCACCTGATGGAGTCTACCGCCAGTTGAGCTCCTGAGATGTGTTGCGAATTCTTTACGAACTCACCAAAGATTTCACTGCTTCTCTTTGCTGGGATGGATCATGTTGTATAGTTGTCTTCTGAAGAAAGCGGTGGAGCTATATTTGGTACATGAGGGCGTTGGGTTACTGTGAATAATGCAAAAGATTTGTCCCAGTGACCGAAACCCGGTGACCTTCGTCTTCCTCTTTGTTTCTCACCGCTGTACACAGAGCTGAGATAACAGCTGGAGATATTTGGAGCACTGTGATCCCCTCATCTTGCCGTAGGAGCTAGTAGAGAGGACCGCCTTATAGCCGGGCCATATTGACACTGCTGGACCGCCGCGGCCCTTAAACCCACAACAGGCTATCTGATTTCCTTCCAAGAGATCCCTAGGGAGTGAGAGCTGCCATTTTTCTTAACTTGTGTATGAGTAAACTGCAGGACCTGGCTGGGAGGTCAAATCAATCTCTGCTATTTATTACATAGAAATGTGACACTCCATCTCAAACGCTCCCATCCCAAGTGATTTAGCCCCGTGTCTGCATTATGTCTGCAGTGTGTGTGTGTGTGTGTGTTTGTGAGTGAGGTGGAGAGCGCAGCATTTTACGACCATTGTGCCGAATGTCTTTTTCTCTGTCTTGTCTCTTGTAAACAAAGATGGGTTAATATGCCCTTTGAAGACAGTTTTATGTAAAGCTTTTAGCCTTGGTGTATGTATCATATTTACTGTAAGAACACTTCAAACACAAAGGCAGGCTAATGCCTTGTGAATGAGTAAAAACCGTAGTCATGCTCAGGTCAACTCCTGAACTCGCTGCTTGAATATGATCTGTATCTCATGTTAGCTCAGTGCACTTTGATGCTTCTTCAGGTTATGTCTGTATTAAGTTTTTGAGATGGTGCAGGAAAATGGGACAGTGACACACTCATTAGCCCCTAAAAGGGGAAGCAATCCCCGTTTTGTGGGAAGCAGAGCTCTGTTTACTGCGTGACAATGTGATATTGTGCGGCTCATGCTGTCTTAATTGGAAACAGTCTCACCCCACAAAAGGTGCATAAGACCCTTGATTTTGTGAGGCAATCTCACCCCTCCCCTTCCCACCCCCATCACCTCCTCCTCCTCCTCCTCCTCCTCCTCCTCCTCATTTTCCTTCCCTCTGAAGAGCAGCAAAAGCCCCTGAAGCATTTCCTTAATCCTCCGGAAGATCATGCTATCCCGCTAAATATGGTACCTGTGGACAAACAATGGATTTTTCCATAATAATAAGTTAAAGATTTCATTATGAGTGGCTAATAGATGGATGAGTCAAGGCCTGAGCAGAGACACTGAGAAGCTTCCTTTTAATCAGCAGCATAGAGTTAATCCATGGTAAGAAATATTGGAGTATTTGGGGGAGGAGTGCGAGCAGTATTGAGCTGGGCTGAATTTACAGCTGAGAGGACTCAGTAAAAGGATGATTTTCAGAGCCTCTCACTGCGTATCGAAGGGAAGACTGTCTGACAAGTCATCAATGAGCCCCAGCGCTGTACTAAACTAATGAAAGCTGCATTTGATCTTCTTCGGAGAGGTTCAATACCACTCCTGCTATTATTTAAGTCCTCGGCTTCACTCAAACCTGTTTTCAGATCCACAAAAATCATTAGATTGCACAGTGAAGTAAACTGTGTTTGTAAGTATTGGATGAGGAGGAAATATCTAAACTGCTTATAATGTATCCCTGTTGATATAGTTCAATAGATGCTTCCTGACTTGTTTAGTGTCTGTCTTCAGGCTAGTTTCGTGTCGGTTACCACTAACGTCTATGTACTGTAGAGGAAGACTCTTGTTACTGATATTCTAATAATACATTTTTCTTATGCATGAAAAGACAGATTGGCCATCTTTTCCGCACTCGGAGAAATAAAACATCACATTTATTCAACTTAGTTATAAGAAAATGTAGACAAAATATCCTAATTAAATGCTGCATCAGTCAGATATTATCAATGTATTAATAAAATAATGTAAATATATATAGGAATACATTTAATATACTAAACACAGTTATGCTGCATTTAATAAACACAGTTATGTTGACATTACATTAAAAGCAATTGGTGCTTTAATGTCTATGAAAAAAACTTAAAACTATGAAGAAATTATTTTTGTTGCACATGTGCAAGTTTTTAAACAGTAAATTATTAAGCATCAACTATTCAAGTAAAAATATTTACATGAATATTTTGATTAGATTAGCTGAACCTTTTGTTAAAAAAAGATTTTAGAAAACTACTTGATGTTTATTTGACTTTGTTTGCTTTTATTAAGTAACATAATTCTTTGGACGTCCTCTTGAGCTTTAATATGCAAATAAGTAAAAATAAAAAAGATACAGTAGACAAAGTAATAAATGACCTACTTATGGAATAGAACCATGTTACTGCTTCCCCTCTGTGGCCCCTTTAACTCTGGGGTCCCCCAGGGCTCCATTCTTGACCCAATACTCCTTGGGATAGATATTCTACCACTGGTACATATTATAAACAAGTTCAGTCAAGTGACATACGTTTTTGGTAAGAAATAGTGACTGAAAATGTTTAACAGGGTGTTAAAGGGTTTTTTAAATTCCCTTTAATTATTTGTTGAAGATGCAACTTTTTAGTTCTTTCACCAGAAAAACATCCTGTAATGCAACAAACAACCAAGTTTCACTGAATACGGTTACCTTCCATTCACTTAATATAGTTATTTTGAATATTTCAAACTACATAATGATTTGCCAACATTTTCATCAAAGGATGAAGTCAACTATAAAGTTCTATCAACATAAAAAAAAATCATGTTACGTAGATGAAATCCAATGTTTTATTCTACTCAAATAGTCTCTAAGGAGGTGATCAGAAAGTAAAAAACAATCATCAACGCGTATCTCTTTTTCACAGGTTGTACTAAAAAACTGAAAGCAATGCTATTTTCTAATCAACACACACACACACACACAAACACACACACACACATACACACACACACACACACACACACACACACACACACACACACACACTCACACACACACACACTCACACACACACACACAAAAATAAAGCCTGATTTTTTTATTTATTCTATATTCACACTCAGATTTTAAGGGCCACCCCGACCGCACTTGAGAGGCAGGCAGGATGAAAGATTTGGTCTGAGTCTGTGCCAAGGAACAGGGCATGCGTCATCTGTGAACATCAATGATGGGGCTGCACCGCAAGCAAAACAGCCCATCCTTGCACTTGAACTGCAGTGATTCAAGGTTATGTTAACTAAAACATTCTGAAGTAATAATATAAACACTGTGATAAACCAGCAGTTTGGAAGATTTCAGTCATAAATCTGGCCAGGGGGGGCCCAACTGAAATTTGTGATGACATCAAGTGGTTGTTAGTTTAAAAGTCTCCCATTATGCATCTGTTCAGCATCCATGCAGCTTTCTTCCCATAGCAGCTTAAGAGTTGTATTCTTAGTGAATGTTGTAAATAAAAAAAATAAATAGGTCATGGATACTAGAAATTGATCATCAAATAGATAAAACTTGCACATGCACCTTTCCAAGAAAAGAGTCTATTTACTTCATTAAATGATTCTCAATATATATATAAAAATAAAAAAATTATAATAATGTGTGGTATTATTATCATAACAATCTTTTTATTTTACATAACAACAAAAAACACAATGCATTGTATGAAATTCTTCACTTTAAAAGTTTCATTTTAGACTTCCAAAAATTATACTATAATATTATTTTTATATAGTTTTGATATAGTTTACTATTAAAGCATATCAACGTTTTTTTTCTTTCTCTTTTTTCTGATACTTTGGCAGCTAACATCTTAGTTTCAGGATATTCGATTTTTTAGGGTATTTTTCCTCTAATGCAATAACTTGTGGTAGACTGCAATACTTATTGCAGTACTTCATGAAATGTATCTAAGGAGCATTACGTTGAGGAAATACATCATGTGATTAGTATTCATTCTTGAAAGTTTAATCTTAGTTTGGTCTAGTTTAGCTTAGTTTAGCTTATTGTATTTTATCTTATCTTATCACTCTGCTGCTAGCATACTGTTTCTGATTCCTTCCTCAAACACCAAAATAACGGTTTGTTGTAGCATTCTCAGTGGGTAGAGTCGGCATCTCCCAGTCAGAAGCTGGGAAGATCGGTGGTTCAAGCCCAGCAGTGTATATGTTGTACAGTCCCCAAGTAAAACCCTGAGTCCAAAACATAATCCCAGGGCAACTCAAAGGTTTGCCCACTTTTTTTTCCAAACATACAATTATTAACTTGTTTGTTGTGGATTAGGTCAACTGCTATTTAACACAGTATCATAATCACAGCATCAATCTATATTTGTTTGTTCTGCGTGTTTGAAACTGGTCAAACATGTTGTGCCACATATCGTACATATGTGCCATTATTAATTCAGAGAACTTTCCTGATTTGCATCAAACATTTGTGGTCTAGTGTATTGTTAGGATATCAAAATTTAACGATCAGAATTCAAATAATAAATATTGTACCTTGGTCATCAGGTTGTGTCACCATATTTCCCGGCTGCATAACAATGTTTAATCCTTGACCTTTTAGAGTTGAGCAATCAATTCATATATATGTATTCTTCTGGTGAAGAATTTCATTTCCGTCTTGGAACTTTTACACCTTTCTTTCCTGATTGAACTTCTTACAATACGTAATTCTGCCCATGTGTTTGCCCTGATGAAGTCTTCCTAGCTTTTTCAATGCAAAATTACATGACCTCTGGAGCAAACACAAAATAAGCATGACTTCTTAGGCAAAGATAGAAGCAGACACAGCAGTAGAGTTGGTCTGACTTATCATTAGAAACTCAAATACTAGTTGAAGTAGAATCCCAATCTATATAAAGTGTCATCATATTTTGGGTTTTTTTCCATTGAAAATGTGACTTTATATTGTTCAAGCTACAATTATGTGTCTTTCAAGCCCGTAATGTCTCAAAGCCTGCCTTGAGCATTTGTCAAAAATCCACCTCATACATCTGAAGTTGTACTGAGAAGGATGAAGGACAGGTTATAAAATACCATGAGTGACAAAAAAGAAGGAGTGGAGACAGCCAGAGAGAGAAGAATGTGAAAAAGAGGTCAGAGAGCTGACTTCACTGGGCATTCAGAGGGTAATAAGGGAATATAGAGTAGAGGGAGTGATACATGGTAGAAGGAAAAACCTGCTAATCCTCATATATATCCTCCTAATTAATCCTGATTACCACTTTTTAATCGCGTACACAGGTTGTCGTTGAATAAAGTGACACTTCCTAATGAATTCAACCTAGAATTTACAGTTGTTGCACTATTGCTTCCATTTTTTCAGCTTCTCTTATGGGTCCCGTGTGGGAGCCTCCTGTCTGTCAGTGGCGTGTGGTCTCACTCCACACTAGTTACTGCTAAATGCTTGGGTCACACCTGCACACTTTTATGGGGTCTGGCAAATCAGTGGGATTAGTGTTGTGAAGGGAGTGATCAGTTAAGTGTTTTTGCTGTTAAGGCTATGTAAGGGACATCTATTTTTCAGAGTCTGCTGCATATCTCTGAAAGCATTCGGTTGATGGAACACTCTGAATTCCTTTGTATCCTTTAGGTTTTGCACTGAATATAGAAATCCCATTTGAGCGCCCACTGAATTCCCATAAAAATGTCCCTGACTCTCACTTTACCACCGGCCGGAAATCCTAATGTGTTCAACCTTGACCTTTTGGTCAGTCGAGTGTCTAATCCAATGAAATATATTTAGGTGCAGAAAAGGTAAACAGATAGATTGCTGACCCTGCCTTTACTTCCGGGTCAGCAGCAGTCGGTTGCCAGGCAGTGTGAGACCTCAGCAGTAATGAACTCTGTCCCCCTAGGGTCAAGTCCTCTGCCTCCCTCATTTGAGGGGGTTCATCCCAGGTAGATGGGATCCTGTGTAGCAGTGATTGTTTCCACGATTAGGTGGGAAAAGTAGGGAAGAAATGCTTGTGGATCTCTGCCGTGGATTCGCTCCTCCAACAGAGCCCTGGCTGAAAAACAATAGCCAGCTGTCACCCACCAGCTGATGTGCCTTTGATCAGCCAAATGAAGGCTCCTGGCATTTCTTATGGAGTGGAGATTGCTTATCGATCTATATAAAAATATTCATGCTAATCCCAGCTAGCGGAGACTATTTTCAAGCCGGGTTAGCAATCAGACCTGCCGTCCTGTCCAGACCAATTCGCTGAGCTGGGAAGTCTAATCAGCTCGGGGTCCTGCAGTCAAATGCACTTTGCTGTTTAAATTTGGACTCCTGACATTGATGGAGGAGTCCAGAGAAAGGTGTTGACAAACCGAATTGTTTGTTCCAGCACTATTTTGCTAGAGATCAAGTCCAGAGTAATG
Organism: Lophius americanus; assembly: GCA_037951165.1. NCBI lineage: Eukaryota > Metazoa > Chordata > Actinopteri > Lophiiformes > Lophiidae > Lophius > Lophius americanus. The sequence goes on along the minus strand of JBBDHG010000014.1, from coordinate 10,735,683 downwards.
CGCAGTGAATTTGTTCATTACTTGCTGGGCTTGGAGAGGAGAGATTTTACCTGCTCTCCATTGCAGGAGGACTTGTGTTTCAGTGTTGGGTGATTGAGGAATTGGGGGGTGGCAGCTTGTTGGTGGAAGTGATGTAGGCACGGTTGTGGTAAGTGTGTTTATAGTGGCAGGGGATTCGTAGCCATGATGTATGTCCATTTTTTGGTGCAGGATGTGTTTTCTGCCAGTTTGTTTTTTTTCCGACTTTGCTGCAGGTTCTGGTTGAAGGGTCCTGCATATCAAGCATCAGTGACCAATAACCGTAGTTTATATGACTTTTCAGATACTTCATGAGATCCTCATCTAGCTGAATGAAAAATAGGTTCGTATTTTTACAACCGATCAAATTGTTATTTGTATAAATCATTAAATAGCGGGATGAATACAATATTAATTGCAAAAAAATAATAAATAATAAAATGAAAATAGTTTATATTATATAGTGTGTCAAAGCATTTTATCATTTTTTATACTTCCGTAGTAAGACATTAAATCTCACTCACTCACACATACACACACAGGCACGCACCAAAAAAATCATGCAAGGAGGAACCTTGAAGTATTCTACATGCTGTTTGCTTGTGTGATACTTTACGGTTCCTTACTTCCTCTGGCAGAAACCCCGCCTCTATCCAGTGACGCAGGGCATTCTAAGTCTTCCCCAATATGTTAACACTGTCATGCAATTATTGTGCAAAGAAATCTGTGGTGAAAAGGCATTGCCAGAATGGAGAGATTATCCTGCTGGAGGGTTGAAGGGCTAACGTCTTGCCATATGGCCCAGGTTGTAATGTGCAATGTCCTGCTTCAGGGTCAATCATACATCACGTATTAGTGTCAGGTTGGGATTAATGCTTAATGTCCCCTCACCTCCGACATAACACAGCACTCTACCTGGCTCTGTTTTCTGCAGTGACGTGAAGGATTTCTCATGTCAGCTTAAACGTGTTCCTTCATTATGAAAGCTTCGTATCGAGAAAATCAAATGAGCAAAAACTGATCGTTAAACAGAACAAGAAATAATAATAATAATATTATTATTATTATTATTATGATTATAATAAATCATTATCATTGTTGTTGTTATTATTGTTGATTATTCATAATAATATTTTGATGGAAAAAACACAGTTACTCTTTGTCTATTTCCTGCTAGCAGCTTGTCACCCCTGAAAAACTGCTCTTCCTGTTTGTGTTGCTGTTGCAGCAGAAACCACCGATTAGTGAGATTATTGCCATTGTAGACTGACGCGGGGCCATACATTCTCACAGAGGGTGATTTAGCCCACACTTAAAGCATAATGCTCGGCGTGTACAAACCGTAACCGGGGATGCTTCTGTGCGCATAATCAAGATTTATTTTTTGGCTTTCACGCAAATATTTAGTTTATATGGAGTGTTATTATTTATCCAGTATTGTATACTGATATGCGCTCCAAAAACATAGAGTTGTAATTTGATGCAATAGAGCACATTATACATAACAATATATTATCTGATTATAACTGCTGTTAAAAGCATCTTAGTTTTTCCTGAAGGCATTTCTCTGTCACTTCATAAGGAATGTGTATACTGTATTTCAGCAGGATGGTAATCGCTGTAGATCTTGCGGTTGCCTTAAATGGCCCAGTGCAGCCAGCCAGTCTTTGTCCTGGTAGAGTGTTAAGTCAAGGCTTGACTATGGCATTAACCCAAATGACCATAAGTAATTAGCCTCATAATCCCTGTTTAAGTTCTTGTTGCCTCTCCATATGAATCCTCTCGGAACAAAGTGGCAAACGCAAATGTCAAGGGGGCTGAAACATGCTGTGTATTGTAACCTTGAGAAATGTGGTGATGGAAAGGGTGGGTTTGGGGAAGGGTGTGACACGGCAACGTGAGATGTTTCCGTGTATGTGCGTCATTGTGTGAGGTTCACATATGTCAGACGGCAGGATGTAAGGTGCGGGTGTCGCCAAGCTTTGGTTCTGCCTGTCACCTTGTGAATAAACAGCAGTTGTTGGTTGGGGAAGGCGGGACTGATTCATGTGAGATTGGCGGAACATGGCAGATGGATGTACTTTTTCATATGTGTAAATAGTCTCAGCTAGCTATTAACATACCTCCGTGCAGATGGCAAACTGTAATAAAGTACAGGCGATAAAACAAGCCTCCTCGTCGATGGCTGACGCCCAGCCGATGTTTGTTCATTTTTACATACAGTGCAATATGTTCTGTAGCACAAGGGCACAATAACTAGTGGGGATATTTAGGAGTGCTTGTTGTTCTTGAATAGTAAACAGTTTTAATGTTGCCGTAAAAGCAGTTTGAAATGGATTTGCTTCACATACCAGAAGTTGAAAACTAAATTCCATACCCTCACTGCACTTGTTTTACCTCATATCGAATAATAACTTTGAATAGACACAGACCTTAAAAATGTTTTTCTCCATTTACTTGATACTTGAGCATGAGCTGTGATTGTGTTTACTGATGTCAGTAGAATGCCAGAGTTGGGCACTGCTAGAACAGCAGTAGCAGAAGTGGTTGCATGTTGGATCACGGGCGTTAGCTGACGACAGAGCCACTCTGGACCCCAGCTGGTTCCCCTCCAACTAGATGATCTGCTCCTTCACGACTCCAGAGAGCAGAGGGAGAGGCTGAAAACCCAGACAGAGAGTGAGAGTGGCAGAGACAGACGCTAGACTGACTTGGGTAGGAAGGGGTAGAGGAAGAGGAAAGGGGGAGTGTGGGTGAGTGCAAAATAAATAAATAAATAAATAAATAAAAGTGTGGGTGCATGGTGTCAGCATCCAGATGTATCATAACCACTCACCGCAGCAATGTGTGTGTTCATGGAGCCCAAGGACTTGTCGTCTGTCTGCTGCTGGTTGTGGCAGCCAGCTGTCAGGGGAGCTCAGGGAGAAAGAGGAGGCCAGGTGAAAGGAGGGCCAGCGGCAGACGGTTACTGGAGCCAGCGCTCGCTCACTCCAAATGAATGGTGACAAGAGCGCAACAGCCATTGATCCGCTGGTCAAAGCACCCCGAAGGCTGCAACCTAATGTGCTGAAAAAAGAAACATCAGCCCCAGTTGGGGCTCTGGGAGGGAGACAATGCTCATCAGATGAAACAAACCTTACACTCACCACAAAGACAATCTATAGTCAAAGCTAGAGCTGGTGGAGGTCCTCATTCAATACATTTACACCTATTTTGGTCTAAATATAAAGAACTACATCTTATGACATAGAGTTCACAAATAATTGAATTTATGTGGATCTTTTGATCTGAGAATCAGAATTTTTAGACATGTATTTTTTTTTAAATGTTGCAGCCTCCAGTAGATAAAGGTGCTGACATACACTCTTTTTAAAAGGGAAACCTACAACAGTAAAGCTACAGCTGTGTTCACATTTCCTCATGGAGGTGTTTATCATAAAACGATAGTACTTACTTACTTACTTACTTACTATGTACTCATAAATTATTTTCTTATACCTCACTGATAACATTCGAGCTGAAGCTCACCAGAGTTCATCACACTCTTTACTTAGGTATAACCACTTCCTAAGAATTTACAGATTTGTTGCTTGAATAATGCCTCAGAGCCATAGAACATGTGTTAGAAATTAACAAGCGAATATGTGCCGAGAATGCATGTAAACTGCAGCAGAGGAAGTAGACAAAGACGCTTTGCAAAGAGCACGCAAGCATAAACATTATATTACCACAACACCGTTCGATAGGTGTTACTCTGATCACTGCGCTTCAGCGGGGATAATTACCTGCTGTGCTCTAACCTGTGTCTGCGCCAATCATTTGTCAAGGAACCAAAATTACATTAATATAAAGCAATACAAAATTAGTTTTTAGCAACGGCAAATTAAGATCTACCAGCCTCCCTTTGAATATTGAGTCTTATTCTAAGTGTTGTGATATGGGTCTTACATATGACATTTGATTGGCCGGCGTAACCTGAGTCAGGCAACACGGTAGCGCCAAGCTCATTGATTGGTGATGTGGGCTGAGGGAGATGATTGATTGATTGAGGTTGGTTAGGTGCCAAAGAATGCAATGCCTAACCCATCAAGGTGCAGCTCTGTCAGTAACAATAACCCCTGATTGCCTCTGCTCCTTCCCCCTCTACACCTCACTCTCACTCCCGCTGTCCACCTCTCAATCTCAATGCGAATATACGCATACAGTCAAACATAGACATACAAATATGCACAAACAATACAAGTTTGTTTGTATTTTCACTGAAAATGAGATGCCCTCCACCCGGTCAGCAAAGAGCACAATCTCACAAGATAGCCAACCTGCCTGTGTGTTTGTGCATGACTATGCTGGGGTGTTCCCCCTGAACATAATGTTCAGCATGGAGCAGCCAACGGCCCCAGGCTCCTCAGGCATATTATTCATATTAGTGTTGATTCTAAAAAATTAGTCGCCAGGATATCCCTTTGAGATTGCAGAGATTATCTAGCTAAACTTCAAATGCTTACCAGGCTCAGTAAGAACACCATGCAGCATCCATTAGCTCGCAAACTTAGTTTCAGGGCATCAATCAGATGGTGTTTTAGACTAGTCAAAGAGAAACATGGGTGTCTTGTTTTTCCTTTGCCCCACTCAGAGTATACTTCATTCCGCTATTATCCATAGATTTATCTGATAATAATTTCATTAATAGCCTCACAACATCCTTTGTTTCTGATTTAACTAATTCAAGATTTGAAGTTTGCTTTCTCGCATCGTGTTTCCTGCATGTCTGACAGTCTGCCCCCTAGCTCTTCCGTTCAAAGTGGGCCGGTTCGCAGGTCTGCTCTGCACATTTGGTTCACGTCCCACACATTTCCTATCTGGTGGGCATCACAAGCATTTTACCTTAATTGCAAGGCGTCATCCGTCCGAGTGCAGTTTATTTGTATGTTTGTTTGTCTCCCTGCCTGAACTATTGGTAATCTATTCTCCTTTCTTAGCAGGAGGAAACTCAGGCAGCCAGTGTCTGGATTTATTGAACTGGCAACAGGTTTAGTGCATTATCACGCTGGGTTAGATGTGGAGACCTACTTGGCTGCTTTTCTCTGAGTTCAACGAAATACCAGATAGTTTAACTTTTCTGGGTGGTTTAGAGTTGTGGCAGATTAACGTAAAAATCTGCCGGGTTATAAAAATAAGAGCATTTAAGACAAAGATTCATTTTACTTTGCTGCTTATTGCAGGGCTGCATAAGACAGTGCTACAGTATACCTATGCTGCAGTGTTATTGAGAGATTAGGCTTTCTTATTCTTTGCAGAAAAATAAATAGATAATCTATGAGGAGATCAAAAGCATCGGAAGAGGATTTTAACGGTAATCCATCTCTGGATATTTGCTTCACCAGTACACAGTACTCATTTGACTCTCTACATTTCAATTATCTCCTTATTTGTTCGGTAAGTATTAATGGGAAAAACTGGGATTTGTGCTATAAGAAGATAAGACACAGCACATATCCAGCACTGTGATAACATTGTTTATGATGCATTATATCATTCAAGAACTTGGATGAAAGCTGTTTTTCTAAGATAAAAGAAAGACCTTGAGGAGAGGGACATGGACGTAGTTCAACGGGTAATAATGTCAAAATTTTTGACAAACAAAACTAAAACATTAAATCAATTAAATTCCAGCATCTTATCTGGAGAGATAGTAAATGTTTATGAGTTAATGCTGTGTCCTTAGTGTTCTTTAAAAATACACTCAACCGAAATAGAGGAAGCATAAGGAAACATTCACGTATGAAACACTCTTAAAACAAAACCCCCTTAACCCCGTCCTCATTTTCACTCTTATATTTTTCCACTCCAATCATTTCGTGTCTGTGAGCAGAATACAGAAAGAGATTCATAAAATGTGAATGTCGAGGAAATATGAAACTGAAACAATGCAATAATGCACAGAACTTTTTTTTTTTTTTGGCCTACTTCCTCAAGAGACATAATGCGTTTCTCATAGCCCGGTTCATGATGTGGCTTGTTATAGCAGCAAGGAGGTACGATGTGATGCTGAGTAATCTAGTAATGCTTGAACCTCCTTAACCCAGCTGGATGGTACTTGTTCTGTGTCATAATTAAGCCCAGACCCAAGCAGACTGTGGCAGTATTATAGATCACAACTAAACATATTGTCTTAGATTAATGCACCCTCATTCTAAGGTCTTGACATACTGCTAGCACAGACAAGTGTGAAATATGTTTGGTAAGTGCATAATTATGACATCTGTTACCCTCCCAGATAGCTCTTAGTAAGATATTAACAGAAGAAATAACAGTTTTAAGTACAGTATGTGTTAAAGCTATGATAGCACATGTAATTGAAATATGACTGGGGCATAATGAAGATTAAATTAAACCCGGAGATAATCGTCTGACACAAAGATAATTGAGTTGCAATCCTCGGGCAATGAAGAATAGCTCGGGGAGAAGAAAGAAATAATCACGGCCCTTTGCTAGAGAGGAGTAAGCTTATTTCTCTGTGATGGGGCACATATAAATTCTGTGCTCAGATTAAAGAGCGATTAATCAAAGCAGTAATCCACAATTTGAGTGGAATCAGAATGACATATGTCTGCTTTATGTAATTTACTTTTCTCTTCTTCAAGTGAGACCGGCGCTGATTGTGCTATGAGTGTAAGTGGGGGGTTTTTGCCCTTCAAAGATCTCTCATTTATGCTCGCAGGAAGACTTGGTGACTGATCTGATCACAGGGGGAAGAGAGCCTGGCAAAATGTTTTCAACTCTTTGCTCCTCAACATAGCAAAAGAGAGTGCCTGTGCTCTCCCAAACATATGGTCCAATGCTAGTGTTTGGACTGGTTCGAAAGGGATTAGAGCCTGTGAGTTGAAGTGTCTCCTTGTCAGCGGTGGCACCCTGCTGCACTTCCAAGCGTCTGCGCCACTAAGCAGCAAATGGTGCTCAGACATCCATATGATCTCACACACCGAAACAATCATGGCCGCCGCAGTGACCTTAAAGCCTACTTGTTTGGTCTCATGTAAATTATTTTAGTTTTGCAAAATTAGAAGGATTCAAGTGTTTTTAGCCCGTTTTGCAGCTCGGACTGTTTAAAGGAGCAGTAAGAAGAACCTTAACTAAAAACAGTTATTTTTTGTGCTTTTGGTAAAATAAAAAAATAGCTCCCCCTAGTCGGTAAAACATTACCTATCAGAATAAAATATGAAATATACAAGATAGATCTCCTTGAGTAGATTAATATCCACCAAATTCGGACTAAATCGAACCAACGGTTGAGAAATGATGGCCTGAAAAGTTCTGAAGATAAAACCCTCTAGTGTTGGAAATATACAACGTACCTTTACAAAAATCTATCCTGTTCTTCCTCGCTCTAAGGTCTATGTACATGGGTATAAAACTTGAAAATGATCCATGAAATAGCTTATGACTTATTCAATATGAGGCATATGCGGTGGAAGCAATGACAATTCCATGCAAATAAATAAATGCCCACAGTTAAATCAAATTGGATATAATTAAACATTAGACACGTTGATGCAGTCTTGAGTTATTCATGTATATGCTAAATGGCAGAGTATAACAGATGCAGATACACATTTGTCCAGCATATTTTCCACACTGCTGAGGCATTGCATTCAAGCCCCCTTTTACACCGCTTTCTCGAGGCGGGCCTAATGCATATTTATTCCATCCCTCCATTTTGTTTTGAAGAAATTTGAGCGGTATGCTGGGTTCAAGTTGTCCTTCCTCCTGAGGTAGTAACAGAGGCCAACTCGACTTAGTTATAAACTTGAGGTGGAGAGGAAGGAGAGGGCTGACATCTTAATTAAGTATTATAGGTACATCAGAAAACTCAAAGCTTGTAGCAGGTTGTAGCTGTTGGCTGACTCAGAGAGGAAGAAAATCAACAGAACCTTACCTTCTGAGCATCTAGCAAGGGAAGGGAAGGTAGTTGACAACAAAAGTCATTCAACTATTATTAACTGTGTATCTCAATTTGAGTCGGAATCCACAAATGCACTTTGTTGACTCCTCCTTGTTATTATCATTATAAGCAGTGATAACAAGAGCACCGATTGCAATTATTCTAGCCGATTCCAATCCTCGATTTTTATAAAGTCTGACCGGCTGATACTGATTTTGGCTGATTCCAATTTTTTTTCTCGAAAGTTTTAAACCATAATTGACAGCATACATACATACAGCAGGCTCGTGGCAGGTTCTGCTTTCTCGCTAGCTTTAACCGCTCTGCCAGGGTAAGCTCTTTGTTCCTGGCGTTGATTGATTTCGAAATATCTGGTTAAGTTTGTTGATTGTTTGTGTTTTCTTCATTCGCGGTGAAAGATTTCCAAGCTGGTGAAATTTTTGTAGCCATTGTAGCTCTTGCTTGGTGTGTGTGCGTGCGTGATGCATGCTTGTAGCCACCATGGAATTGGCCATACAGAGAATCCCATCAAAATAAGCCTCTCGGCCGACCCATCATTTGATTTGCCTCTACGTTCTATATTTAATCATACTTGTATAGATTGTATGATGGTGGTTGAGGCGTAATCGCTTCACTCCACTGTACAAAAGCTTAGTATCATACATCATTCATGATGTGAAACTCAATTTTTGCATCAAATAACTAATTAAAACCAAACAAATCAATAAAATTAAAAACTAAATATTTACAGAATTATTATCAAAAACAATAAGATAACAAATTATTTAGATTTTTTACCAACTGTAACAAAGGTGACCATTTTATGATGGCTCCTTAGTTGTTAGTTGTTGTGGGTTTTTGTCGCCGCAATCTACAGTCCGTCATGAAAACTCTCACTTCTATACATTAAGAATGAATGCCAACTTCCAGAAAAACAAGAATCACAGCGTGTACACATTTATTTGTCAAATATTCACTTGTTTCTAAACTAGACATGCACCATCATTGATCGATTAGCAATGTTTAATGTACGATGTTCACAGCCAGCATGACGCTCGTCCTGCAGGCCAAGTCTTGAGTTGATCTACTTTTGCTTCACCTCCTGACTGTCTGGCATTCCACAAATAGAAAAATATAGATTTTAGTGCCAAAGGACCTGAATTATGCGGGTTAGAGGTCAGACAGGCTTCATGCACCCAGGGGCCTATTTTAGAGAGGTGAATAATTTAAACTGTGCTCAGAGAGTTGGTGTAGCATTTCAGCACACGGGGAATGAGGATGAAAAATGAAAATCTACAAGGGCAAAGGGCACAAGTAGGAATCATCGCTAATTAGTGGTTACCATGGAGAATAGCTCAGTGTATGAGGTGGACCAAAGACTGAGATAGCAACTGACCGTCAACTAAAGAAAAGCAAAGGGAGCGCCTATACCGCATCTTTCAGGAGGTAAGTATAAAATGTCACAGTAGGAAGTTCAAACCTTGATACTTGTTCAATCCTTCAATGCCCTAATCCTGCACAGAAATAACTAATAAGACGAAAATATTAACAGTATTATGATTGGATTCTTTCCTGCTAAAGACCATTCATCACATTTTGTCAAAGGTAACCATGGCACGCTCTACTCGCCTGATTTCAACTTGCGTGTTTGATCCAGCTGTCTTTTGTCCACTTCCTGTTAATTAATTAGGCAAATCGATGTTTAGGCATCATGCAAAATCACTGCAACAAGGTCAGAACCGCAACGTCAAAATGTTTAATCCCCACGCTGATGATAACAGCTCAAACTCAAAGGAAAAAAATGATGTTATCCGTGAATTGACTGTCTGCTATTGATGTTGGTCTCATTATCTCCAGATTGGCTCCGAATTAGAACAATGGCCATTTTAAGTACCATTTCCTCCTCCTCACAGCCTGCTGCATGTGGTACACATTAGGCAACGTACCATTAGGTAAGTATGCCAATATCTTCATGTTTATCTCTGCTCGGGCTCTCCATTTTACAGAGATTAATTATAGGGTATAAATAAGGTTTATTTTTCAAGTGCTTCATACTGCTAACAATTTATCAAAGCACATGTTAATAGGATTTCACATGTTTTGCCTTCATTTATGACAGAGATTTCTGACATGAAATTAATGCATTGTGTGCTAAAACGGAGGAGCCAGGAAGACAGAAAGTGTTGGAACCAGAAATCAACAGGATTGAGGGGAGACGTCAGCACAGCACAACAACGACCTGCCTTCCTTCTGCCTTCATAGATGCTGGGAAAGATGGAGATACCAGAAAATCTGTGTTTGTTCAGCCACTCCACAAATATCCCCTCTCCAGATTGCGTCTAGCTGAGGAAACGGCACTTGACTGGGATTCTAAAATAATTATTGGTGGCAGTGTCCTTCTGGGGCTGCTTTTATAAATGTGCCAATAAATTTCACATGTCCAGCTTTGTTTTGCTTTCATTAGGCCTCTAATCTCCGTCCCAGGGCCAGGCCCATTCTGCCATGAGTGAACTCTCTGTTTTCTCTAGAGCCAGTGATTAATGACAGGACAGCATGATTACCAACGCATGGCTCCAGAGTTACATATCTTTCTCTATTGACACAATGCCACAAACAGAGCAGCACTGTACCCACTGCACGTGTTTGCAGAAGTGTGTGCCTCCTGTATGTGGGATGTGTTTATGGTTTATACGTACAGGTATTTTTTTTTATGGTTATATTTTTTTATCGGGTTTATCATTCATTTTGATAATAATTTTATGTTTAGTCTTTAGTCTTAGAGTATTTCTTTTTGTTTTTTTCCCACTAACCTTTGTTCAGACACTCTAAACACTTCATAACTATTGTCTCTGTGAAACAAGTTCTCTCAAGCGTGATGTAAAGATTGCTAATGGACTCCAGGAATCTGACCTGCCAATACCCCCACCTCTTTTACAACACTACATTGTTCATCTTTGCCTTTTAAAACTTGTATGACCATAGCAGTCGGCTATTAACTTGACATTTACAGTACTTTTATCGACTCTTGAGTGCATTGATTCATAACCGTCAAGTAAGTACTCATCTCCCGGTATATTAGTAACCCATCCTCCTGATGCTGTAATATCATATTTTCATCCTTTGTCTCAAGGATGTGTCTCAGGCATGAAGACATATGCACGGCCTGAAAAAATATAGTGCAATAAAACCCTCCTTTGTGCTGCATTATATTTTCAGCTGAGCTGAATGTGTTTCCACATGACTAATAGATGATGGGGGCTGTCTGCCAGTCCATGTTTTTTTGTAGTCGAAGGCCAGGCAGTATGCAGTGGGAAACCCATATTTTTTGTCTTTGTGAGGTAAAAGAAAGAGAGACACCTGCAGAGTGGAGTCAGCAGGTGCTCTGTCCGTCCGGTCTCAAAACCTTTCCTGTCTTAAGCTTACAAACTGACCATTGGAAGGGAGGTTGATTTTTTACAATCAGGTTGTTCTCTCTGTATGATCCCAAAGACACATCAATATTGGTCATGACCTTTTATGTCCTGCTCAACTGTATGGCTTAACACATTTTTAATCTCTATTTCTTATTGAAAATGTGTGCCACTCGACTGAACCTATTTGTAATATGTATACGCTAAAGAGTAAAGGACCAAAGATGGAGCCCTTTAGTAAAGCACTGGTCAAAGTGACTGCCGAGGAGGAGGCGTTGACCATGGCTAAGGAGAAAGTATTTTTCAATAGATTTTGTTTTTCTGGCATATTGAGGCAAATAGAATTATGTAACTTCATACAACCAAAAAATTCTAACAAGGGTCAAATGGTTTTCTGAAAACATTCTTTACCAAAAGGGTTCAGCTAATTTAATAGGAATTGACTATTACCCACAAAATACAAAATGTTATTATGGATATCATTTTTACAACTCTATTTCTTTTCCTGTATGAAAAATGCTTGACAAAACCTTTCATCATTTCATGTTAAATTTAGAATGTCTAAGATTTTAAATGAATAATTGCCCCAGAGAAATTAAATATTTTAAGAAAATAATTTTTCCACTATTGTTTTATTAGTAAGGAGATGGACTTTATCCTCATGTAGTGTTAAGTATCAAAGAGAGTTGTTTGTGAAATTATGATACCCACTGTGCCCAAAATCCAGAAATACCATTTGGAAGAGAAACCCATAAATAAATCCATCTAAGGCTTGATGAATGATATTTTCACAGCAATGAAGCTTCCCATTGTTTATTCTTCTTCTTGCTCAATGTTATTCTTTTCATACCAGGGTGAGTATTTCCCCAGCAAGTGAATAAGCCTGTCATTCCCATATTAAACACATCGCTGGTCCAATAAATGGACACCACCTGTTTAAACGGTCAGTGCCATGCTAGGGTCAAGCAGGGTCCTATTTGATTGGCCACGTCGAGTGGTCGGAACACGCAGCATGCTCTCTGTGGTAACTTTAAAAAATGTTCAGGAAGTTTGGTTCACCCTTTACGGCCTAGGACATTTCCTACTACAGGAGTTAAGCACTCAGGACAGGAAACCATTTGCTGTGGCTGTAAGATCTCTTTAATGACTGTCTAACTAGAAACAGGCTGGCCTAATTCAGTGCCTGGAGCCAGCAGGAATGGCCTTGCATCTAGACGTTGTTAGAATATTTATTGCTTCTTCGATGGGAGTCTTTTTGACACTGCTGCAATAAAATTTACAAGGAATCCCTTTTTAGTGTGATGCGAGGCAAAGTATGGTTCAAGAGTGGAAAAAATGCTTGAAAAAATAGCAAGTCATTAAATATATAATCTGTCTTTGTTTATGTGGACGAAGAACTATGGATGTATGACCTTTAAATAGCATTTGATCAGCCTCTGTCCCTTGGTAGCTCAGAATGCTATTGGTTGATGGTCAGCATAATCTGACTTTGCAGAGTGTCTGAAAGGGGTAACAGTGTGGAATGGTCGGACATTACTTTATGCATATGTGAAAGGGTCAGTATTGTCCTTGGGTAGGGAAAGCTGCTGATTCAAATATATTGAGCTTTTAATGCCCTCTATCTGTTTCTTGACCGCTGTCAAATGCTGTTTTACTTCAAATCAAAGTCCTCCTCTCACCAGAGCCCCAGACCCCATGTACCTTGGAGCTTAGTATTGAGTAAGTGGCATTGCAACTATGAGACTGGTTATAGATTAGGGGTGCCTGTGTATACGTTCATGTGCTACATGCCTATGTGGGTGTCCATGTACTGCTGTACACAGTGTGTCAGTGCTCCCGCCGGGTGAGGAAATGAGCAGTGACCACCAGAGGTGATTGTGCATGTGCAAGCAGAGACCAGGATTGGCTTATTCCAGTGACTGACTGACGAGGCCTGCTCTGTGACCCTCCAAGCATCATACCCCCAACCTTTGTTTAATAAGCCCAGGGACTGGTAGCCCCTTTTTTGCAAAGTGCCACTGTGTCTGGAGAGGCTGACACACTTCGGTTTCACTGCATCCCTCCACCCTCCTTTCTCTTTCTTCCACTGTGGATTTAAACAAATGCAGTCAAACCCAATTAGGGGAGAGTGAGAGCAGCACAGGAGAGGAGCTGGTAATAGTAACTTTGTTCAGCTGGTTCCTGCTGTGACCAGCCCTCATTTAAATGAGCCGCTTGATAACCCTCAGAAATGCGATCCCAGTGAGTGCAGGAAAGAGGCAGTCTCTCCACTTTGCTCGTTCCCAGCGGAGCATCTTTTAACAGGCCTCTCACCTCCATGTGTCTAGGGGCGCCTCAGTGACACAGATGAGCCAGTTGGGACAAGGCAAGTGCGATTCCTGTCTGTAGTATACAGTGCTTGACTTCCTGTATTTCTTCACACCCATGGGGTACTTGACCCTCGTGATGTGCACATTTACTGTCAGTTTACTATTCCTATTTGGGGAATGCATGTAAAAAAATTAAGGTTATAATAAATGAATGGTCAACTTTGTACCCAATGTGGTTGTTAGGATAGCTTAACAAACTTGTTGAATTGCTCAACAGTGCTAAACTCCTCCCAGCTGGAGCTCTGAGTGCGATAAAACAATAGCTTTGAAGACTTCCAATTTCAGCTTGGTTTCGTGACGGCTCCAAAGCAAAATTTGAAGTGTTCATATCATCGATTTTGTGTTTCTTGTCTGACGTGTCTCGCAGAAAAACCATAGCTGAGACTGGTATTAAAATACTGTTATTCACATCATTGCATGTAAGGTAATGGAACAACTGCTACCACTGAGTGGGTAAACAACACATCAAAAAAATGTCTACTCCAAGCTATATTTGTACCAAATGTGTAATTTGGTCTTTGCAATGCTCTATAAGGGGGCAACTTTAGCTCGGTGGGTAGAGCAGTCGTCCCTCAACCAACAAGGAGATCAAGGTTCAAGCCCAGCCCCTGATTCAACAAGCCTCAGGTCCTTGAGCAAGTCTCTGAAACCTCAGCCCCCCACGCGCTTCAAAGGCGCCGCCCACTGCTCCCTTAGTGATTGGTTGAATTCAGAGATACTTGTACTGTATGTATGATTAAAAGACGAAATATTTTTATTATTATTTATCTGTCATTGAGGAGGAAATAAAGTATCTTGAAGAACTCATAATTATTCTTTTCATGACAAATTGTTGTTTTCTAATATACAATTCAAACTTAGTAAGGAAGTTAGGATCTATTAGCGAGCTAGAGAATAATGGGGGAGTCATAGGGCTATGATTCATTCCCCAGTAAGTTCCATAGCTGATCGTAGAGCTTGACTGGAGAGCTGCTGTTGGCAGATGGCCCCTTTGTCACAGCAAAACTAAAAATCCAATAAACATGGTAATCATATAAACTGCTTTTGACACGATCTCACAATGTGCTGTTTTTTTTCCCTTTTCTTTTTTAGTCCTATGAATTGCAAATAGAATTTATGGGACTTTTTGTTCCATACAAAACAAGCAGATAGTCACAAAGGTGTTTGTCCAACTGACCAGCACCTTAAAGGAATTAGATAAATATTGCCACCTTAGTTTCACGATCAAGGGTGCTTTGACTTAATTTCAAACATAACATTAAACGAAAATATACAGATTGCCTTAGTGTTAGTCTTATTGCACTAATCGCACATGCATTTCTTAAACAAACGCTTAACATCTGAAATGACAACATCGGACAATTTGTTCATGTGATTGAATGTCTTGCCATTACACTGATAGCAGATCAGCTGTGGGAGCCTATTGGGTCTCTGATAGGCAGTTAATGGCCCATGAGGCATTGGGAAGAGATATCTATAAAAAGAAACAACAACGCAGGCCTCATTGCCCTTTTTCCCTTGTCCTCCTCTCTCTGCACCAATCAAGACAAAACACCAGCCCGTTTTCCCATTGGCACTTGAAGTGACAGGATTAACGCGGCCATGTCGGTTCTAGAAAGATGACAAACAATAAAAAACAGAAGAAGCGGATTCAGAGATACATGTTATTGTCCTCAATGATCTTTTGTGTCAAATAAAAGACATTCACTTTACAATACAACAAGATTGTGTGTCATGAATAATATTTACGGGCTTCATGTGAAATTTATTTCTGTCTTGTTTATCTGTTGAAACGGGTTGGGGAGTTAAATCTACGTTTAGTAGTATGAGGCCCAGTCGCATCCCATGAACAGCAGTATTACATTGATAACACACATTTGGGAGTGGGCAGGGTTGGAGGTTGGAGCTGCAAGGCCAGGGTCTGTAATACTTCACACTGAGGAAGTCTTTGTAGGTGCTGGGGCCACACTTTAAGTCCCTCTTTATTTTGGCTTTCATTAACGCTCCAAACCCTCAGCATCTACTCTTGTATGTGTGTGAGAAACTGTAGAGTAAGGCAGAAATCCCTCTGATAAAGCCAGTGTCGCTAACCAAACATTTCTTTTTCTCCTGTTTCGTTGGCCTCAGTGAAGCCTCTCGACGGCCCGGCAGTTTATCTTACT
Organism: Lophius americanus; assembly: GCA_037951165.1. NCBI lineage: Eukaryota > Metazoa > Chordata > Actinopteri > Lophiiformes > Lophiidae > Lophius > Lophius americanus. The sequence continues at coordinate 10,719,782 of JBBDHG010000014.1, read as the reverse complement.
GCAGCCCCAGTGAATGCAGACCACCAGGTCCTGATTTATTCAGGCGCTTTTTATTTGACATTGTTGTCAAACTTGATTACAATTATGTATATCAGAGTCCATTTTGTTGTTAATGATTTTTGCAGGGTGTTATTATCGGTTTAGTGTGAAACACACAATGGCAGACAGCTGTTTGGAGGCTACAGGCCTCTGCTTGGGAAACAAAATAATAAAAACTGAGGTGCACTGAGCTGATTAAATGTTTTAGTGGCAGTTGTCCACAGCTAACCAGATCTCAGATGGCAGACCACACCGAGTCCTGTGTTCAAAGAAGTTTCACTCTTTGATAAAATAGAACTTTTTGTCAGATCTTTTTAGCTCTACAATTCATGCGATGTGACGTGTGTTTTGATGCTCTCTGTAGCAAGGATTTACTCTGAACCCGTCAATCCTATTGGAGAACAAAGTAGATACTGAAAGCAGATATGGACTTTGTGTAAAAAGTAGATACTGAAAATAATTAACATCCAACAACTTGCAGCGGGTCAAACTGTTGAGTGTACCAACTGCAAAACTGTTAAAATACCCGTCATCCTGCTGTGCCATTAAGTCTTGATAATAGATTATAGAACAGAATAGATAATATAACCTGTTTACCAATTGCCTGATTTCCATTTGACTTTATCCTTTTACTCTTCACAGGCCAATTGCACAGCACCTCCTGTTCATCTATTGCCCCATGTCCATTTACTCTCATCCTCTTATCATTTTATTCTTAATGTGTCACATCAAAGGCCAGTTGTATAGCATCTAATATAAAATGCTTGATCTCCACCTTCTCTTCATCTTGCTCGGATGAGGGCGATACAGCCGAAACATTATTCGGGGTTGGAAACTAAAACATATCGGTGAAACTGAGATCAATGTACCTGCGCGGTTTGTTTTTTGTTAGGGCCACCATTTTTTCTTTCTATAGTCAATACATATTTCTGTTAAAAACAACTAACACATGAGGGAAGACACTTCCACCTATATTGTCCTAATAAATCAACCCTCGTGGCAGAGCTCGGACAAATCTATTTTTGTCACTGCCTAAAAACTTCTGTCCATTCAACCTCTCTACACAACGGAGCAGCACCTGAAATCGGCCATTCTTCCGCGTGTCTGAACCGTTCACCCTTCACCTTTCTACTGAGCTCAGAAACCCAACGACGGAAGCTCAGCAATCTAATTTTTTCCGTCTCTATCAATAGGTCATGACCATGGCTGAGCAATAGACCGTACACAACTGAGATTCACCTTAAGGCTCACTTACTTCTTCACCATTGCAGTCAGGTACGACACCTGCAAAAATGTGAACATTATGCCAAACCAACAATCAATCACATGCTCTTTCAGATTCACAACTGAGTAGGAGATACAATATAGGATTGGGCCTCGAACATCTGCCTCCCGGATTTGCAATACAGTGAAAATAAATGTTTATTGCCTGTGTTATGATGTTTGACATGGACAACAATATTAAATGTAGCTGTCCATACCAAACACTAACAGTATACTATAGTGACACCCAAAATTTGCTCTGAGAGCTTATTTTCATTGTGCTTTTGAAAGGAATGTCTTGACGGAGAATCGTTTCTGTTATTGGTTAGAGTCAACACAGATATGGAGAATGTAGAAAACTTACAGCTAACAATCCCAAGAATGGTGAAATTGAAATAGTCATGTGGTCTTATATGTGTAATGAAGAGTTTTTGCAATTCTCTGGACCCAACAATAATGTGCAGCTGTGGTGGTGATCTTCATGATTGATGAAGTCATTGAGTTAATAAGTCATGATTACGCAGAAGAGTTATCTCCTACAGCTTATCCTCACTGGATGTTCACCTTTAAAAACTCAGTTAAACAAAAAACATTAAGTTTTTCCAATAATAGACAAGAAAAAATAACTCATGCAGTACAGTATAGAGTAAACCCTGTAAGCATTTAAATTAAAACTATGAAGGAACAGGATTGAGATTCACCTGATGAATCAGTGAATCAGTTTCACATCAATCTGATGCCGAGCAGCAGTAATTGGATTATTTACCCAGCACATAGGACAAGGGGTCCGAAATGTTAACCCCTGGTTACTGCTGGACTTGTGCTCTCAGGCGGTAGACTCTGACCTACAATCAATATCCTTCTGCTCTGCTGGTTATCCCCAACCAACCAGTTAAGACCTGGTTGGCATACATCTTTTTGTGCAAAGGCTTTTATTCAGAGCAAGGATCAATGTGTGCATTATGCTCCATCAATAATTCACGAGATGATGCTCGTGTTAAGATAAGGCACAAGCCTGACCCTCTATGAACAACAGTTGATTGTTAATGTATGTAGAGCCGATCTAGGTAGAGGAGAGAATGATACTTGAACAATCTAGTAGCTGGTCCCCTCAAGGATATCCGGCAAGGTTTTATCTGATAAAGTGAATGTTTTGAGTTCTTGGAGGTGAAACAATCTCAGCTCCATTCACATCCTTTGAAATGAGTATCATGTCTGTTTCCTGGCTTGGGCCTGGGCGTGGTCCTAAATAAATACACAAATCAAAACATTCCTGTTCATGTCTGGATGTCCAGACAATTCATTCAAATATGCGTTGTAATTAATTACACTTTTTATTCAACAGTTAAAATGAATCATTTGTGAAATAAGGGCAACTTATGAAAAAAAAAAAAAAAAAACGAGATTGAGGGTATTGGTTTAACTCCATTGATTGAAATGTTAATAAAAGCCTAATGTCTTAGGTGAGATTAGGATTAGGATGTAATATATTTTTACTAAAACTAGGCCTACACTATTAGGTACTGCAGTTGGGGTGAAACTTGGACCCAGGTGCAGACACAAGACAGCGGGTGCAGTTAAAATATTTAATTAACTCAAAACTAAGGCACAGGGAAAAACATGAGAGAAAACAGTAAATAACTTGAGAAACACTGGGAAATGGACGGAACGAGTGATGACACGGGGGGAACATCAAACAATGAACTTACCACGAAGGAACGGTGAGGACAGACTATATACACTGATTTAATGAGACAATGAGACACAGCTGGAGGGAAAACACAGGTGAACATAATGGACAATCACACAAGAGGAGAACAGACTCACAGGACAGACACAGAGGGAAAAGGAACACAAACCAAAATGACGGAACGTCACAATAAAATACAACTACATAAACACAAAGTCATGACAGAACCCCCCCATTGAGGGACGGATACCAGACGTAACCAAAGTCCAAATGTCCAAAGAACTCGAACCCGATCGTGAGGAGCCCGAGGAGGACGTCCCCCGTGGAGGCAAACCCGATCACAAGGAGCCCTGCGAGGTGCATCTAGGGGCCGGCAACGAGAACAAAACCTCTCTGGACTCTCTGGCTGACTGTGGGTGGAGACCAACCAGAACCCAGAGGCACTGAGTTGTCCAAGTAAGGGTCTGGGGAACTGGCGACCAGAGGGTGGGGGTCCTGGGAACTGGCGACCAGAGGGTCGGGGTCCGGGAAACTGGCGACCAGAGGGTCGGGATCCTGGGGAGCACCACAGATAGAGTCCGGGTCAGGATCTGGGACAGGAGCACTGAGGAGCCAAGTCCGTGAGGAATTCACTGAGGGGGTCAGGAGAGGAATCACTGAGGGAGTCGGGAGAGGAGTCTTAGAAGGAGTCACGGGGGGACTAGGTTTCAGAGTCTTGGGAGGAGCTAGGGAGCACTAGAAACGGGAGCCACAGGAGCACTAAGTACGGGACTCACGGGTTCAGGGACATTAGGGGGGGAAGACTCTGGAGAGCGGGTTTCAGAGGGGTCGGGCACTACAGGTCCAGGCGGGCCTGGCAGCCGAGGTCCAGGCGGGCCGGGCACGGCGCTGGGGAGTGGCGAGGATGAAAAGCTGAGCAGCGGCGAGGATGAAGAGCTGGGCAGCGTTGAGGCTCGGCGACAGCTTCACTTCATTTGGGGACGGACAGAGGACTAGCCAGCTGGTGTCTAGCAAACACGAGGGCTGGAGCAGGAGAAGAACCAACAGGCCGGGACCGGGAACATGCTGGCAGAGCGTCCGGGTTCTCCACAAAGGTCTTGAGCCAATCAGGCAAAAAGTCCCTCAGCCAGGGTTGGGCCGAGACCTTCCAGCGAGCGATGCAGAGAGCGGCCTGTTGTACCTCCTCATGCGGACTCTTCATCCACTCTACATGGAGACAGATGAGGGTGTATGTTAACTCATTAATCTCTATGTCCATTAATGCGTCCGCTGGATCCATTCTGGCCAGTTTGTTCTGTTAGGAACTGCGGTTGTGGTGAAGCTTGGACCCAGGTGCAGACACAAGACAGCGGGGCAGAGCAGGTGCAGTTAAAATATTTAATTAAATCATAACTAAGGCACGGGGAAAAACACGGGAGTAAACAGTAAATAACTTGAGAAACAGTAGGAAATAACTTACGTTGGAAATACACTGGGAAATGGCTGGAACGAGTGATGACAGGGGGGACATTATACAACAAACTGGCACAGAAGGAAAGGTGAGGACAGACTACATACACTGATGTAACGAGACACAGCTGGAGGGAAAACACAGGTGAACATAATGTACAATCACACAAGAGGAGAACAGAATCACAGGACAGACACAGAGAGGGAAAAGGAACACAAACCAAAATGACGGAACTTCACAATAATATAATATCACATAAACACAAAGTCATGACATACACTATTGTCCCCGACATCAAAATATCCTTGGTGAGGCCTCAAGTCCCTGCGTTGTACAAACAATTCCCTTATCGATTTCCTCAAATTGAACATGAAGTTAAAAAAATAAAGCATCCTCTAGTGAGTGAAATATGAACTTTTAGAGTAAAATATGATGTATACAAGATAGATCTCCTCAAGTGTATCCAAATGTCCAAGTTGGTGCTAAAACGGGCCAATGTTTGAAAAATTACTGCCAAAAAACATCTGGAGATAAAGCTCCTCCTTGGGCCAGTAATACACAAACAACCTTTGCCAAAATCAATCCAGTTGTTCCTCTCACTGAAACCTATGGGGATGGTGTGAGGAATTGAGAATGATCCATGGAACAGTGACCAATTGATGATGATTCTAAAATGGATCCTATCTTTCAAAGATTTAATAGACTAAAATACCAAGACTTTTGGTCAAATAAAACTTGACTTAAAAACAGGATTTTCACTTAATATAATGATTAATTTATATAACTAAATTAATCAGTACATTTGGTAGGAGACTACGACTACATAAGAAAGGTCCAAATTTACACTTAATCTACATATTTGACTTGTAATTAAAAATCATATTTTTCAGAAATCGAATCTGTTTCACTTTCCTCTCGTGGGCAAGTAAACAGGAAAAACATGGGCTTCCACACAAACTGTATCTTTTTAGAGTTTTCTTCACCACTTGAACATAAATAAGATTGAATTAGAGACATAATTCAAGGTGGATCTTTTCATAGGCTAGCTGTTTCTATCTTTTTTTCGGTGTTTATGTAAAGCTAAGCTAATCTTGTTGGCCCTGCATTTTTTGTAAACATGGAGACATAAGTGAAGTGTTACACATCTCAGGTTACGTAGTTTAATAACTTAAGCATCAATAATAATCCAATAGTTTAAGCATCAGACATCATGGATTAATAATTAATGTTTTTAGTAAAAAATTTAGATTATTATTTGTCCCAAATTTGAATTGGGAATCCATAACTAAAAGGAAACTGACATTTACCACCATCGACACCAACAGATGTTCCAGTATATATTCATATGGACCACAATTGTGTTGCATTTTCAGATTCATCAAGTATTCAAATATCTGATTATGTTAAAAGGACAAGACAAAGATACTCAAAGAAAATAATGAATGTAATTTATTTGTATCGTGATCACAGCTGAAGTTTAAATTCTTTATTATGCCTGGTTCTAAAAATGTATGTGATAGTTGTTCCAACAAGCAGTTAATTAAGATTTTCTCTGTAGGTATTGCCTCTTGCTTTGTTCAATTATTACAAATATTTTTATCAGCTTCATTTTTTGGTCCCTTCAATACAGACGTGACCAAACGTCTGTATTGACGTTTTGTGTCATATTTCCCCCTGAATATATTCAGTGTCGACTCGCTGGTGATTAGTAGCTCAAATGTCATGAGGAGGAAACAAATGTGATTGTATCTACAGAAGAGTAGATTTTTCCTGTGCCCAGGCAACAGCAGCCATCTCCGCGGTGGAAGCTTGCTGTTGGACGCCGTGCTGTCTTTACATCTTTACAGCAGAGGTGGCCGCGTTACAGCATCCAATGCCGGGGACACCGTGAATTTATGCTAATAGAAATACAGCTTCCTCAGAAGTCTTGGCAGAGGACAGATTCATTTTGTCATGAAGCATTTTCAGTTTTATTTTAGCCAGTAAAAGTTTTATAGTGGAGGTTTTTTAAAATTGGATTAATATGTAAATTCCTACAAGGGCTCTATTCGGTTATTGCTCATATGATGCTTTTATGAGTTTGATTTTGAAAATGAACAAAGCACTGAAAGCAGATTAAATATAATGCATTACCTGGACAGAGGTTTGAGTTTGCCCTCTGACTAGATGTCTTTGAACAGAATCAAACAGGAGAAATTACATTAATTATTTGCAGTTGTTTATCTTCTCATTTGTCCATCACCGTGTTTTAAGTAATATCATGACAGCCTGTTCTTTTGTACTCCCTGTGTTTCAGTATAATGTCTATTCACTATTGAGTCTAGTAAATAAGATGCAATGATCTCAGTAAAATTCCCTCAGATATGCATGCAGTCTATTCTCTTACACTACCCAGATCATCACGTGGCAGTAACTTTAGGATTCAAAACCTCACTCCTACTCAGTCAGTAAACTACAGGATCTCTTCAATGTGGCTGGTTCAAAAATGAGTTCTCTACTGATAATGCCTTAAATTGTTTCAGCTTCTGCCTCACCCACTGCCTTGGGTGAAAAAACAAACCAGAAATGCGTGCTGTCCGTTTAGGCGCGTAACCATCTTTTTGCATACTGCATAAATTCTCTGGAAAATTCCGCAGGATTGTTTTTTATTAGGGTAAAGTTCCCAGGAGCTGCACAGCCAATAAAAAGCAAACAAGATAAAAGAGCAGGCAGGATTAGGAAGGGATGAAAGCTGTAAAATTTTCCATATTATCTTGTGAAAAGCTATGTTATTTGCTCGCTCTTATTACATCCACCCTAATTATTCTGAAGGACAGAGGCAAAGAGGGAATCATTTGAACTTTTTGTAAGGTATCCCAAAAATACACTGTTGAATGTTCCTTTACTGCTTCCACGCAGGTTTATTCTCCTCATGGCGAGGAAACAGCCTCTACACTAGGGGTAATGAACTAAATACATTGTTGTGCAAAGACAACCTGACCCCCCCATCCACCTCCTTCTTTTGTCCTCTGTGTTGCGTGTCTTAGAATCACACGCCGCAAGTCTGCAGACTCATAAAAGGAGAGCGAAGAGACCCTGAAATATCTGAACCTTGCAAAGATAAACAAACGGAAGTATTCATTGCACACTTTATAGGCTGTCCAAAGAATTGTGTCCTCTCAGGACTTTTGAGACTTTGGTGTGTACATGATGAAAATGCACACATGCGTGAAGAAGCTTCTGCATCCGTACACAAATCGGCCAGGACACACACATTCAGACAATAAATAAATAGTTATATAAATAGGCTTTGCTTTGCCCTGTTCATGGATCGGTTTTCACTGTTTAGTTCTGAGGACCATCTGCGTCTCTCCTTTCACTCTGTTCCATGGAGCACAGATGCTCCTTTTGTGGCACGCTCCAAATCTTAATAAGCAGTTAAAATATTTACTGAGGTGATTTTTTTTACCCCGACCAACCACATTTTTCTCTCGCGTTTCCTTTTTTTTTATGATCATTATTATTTTTTATACCTTTTCACAGACAAAAAAATGGAGATGTCCACTAAACGTGATTGATTGGGCTTAAAAATGCCCATTATTGCCATTAAGCCCCACATGTCAGCTGCTGCTTTTGTGCAGGCTGTATTTCTAAGCTAACCAGTGATCCATGAGTGGAGACAGGAGGGGGAAGACTGTAATGCTCTGAAAAAAAATGGCCATTTCTCTATGGATCCGTCACTTGATTAAAAATACAGCTGAAGGCACTGGCATACAAGAGGCAGGAAGATTCAAAGAAAGAGGAATGGGAAGACAGGAGAAAGTGACACGGGGGGCAAAGAGGAAATCCCCGGTGTCATAAGAGAAAGAATTCTCTCTGAAATGGAGAAATAACTCTTTTAAACTGACAGAAAAGGACCCACAATGGCTTACTGGAGGCTACCGTGAGCGCGCTGAAGAGTGTGCTTGTGAGGCGACCAATGTTTCTAACACACATGGGAATTAAAAGTTGTGGAATGTGATGAGGGGGTTGGTGTGAATCTGTTTACTGTTGTTGTAACTAACAACAAGTTGTCAGCATCTCGCAACCAGTTAGTTAACATTCACCATCTAGTGAAAAAATGTGAGAAAACAAGGAAACTGGAATTGCATTTCACACAATAAGCTTTCTTTGCGTTTTCACTGCATCGTTTTTCACTTATATATATTTAACAGTAAGCGGGCTTAATCCAGAAAAGAAAAGATTTTTTTTTTTTTTATCTTCAATAAAATCACAATAAGGACATCTTGTTAGCATTTTAAGTTCACATATTTGTTTTAGCCAACCAAAACAAATGGTATGGAAAATCACAATAAAGATATTTTCTCAAAGTAAGTGATTAATTTACAAATCATGAAAGCACGACTTCATATGTCATGATTCAGAACGGCTGGTATCACCACAGTGTGTTTAGATCATATGAGTAATGTAGGACCTCATGGGAAATATTATCAGCATAGTCTCATAGTTGTGTGAATCAGTGGGTCGTCACAGTCACACTCAGGTGTTGGAATGTGACTTTATGTCAATCAAAAAAAGCATTTGAAGGCTTTTGCATATACTTTGTTTTATCAATTTGGATGAGGGTTTTTTCGGAAATATGTTATGAGACATTGCTAAAAGCAGGAAATAGTAACTTCACACTGCACTTTCTTTGTAGAACTTTCCACAGCAGCTTCATATTTTTTCCTGCAATGCCTGTCGCATTTTTAACAAATCCTTTGAATGCATATAATTAAGAAATGTTTTTTATTGTGATTAAATTACATTGCTTTGTGTTGGATGACATGACACAGCGACTCAGATCTAAAAGAGACACTGAAGTGACATTGGCGAAAGGACTCGAGGGCTCTCTAAAGTCATCAGTCAAAGTCATCAGTCATCTCTGCACAGTAGCTACTGCCATTAGTCAACTATTTGGGAGGCTAATGTCCACCTCCAAGTCCTATTGACTTTTTATGAGTGACAAACAGCCTACACTACGCAGGCATTTCATCTCTCCAGTAAACTACTTTTAAACTGTCAGTGACATGTTTTTTCCATTGTTCACCAGATGGCGCAGGATATGCTTCTGTGCACCTTGCCATACTGTCATAACTGCAGAGCCATGTTGATACAGTCTGCATGGGTGGACAGAAAACATGATCATGGGCCTGGAAAACATGACCTCACACACATTGTAAAGAGGGAAGACTCCCAGAGGTCAAAGCTCTGTTGTTTCTCAGAGGGAATTGCCTGATGTTCCCCCAAGGCCATTGAGTGACCTCAGCAGGCGACATTTCCAACAGAGGGCAATCCACTGAAGACGCCCACCAGCACCCTGGAGCGAACGCGGCAGCTGGAAATGGGATGCAGCGGCTGTATTCAATCCGGAGCAGTGTGAACGTGTGCAGGTTTTCATTCACAGACTGCTGATAAGATCCTCAGGTTTGAGCATGTGAGCTCTGAAATCAGCTGGTGTTTGGATGTAATGAAAACCGGGATACGCCGTGGCTTCCAGTGACCAATGGAAGCAGAGGCTGAGTTCTGGAGAATGATTGTGAATAGGGACAGCAGGTAACAAACCTAAGACGTTTTAATGCAGGGAAACTGTAATGTAATAACTGATGGTTCTTTTACACTGAACAACACAACCGGAACACTGCTGCTCCGATCAGTCCTATTATGTAAATGATCACTTACAGCTAGCCGTTTCTATTTGCCAAATCACATTTTTGTTTAATTAATTCACTTTATCCGTTAATTGTGAACACTGTTACAGTAGCACAGGGATGTTTCCCCCACCATCAGTGGGGCTCCTTTAAAACAAGTCATCTCTTTTGCTTCCTTTATCTCTTCCTAACCATCCCTCTCTTTCTCTCTCTGGCTATCACATCCTCCTGTTCTTTGTAATGGTGCGTTTGTTCAGCGAGGAGGACGCCATGTGGGCCCCCTTTTATAGCTCCGTGCCGTTTGTCTTATTTATCTGACAGGCGTCCCCCGTATTGTTCCAGGTTATCAGCGCTCCCCTGCAGATCGCGTTACCGCCTGCGTGAGGCTCTGACCCATCTTAGGGTTCACCTTTAAATCTGATTCTTATCATTACCTACCTACCTATGATAAATAGACAGAGCTTAGGAGGAGATTATTCTGCTCATCCCATTCCCCCTTTCCCACTGTCGACGGTGCTCTGGGCCTGGCCCTGAGCTGTCATTCCTGTCTCAGTCAGGAGGAAGGCAAATAGTCAACTCTGTTCCTTTAAAGATTTGGTGACTTTAGGAGAAAAAATAAAAAGGGCTACCACTGTTCCCATGTGAATGGTCCCTTATCTCCAGTGGGCGTCCTTAAAACCCTCTTCCCACTCTGTCTCACTCCTCCGAGAGTTAGTCAGCATATAGTCATACTGACAACTGAGCTCCCCCATTGATTTTTCACACGGTTCTTATCTGGGGCAATAGTTTCAGAAGTTTTTTTAGTTTTTTTCATAGTAATTAAAGTGGTGTCATTTCAGATGTAATGCACACATCTGCCACTCCTCTCTTTCTCTCTCCACTGCACACAACAAGGTCCCTCTCCAGCTTTGTTCTGCACCTTCTCTGCTGTTGTTGCTCTCCCCGTGTTATCATCCGCCGCTTCAGCGTGCATGACTTCTGTGCAGTAATACACCAACCTTCTCAGCCTGTATCACAATGTGGAACTTCAAAGATCGCATATTCCTCTTCATCTTTATGCCCAATTTGATGAAGCTGTCAAGTTGAGAAAAAAAAAATGTAATTAATTACATATCTTCAATGTCATAATAATAATGTTTACTTTTTTTTCACACATAGTTTAACATTGTTAAATGTATTCTCTGTATTTGACTCATCCAAGAGGAGCAGCTCCTGTGAAGCTATCTGCGAGCAATTGGAGTTCTTGCTCAAGGACACCATGGCATATAGCATCAATGACTGAGATTGAACCGCAACCTTCAGATTGTGGGACGATCGCTTCACTTACTGAGCTAAAGCTGCTCCCGCCTACAGCTATTGGATAGGAGGAGATATATCACATTCACAGGACAAGTTAGCAGTCATAATTACTAAAACTGCAAATCTAAACAAAAACCTCTTTGGATCCACCTCTAAGGCAAAGGGCCACCGCTGCTGGTCCATCCAGGTGGTTTGCTGATGCTGAACATTTCAGCCGGATGTGTAGATATAAAGACTTTGTCCCTTTGTCTTCATAAGATATATTTGTATTATTACACTGTCATTATACTGATACTAAAATGGTGTGATAAAATAAGCAGAATTAGTAACACAATACATACAATGGTTTGTATGATGATTAATTATCACCTAAAAATGTCATCATCAGCACAGCCCCAATATCTCAAATATCTACAATTAATTCTAATTTTGCACTTAATGCTGTTATGTTGTATATTTTTTCTTCCTCTTCGACAGACTCCCCGACTCCCTGCTCAGGCATGTGACCCCTCAGCTCTGCTGGCTTTGATTGATAGTCACTAAAAGCCAATCCTGCCAACCCCCGTCCGGAAATATGAAATTCATTATTTAGTTTCCCATGTGTGGTCAAAGGTTAAACTGAAACAATGATAAAATGGGAGAATGGTTTGCTATGGATACGTGATGGGGGAGAAAGACCTCATGCTAACATTAGCAGCTGGCATCTCTCACCTATATCATGTGGACAGTTTTAGTAGCAGTGGGCTGAAAAAAAAAGTGTGTGACCGCGTGATGGAGGACGCTAATCTTAGTCCTGGGTCATAATATCTAACCCAGGTCCCCAATCTTTAAGTAAACATGTCCAAGGATGCCTACATTTCCCCAGGTTCATTAATGTGAGAATCCACAGCTCTGTTCATGCAACCGAAAAAAAAAAGCTTAAGTATTGACATCACTCTTGTATTCATTGTCTGGTAAAGTCATATGGCAGATATTTTAGATATTACAGATTTATCCATAAAAGAATCACAATTTACCAATCCAATATTAACTTGATAATGCTCATCATCAATTTCAAAATGTCAGCCAGCAAGTGCCGTCTCAAACCAGTGTATTGGGCTGACCTTACGACCTCCATAGCATTTTCCTATTTGGGGCAATTATTGGGTAAAATGACAAATTTAATGACAAATTTGATCTTCTCTCAAAAGCAGCCAATTCAAAAGACCACCATTTCTCCCAAATGTTTGGGCAGCCGGTTAACAAGAGAAGATTGGTGCATTAATGATGATAGATTCTACACCCTAGGCCTTTGGAAAACAATCACTCTCAGAATGCCATGCAAGAGGCTGACCTCCTGACCTGTCTCTGGCCACATGGCAAAGGAAATCTATATGCAGATTTGGTGGCAGGAGTGACCGCTGGCCACAATGACTGACCAGTAAGCAAAGGAGCTTATTTAGTGGACAAACATGCTAAAGCAAACAATCCCCACAGCTGGGGTATAATCCCATTGAATGCCTCTAAATATATCTGGACCATGTAAAAAAGAGAGGATCTAAGATATGCAAATCTTTTTAAACCTAATAAACCCCAATCTTATTTCATAACAAGCTGGATTTTGTTCTAAAGACACAGAAAACACACACGTTGAAGTTAGTCATTTAGTTTTAGCCTGTGGGAAACTTGTCATCTTTGAACTCTTTGGGTGTTCAACCACCACTGTCACTGCAAAACTGACCCTCTCTCTGGTTTTAGTCTTCTCAATCAGGTTGTCTCTCATTCACATTCACTTAACTCCATCTTATAATAACTCCGTCATATAATGAGGAAGGGCAAGAATTTTCATTTTGTATATTAAAAAAATTACTAAAAAATAGTGGCCTCGATTTCTTTTTGGAATTTCCAGTAATGATTTGACTTGACGGAGCAGATATTTGGTTAACCATCTCTAAACGTATAATTATGTAATTCTGAATTATCATGCTATGACATGCTTCAAATAATGACACAGGATACAGTATTTTCACCGCAAGCCATTCATCCAATTATTTTTTCTCAACAAGCTACAATATTTCTTTATTTTTTATATTGTAAATATTGAGCAATACTTTACGGTGTGCAGTATCCCTGTACAATATTTTCATCATCTGTGAAATACACAGAGACTCATCCACACAAAATGTCTTTTCTTTATGACTGTAAATAGTGTGTAATACTGTTCTCTCATGTTTCTGCTCTGTTCCTAATGTTTATACAAAAAATTGTCTGAGATCATTTGTTAAATGTTTAAATATTCCACTACAAGTTTCCGCACAGCTGACCTCCTGATTCCATTTGATGAAAAGTCACTGGAACACCTAAACCACTGACAATGAACCAAAGTTGACCATAAATGTGACAAACCTTTCGAGGTTTCCACACAATAACATTTTAGATATTTCAGTCCCAGACTGAACGTTTAACTGCTGGGACAACGTTGCTCTAGAGCCACGCTGCCATCAGAGCTAAATGTTAAGCGATGTGGGTTTATAGGCCGTGTGTGTTGTAGTATGAGGATTTAAACCACACACTGAGTCGGTACACAGTACAGACCTGGTCCTAATGAGGAGAGCAGGCCTGTATGATGAACAGTAGACGTCACAACGTAGACGCCATGGACAGATCACTAATCCTGCTGCTCCAGCTGCAGTTCTCCCAAACACCTGCCTTGACTTAAATATCAGCTGTGCTTCCTGTCGCTTTTTAAAATTTATCCAAATAGGTTGGCAACCTTTACAAGCAGGGTGATAATCCCACCTTTTACTGCTGTTAAGAGGGCTACCTTCAATGGCTCTTGCAGGAATAAACGTGTGTGCCACAGCCTCCAGCTAAGGAATCGGTGCGATTTTTATTTCCCTCTCGTCTGATGCCATTCAGGGGTATCAGTGAAGTCTCAAGTGTGTCAAGGTAAGTATTTAATACACGTGTCAGCAATGGGATTGCAATTCAAATCAATGTTGATCAAAAGAAAAGGGAATGGTTTTGTGTGTTAGATCCCATACACCCCTCTTATAATTCACTGCATGTCACATGAATCACACAAAAGCAGCGAGTTTGACACAATTAGTGTCGCTGGTGAAAATAAGGGTGATAGAAATGTTGTAAGGATATCAGTTCTATGTCTAAATCATTAGATTTGTGCTATAAATGTTGTGGTCAGTTGTTGACAACAAGCCACTGTGTGTGTGTGTGTGTGTGTGTGTGTGTGTGTGTGTGTGTGTGTGTGTGTGTGTGTGTGTGTGTGTGTGTGTGTGTGTGTGTGTGTGTGTGTGAATGTGTGTTTGTGTGTGAGTGTGTGTTGTGTGGTGTGTGTGTGTGTGTGTGTGCGTGTGTTTCTGTAGGCTTAGATATTGATTAATCCTCCATCCTTATCTTCTACCAAAGGGGAGGCGGGGATGGAGGGGTTTCATGTGAAATCGTAAATGAGACCTTTCATAAAAGTCCATGGGTACAAACATTGTGTATTCAAGGACAAATTGTTTTCCATGAAAAACTGATAGAGCGATCAGTTCATCTCTGAGCAAACCAAAGTCATTATTTACATTCCGAAAACAAATTCCATTGAGGGGCACATCACTGGGGTCCGGAGTGAATGGCTGTTGTTTGGTCAGACGGTGAGTTGATTTGTTTGCAGCAAAGTCGTTTGTTAACCTTACTGGTAGATTATTTCATAGCTTCCAAGGCTTCTCTCCACTGGAAAAAACAGGGACGTATTGGTCCTCTGGGAGAGTATTCTCACAAAGACTGAGGTCCCTTCCTGAAATGATGTCATACCAGATAGAGAATCATGAAATTCTCTAGGAGTTCATCACAAAACCTATTTAAACCCATTGAGGCGTGTGGATTTAGAGGAAGAACAAGATATGTACTTTTCCTGCAGATATGTTGATGACCGGTTCGGTTTCGGGGAAAATCTTATGGATGTGTCATCCTGAATATGAGTATGACCCCTCCAATAATTGGTGTGATTCTTGAAATATGATTTCATCCATTCATGTGTCATGTTTACATAGTGAGTCATTGCCGAAACTCAAGTCCCTTTGCTTTATGATATTAGTGAGTCACGTGGCAGCAGACTGGGAAGAAACAGGTTCAGTATCACCAGAGAAAACAGATTCTGTTGTTGGACTCTTTGCTGGTTCTTTGCTGTTGCAGAGAAGGGTTCTAAAATATGTTGTTCACATCAATGTCGGATGGCAGTTCTGTATCCATCCAGTGATGGCATTCCTGCTGGGAAGGACTTACTGATTAAAACAGACAGGTGTTCTTACTCCTTGGAGAAATAAAGAAAGGAAACCATCAATGGCAACATGCGGCCATCATGGAGGAACATCCATAAAATAGATCATGGCAAGGAGAAAATGGATCAGAGCTCGAGGCAATAAAGATCCAATCCATTGAGTAGAGAATCATTGCGGGTTGCTAAACTTCAGTCCACTCAGTGTGGGAATGTTCAAGTAGTCTTTGGGGACTGCTGGCCACTGAAAGTTGAAAGTCAAACTTATTTCAAATTTTTGTTTGAGAAAATACGTACAATATTAGTTATTGAATTAGCTTCTAACATATAATATACTAAAGCAGAAATGGATACATTAAAGCCATTATAACTTGACATTGGTCATCATGAAATATTACTTTTACACAATCCAAAATGTCTATTTATTTTATGTTTAATAGCGGATAACCAATGTCACAAATCTAGTTATAATGTTAATGTACAGAAAAATAAATTGTATTGGTAATTTATCTTGGGAATAGTGTTTTAGTTTTTTGTATCAGATACACCCAGTGGCTATAAGATTAGACCCAGTTTGAGGTAAATTCAAAATAAAATGATTAATCTTGTTTCACTGGTACATATATCAGTGGGTCTTGGCCAGCAAGTGAAGGTTGCATTCGATATTGAAGATGTGTTGGAAGCCGGAAATTACACAAAAAGTGTAAGAATCTGAGAAACTTTTATAAAGGTGATGTTAATTGTTATGTGCATGTGACTGGGTCAGGGAATCCCCCAAACTGCAGGCTTGCTACTGTTTATTTAGGTTCTATAAACTGTTCCTGGTCCGTAGTGGTTAGTTTCTACCAAAGTGAGTTAAAGACGGAGAACTGCTGAGTCTGCGACAGGGTTATCTATGCCAAAGAATTGTTGATGTGAATGAGGAGACTTGGCTAGACTGTGTTGTCACATCCAACAGAGGGCCTAATGTAGCAGTAATTGCCGAAAAAAAAACAAGATTCTGGTTTTGATAGAAATTTGTCAGAACTCATAATGCATTGCATAAATGTTTTGATGGGGACAAGGGGAAACAAACCAATGTCAGACAGTGGTTTGTTCAAATTCATACTAATATATATCCAAAAACATATATCAGTCATAAAGAACCTGGCAATGATACAATAAACACATGTGCAAAAGCTTGTGCATGGTCCAACATTCCTCAACGTCCTTGTTGAATGTCTGAATATCATCTGAAACCACCCCCATATCTCCAACATCAGAGCCAGATATATGCATACAAACATCTTTTTAACTTCATGAAAGGCTAGGATGAGAAGATCTTTCTCTGTCTTAAACTTTTTTCATTGTTCATTTTTATTTTCGGTGTGTATTTGTGAGCGCTCTAATGTTATCAGTCCAAAAATCAGACAAACAAATTGTTTTCTCACACAGAATGTCTTTGCATCCACAGAGACCTGATGGAGGGGAAAGGTTGATATGATCATGGCAATAGTAGATGCTGTACTTTGCATTTAAAGTGAACAAAAAATCATGGCATCAGCACTTAACAAACTCACTCTCACTCAACCCTCCCAAAAGTGTATATCTGATAATAATGCAGAAATGATTTTAATCAAAGGTTAAATTGATTCAAATGAGTTTGAACCAGAAACTTTGGTGAACAAGAAGGTAATATGTGAGAATCTTCTGAACTCGAGCATGTAAACCGATTTATATACATTTTTTAAATTAGTTTTACTTATTGACTTTTTACTTGAACATTTTTTTTTGTTCACTATATTATCTACTGACTATTATGCTTTCTACTTCTATCTCATTTGTGATTAATGTTTTAAAGTGAGACATCTATACTTGTGTACATGCATAAAAAGGACTGAGACTGAGTTTTAAAATGAGACACAATTAATTTCTTCCGCAGTCAAATAAAAAAAGACTTACTTCACTTCACTATGCGTTGGCCCTGTAATGAACTGGCAACAAGCCCAAGGTGTCCCCCAGCTTTCACCAAATATCAGCTGGGATTGGTTCTAGCCCTTATGTGACCATGCAAAAGGAATATATGGTTATATATGGATGGATGAATAATCCAATCCAATGTTGTAAAATGGCTAAAATGTCCAAAGTAAATCAACTGAAGCTTAGGTTACGTCACAGTTAAACGATAATGATAAAGTTGTTATAAATCATATGCTGCACACATTTAGACAAACTGCCGCACAGAGGCTTGACGAAACTGAATCCAGTGAATAAACTGTCAGCTTTGAATTAGCAGATTGCCGAATAATTCTTGGCACCGGTGTCCCCAAGGGCTGATATTGAATCAGAAGCATTTGCGTATAATTTCATCATATTACAACATGTCATCCCAGTGGCACAGCAGTGTCATTGTGGGAAAGCTAATTGGATTTGCTGGCTGAGTGTGCTGCAGCAGAGCCTCTGTGGGTCTCTCAGGGTGGTGATGACACGTCATGCCGGCCTGTAGCGTGTCAGCTGCAATGAGGAAAAGCCCACAGCCCGCAGATATCATATGACTGGTGAATTTGTCACCCCTGCATCACTCCACCATCACCACAACTTTATATGCTTGATTTATATCCCTCCATGTTTTCAGAGTTAAGAAGACACAATTTCAGCTTCTATCATTCTCCTTCGACGTGAATATTCTCCTCTGGCTTAAAATTGACACAAGGAACAGTGGGAGCATTGTATATTTTGAGTCTATTTAAAAAAGTGACATGAGATTGGACTCACCATTAGGCCGTAAATAAATTAGGTCTTTGGGGGCAGTGGTGTTTGGTGAAAGCAGGTCTGGCAGAACTAAAGAGTGATTTACTGTATTCAACTCTTGGTCTGCTCTTTTCATTGAGAAATAGGCTAAACCGAAAGAGGAATAAATGGTGCTGAAATTTTCCCAAGCATTGCACAGATTCATTATGTGCATAGCTTGCTTAATAGCATTCCCCTCTTGTACACTTCACGCTATGTAGACCCACCATGCCCTGCAGAGGCTCAGAGACGTTGGTAAAAACTTTTTTCTGACATTAGAACACGGGTGGTTTAACACACACAGCTGACAAGAACAGCATGATCAAAAGACAAATGAACTTTAAGGTAAATTCACTCCTCACAGCTCATAGGACATCGGGAACAGAGGGTTTTTGGAACATAACCTATGGTGAGAAATATTTTTGTAATAAAGAGCCCCACAGCAAACAGAGCCGATTAATCCGACCCTCCAACTCCCGCCCCTGAAATTTTTTTCCCCCCACAGCACAAAAGAATTTGGGCATATTTAGCGCAAATGTAATTACAGCCTCGGTAAGCGGCCAGCTTTTTTAAAGAACCCTCTTTCCTCCTCTCTCCCTTCAATACCTGATGATGTCATGGTCTTTTGTGGGGTCGCAGAAACTCCTCAAATCAACTGCCACTCATGACCTTTTCTTTCATTTTCTTTCCTCCCTCCCTTTGCCCAATTCTTTCTCCCGCTTTTTCTTTTGCTGGTTCATAACTGAGGTTTCCTTTATGGGTTGATCAAGTAGCCCCCCTCCCATTGGCTCGCTCGGCTTTTGGGGGCTTTTTATGAGAAATGCATTCCTCTATTTAAATGTATTGGTTGAACTCCTAGATGTCCCGCTCTTTTGTCCTCCTGGCCTGCTGAAGTCTGAAAAGTTCCAGACCATGGAAATGGGCAGTGTGCTGACAATCCCACCTCTAAACATATTTGACTACAGACTTTAGTTTGAGAAACCAGAGCAATGCTGCTTGATGAATTTCCCCCGTGTTATTGCCACTCGCTGTGGTGGAATGGAATGTAATCTGGCAAACAAATGTTGCGACAGACAGCTTGTCTGGAGGGTTTTATGGTTTGTCTGAGCTGTTTGTACAGGCTAACGCCAGCCTCTTAACAGTTAACGCTGCATAGAAAGGTGAATTTACTTCTTCCATACATGGTTAGTGACAATAGTAATAGATCTACAACCACCCATTTTGTAAATTTCCAGGGAAATGACATCCCGACACTAATCCCAGATTCACATTCTGCCAGTGACAGATAGCTAAAAGTAGGGTATGTGTCGGTATGGTTTTTGTCCATGATTGTTTATTATGAGAAGTATGATATTTGAGGGAGGGGGTGGTGACAGAGAAACACAATACAGTGGTACCTCCGTTTCCGCGCTTAATTCATTCCGAGACCTTGCTCGCAAACCAAAAATCTCGTAAACTGAAACGAATTTTTCCATTCAAATGATTGGAAATCGCATTATTTTGTTCCATAGCCCCAAGATATTCATATAAAAATCATTTTCCATGTTATTTTACAGAGTAAAAGTAATTTTACTAACAAATAGCAATGATAAAGGATATAAAAGCCGGCAAATTCTGTCTCACTTAACTGTGTCTCACTCGATTCCTTTCAAATGTACGTGGACATGATTCTATTCTGCGCGTCTATGACGCCAACTGAGAAGGAGCGCGAGGGAGGCCAACTTGAGATCCATTCGTTTGTCGCTCTATTATTGATGATCACGAACGAAGCCCAAGCTTGTGTCTTCCACTTGTTCAAACAGGATGCTTGTCAACCAAAGCGGAGCACTCGTATACCAAGCAAGTTTCTTATGAGATACAGGTACTTTCTCATATCGGGGAAAATACGTGAATCAAGCAACAAAAAAAAACACTCGTAAATTAGATCGCCGCTTGCAAAGCAAAGCACATTTTTTGAAGAATCTTTGCTCGTAAATCAAAATACTCTTAAAGCAAGGCACTCGTGACGGAGGTACCACTGTAAATAAATGAAAAAAAAATAATGTAGAAATACAAGTTGCAACTTTATATAAACTACTCAAAAGATTAAGGGAACACAGTGTTCCTCTAATTTCTTTGAGCATTATAAAATAAATTAGCATGTCTATGCCATATATTTACATGGCTCTCACAGACACACACACACACACACACACACACATATATATATATATATATATATATATATATATATATATATATATATAGTTAATGATGATATATTTTACAGCAATATCATAGTTAGTTATAGTTTGTTAAAATTAAATTGTATATGTTAAGGCTTAAATAATGTGGTCACCATCATAATACACATTCACAGCAAGATTTTCAGGAGCAACCAAAGCTGGCTTCCAGAAAGGGAGCAGGAGTCATTCCAACCCAGCCTCCCAGTAGCACAACCGCAAATCCCAGCAGGAGACATGTCAGTGGAAAACCACAAACCATCCCACTCTCCTTTTGGGAAATCCTGTTGATTCATCTTCGTAGACTTTTATTATTACCCTTCATGGCCTATAAGTTCATAAATGTTCGATATCTAAATAGTGGTGCAGATCTGTTTCAAACTACAAGCTGAAGATTTTACTGTAACTACTACTTAATAAACAGTAAGGAGTACCGTTGTATGATCAACATCACTCAATAAAGAGTTTTTTTTTAAACTAGAGAGTAGTAGACTCACTGGCTATTTAAAAGCCAAATATTTACAACAGAATAAGGCCTACACTGGTTTGGTCTTGAAGAATGTCTAATGTCAGGAGAATACTCTAGGACAAGATGTTTAGTACTGAATATTGAGTTAACATAAAGTTAGCATCACATATAAAATGTTGCTTTGCTTGAAACATGTCACCGGTGATTAAGTTAAAACATCAGTTTTGATAACATAACAGGGGTCGGACGATGTAAGCGCCAAACAGAAAATGAACGCTGGGAGTTTCCAAAAATGCTTGAAAAGAGAGCAAAACAAAGTCTCTGTTGTTTGTTTTCTTTGCATATTATTTTCACAGAGCACGATTTCTCACACAGCCTCTCTGTTGTATATGGTTGCTATGCAGGACTGACATCACCCCTTTTCTCTTTTAGCCTTGTTTCAGTTGTCATACTGACCTCTTGGATAACACCGAGTGAATAAATGAATCAGGGCCAAGGAGGATGCATGAATGTTTCTCTCCCCCGGTCAAGACTTTTCACTAGCTTACACACATTTTATGTCTAATTATGGTTGTCAGTGTGGGAGAGACATAGGGGAGGCATTCATTTGTCCTTTGGCCTGATTT
Source organism: Lophius americanus (assembly GCA_037951165.1). Lineage (NCBI taxonomy): Eukaryota > Metazoa > Chordata > Actinopteri > Lophiiformes > Lophiidae > Lophius > Lophius americanus. Next base: position 10,698,028 of record JBBDHG010000014.1, on the reverse strand, counting down.
TCTATCTCCTCTATACTCCTCTCTTCTTCTCCCCCTGTTCAAGTGATTACAGCTAAATTAAATGCCTAATTGGCTTTACTCCTTATTAGCGATACAATTATACAGGCCTTGGGATTCTCATGTGTGCAACCATCTGTGGAGAAAAGACACTATTCACGTCTATCCATAATTCAAACCACAGTTAGTCTTTCATTGTCGGGTCGGGCCCTTTGTGAGTGTTGTAAGGTTCTTATCCTCGCTTTGCACACGCCTCTCTCTGCTCTCTTTTGATTCTTACCTCACCTTTGTCCAGAATCAGAAGCCTGGCAGATAAAACAAACCATTATAATTCATTTGTTAGCGGCGTGGATGTGGTGATAAATTTAGGCAGAATTCAACTTTGGTCTGTACTAACCATTTCAGACTGGGAAAACCCATAAGCCCTGCAGTTTTGTAGATTTCCTGACTCAGTCATCAAGTCATAATCATTTTGTCTCTGTTATAGTTGCTCAGGTCTTTATGATATTCAACTTCCAGTACAAAATATTCATTTGCTGCCTAATAGATCCCGCCCCCTGACAGGTGCCATTGTAATGAGATGAATTAATGTTATTCTAACTTCACCTTTCAGGAGTTATAGTGAAAGGTGATTATCGCTGATCTGTGTACAAATGATTTTATTTGAAATTATAGATATTGTCACCGGAAATTTCACACATCATCAGGCATAGGGTAGTAAAATATCAAGCCCTCACTTACCTCTGTCTATATACTCTATGTGATTACTTGCTTTTTATTCCTTTACATTATTTTAAATAGTATATTTACAGTGATAAATGCTGAATAAAGATAAATACATAGAAACTATTTCTCAATGATGATCACCTTCGTTCCCAAACAGGAAGGAAGTACAGCTGTCCCCTTGTCATGAGTAAATTCATGTAATCTAAGGGAGCTCACCGTACCTGACGGATGGATTAACGCAGCCAGGTGTATTAGAGCACGCAGTCGTATAGCTTCTTTATTTGCGTCTATATCTGCACACTAAGGAACCCCTCTGTCTGCCTTGGGTCTTCTACCGCTGTAATAAGACAGCTCTGATAGTATCTAATGACAAGGCAGACAACCCGGTTCCTGATGACATTATCAAAAGTGGCATCATCAATCAGACGGCAGCGTGACAGGGGATGTGTGCGTGATGACAGGAGAGATCAGTGATGAGAGGCTGGAGTGGAGGAGAAGGGTGGGATGATGGGTGGACTCTGGGCTGCAGGGAGTGGTAGCAGGAAGAGGCGGGGAGTATGGGGCTGTAATGAAGCGGCCTTCCTTTAACCCCTGATGACCTGCTAAGAGATGGTCTTATTAGGGGCGTGGCAGAGCAGGAGATCCACCACTCAGTTTAGACAGTCTGATAAATTCCTCCTCGTCTTCCATCCATCCATCCATCAATCCATTCACCCATCCGTCTTATTTTCTCTTGTCCTCATTATAACCGATTTAACCAAATATTTGTGCATTGCCATGTTCAAAATTTGCAAAATGTTCACCCAGCAGGTGTCATTATTTTATTTTGTGAAATCAGCATTGAAAAATGGGCGTTGGAACTGAGCACGCATGAATTGTTCCGCTGAATGGCGTCACTCCATAATCCTGTATTCTCTGAGTCAAAGGCCATATTGCATCCTAACTCAAAGGGACACTTGTGCTGCTCAAGCACAGGAAATTTCCAACGTGCTGAATGAACTCTCGAGCACAGGAGGAAGGGGCTGAGTTTACGCTCATGCGGATTAAAATGTTTGGAAATTCTAACTCTCTCCATCTGACATCTTTGTATGAGAAGAAAAGCAGAAAAACCTTTTGACAACAACATTTTTCACATGATCAGGGCCAGATGAAATAGGTGCCTTTGAAAGGCAGTGAAGCCGAGGGAAATTGTTTGTTGACCACACAACAACTGTCGTACCGCGGCTGTCAGACCTGTGTGACAAGAGGAATTCCTCTGGGAGACAGATTAATAGTTCAGTTCTCTGGCAGTTGCAATGAGAATGAGACCAAGGAGGGAAAACAAAACAGAAGCCTTTTTCAAAATTGAATTCCTTTTGCCACGATTTCTGAATATTTTCCCTGTTTTGAAATTCAAATTTGTAATAAATAAAGGAATATTCATGTGCCTTGTATGCAAATGCATTGCTTTCACATAAATACTACTCTTTCTCCAGGGTTGCTCTGAATAGAGGTTTTGTTTTTTCAACTTGACTACATTGTCATCCGGAATGTGTTCTCAGCGACGAGGAAGTTTAGTAGGACGGCATCCTCACTTTCCCATAATCCCCCGTTTTATTTTATCAGGGAATTGCTGTACAAACAACTGTCTTCCTTTTCAGAAAAATTGTGCATGCCTTTGCCGAATATATCAGAATAAGAATAGAACTTGAATCTTGTTTACGCACCTAAAGGGTTCATATTATTAACCTGTTGGAAAACAAGACAGCGATGTTGGATGACTATAAGCAAATTAAAGTTAAAGCTGTAATTTAAATATAACAATTAATACAATCTACAACAATTAAAAACGCATTTTTCTTCTTGAATACTAAAATGAAATGTTTAAATTTAAATTCAAACTTTTATGACTAACTAATTGACAGCTCGTATCCTTCAATCTGAAATGGATTCTCAGCATTTAGGATTGGCACAAAAATGATTTGCTGATAATCTGTGCGATCGTGAAAGGGCAGGGAAGGCACATTCTTTTACAAGTTTTGCTAAGTATTCATTTGCAGCTAGACCATTAGTCCTTATTTGTTGCCCCCTTTATAGCCTCAGCAACATGTTCAACAAACACAAACAAATCACTCCTCACACACCACTCAGGTCACTGTGGGTAACCCTAAGGTAAGTTGTACAAACCTTTATCTTTCCCAAAGTTTCTTTATTCGCAGTAATTGTTCTACGTGCAGGTATCAATCAGAGCTCTTGCCATTTACAGTACCTTGTGTCCTATATGAGCTCAGTAGAATCATATGTGAGAGCAGGAGGAGACATTGTA